>JAJLRJ010000010.1:26109675-26724797 GCA_024195265.1 Dendrophyllia cribrosa
GTGTATACACAAAGGATACATTTGTAGACCTTCGCATGCTGGCCATGAATTCAGTCAATTCATGAAGTCACGTTCAGATTGTAATCCCATATCCCACTATAGATGGTTTTCATGTTACGTCATCGCCGCCATGCTGGTGGACATAAACAATAGTTCTCTCATTAGCTCCTTTTGTTCGTCCACCAGCATTTGTTCGTTTCACTATTGTTATCTATGTCTCTAGAGATTGGTTGCAAACCACCTATACTATACCTCACGATTCCCGCATTCTGACCCCTCAAAAACGCGAAATCTTGCTTCCGCTCGTAGTTAAAATCCTGCATCCCACTACTGTTTTTAACTCGCATCCCAAATCCCGTCCTCAAAATGGG
Organism: Dendrophyllia cribrosa; assembly: GCA_024195265.1. Taxonomy (NCBI): domain Eukaryota; kingdom Metazoa; phylum Cnidaria; class Anthozoa; order Scleractinia; family Dendrophylliidae; genus Dendrophyllia; species Dendrophyllia cribrosa. Next base: position 26,110,047 of record JAJLRJ010000010.1, read on the forward strand.
TCAGATTTATGCATCTCACCAAACGTATTGTGTACCCTCAACTGAGTGAGGAAAATGAGTGGAGACTGGAACAGGCCAATACCTTTTTAGGGTACCGTAGAGTTCCAAAAGTAGCGGCCACCCGAAAGTAACGGCTAACCGAAAGTAATGTTAATTTTTGGACCTTTCTAGTAATTCCCGAAAGTAACGGCTAAGCGAAAGTAACGTTAATTTTGGGACCTTTATAGTAATTCCCGAAAGTAACGGTCCACCTAACAGTACAACGGGCTACCAAAATTAACGGTCCAATCAATACCATAGTGACGTCTCCATGCAGATGGAACAGCTTAAGTGTTTCACTGTACAAGAATACCGAAGAATCAACGAGAAAGAGAGAATTAAAGTGTCATGCTTATTCTGCGTTTGTGTTTACCATTAATATATATTTTTCTTCATTTACGCACATATTTTAGCTGCCCGAAAGTACAACGGGCTACCAAAATTAACGGTCCAATCAATACCATAGTGACGTCTTCATGCAGATGGAACAGCTTAAGTGTTTCACTGTACAAGAATACCGAAGAATCAACGAGAAAGAGAGAATTAAAGTGTTATGCTTATTCTGTGTTTGTGTTTACCATTAATATATATTTTTCTTCATTTACGCACATATGTTAGCTGCCCGAAAGTTATGACCATAAAGTTGTGGCCCCTTTATAGGCCTGCTAATACCAAAAGTAACAGGGGCCACTACTTTCAGAACTCTATGATATTGGGCAACAACTCTTCACAAAGAATAATTTGGTACCTCATAGGAATAAAAATTAATGTGAGCCACACCCACAAAACAGGTTTCTTAATTAAGTACCTTTCCGAAGATCACCCCCATTAATTTTATATTGGAGGCCCTCCCCCAGGATTGTCTGTGCTGAATTAGTTAATTAGAATTTAGACATTTTCACCCCTGTCAGTTTTATATTGGAGCCCCCCCCCCCCCCCCCCCCTCCCCCTGGGATTGTTTGTGCTGAATTAGTTAACCAGACATTCTAAAAACATCAGGCTGCAAAAAACACCTTGAAGGTTTAATCAATACCAACTATTTGAACATTTGTAATTTCTGTACTATTTAGTAACTACGAGAAAATTACATGGTGTTAAATTTATCTAGATGTCAATTATATTTATACTAATTATGTAGCAAAAACGTTTTACAAATCAGCAATTACCCACTAGTTTATGGACGATTTTTATAAAGTGGATGGATTTTTAAGTGCAAGTGGTATATCATTAATTTAATGATAAATAATGATGTGTGAAAGTTTTTACAAGTTTTATACCACATAAAACACAGCCGTTTTAAGCTGTAAATGATATTATATAATGATTCTCAAAAAATACATCAAACCAGTGATGGGCCCAAGGAAATAATTTGGAAATAAATTAATAAAATCTTTTCAGGCATAGAGTTAAATATGAGTGATTCCACAAAACCTGTGAAATAGATACTAAGATACTATTGGATGGATACACATGAAATGGATACTCTATAAACTATTATATGAGTAAAAAAATAGCTTTTTTTACTTTTGACAATTAGCTAGCCATATTTTAAATTGAAGCATCCATCAATGTATCTATCTTTAGCTGAAAAGGCAACTGAATTTTGTTTCACAGGTTTTGTTAAAATTATCACAGTATTTCTGTAATAAATAACAACTTATTCATTTTTATAGCTGCATGAGTATCAGAAGTTAAGATTACAGCGTACAAAAATTAGTCGTTCATCAAAAAAGTATTTTCTTTTTTAAATTAATCTTGAGACACTTTTTGTTGTTGTTGGCTGTCTTCCATGCAATAAAAACTCATGAGATCTCTTCATGTCTTGAAGTACTGTGGGTTCCATTTTTTCCTTTTTTTTTAATGCAAAATGTATGTCACTTCAATGTTCTGTTGAGATCTTGCGAGGGGCAGATCTTGCTTTTCTTTTGATGTAAAACTCCCATTCTGACCAGCCTCCAGTAAAACGATTGGCCCTAAAACATGAAACATCAATAACTAATTAATGAGAGCTGCATTAGCCTCTAATTTGTAGGATTATATGTATGTGCAGCTTTAATTTCTTCAAATATAATTTTTGCGCAAATAATAAAGTTGAGAAAATCATACAGTGGCTTGAACTGTCAGGTATCACCCTCACGAGCCATTGACCGGGAACTTTTGCAGTTTTGTCAGCTATCAACGGGACTACAGTTCCTGGTGCCGCCACTGGGTGATGCCTGGTCAGGCATCATAGCAGCAAGTGTTAGTATATAAAGAGAGTCTCAAGCAGCAGACCTCAAACTAGGTCTCGCAGCATATAAAAAGAGAATTATATGTTCTCATAATCAACCAATCAGTGAGGGAATCCAAACTCCAATGCTACGGGGGGCTCAGGCTTGGAGTGAATAAAAAAGGGGTTGTGAAAATGTCAGAGACTAAAAAATATTTTCAGCTCTTCTATCCTTATTTTTTTGGCAAGATAAGGGGGGGGGGGGCATCCCCTGGATATGTCACTGTTTACTGTTTCAAAAGTGGTAAAACTGAGCTGGGATGATATACTGATTTTTTTTTAACGTTACTAAGACAACAACAAAGAAAGTCACAAGAAACCTACTTTTCAAAGCCAAGTCCTTGGACTTCTTCAACAGCTTTTAATGCTCTTTTTCCTGACTGACAATGGAATATGAGATTTTCATCTGAAATTTTTGGTTTTTGGACACCATACTTTGCTTTGAACTCGTCTGAGCTCAGCTGAAAAGCTGTAGGAATCTCACTCACTGAAAAAAAAATTCAATTTATTTAATTATTTGAAGCACACAAAAAGTTACAAACTACCAATGCAAATAAATGCATTCCCAAGGGAGGCAGGGAACTGGGGACTACTCCCACCCCTCCCCAGACGAAAAAGAACTATGGCATGACTACTATTTTTAGCGACAATTTATTTCAGCGATTTGTCAGCTTCACAGAGACTTTTGCTTTAAATGAAAAGTCATTTCGAAAAATAAATCTGTGAGGTTAAGATTTGTAGTTCACTTATTAAAGTGGTGAATTGTGAAAAAATTTCCATCATATATATTCATCTGTCATTTATATAATTATGCTATGGTAAAAAAAGAATATTCAGGTCGGCGGCAGTTCGTTTAAAGGCTCCATCGTTCATTAATTATTCTGACTAAAAAATTTCATTCGTTATTTCCTAGGAAGGAAATGAAAGCACCCTATACCGCATTCACAAAACCACCGAGTCCATTTAAGGCATCCAGCTTCCTTTCTTTTACTATTATGCAGTGTTAAACGTGCCACGATGCATGTCGCTTCGGTAAAACAGTAGAAGACATTGAAAAAAAAAAATTGGAACTGTCAGATATGGACGAATCCTTGGCTGAAATGCTGATTACGCCACTTTTTTTGTTTCTAAATTTTTGATTATAAAGTATTTTTCGCCGCTAGTGTTAGGGTTCTTTTCATAAATGAAAGAATTTACAGAAGACTACTCACGAATTCAAGAAAGTGTACCCCCCGTTTAATATGTAATGTAAAATATGAAACGACCCTAGTTAAGACATTTTCACTGTTTGCTTAAGTCTATCAGTTGCAAAAGCTTTGTAAAAAGGTTAGTTAATGTGTTAGAAAATAAACCTCATCTTTCTAAAATATGCAAACATCGACTAAGATTAAAACTCTTTTTAAAACTGCAAATGTACAAAACAAGACATACAAAATGATGACAGCTGGGTATAAAAACTTACGAGGTATGTTTGTAGATTTTGGTATTCTTCCAGTGGATGCGAGTTCGTATGGTTCTCGGACATCAAACAGCTGAATGTCACCATCCACCAACATATCTTTCAGACAATCCAGCTGAACTTCGCCTACTGTTCCTTTCGAACAATTCCAAATTCGTTCTCTTGGACCTGCATTGGCCGAAAGAGCTTTGGCAACAACCAAGCGAGGTAGGGCGCTTTGCGAAAGTACAGATGTCGTTAATTTTCCAACTGCACGAAGGGCCATGTCTTCTTAAAATGTTTCTTAGTCGTTAATACTTCTTCTGTGCTTTTTCCGTAAACTGAATACTGCTAAGATCGTTTTGATCGTATTTATTTGCATCTATGACATTTCCAGGAGAAAATAGGTGACGCTCTTGTGACGTCACAAGCACAAAAGGATGTAATCAGTCAAGGCGTTTCACAAAAAGAAATGTTAAAATACACGTTTTCAATTATTCCCGCTGAAATAAATTTCAACTCTCTTTCTAGATATTTTTATGTTGAGTATTGAGAAATTATCCGTTTTTTAACTTAAAAACGGTGCTATATTCGAAGAGTAACGAAAAGTAACGCAATCCACGGACGTGATCGATTCAGCATAATTTAAAATGCCGGTGAGAAGCTGCACGCTTCGCACCGGTTTCGACCGGTTGCAATGCTAACGCAAAAACGGGGGTATTTCAGACATACTATTGAATATAGAAAAACATAATTTTTTATTTGTATCATTTAAATAAAGTGAACATTTCTAAAAATGTTACGAAAATTTCTAATTTTTTATAGTTTTTGCTACTTGTCTAATCAGTTTATTACTCAATAACCTCTCTGGTTACAATTGCGGAACAATTGAAATTTTGTTTGGTAACAATTACGGAAATGCTTAACGATTTGCCTTGACCTTACGGGAAATAGAACTGGTGCGTTAAGCAGAAAAACCGCAAAGAATGAATTTCTCTGACAGTCAACTCAGGGTCATGCTGAGAAGAATGTAGAATATTCCCGTGTGTTTCGAGTCTTCTAAAGGCTGCGAGAGGATTGTGGAGTGTACAGAAAAGAATGTTGTTATTTCTGACGTTTGAGCCAGCGAATAAGACTGAAATTATTACACGGCCAGATGCAGCAAGGCCTGGGCCTTAGCCCGAGCTAAGGAGTGGGAGAAGGAGTGTAGCACGTGGAATTCATGTAGGCCTCAGAACCCAACGTTTCCCCTTGGTTTACGCCAAATTTATTTTTAATTTTACGATGGGCTGCTAACTAACTACCGAGAGCTTGGGCCATGGTTCCTGCTCAGATTTCCTATCATGCATGTTTTCCCCAAAGGTTTTTTTTGACACGTTTTTTTCTGGGCCATCGTATATAAACCGTAGTTGTGTCTTTGTAAGCCGTTGCCCAGCTCTGTTTATGCAAGACTTAGAAATTATTGCTGGAGCCTGGATGTCAGTTTCGTATACCTTATTTTATAATGTGCAATGTATCAACATTGTATATAGCATTTTTGTGGAAGAAAGTTTTAGCAACTTCTCTGAATTCTTGAAAATTTCTTTCGTTAAATATCGCACTTCCAAAATTGCGAAATTATTAAAGTCGTCGTGAAAGTTTCCGGTAATATGCTACCGGTATATTGCGACCGTAAAATTGAGAGAAACTGCAAATGTATCCTTTTCAAGCTTTCATCTCAGTCGCCTGTACGCGATTTCGCACGTTCACCAATCGAAGAGGCCAAAAGAACGGCGCAAAGCTTAGCATTGCATTGTTAACAATTTTGCTTTCAAAAGTTGAAAGGACCTGAAAGCGGCCTAGAACTACAAGCAGTTTCAGACAATAACTCCCATGTTAAGGAAGTAATCAGACCCAGCAAAGAACGATATAAGAACGCCACCACTTGGGAGTGTCCCAGAAAAAGTCTGGACACGTGAAACGATAGTTGTCCACGCTTTATATTATACAATGTGGGATATTGATGAGTATGTAGGTTTTCCTATATTTTTAATGTTGGCTGGAGTTACTTCCGGTTCCGTTGATATAGCCCAGCTAGCTCTGACCATATGCAGAAAATACGACAAAAATGTCTCCAGATGGCAAATTTATCCTTTCCAAGCTTATTATTTATCATTTTCAATATTTCCAAGGAAATTAAGCCTTTTCTGCAAAAGGTCTTGATCGAATTTTGCGATAAAACAAATAATTGTAATAGATGTCTGCAGTCACGCGTTGCAAAATTTCATGGCTTCACAGCACGTAGACTGAAATTGGGACGCTCCCTGCTAAAATGCTCTTGACCCCAATATTGTATTTTTAAAATAAATACATGAATATTTATTACACGTAAGTCTTTGACTCTTACAAAATTTTGTAATGGTTGCCAAGTTAGAAAGAAATTCCAATTTCCGTTTTGAAAAATATTAAAAAAAAAACCAACACCATGCGAAAGTAACACGAGTATGCCATGGACATTTCATTTGAATGGTTTACGCTTTACTCCACCCTAGAGTACCCCCGTGTTAAAAACCTTCCTAACACGTACAGTGCTGACTACAACTGAGGGGGGAGGGGTACATATAATAAAAGTTTCCATTGCACTAGTAGTATCGGGAGAGTTTAGCCTGGATCCCTTTTAAAGCTCTTCTAGCTTTTTTGCATGACAAAAATGCATACCTGTACTAGATGAATCATCTCAACAACTATATTGAAGTTTTCATTCTGGTATGAAAACTTGGACACTGTCCCGCGAGAATAACAAAATTTGGATTACCTTGTTTCCACGTTATATCGCCAAATGAAACCAGATTTACAACTTAGTTGGATAAAAATTCTATAGAGCAAAACAGAAGCAGTAGTTTGGAGATAAAATACAGGATTGCAAGGATAGAAGTGGATTACATTGAATCAAATTTGATTTCATGACAGGCTGTCAAGAAATCAAAATTGCCATTTTTGTGCAATTTTGACTTTTTTGGCCATTTTTTTTTTGTTTCTTTAGTTAAAATTTCTTTGTTTTCGTCACTTTTGGCATCAGTGACATTGTGCAATTCCAGAAAATATCCACACTACCCCATGGAAGTTTTTTTTTTTAGAACCACCGTCCACCCAGGAAATTCCAGTTTAGCTTAATACTTTGCTTCTAAAATGTTGGCTTTTAAGACCCCCCTCCCCCTAGGAATTTCTGCTGACCTTCCATGGGGTGAGCATGGATTTTTTCTGCAACTACACATTGTAAGGCAATTCATTTTCTACTCCTTTTAGTTTGAACCATTTCATTCCAGAATGCAACCTAACCTAAGAACACCGTTTATAATAACACAATATATAGTTGTCCTCTTGTACCATTATATTATGAAAGTCATACCAGTGTCAAATAAACACTTCTTTTAAACTGCAATGAAGGACACTGAAATTAAAACAAGTTAACAAATTCTGTATTTTGTGAAAACGGTTAAACGCTTTACATAATTTTACACTAACATCTAAGTAAGAATGTGTTGACCTGACAACAGTCAACTGTGAATAATTTCCTGCTCATTACAATGCAACAACTCATGAACAACTGAATATATTAAATAATGATTAGTTTTACATAAAAAATATTCCCTTTTTTACATTTCATGGATGAAATGTTCTATTTTATTTCTATCACTAAGCTTTAGATCTCTCTGAGTTATGAAGTTTTGACCACTCTTCAAAACCTCCTGGAAAATGTTTTGCTCTGCAAGACAAATGGAAAGAAAATAATTATTTTTAAATGTAAACTGAACCGATTTAGTGTATGAATGTCTGCCGTCGCTTTGGAGAGTTGAACACTGATGTTTACATAACATTTTAGTGTTTTCAACCATTGTGGGTATAATTAGCAACATGAGCATAGTCAACAGAACAAACTGGTTATGAAACTCAGTCAGTCCTTTGTTATATGTTTTTGTTCTCTATTTCTTTTGTTTGTTTGCCTTGACCCTGCACAAAACACAAAAGGTATTGAAATGCATACATATATGAGCAACTAACCAGCAGAAACATTTGGGCTCACACGTTAAACAAAACAATGTGCAGGGTCACGGTATGTTCAACATAAAACAAAGCAGCTTTGTACACTCTTTTTGAAATTTGTTGAGCTTCATAACCAGTTTGTTCTATTAACTATGGCATGAGCAACAAAACAATAGAATTTGATGTAAACACCAGTGTCAACTCTCTAATTTAACATTATTTTATTATTTAGAGACACTTGGTATTTTTTGGCATTTATGAGGGACAATATGCTGATATTATTTTAATATAAAATTCAATATAACATGAACAATATAAAATAAAATGAAAAATACATGTAAAAACAATAAACATTTCTCCCAAAGCATGCACAAGTAACAAAGAACTGTCAGCTTCTACAACAAATGTTGGATTTAAATGAAAATGGAAATCATATACTGTACAGTAAATCCACTTTTAACCCCCCCCCCCCCCCCCCCCCCCCCCAAAAAAAAAAATAAGTTCTCCCTCCCCCACCCCTTTCCCTTTATAACCAAAACAATAAACAACAGAACGTATTACAGTCTGTTTGAATTTCAAACAAAAGGAGTGGTGAACTGCCGGCATTTCACTAAGTTGCAATAAGCCTCCCTCTCTATAAAGCCCGCCCTCAAACACCATTGTAATAAATAACCCCCACCCCCCCCCCAAGAGCTACATGTATATGATTGTGACATTTCTGCAATAATTTGTTGTTTGCACATCAACTAATGAAGACATAAAACTCTTACTTCGTGAAGCCAATCTGATGGACAGCTTCCATAGCAGCTCTACTCCTCACTCCAGCCAAGCAATGAAACACTATGTTGACATCATTCTTTTTTGGCTGTTTAACACGGTAATGCTCCTCAAAATCTTCAGCATCCATTGTGAAGGCCTCTGGAACTTTTCTCACTGAAATACATGCAAAATAAAGCAGATTTTTTAAAAGCTATGGTTACTTATGTGTGGCATCAATAGGCCTTTATAATGCCCCACCATTTTGTATAAAAACAAAAGATTTTTGCTTGCCCAACCTCGATTTTTTAACTTTTTCACTGCGAGGCTGGACGGGCAAAAACAAAGCATTTTATTCTCCAGGGAGTCAACTGTAGACAAAATTCCATGATATGACCATTCAAATGAAACCTCTTCAGCATTACTTTTGCATATGGTACCATTTGTTTTTCAATATTGTACAAAATGAAATTTGGGAATTTTCTTGAATTTTCATTTTGGCACTCTTGGGAGTTTAAAGGGTTAAGTTACCAGAATTGCACTGTAGTTTTCAAGGCATCCAGATATGCTATTGATCCTACATGTCCTTTGAAAAGGCTTAAAAATCAGTGCGCTTCATGCACCATTGATTTCACTTCACAGTTTGAAAACAGTTTATAACTCAATTATATGAAAAGCTCTCCCATTGTAAATACAGTCAACTCTCTCTAAGACAGACACTACCATCAGGACTACAACCAGCTGTTGGTCTTAAAGCTAATTTACACATACCGATTTGTTGGCCATGATTAATAATATTTATTGGGAAGTACACTGGTGCTCATGAATAGTAATTTGATGCACCCGTGACTCCAATCCAATAAGTCGGCCAGATTCAGAAAAATCTGTGGCAGCTGCATTGGGCCTGATTTGTGAATGGAAATGCTACCTGACATGCATACACCACCATACATTTGTGGTAAAATGGTGGACGTGGAAAACAAAGCTAACTGAAAAAAATCTGGACAGAATATCCATGCCGATGGGACACATGATCCAGACAACCATGACTTACCGATTATTGTGGTAGACAGATCAAGCTGATAAATTATTATTGGTATGTGTAAATTACATGTAGCCTTTAGGGAAGAGTCTCTCTCTCACAGACAGTTCAGTCATGGTGAAATGAGTAACTGAAGTGCAGTAAAGACCAACTTTTGTTGTCCGTCTTAGAGGAGTGTCCATTTTGAGACAGTTTACTGTAGCCTAAAAATATATGTCTAATAAATAAATCATGATAAGCTTACACGGGATGTTTGTAGCACAAGCAATCTTTCCTGTTTCCACAAGTTCATAAGGTTCCCGGACATCAAAAAGTTGAATGTTATTGGCAGTCAACATTGCCTTTAACTCTGTAATACTTATGTCAGTCCAATGTTCCAAAGGTGTCGTTGATGTGTTCCTTTTTGTGCACTGTACACTCACCGCAGGCTTTGTTATGCCGGTGAGCTGTAGAAATGCCCTGGTCGAGTATTCCGTACAAGCTTTCTTTGGAGGCACAGAATGCAGGCAACTACGAGTTGCAGCCCCGATGAATCGCGCCAATACCATCATTGTGAGGATGGCGAAATTCCTTACAACTGCTACTTTCTTAATACGAAACGATTTTAACATTACACTGAGAGAATAATCGACAGAAGTGACGATCGAGCAATCAGAACACCTTCCAAAAACGTGAATTGTAGCATGATTGCTCGCTTTTTAACACTTTTTTCACTGTCACGCCCGGGGAACACTGGGAAGAAAATGCCAAACGCCCGCGATACACGTCACTGATCATCAACTTCAGACATCCGCCATTTTGAATTTTTGCGAGGCTGGGTTTCTTCAAAGCAAGCTAAAGTCGGCTATCTTCCGAGATGTGGTACGAAGCGTTGCCTCCGTTTATTATCATGGCAGGATGTATAACGATTACTGGGTATGGGTTGAAGTTTATTGATAGACTGTTTCTGGAAGGCAAGGTAATCTGTTCAGCTTGTTTTGCGATGTTGTTTTGTAATAGAAGGCCAATGACAATATTAATCATTTCTGAGCACTTTATTACAAGTCACAACTGAGTTTCATGGTCTTTTTGTTTTAGCCGAGGAGATACAGTCTTGATGACTTTGATAGGAGAATGATAGAAAGAGATCAGGAAATCACGGGATCAAAAAATAGACAAAAGGTAAGTTAATAAGCTTAGTTAAGCTTACATGACGAAGTGCTAGAATTTGAGAACCACTAGGTTAAATATCTGAAGAACTTACATATAAGGGGCATTGTAAAATAGCTGGAGTTTTTCTCAATGCAACGCGCGTGTTCATCGGTTGATTCATGGTCACATGACATCTAACTAACAAACTGTTTCCTACCAAACGTCCATGAGTGGGCAACATTTGCAAAAGTGGGCAACATTTTTTATGTCAGACAGGGGTTAACAGTGTACTGTTGCCCGCTAGCACACATGATCAGACCGTGACAATAGGTGGCATGATTATGATGCAATTGATGTTTACCTCGAGTGTTCGGCGCGTTTTTCAAACAGTGCCTTTTTTCCACAACTAAGAAAGCTATATAACAAATCACTTAATGACTGATCCCGAGGGAAACAGTGAATTTTCTTTCCCTCAAATCTCAATGTTTCCCTTGACTTTGTCTCCAGAAACAAAATTCACTTTTTCCCTCAGGACCAGTCATTAACTCCAGGTTCATAAGCTTTACCCAATTCTTTTGGGCCAATTATTGAGATGAAAAAGGTGGCCAAATGATTATGAGCCAAAATCCCAAAGTTGGAGGGGGCAGGGAGATATGGTATGGAGGCTTAAGTGTGTGAATGGAGTGTGTATGTGCCTGCCTATCTGATTAGTAATACTAATTGGACTGTGTGGAGTACAATTCTGGGAGAAAATGGGCAAGTTATTTAAAATCAGCTGTGCGTGTAGTGCAAGAACGATTTAAAATTACAAACATGATTACCCTTGAATTGTATGACATGAAGTTAGTTTAGTAATAATTATTATTAATCGTATCAATAGCAACATTCAAGATTTAGAAGTCTGTGTGGACTTTTTTCTACTAAAAAAGTTCGGGTTTTCTGTCAGTTTTGAAACTAGTAGGGGAACAGAACCCATTTAAGTGTGCCTGATTGATGTGCATGTAACATACATGTAGGTGTCCAAAAATATTGAAAGATCAATCTCTATCAAGAATTTTGTTCTTAAAATGTAAGCCCAAAAGCCTAAAAAAATGTTCAGGCTTAATTGCAATTTCTTTAATTGTTTACGTTCCTGCACAGATCATTTCCTCATTTAATTTTTAAGATCGCAGTTCTTGGTAACTGCCTTTTTATATGAACAGACTGGTAAAAATAATACAATACGGGAAGTACATGTAAACCATGTTGGTATTCCATCCAGGGTTAGTGGGAATAACCCTGTTCAATGAATGTTGTTGTTGGGGAATAGCCAAGTGACCACATAAAAGAGGTTGACCGCTTAATAGAGGTGTTCTAAAATTTAGAATGTGATATGGCAAAAATTAAACTAGAATGCGAAATCGCTCACCTGATGTATATTTTATTGCTAACAGCAACAGTAACACAAAATGAGATAAATATAAATTTAGTAATTGCACTTTTCTAGGAAGTTTATGTCTGGCTATCGGGTTTTATAATGTTGTTCGTTAGGCGAGTCTTTGTTGTAAACCACATCATCAAACGTTTCAACATTCAGCATAAACCAAAAAATCAGTTCTGGTTGCCTGTGGTTTGGGGCCACATAGCTTTATTTCATGAAGTAAGTCGCTTACTTTGTTTAGTGCAAATGAGAGTTCTTCCTTATCATTAAACAAGATGACCGTTTAATAGAGGTGAAATACAATAAAATTTGCCAGTTGGGAAATGCAAATGGTGACCGCATCCACTTAGAAGAGGTCAAGTTGACAGTAAATATGGGGAGCGATTTTTGGGTATTTAATAAGTGACCTTATAGAGGGTGACTGCTTAACAGAGGGCCGCTTAATGGAGGTTTGACTGTACTTGACTCAGTAGCAGACTTAATGTTGTGGCCATTGGCCACTTTTTCACTCTGTATAGACTGTAAGCTGTCCATCTTCTGTCTCATAGCCATAGCGATATTCATTGATGGAATAAATGTGAGGGTACCAAATTGCCTGCCCTGGACTGTCCCTTAGAGAATAGAGCCCGAGTCCAGGGCTGTCATTAAGATTTGAGGCAGGCGTTGCTCTGATCTTAACACCCGTAACAAGCTTGTTGCTTTGGCAGTAAATTTAACCTATAACAGGCAAGATCACCCGTAACATCAAGGTCCCATCAAGTGCACTCACCCATAACAGATGCTACGGGTGATGGCCCTTAATGACAGCCCTGGCTGACCCCAAATGCAGCCTTTAATGAAGGAATAGTTACATTAGAGACCTGGTCTGTATTACAGGCTAAATATTGATGTATAGATATTAAATCCCTGCACACAATTTTGGCTGATCTTGATATTATTTTGTGTTACAGGCATTGTAAAGGACTGCTGTGTGAAGTGCTATTATGCTGGACTCTAGAACCTAATACAGAGGATGTCATGTTTGTGATAAAGTTTTGCAGTTCCCGATGTTTTATTAAACTTCAACTTATCCTACAGGCTAATCACTTGAATGTATTGGAGGATTTGTAAATAAACTGAAATAACCTTGATCTACACTTTTGTCAAGATGTTGTTCCAAAACATGTTCAATGCTTGTATTTGTTCTATATACACAGGTTATTGAGTGAAAAGTTGTGAAATATGGTTGGGTATTTTAACGAGAAAAAAAAACCGACAAGTAAAAATTCTCAGCCATGTTACACAACTTTCCACTGAATAAATTATATATTGTATGACAGTCATCTTCTTCCTAATCCGAGTGTTTTCGCTAGTGCATGTCAAAAGAGTGTAATAACCTGGAATATTTGCACTCGTTTTGGCACACATTTATGCGCTAAAAATGCTGTCATACAAAAAACCTGTTACCTCATTCAAAATGTGAAGAGCATTTGCTCAACATTCAAAAGGAAATGTTGAGACTTTTTTGTTCATATTTTTGGTAATTGCAAAGAACAGCTGCCCTAATTGTTGGCTGACAGTTAATCAACAGTTAGTCATTCTTTAGTTCTTCTTAATTTTAAGTTTTTACTTTAGGTGTCACCAATTAGCATGATTAGCTCAATTGAAAAATTGAGCTAGAAAGTTTCTGACACATGAAGAAAGTTGATTGATTTTTTTACTGACAGTCAGTCAACAAATGTGACTGTAAAATAAGTAGATGTCATCATTAAGTTTCTGGGAAAACATCTGCCCTTGTAAGTTATAAAATAAGCCAATAAACCTTGCAGGTTTGAAATTTGCTAGTCTAACCAAAATAAAATACAGTGTATGTATATGTATGTTGAAACAACTCCAGTTGATTTCAAGTTTTGCTCCATGTCGCTCAATTATTTCCTTTGTAGAAAGTTTGAGATTGGTTTGAGGCTGTTTGTTCAACCAGTGCACAAAAGGAGCCAAGTTCTCTCGCAGTGTTGTTCTAGAAAATATATATGTCCCACTCCCCACATACATTTTTCCTGGTTCTGAGACCACCCTCCCCAGAATTCCTGATTACCTTTTTTTTGGTGGGGGGGGGGGGGGGGGGTGGGGGGGGGGGAAGGGAGGGGTATGAATTAGGGATATTTCCTGAACTGCAGCCAAACACTTCATAATAGGTGAAGTGTACAGAGTGTTAACACGCACGTTGAAGCGAGAGAATGAATGAAATCTTAGACTCCCATATAAAAATGACAAGGGTGCTTGTCGGAAATTTTCGAAAAGCACCCTAAAAGGTATCAGAATATTGTTTGATGGGCGTGGCTCAAATGAACTTTTACCCCTAAGAGGTACCAATTCTTAAACAACACATAAAATATCCTGAAAGGTATCGCGATAATTCCAACGGGGGTCATTTTGAATTTTAGCACCCTAAGAGGTACCAATGTACAAATTTTGACCCCTAAAAGGTATGACGAGCACCCCCGCTTAAATGTAATACCTGCCTTCTCTTCATACTGCTGCACGTTTACTTGTTCGACATAGGCGTCTGGAACAAACAGCAAGTCATAGCAACGTTCAACAAAGCCTCCATTTCTGAATCATTTGATTTAGCCTGTTCCAGGCGTTCAGTTTGTGGGGCGCGAAAGAAAAATCGGGCGCAGGAGAAAAAAACGAGGGGAGGCTGGGGAGAGAGGGCGAAAAGTGGGCGGCATGAGCTTTTTAAAATTACAAATGAATGGGGTTAGTTTCTAGAGAAACTGTGGTGCTGCGTCGGTGGGGGGATGAAACACGAGAATTTAGTTTTATCGACTGAGTCGATAAGGTAAATTGACCACCGTAAAAAGATTCAAATAGCTGACGTTTCGAGCGCTAGCCCTTCGTCGGAGCGAATCAAGGAATTGTGGGTAGTGTGTGGTTTTATATAGTAAGCGGTGGAGCTACGCTATTGGTGGAAATTTGGTGACGTGAAAAACAAATGTAGATTAGTTGAATGAAAAGCGTTCGTTGATTCCGTGGGGTTTGAGAGTGCCGATTTGAAAGATGATTTTTTGTTCTAGGTTTTTACGGCTTTCTACCCTGGTGTAGGGAAAGGCCGCAGATTGTCATGTGTTGTTTAGAATGGTTAGTAAGATTAAAATGGCGCGCGACTGGTTTGGATGCGTCTTTGTCATTTTTTTCAACGTCTCGGAGATGTTCACGAAAACGGTGAAAAAGAAACAGGGAGGAGACTGGGCGACCGTTTTCGTGAACATCTCCGAGACGTTGAAAAAAGTGACAAAGACGCATCCAAACCAGTCGCGCGCCATTTTAATCTTACTAACCATTCTAAACAACACATGACAATCTGCGGCCTTTCCCTACACCAGGGTAACACAGAAAGCCGTAAAAACCTAGAACAAAAAATCATCTTTCAAATCGGCACTCTCAAACCCCACGGAATCAACGAACGCTTTTCATTCAACTAATCTACATTTGTTTTTCACGTCACCAAATTTCCACCAATAGCGTAGCTCCACCGCTTACTATATAAAACCACACACTACCCACAATTCCTTGATTCGCTCCGACGAAGGGCTAGCGCTCGAAACGTCAGCTATTTGAATCTTTTTACGGTGGTCAATTTACCTTATCGACTCAGTCGATAAAACTAAATTCTCGCTTTTTAAAATTAATTTCACAGGCGTTTCTTCGCCTCTCTCCCAGTCTTCCCTCGCGCCGACCCTAGCGCGGCGCGGCGCTTGTCGCTGCTCCCCACCATCTAAACGCCTGGAAGAGGCTACATTTGATTGCGAATCGGAGTCGTCTTCATCATTTGATTGCAATTCCGAGTCAATAGAACTAATTGTTTCATTGCCTACTTAGGTTTCCGGTGAGTGGCATGGATCACTACGCGCGTAAATGAAGAACTCGCGCTACCAGCGCAGCTTTTCTTCCACTGACCTTTAAATCATGCTACTTGAGGTAGAACTTAAACTGTTTGCCGTCAGAGCGTTGACTTCGTGCTCCTCTTTCCAGTTTGTCTGGAAGAGTGTTTCTTTCACCTGCCCTTTTTTGCGCTTT
This sequence comes from Dendrophyllia cribrosa, assembly GCA_024195265.1. Lineage (NCBI taxonomy): Eukaryota > Metazoa > Cnidaria > Anthozoa > Scleractinia > Dendrophylliidae > Dendrophyllia > Dendrophyllia cribrosa. Next base: position 26,126,224 of record JAJLRJ010000010.1, read on the forward strand.
TAAGGCAAGAAACTCAAGGTGTTGCGTGACAAAACTTTTGCAAGCACTTTCATCAACCATGAATTCCTTGCACACCTCCTGCAATTCTTTCGTGTTGGAAGAAGTTAGCCTCCCAGAGACAATTGCTTCACATACACGCTTGGAAGATTTAATCACTAATACTGGTCACATTAGATGAAATGAACCCGCGCAGTGATAATGTGTTGTCACTGAGCGCGGGAACAGGAAACCAATTTCCAGGAACCCCTGCTGTCTATCCTTCCTGTTTGCAAGACTCACAAGCGAACTTCAGATATTCGCGTTCGAAGAGCACAATCCTAATTTCGTTTTGGTTTCTCTGTGCCTTGCATGGAGAAAAAAATTGAGATTTTTTGGTGTCCGGTCTTCCAAATGAACGCCCCTATTGCTTTTTTCAGGGGCTCAGTTCCGCAGCCTTTCGAACTTTCGAACTTGAACTTTCGGGAACGCGTCTCCATAATCTCCGATTACTGCAAGTCTAAGTAGTAGTGCCCTTGTCGTTCATGATCTTCCTTTAGCTTTTGAAGCTTCAAAAACAAGGCATTTTCGCACATTTTGAAACGTCTGAAGCATCAGAAGCCAGAAAGAGGAAGAAGCAGAGAAAGAAGGGGGGAAAGCGGCCCGGGGGGGGGGGGGGGGGGGGGGGGGGAGGGTACTCCCATATATGAGCTATATAGGTATGTGCCGCTGTGAAGGGTATGGTTTTCAGGCAGTTTAGTCTTGGATAGGGTATAGTAATCAGATTTTTGGTCTAGAATAGGGTATCATTTTCCGCGAAACTGACCAGTTGCGTGAAGAATTTAGTCTAGACAAGGTTTTACTGGCAAATGCCATTTATAAATCGGTACGGCGGGCCGTTTACGGCATTTTTACTGACCCCTGGCATCTTAGACTATGATTGTGAACGAGTTTCTGGAAAATAGCGAGTCTGGAATAGGTCTAGGATAGGGTAGGGTTTTTCAGTGTTTAGTCTAGAATAGGGTTGCAAAATTCAGCTAAAATGGTCTAGTATAGGTTAAGGGTCTCAGAGTCCCAGCGGCACATCCCCGTCCAAAAATTTGCCGAGTACAATTTTTGTACATACACAAACCTAATAAACGTAAACAACGAAAAGTGAGTAAATTGCCGAAAATTATGTACCGATTTTTTATGGCTTTGATAGATTAGACTTACTGAATGTTTCTTCTGTTTCACCAAACATCGTGAATAGTAACCGTGTAAAAACCGAGAAAATCCGTTAAGAGGTTTGCTAGCCTTGAACAACAAGCGAAACAACTCAATCATTGGTTGCCATGGTAACAAGACAATACTGCTAAATTGGACTTCTCCGTAAACGAATAAAGCCTAAGCTACGTGTATGTGTATATTATGCCTAGTATCGCGAAACAAAACTCTCGAAAGACAGCAATAAGATTATGTATATTTTATTTGGAAGACTGGCCAATAACTATTAACTATATGGAGCCACCTTAATGTTACTTAATGTCTCCGTCTAGTTTTTCAGCCCCCTTCCTGGTAATTATTGCACAGTCCCTAGTCACTCTATGACTAAAAATAAAATAAAAGTTTTACTCCGACCGACCGATCCACCCAAAATCAGAAAACGCCAACGACGGTAAACGAAAAAAAAGGAATAGCCTAATTTCGACGGAGTTTTCGTAAAACTATTCCATGGGGTGCCTAAAAATTTGGATCGAAGAAGCATTAATGCATGTTTGTTGTTGTTTAAAGCAAATAAACACACAAGAATGGCACGTAAAAATAAACTTTAATACAAGTATAAACCTAATAAATAATTTCACTCTTGAAGAGAAAATCGTATTTCATTGTCAAGGTATATAACATTTTGTTTCGTTTTGTTTGTTTTTCCTTCACGGATGAATATAGTTTAAAAACACTTGTCTTTGTTGTGTACTCTAAGTACATAACATATCGCAATAAAGGTGGGAAACTGGATGAGTATACTTACAAACATCTTCATAAATTTAGAATTACTACTGACATTAACGTTATTGTCAGTGCAAAATTCCTAAGTAAATAACTACACAAGAAAATCGCGTTACACAAACGTCACATTTACACAAGTCTTTTTTATGCACTGTTCTACACGCAGTCCACACGAGTTTGCATCGATACCGCTGAACATCAGTAGTCAAGACTCATAAGAATCGCTGTCCCCCGTTTGATCCAGTGGTCTGACGTCATAGCTCCTGCCTTCAGATCCACAGCCACCACAAAGGAGGCTCGGCCGGAAGTTCCGGATCGGTTAGGGTAGTAGTAACAAGGGCATGGGTATACACCTACAAAGATAAACAAGAAATAAGTTTATTTAGCAGAGATTTTAACCATTTCACTACAAGGGTCAAACTTAAGTCTGGTATGTGGTTCTAACTATTGAGTCTGTGGATGAAATCCTAAAGTGACCATTCAAATGAAGGCTATTGAGCAGTACTTTCCTGTGGTACTGTTTATTATGCTGTACAAGGTGGTTCTAACTTTTGAGTCTGTGGATGAAATCCTAAAGTGTGACCATTCAAATGAAAGCCACTGAGTAGTACTTTCCTGTGGTACTGTTTATTATGCTGTACAAGGTGGTTCTAACTATTGAGTCTGGATGAAATCCTAAAGTTTTACCATTCACATGAAAGCTATTGAGCAGTACATGTACTTTCCTGTGGCACTGTTTATTATGCTGTACAAAGTGGTTCTAACTTTGAGTCTGTGGATGAAATCCTGAAGTGTGACCATTCAAATGAAAGCCATTGAGCAGTAATTTATTGTGGTACTTTTTATTATGCTGTAAAGGGCGATTCTATAAACTTCTGTGTCTGTGGATGAAATCATGTTATTTGACCATTCACATGAAAGCTATTTTCTATGGATAAAGATCTTTTTAACAACTGCTTAAAATGGGCAGAGCATTCCCTCTTCTGAATGCAGTATGAACAAAACTCCTGTCTATGGTACTGGTCTTTGCGCACGGTAAGATCAATGCGTGTGGAGGTATGGACTCAAAACTTTGGGAATTTTAAGGACTGTAAGCAGGTAAGCCTGCGAATACAGCCGCCTTTCATCGCTCAAAGCTTCCAGGGTCGTTCGCGCGAGAAGGCCCCTAGTGGCCGGGAGCGATAAGAGGCGGCTATATTCGCAGGCTATAAACAGGGAAGAAAAAGCGTTAATGATAGATAGCGTAAATCCAAAAGAGTTTGAACTTTCGTCAGCATAGGTTATAGCGAGGTATGCACAATGAAAGAGTTGTATACAGTATTACATAAAACCTACAATACAACACGCAACAAACCTTTTCCGCTTTTCTTCTTGTTCTCAACAGGCTTAAAATGAATGGTGGGCATGGCGCAAACTAGTTGCATGGGCTCTGCTTCTATGAGGCACGAATTTTTCTTGTCCCAGCCAGCCCCCTCTAAAAACAACCCACGGATCCACACGCCATCCTGGAATGCAAAGCACGCGAGTTTCATCAGTTCTATGTAGTTTCGCTTTTCTGTTATTTAGTAATATGACGTTGTTGACACGAGAAAAGTCGTGTTACAGAACAACTTTTGATTAACACAATAGACTCTTACAACTCGGTAAATGGGAGGGGGAGGGGTGGGGATGGGGATGAGAAAGAGATAACGCGGGAGAATGGGGTAAAAGGATCTTGCAACTCTATCCTCACTCTTACAGCGGTTACCATTAACACGCGACCCATCGCTCTCCATCCCCGAAGGTCAAACTTGAGTTTGGTGGACGTCAATCAAAGAAAAGCCGTTAACATTGTTTTTTAAATTCCGACTGGATTTCGAACAATTTTACCAAAAATAAATAGTAAACATTTTAAACCAACAAATTTCAAAGTCAATTATAGAAGATTTCATTCAACATGATATAAAAACTGGCGCTTCGTGCAGCCGCGGCTTCATGAGTTGTGATTCTGTGCTTAATAAAGTATCTGTCTATCACGTGCAGTGAATTAAAAAAAATTATTCTAAAAATACGGTTTCTACAAACAGCAGCTTTTCTTTTTGTTCAAACTGACTTGGAAATCAAGTTTGATTAAGTTTTCCTCTCTCTCAGCGGGTAAAATTGTCGATTTTTTAGCTCTGTTTGATCGAAATTCTGTCAGAGTCTAAAATAATTTTAACGGCTTTTCTTTGATTGACGTCCACTAAAACTCAACTTTAACCGACTGTTTTGAAGGCGGTGGGTCGCGTGTTAATGGTAACCGCTGTAACATTTCCCCATTTCTCAAGGCAAAATGGCCAAAATCTATCCCCATTTTCAGACTAGAAAGTAAAAATACACATTTCAGACCATAAGTTTGAACTTCTTCCCCCAATTTGAAACCAAAACTGTTCACGCTCCATACTTTTTGAAGCCGCACATGTATATAGCTGATATAAGGGAGCTTACCCCCGGAGTTTACACAACAACGGTAAATGTTCATTCCATATTTGTTCATGTTACCCTAGAAGTAGAATGCGAGACAGTCTCATATACTACTGGTATATGCTGACAGGAACAGTGGACCCTAACCCTAAAAACAATAGCAGCTGTGTCTTACAAGACCAATGAAAATGGAGGTTTCTGAGAGCTGCTACACTACTGGTATATGCTGCTACACTACTGGTATATGCTGCTACACTACTGGTATATGCTGCTACACTACTAGTATATGCTGACAGGAACAGTGGACCCTAGCCCTAAAAACAATAGCAGCTGTGTCTTACAAGACCAATGAAAATAGAGGTTTCTGAGAGCTGCTACACCACCGGTACATTTAAGAGTTCCTTTCAAAATTTCCGACAATCACCCTGTCAATTTTATAAGGGAGTCCCCCCGGGTTATTGCGTTTTACACGTTTTATGCCTCCAAAAGAGGATAAAATTTAACCTCAGCTCACCTTTGGCTGTTGAGTGATGTTGTTGTCATCCACAGTAGACACAACAAACTCCCACGACAGCGAGTCCACGGACACGTTGTTCTGCCGTGCGCATGTCTGCAGGACAGCGGTCAGGAAGCCTGTCGGGAAGGTGAAGCCAGACATCCAGAATATGACCGGCTGATGAGCTGTGGTGGCCCACTTATCGAACTGCTCTACACGCAGGACCAGGTCACGTGTCCAGTTACCCAGCGGCTTGTTGGACGGGTAAGCCTGGGGATGAACATACAGTACGATCGCAACAGAGCGGTTTTCAGTTGAGTATCGAGAGTAATTTCGCGGTTGCTTTGGTTTTTGCTTTGTGATTGGCTAGAAAATCGCGCCACTTTTTTTAACCAAACAGACAAAAAACCAAAAACCAATGGCCCTTATAGTAGATGAGTACGCCACGCCAACATATCAGCGGTTTCCCGCTTTCTTGACCCTATATTCTCGTTTTGATGTTTACGAGAACCTCTGACGACGATGAGCGTAAACATCAAAACGAGACTATAGGGTCAAGAAAGCGAGAAACCGCTGATATGTTGGCGTGGCGTACTCATCTACGATAAGGGCTATTGTAACTAGCTCGTACGCGTTTTCCCGCGCTTGGTGCCGGCTACATGTATTGACTTCTGACTTCTGATTGGTGCATTGGATTGTCTGCGACTGTTATGACTGACCAAAATAATTGCTTGGTTTGGGTTTTACAACACTCAAGTGTAAACTGGTCTATCAGCACAGCCGGTGGAACATTTTCTTTAACTTTTTCACCACAACTGACAAATTGAAATTATGCACAAGCAATCCCTCACCTTTCCCCAGAGGGGAGGCACCTTGGCATCGAAAATACAATTGAATGTCTCCTCCAAGTCGGACGACATAACAACAAGACCTTTGATTCCTTTCTCCAGGTCGATAAGGGACGATTTGATGATTCGCAACAACGCGTTAAAACGTTCAATCTGAAAAAGAAGTTCAGTGACAGAGTGTTGTCTTGGTATTAATACTTCCTGAAACTGCCATACGAGCGGCCATATTTCTCCCTCCCTTTATGATCTAAACCCTTTCACTCCCGGATTCAATTATGGAAACACGTAATGTAGTTCTAACTTTTGAGTTTGCGGATGAAATTCTATGGTGTGACCATTTAAATGAAACCTCTTTAGCAGTATTTTTGCATGGTACCATTTGTTCTAACTTTTGAGTCTGTGGACAAAATCCTATGGTGTGACCATTCAAATGAAACCTCTTCAGCAGTACTTTTGCATGGTACCATTTGTTCCAACTTTTGAGTCTGTGGACGAAATCCTTTGGTGTGACCATTCAAATGAAACCTCTTCAGCAGTATTTTTGCATGGTACCATTTGTTCCAACTTTTGAGTCTGTGGACGAAATCCTTTGGTGTGACCATTCAAATGAAACCTCTTCAGCAGTATTTTTGCATGGTACCATTTGTTCTAACTTTTGAGTCTGTTGATGAAATCCTATGGTGTGACCATTCAAATGAAACCTCTTCAGCAGTACGTTTGCATGGTACCATTTGTTCCAACTTTTGAGTCTGTGGACGAAATCCTATGGAGTGACCATTCAAATGAAACCTCTTCAGCAGTACTTTTGCATGGTACCATTTGTCCTAACTTTTGAGTCTGTTGATGAAATCCTATGGTGTGACCATTCAAATGAAACCTCTTCAGCAGTACTTTTGCATGGTACCATTTGTTCCAACTTTTGAGTCTGTGGACGAAATCCTATGGAGTGACCATTCAAATGAAACCTCTTCATCAGTACTTTTGCATGGTACCATTTGTTCTAACTTTTGAGTCTGCGGACGAAATACTATAAAGTGACCATTCGGATGAGACCTCTTCGGCAGTACTTTTGCATGGTACCATTCGTTTTGGAATATTTTACAAAATGAAATTTGGGATTTTTCTTGAAATGTGATGTTTGGCACTCTTGGGAGTGAAAGGGTAAACTGGTGATCAGGCTCTAAGCCATTCCCGCGGGAAACACGAAACGATAATATTTTAGCGAGGGACCGCAAAAGAGGAAAGAAGAGCGCTGCTAAGAGCCTGATCGCAAGTTACTACGATCTTGGAAGGAAAAATTGAAAAGAACAGCTCTGAGTGTTTTGTATGCTGGATGTGTAACACACAGATGACTGTAACATTACCTCTTGAAGTAGAACAACGTTAAGAGGACACGGATCGTCCGACATGATTTTCGCTGTCTGTTCATAATCGATTTCCTCAGGTACTCTCTTTAGGACATCAGCAGCAAGTTCCAGAACCTAACAAGAGACAAAGTGAAATCAGACTGAGACCCTCTCAACGAAAATAACAACAATACGAGGACACAAAAGCTCTGGAGACGAAAGCAATTCACGTTGGCATTTTTTTTTTGCATTGCTACACCTTGTGATTGGTTAAGGAAAAAACTCACGCCACCTTCTCGACCAATTATAAAATCAAAACCAATCGTGACTTGCTTGCACGCGTTTTCCCGCGCTTGGCGCCGGCTACATGTATTTGCTTTGAGTTCTGATTGGTTCATTGGATTGCCTGCGTCTGTTGTGATTGGCCAGAGTGATTACTTTGGTTTTGGTTTTACGACACTCAATTTAGAACCGCTCTTCTATTTAATCTTACCCCTTAATTTCGTAAACTGATATTACAATATTTTTTGTCACCTTCGTCCCCTGCCTCTGTTTTGTTTTCAAACCCGAGCAAAGAGCTTGCTCGCAAGCTGTATAACAGCCAGAGAAATCGTAAAAGCGGACTAAAACCAACTAGTTTATATTTTACCCACCTTTTCCTCTTTGCTTTCTCCATGTCCAGCTGAAGGGATCTGAGGTTGAAGGGAAAGCAACGTGCCAAACAGGTTTCTGTATAAAACAAATCAAAATAATCAGTGTGACCATTCAAATGAAAGCTTTTGAGCAACACTTTGCAGTGGTGCTGTTTATTATGCTGTACATCCTGTACTGAGTGTGTGGATGAAATCCTAACGTGTAACCAGTTATCGAGCAGTACTTTCCTGTGGTACTGTTTATTATGCTGTACAAGGTGGTTGTAACTTTCAAGTCTGTGGATGAAATCCTAAAGTGTGACCATTCAAATGAAAGCTACTGAGCAGTACTTTCCTGTGGTACTGTTTATTATGCTGTACAAGGTGGTTCTAACTTTTGAGTCTGTGGATGAAATCCTAAAGTGTGACCATTCAAATGAAAGCTACTTAGCAGTACTTTCCTGTGGTACTGTTTATTATGCTGTACAAGGTGGTTCTAAGTTTTGAGTCTGTGGATGAAATCCTACCGTGTGACCATTCAAATGAAAGCTACTGAGCAGTACTTTCCTGTGGTGCTGTTTATTATGCTGTACAAGGTGGTTCTAAGTTTTGAGTCTGTGGATGAAATCCTACCGTGTGACCATTCAAATGAAAGCTACTGAGCAGTACTTTCCTGTGGTACTGTTTATTATGCTGTACAAGATGGTTCTAACTTTCAAGTCTGTGGATGAAATCCTAAAGTGTGACCATTCAAATGAAAGCTACTGAGCAGTACTTTCCTGTGGTACTGTTTATTATGCTGTACAAGATGGTTCTAACCTTTAAGTCTGTGGATGAAATCCTAAAGTGTGACCATTCAAAGCTATGTTGAAATTTCAGACTTGTTTCTTGTTTTGACCTGGGCTACAATTAGTAGTGAAATGAAAGTATAAACCTACTTTGTTTCAATGATCTGACTGGCAATGTCAGCATTGGGGTGCTGACCAAAGGCCTCTGGATGATCCACATTGGGCAGCATACTGATGTACTCCTATACACAAAATAGTCACGAGGACGCTTTATTTAGTGTTTATACACGATTTCTTTCGATCGAAGTTAACTCAGTTAAAAATAGATGCTACATGCTGCAGTATTTCTTGCAACTTTAGTGTTGTCTATTTTTTCGGCAAGTCGAATTTCATCATTTCGTTACGAGACAAGCTGCAAAGAAGGTAGGCTGCATGACAGGCAATAGAAAGCGTTCAAAGGGCAGGGGAAGGCAGGATATTGGGCGCGCGCGAAGCACGCGTGAAGAGAGCGTGGAGCGCGCGCGTCCAATATCCTCTCTTCCCCTCCACTTTCTAGCGCCAGCCACGCAGACTACAAAGCGGGGTGCAGTGTACACATATTTTTAAATTGCCTTATTTAACGCTGCTTTATGCATGCACAGTCACCTCACGTACCCGAACCTGCTGGCTACTTTAGGCAAAGAAGAGTGCCCGAACTGTTCCAAATAAAACTATATGAACGTCATTCATTGCATCAAGTGGTATTAGGGCGGTTTACAATTGAGTGTCGTAAGACCAAAACCAAAGTAATCACTCTGGCCAATCACAACAGACGCAGACAATCTGATGAACCAATCAAAACTCGAAGCAAATGCATGTAGCCGGCGCCAAGCGCGGGAAAACGCGGCCGTGCGAGTGAGTTGCAATTGGTTTGATTTTGGTTCTGATTGGTTGAGAAAGTGGCGCGAGATTTTTTAGCCAATCACAAAGCGTAGCAATGCAAAATCAATACTCTTGACACTCAAATGAAAACCGCTCTAACTGTGAGGTTTTACTCGCAAAATGTCGAGGTCTGAACCGAGCCGAAACAAACAAACAAATAACACTAAAACATAAAGAAACAGACAGAGAACCATGATATTGAACAACTGCGCAGTTACCTTACCCTGTATGTCGAAAGAGGACCATCCTTTGGAATGTAATAGGTTGGCAGAGAAGACAATCTAAATGGAAACATGAATGTTAGATATAATACAAATCCCTTAAAAGATGTTAGAATCAATGGCTTACTTGTAGTATGGTGTTTGGATGGCGACATCACAGAACTGTTCATTGATGTAAGAATGAAGCAGACGTCTGTCAAAGTCATCTGTCACGTGACCACCGTAATTGACACCTGCCACCTAAAATTAAAAAAAAAAAATCTTTGTCAGTTGTACAGCTGAGAACACCCAGGGACTCTAAGGAAAATCCAAAGTTTAAATTGGCAAGTTGGATTTAGTCCTTGGAAGATAACACATTTGAAAAAAGGGTCGTAAAATTTAAAAAAAAAAACAACTAAAATTTATAAATTCCAATTCGACCTGGAATTCGAGGGCCACAGGTTTGTCAGTCACATATGACTATTAAGTGTCACCTTCGTTAAACAAAGTCGATTTATTTTTATTTATTTACATGTTTGGAAATAGATCATATATTTCTTCGAAACTCTAGACTGCACCTCAGATCAAAGGTTGCGCATAGAATGTTAATTCTTTTCGCATCAGAAAGCCCATCTTACCAGATATTTCAAAGCGTCCCACGGCGTCTCTTCATACTCGTCCAAGTAAATACTCAATAAGTTCTCGGAGACTTCAAAATCAGAATCATTAAAGCCATACTGAATGTTCCAACCCAGCATAAGAAACTTCCTCCTTTCCAACAACACACTGTGGAAGAAACACAGCGAGAAAAGCAGCTTTTTGTACTTATCCTGCTTGTGGCAGCGAGTGAACTGCTGTTCTGTGATTAGTTGGTACAGCCGCTTCATGTTCGCCTTTAAACCCTACAGAAAAAATAAAACACCAGCGAAGTTACAAGGTAGCTGCTGTGACAAATTATGCTCATTGTAGTGCACCATTTTGAGTAGTTTTCCACTGAGTATTGAAAGTAATTTCGCGATTGCTTTGGTTTTGCATTGCTACGCTTTGTGATTGGCTCCAAAATCTCGCGCCACTTTCTCAACCAATCAGAAGTAAAACCAAAACCAATTGCGAGATGTCTGCACGCGTTTTCGCGCGCTTGGCGCCGGCGACATGTATTTGCTTCGAGTTCTGATTGGCTCATTGGATTGTCTGCGTCTGTTGTGATTGGCCAGAGCACACACTTTGGTTTTCTTTACGACACTCAATTGAAAACTGCTTTAGCAGATGGAAACTGACTGTTTTAGGTAATTAGCATATTATTTTTACTTGAAAATCTAATGTTCTCAAAATAGCATACATATGATTTTTTGTTGTTGGAAATATCATGTTCAGAGCTGAAACCGCAAACAGGCCCCTCACATTTTGTCTTTCCCTTGAAAATCTAACTTTCTCAAAACTGCATAAACTAGGAGCCTGGTAATAGGCTCCTCCATATACGTAATCTACCAAGCGTCTAACAATAATTCCTGGACACACATGTTCTCCTGTTATAATTTTCTTTGCAAATCCTATTTACAGTATTAAAAGATCACAGCAAATGTGTATGTGTCAGTAACTGACCTTAGGAGGCTCTGTAGTCATCTTGATGCCGACCTGCAGGATGGAGATGGGGAACTCCGGATGCGGGCTGCTGCTGAGCCACAGTCTGAAGTCAGGGTGCGGCTCCTCCACCTGCAGCTGCTCCACCAGCTTGTCCAGCTGCGGCATCCAGCTGAGCGACAGGTGACAGTTGGCCAAGAACACCCAGTTACCCTGTAACAAGGACCAATATACAGTCAAGATGTACAAGTACCAGGGAATGAATAGCCCATTTCCGAGTTGCCTTTGGATTCTAAGAAAGGCCAAATGCAAAACCATTCATATGGATATAAGTTTTGTTTCACAAGAAAATAAAACTTTTATTCATGTTAATGGTTTTGCACTTGGTTTCGGTTTGAAAATTAGGCTAAAGGCAACTCAAAAATGGACTATTACCGTGTCTGTCTGCTTTTCCACTTGGGCAAAATTACAAATCATACAAGTGGGAACTGCTCAACAGACTAGAAAGTTAGAACCAACTTTTACAGCAAAACAAACAGACCACAGGAAAAAAAAAAGGATTTCATCCAAAGACTCGGGCGCAAAAGTAAGAAGCACCAAAGGCAAAAACTTGCGAAGTGGCTTCCATTTGAATAATCGCATAAGATGTCATTAGTTTTACTGTTCGTCATGTTCATATAGAGGTTTAAAAAACTAGAACCATATATAACATAAGCCGAAGAAAAACGTCGAACTTACGTCTTTTACTCCTTCCTTGATCATGCGCGTAGCTATGGGTGCCTGACCTTGACCCAACGAGAGGGCATGGAAACGATTTGACATCCCAGAGTTCTCAGCAAGCTGTAGCAATGCGCTGGTCGGATCCTTTGAGTAAAACATAAACAAAATAGTGCTTTACAGAATAACAACTTTTCGTTCGTTCTCTTTGATAACTATGCAAACAACAAACAAAAAAAACGGACAGTGAGATAGCGTTGATTTGCTCACACTTAGAGCGCTTACCATTTGTCAGAACTGCGGGCCGGCACCTTTTTAAAGACTTATCCCCACAAATCCATCAAAATGATGTATGGTAAGTCTTCACAAGCCTAATGGCTCACAACTGCTGGAGCTTAACCGAGTTTCTGTAGCATGAAGTGACTGAGAATATTGCTACTCCCCCCTGGATGGGATGCTAGTCCATCGCAAGGTTACCCCCAACATTTTGTCGCCAGTACCCATTTATACGCCTGGGTGGAGAGAGACAATAGGGCCATTTATACGAGAGAAATAAGCCGCGGCTTACATAAGCCGCGGCTTATGTAAGCCGCGAACTGACCGTATAAATGGTACAAAATCACCGTTCGCGTCTTACACAAGCCGCGGCTTATTTAAGACGCGGCTTGTGTAAGCCGCGGGTCTAGGGCTAGTCTTACATAAGCCGCGGCTTATGTAGTCCGCGAACTTGCTCGTTTAAATGGGTTCGCGGCTTATCTAAGACGGAAACACAAACTGCGCAAGCGTAGGTTTAGCTCACGCGATCGTCTACGCGATCTCTTGTGAGCTCCCGACTTTCAGATTGCAAACAAGATGGCTCTACGAGCGTAATTGGTTGCAAAGCTTTGCAAAAGATGGCCGGGAGAGCCGAAAGTTTGCCATGAATTCTTCCATCTGCAACATGTCGCGATCGCACCAATCCGTCGATTGTTTTCTACCGACTCTTCTCGGATTTCTGTTGTGTTGTATTCCGTGTATGCAACGCCGAGTTTATGAATTTTCCTTAACAGCATGGTCTTCATAAGAAAAGAAGACTTCTCAAAATTGAAGAAAACATATCTGAAAAAGTTTCTTTTGCTTCTTGCTGCAGCGCGCCATCTTGTATTGCTGCAGATTTGTTGCTAATGGTAACATCGCATGTAAACGAGGCTGTATGAAAAATAAGACGCGAACCATTTATACGAGCACTTCGCGTCTTATGCAAGCCGCGCTCGTATAAATAGGTCAGTTCGCGGCTTACATAAGCCGCGGCTTGTGTAAGCCGCGTCTTAAAATCTCTCGTATAAATGGCCCTAATGTGGGGCAAAGTGGGGCAAAGAAAACAACACGACGGAAGAGACCAGGCTCGAACTACTGACATTCAGGTTGAAAGTCCAACGCGCTTACCACTAGACCACCGCGCCTCCACAAAAAAATGATGTATGCTATCTACGAATTGACCGGTATGGACGACCAGTTTGAAAAAATAATGGTATACTATTTACCAACTGACAGGCCCGACCGGCCAGTCCTGGCAAATGCTGAGCGCCCTTAAATTCGCCAACAGGAAAGTCCAGTCGCCCACAGAGCGATACAAACTGTCTCATATTACATTGTAAAAAAGGGCGAATCAACTGTCAGTTTGTGTGCGAAACAATTGTTAGTCTACGGGCAAATTTAAAATTTTATTATGGACGAATTTCCTGTAGCAGAACTTGTGTGCAGGCGATTCATTCTTGATTCGTTCGTTTTCGTAGATTAACTTACCACTCCAGGAGAAAGAACGAAAATCAGAGGAGTACGAGTCGATGAATCCTCCACCACCGAAGCCATGTCTAGTACTGGAGGCTCCACAAACCTGAATTTGGAAAACAAACAAGAATTGAAAAGACAGCGAAAATAAAATAATTTTCTCATGTTTAAAGGATAATTTAACCGTTCATGGGGTCATTTTGGTCCCGATTCAATCCACCTAACAGCGCATCTATGGAGACAAGAAGCTCTTTCCCCTGAATCAAGAGTTATTTTGGCCCAACAGGGTCATTTCCACATAATTATTTGGTCCAAAACTACTCGATTCTAAATTCCCGGACACACGGGGCAACTTTTATTGCAACGTTGCGCTCAACAATTGCAGAAGCAGAATCGAGTTCTACTTCTGCGACGTTGCGCGCAACAAATTGCATCGTTTAACACCCACAAAAAATGTTGTTGCGCGCAACGTTGCAAGAAACGTTGTACCGTGTGTTCGGGCCTTAACCCTTTCACTCCCAAGAGTGCCAACAATAAAAATTCAAGAAAAATCCAAAACTTCATTTTGTAAAATATTGAAAAACAAATGGTACCATGCAAAAGTACTGGCGAAGAGGTTTCATTTGAATGGTCTCGCCATAGGATTTCGTCCACAGACTCAAAAGTTAGAACAAATGGTACCATGCAAAAGTACTGCTGAAGAGGTTTCAATTAAATGGTCACACCATAGGATTTCATCAAGAGACTCAAAAGTTAGAACAAATGGTACCATGCAAAAGTACTGCTGAAGAGGTTTCATTTGAATGGTCACACCATAGGATTTCATCCACAGACTCAAAAGTTAGAACAAATGGTACCATGCAAAAGTACTGCTGAAGAGGTTTCATTTGAATGGTCACACCATAGGATTTCATCAACAGACTCAAAAGTTAGAACAAATGGTACCATGCAAAAGTACTGCTGAAGAGGTTTCATTTGAATGGTCACACCATAGGATTTCATCCACAGACTCAAAAGTTAGGACAAATGGTACCATGCAAAAGTACTGCTGAAGAGGTTTCATTTGAATGGTCACACCATAGGATTTCGTCAACAGACTCAAAAGTTAGAACAAATGGTACCATGCAAAAGTACTGCTGAAGAGGTTTCATTTGAATGGTCACACAATAGGATTTCGTCCACAGACTCAAAAGTTAGAACAAATGGTACCATGCAAAAGTACTGCTGAAGAGGTTTCATTTGAATGGTCACACAATAGGATTTCGTCCACAGACTCAAAAAATAGAACAAATGGTACCATGCAAAAGTACTGCTGAAGAGGTTTCATTTGAATGGTCACACCATAAGATTTCGTCCACAGTCTCAAAAGTTAGAACAAATGGTACCATGCAAAAGTACTGCTGAAGAGGTTTCATTTGAATGGTCACACCATAGGATTTCGTCCACAGATTCAAAAGTTAGAACAAATGGTACCATTCAAAAGTACTGCTGAAGAGGTTTCATTTGAATGGTCACAGCATAGGATTTCGTCCACAGACTCAAAAGTTAGAACAAATGGTACCATGCAAAAGTACTGGCGAAGAGGTTTCATTTGAATGGTCACACAATAGGCTTTCGTCCACAGACTCAAAAGTTAGAACAAATGGTACCATGCAAAAGTACTGCTGAAGAGGTTTCATTTGAATGGCCACACAATAGGATTTCGTCCACAGACTCAAAAGTTAGAACAAATGGTACCATGCAAAAGTACTGCTGAAGAGGTTTCATTTGAATGGTCACACAATAGGATTTCGTCCACAGACTCAAAAGTTAGAACAAATGGTACCATGCAAAAGTACTGCTGAAGAGGTTTCATTTGAATGGTCACACCATAAGATTTCGTCCACAGTCTCAAAAGTTAGAACAAATGGTACCATGCAAAAGTACTGCTGAAGAGGTTTCATTTGAATGGTCACACCATAGGATTTCGTCCACAGATTCAAAAGTTAGAACTACACTACATGTCTGCATAATTGACTCTGGGAGTAAAAGGGTTAAAATACACCCCAGATCCCAAATAATACTTTTTTATCTTTTTTACTCACCAAATTGACCTTAATAAACTAAAATCGATCTTTTGAATTGACAGTGTGACTTACTTGGAGCCAAGGTTGTTTACAATGAAGGATGTGGCGGTGAAAGAGACTCGGTCAGGACGAAGAGATCGAACAATCAGCATTCTCTGTAGCTCATTACACGCGTTCTCCCATTCACCTACAGGGGATAGTTAAGACAAACCAGTCAAATAGAACTGTAATAAGAGGTCCGATTGATATTAGGGAACTTAAGCAACCAGGACGGCGACGGCAGCGACAACGGCAAAAGACAATACGTTCAATGAGAAAAAAAAACCAGTGCCTCTGCTCGTGCGTGTTACATTTTGGTACATTTCCTTGCCGTTTCTTGCAAACAACAACGTCAAATCATCAAATTATAGATTTTGTGGAGAACGTGAGCACACGACGGCTAATTTTCCTTTCTCTATTTGAACTTGAAAGCCGTCACTATGAATTCAGCTCCTGGACAATTCAGTCATCAGACAAATTCAACAAATTGGAACAATTGCAAAGTAATTTCAGTGAGTGAGAATTCTTTTTTTTCAATGACGTTTTCTTTGCCGTTGTCGTCATGGTTGCTAAAGCTTCCCAATATTATTAACCGCGACGACAAGGCCAAGGAAACGTCACTTGAAAAAAAGAATTTGCGCTCTTTCATACTACTTTGAGCCAAGGTCATAGGTTTGAATCCCGTTTAAATCTTTTTCAACTGCTTAAGTTGATAACACACTGCAAGGATCAAATTTCACTTATCTCTGTTTTGCAAATGGTCCAATTTATTTAATTTGTCTAATGTGCCTGAATTGTCCAGGAGCTGAACTCGTAGGGACGGGATTTCCAAATACATAAACTCGACAAAATTTATAAGAAGTAATTTTGCCGTTACCTGGCAGTGATGTGTTTTCTGGCTCAGCACTTGTGTACCAGATGTTCCAGTCCCTGGGGTACTGTTCAAACGATGTTACAACTCCATGGAAATTAGGCAGTCTGACAACAAAACAAAGGCAAGAGTTATCATCTGTGTAATAAGCTGAACAAAAAACTCTGCGTAAAGTAAGCAGTTTTTAACTGAGCGTCGTAAAACCAAAACCACAGCAATCACTCCAGCCAATCACAACAGACGCAGCCAATCTGATGAACCAATCAGAACTCGAAGCAAATACAGGCAGCGGCCTCCATGCGCGGAGAAACGTGTGCGAGTAAGTCACGATTGTTTTTTTTCCTCTGATTGGTTGAAAAAGTGGCGCGTGACTTTTTAGCCAACCACAAAGCGTAGCAATGTAAAACCAATGCAGTTGCGAAACTTCTGTCGACACTCCATTAAAAGCCGCTCTAGAATGGTTTTCAATTGCTACGCTTTGTGATTGGCTAAAAAATCTCGCGCCACTTTATCAACCAATCAGAAGTAAAACCAAAACCAATCGTGACTTGCTCGCACGCGTTTTCCCGCGCTTGGCGTTGGCTACATGTACTTACTTCGAGCTCTGATTGGTTCATTGGTTTGTCAGCGTCTGTTATGATTGGCCAGAATAATAGTAATAATTGTTTTGGTTTTACGACACTCAATTTAAAACCGCTCTCTGTAAACATGGACCTTGACTTACTTATCGAGCTCAGTGACATTATCCCAGGAGCTTTCATTGAGCCACTGAGTACAAGGATTGTCCATCTGTCCTTCCCTGTCCAATACCTATAAATGAACAACAAAACATTTCTACAATCCTGGACAAAACTAGACGCATTTTTCCACAACTCCCTTAGTAAAACGCAAATAGTATATCAGAAATGCTCCCCTCCCCTCTCAAAGTTGTCTTCGGAGGTCTGACAATTTCCTGGATTCTTTTCGTAGCCAAAACAACATTGAATAGGGGGAAGAGGGGGAAGGATTGTCGAAGTAAGAATTATCCTAGTCAAATTTAAAAATCACTTTCAACAGTCTCGACAGTTTTGTCCGAGATTGTAGTTCTGAGATGAGAGCTTGAAGGGCTATATCGCCATTTTCCTTAGTATCACTTTGAAAAGCTGAAATACCTATTTCTATCAATGGACGAGTTTGATGATGATGATGATGCTGATGATGAAAATGACGACGACGATGATGATGATGATGATGACGATGATGATGACGACGATGATGATGATGACGATGACGACGACGATGATCATGATCAATGTAAACCTACAATTAACGATCCTGTTTTGTTACCAACTACTATACTAGAACACTAAAACTGTTTAAGACTAACCTCATTAATACGGACAGCAAAGAGACAGACCCAGGTGTCCGTATTATAGAGGGTGGTATCTTCGGGACAAAGTGACACAACTGTCCGAATTATAGAGGTGTCCGAAAGGACTGAGAGGTCAGCTTGACTGTATTAATGGCTTTGGATCGATGATAGAGATTTCAGATTTATAGTCCTTGGCACTAATAGTACCAAAATAATTTCCTTTTCACATTGGACTGTTTTTTATTAGCAATCAAAAGTGGGCCATAATCAATCAGAGGAATAAGATCAGGTGGAACATCAGCGTTTTTCTTTGCGCTCAGTTAAGCTTGGTTCCCACCAGGGACATAAGCGGAATCGGAATCGTTAGAACCTTACGATCTAGTGGAAATCGAAACGACGGAAGCGGATAGTAATAGTAAGCGACGGAAGCGGAAGCGGAATCGGAAGAAAAAGGAAACCTTCTGATCCTTCCGATTCCGATTCCGTCGAGCTTCCGATTCCGATTGCGACTCCATTTTTTAATTTCCACTAGAACGTAAGGCTCCTTTACGCTTCCGATTACGTCGCTAGTGGGAACCAGCCCTTATGCCATACACGTCAGCCGGAACTCTGTCTTTATTTTGCCGTGTTGGTTTTGCAATAATACAATCATGATGCGGTGATTTTTTTTCAAGTTCTTACCCCCGTGTCTTGAAAAAAAAAATGTTTAAAACTAAACGGATAACTCCTATGTCTTGTTTTCCCCTCCAAAGAATCTTTTGATACTTTCCTCTCGGTAGTACATAGTTTGAGCAAAGGTACATAGTCACATTTTTAGTACAATTCTGAACGGAAAAACCCATCAATTTTCCAGGATACTGCCACTTTTGTGGCCCTAAAATATTCAGATCTCATGAAAAACATTTTTAAGTAATAACAACAAACTTCATCACCGATTTTTTGCTGAGACAGGTAATGGAATTAGGCTGAACCTTTTTCCAATGCATGACTCTTAAGAAAGTCGCTCACAGAAAACTGGGCAAAGATGTTTTACATGATAATATTATCTACAGGCCATTACTTAAAGGGCATTCGAAACACTGTTCAAGCATGTATAATTTTACAGGATAGATAAGAAGTCTTAGAGAAGGCCGAAAAAGTTGGAGACAATGGCAGAAACACTTGATCCCTTCCACTTTTATCTTTCGTGTGCTTTTGTTTTTGTTTCACCTCCAATTAAACCAAAATTTAAACACCAAATCAAAGAATTACTCTCTGAAATTCTTCAGAAAGCCGCCGACTTTATTTTTGAAGTCCTCCAAATACCGACCATGATCAGATCGTGTCAAATTTAGCAACTTTATCGCACCGATCTATCGCACCAACATTTTTTTCTGTCAACACAAATTATCTATCCCTTTAAGACCCAGTATTGTCCATTATGCTTCATGCGGCTCTGTTGTTTTGGTTTTTACAGGAGCGAGGCCTCTATTGTTTTTGAGGTTTTGCTTTTCTCGCAGTAAACATTCAATCGCGTGGAAAAGAATTCTATTGTTTCGTGCTTGTGTTCTCTTCAAACTTGTTATATTAAAAAACGTTCTTAAGTGTTGCCTGATAGATAAGGTACTTGAATAAACGTTTACATGGCCGATGAAAACGGATTACAAAGAGCTGTAAGACCTACCGGATTTTCCAACATCAAGAAAACGACCGCAGATGGGTCTTTAAATAGTTAAAAGTTGGTTATATTAAACACTTAATTACCCGAAAGAATAGCTCTTTGAGCTAGTTTGCGGATGGCAAATATACCATTTCTTATTCTTAAATAAAGTTGTTGTTGTTGTTGTTGTTGTTTTTGTTGTAACTTACCACGCCACCTCTGAGGAAGAAGTTGTATTCGTCCATGTTGAGCTTGCCGGCAGCTTCCAGTATTTTAGAGCACATTTGGAATGAAAACAGAAGCTTGTGGCGTTCAAACAAGCCACGGCACGTGAACCTGGACAAACATAACAAGAAAAATTCTAAATATTTATTTTAACAAAATTGTTGAAAAACAGACAGCACCACAGGAAAGTACTACTCAATAGCTTTCATTTGAATGGTCAGACTATAGGGTTTCATCCACAGACTCAAAAGTTAGAACCACCTTGTACAGCATAACAAACAGTACCACAGGAAAGTACTACTCAATAGCTTTCATTTGAATGGTCACACTTTAGGATTTCATCCACAGACTCAAAGTTAGAACCACTTTGTACAGCATAATAAACAGTACCACAGGAAAGTACTGCTCAATAGCTTAGTTTCAATTGAATGGTCCGGACTATTGGGTTTCATCCACAGACTCAAAAGTTAGAACCACTTTCTACAGCATAATAAGCAGTACCACAGGAAAGTACTACTCAATAGCTTTGTTTCAATTGAATGGTCCGGACTATTGGGTTTCATCCACAGACTCAAAAGTTAGAACCACTTTCTACAGCATAATAAACAGTACCACAGGAAAGTACTACTCAATAGCTTAGTTTCAATTGAATGGTCCGGACTATTGGGTTTCATCCACAGACTCAAAAGTTAGAACCACTTTCTACAGCATAATAAGCAGTACCACAGGAAAGTACTACTCAATAGCTTTCATTCGAATGGTTACAGTTTAGATTTCATCCGCAGACACAAACATTAGAATCACTGACTGTTTGATAGATCATTGCGGCTCTGGCTCGGCGACAAACTTCCCAGTGAATTGCTACTCCGCACACTGGTGCCCTACCAACAAGCTAACCATACAGACTATGATCGTGTGATACTCACTTGTACACAGCGTAAGTGTGGTAGTCATTCAGGTTTTGAATTCGTATCTCCAGGTTGGGACTCCGCTGGCTCTTCTCAATGGAGTTGTTGAACAGATCGATGTACGAATCGAGAGAGAACTGGTACATAGGATCTATCTTACCCATGTCATTCAGAACGAAAAACAGGATCGAGGCTCGCTGCGCGCACGGTCGGTAACCCTGGCGACAAAAAAGTCAGGTTAGCATCTGTTGAAAACTAGCAGCCAAATAAACAAACACTTGAGAGCGATAGTTGACGAGTGTTCAAACTCTTTGAGAGCGCACAAGAGTCAATGGGAGTTCCTGAGGAGGGACAAACGAGATCGAGAGTTCAGTACACTCATAGATACCAATGGAACTTTGGGCCGCTTCCAGCTCTTCGAGAGCACACTAGAGTTGCTGGGAGCGTGTTAGTGCCTCAGGCCAAACGAGTGCGAGAGTTTGAACTCTTGTCAACTATTGTTCTCGTTTGTCCCAAGCTTAAGAGCAACTTCCAAAACGTTCCGTTATAACAGGAGCCTGCCCTGACCATGCTCACGTTTTGTTTACTAACAAATATTTCTGAGGTCACTAGTTTACGTGAAGTTTCACACCAGCATGACATTTCTATAGGCCAACACCTTTCCCCTAAAGAAGGTTCTAGTTTAATTCGAAATGTGGATAGTTTTACTATCTTTTTAACCAACATCATTACCTCTCTGGCGGCATCAATCTTGATCTCAGTCTGCTCGCTGACCTGCAGCTGTTCAGCTACTTCCTGTGACGTGGTTTTGGATGAGTTCAACGTGTTCACAAGCTGTTCATCATCCAGTAAGGAACCTTGAGCTGTCTGCAGCAACCTAACAAAATAAATTAAGGTTAATGATGTGACAGTTGTAAAATCATATCTAGCCGAGCGCGGGAAATCACGCAACAGGCACCAAGCGCGGGAAAACACGCAACCGGTGCCAAGCGCGCGAAAACTGGTGTCAAGCGCGGGAAAACATGCAACCGGTGCCAAGCGCGGGAAAACACGCAACCGATGCCAAGCGTGGAAAACAATTCAAACAATTCCGAGCGCGGGAAAATTCGTGTGAGCCAAGCCACCATTCGTTTGAGTTGTGCTCCAAACAGAATGTTTCCTGTGATTGGCATGTACTGATCCCGTGTTTTTAAATAAAGATGATGATGATGATGATGATGACTTTTTTAAAAGCAGTTACAGAGTTCAGCAAAACCAGTAGTGCAAATGTTTACCTTAAAATCTCGTCCTCTAACTCCTCCAGTTTCTTTTTATTTGCAGCGATGTTAATGACAAGCGCATCTTTCTGTTCTTCCAGCTCTGGTCTTTCTTTACGAACAACGATGCCAAGTAGCTGCGCCTCAAGACCTAGAAAACACACACAGACATTGCTCTGTCAAAACTGAGAATGTATGGAGTCTAGTGGTTGGAACGCCAGAAATTTTCGTTCGATCTTATAAGGTTGATGGTTCGAGCTTGGTCTACATCTCTGCTGTCGCATTATTTTCTTAAACAAGAAATATTGCTCCATATTTTCTCTCTCAATTCACTGGGGGCTGGGCAACCTACTAATATGCTAGAGGTACTCCTGCGATGGACAAGCATCCCAACCAGGGGAAGTAGCAATATTCCTAGTTGCTTCCTGCTACAAAAACTGGGTTAAACTCCTGCCGAGTGGGCTGTCTGCAGCTCGTGTGCGACATTACCTTTTCCAACTACGATTGCAGAGATAATAAAGCAGCCACATTGATTCACTAAAGAACCTGTTGTACACACCTTGTTCTTTGACAGCGAAGTTGACAATAGTCGTCTTGGTGGAGATTTCTGGAGTATAGTGAGGATTACTCAATTTAGTTGTGATGTAGAAGTGGAATTCAGGGCTGTACTCCACTTCCTTGTCACCAAGCCGAATCAACCAACGACCACCTGAAGAAAATAGAAAAAAACATAACAGTTCAATTTACCCTTTCACAGTTCAGTGAAAGCGCAGTAATGCAAAACCAAAGCAAACGTTCATCACTTCCCGACATTCACTTGAATGCACTCTAAAGGAACGTTTACACATGCGATTTTTGATGCGATTTTTGTCGCGCACTCCTGTGCGATTCGGGTGCGACATTTGCTTTGATTTCCCAAACATCGCTGCCAAGTTGCATCAGGTTTCGAACATGTTTGAAACCTCTGCGACATCGCGCAACAAATCGCGCCCAAATCGCACTGAAATCGCCGCCCGTTAATACATGCGATTTGAAGATGCAACTTGCGCGCGACAAAAATTGCATCGACAAGTGCGACAAAAATTGCACAAAAAATCGCCTAGTGTGTAAACGGGCCTAAACAGTTCAATTTACCCTTTCACAGTGCAGTGAAAGCGCAGTAATGCAAAACCAAAGCAGACGCTCTACACTTTCGACATTCACTTGAATGCACTCTAAGTTTCTAGTATCACAGATATCACTTTCAACTCGTGAATACGCGAAAAGATGAACGAGTTGCAGCATCTGGGTATAAATTTCAAAAAAATTGTAATATAACAGAAAGTAAAATCTCAATAATCTGTTGCTACAAAAAAAATCTGGGTATAAATTTCACTCGATGACTCGCTCGATCGGCTGTAAAAATTGAGCCTGCGATATGTAATGGTCACCTGCCTTACCCCATGGGGACAGCGTTGGAGGGAGAGGAGGGTGGGGAGTTGGACGCAGGGGGTAGGGGTTCCGGTGTAGCTAAACACCTAGGATAGGGGAGGGAGGCGGCATGTATGTCTCGGAACGCCTCACAGGATTGGTCGAGAAAACAATAGAACAAACAACAGAGCAATGGATCCTAGCCCTGAAAATAATACATCTGCGTGATATCCAGGTCCAATTAAATTAGAGGTTCTGAAGTGGTGCATGGTTTCTGAGGGGAGGGTCCAAAGGTATGCAGAATCTTTTTCTTTTGTTTTTTTTTTCCCTGTTTTGTATCATGTTACCGAAATTTGTGATTAAATACCTGATTTGACTATTGACTTGTTCAGAATGGGGGCCAGAGAAGGATCTAACTCTTCCTGTAAAATAAAGGAAAAGTCATTAATAAATGAAATAACAATAACTTTAAAGTCATTTTGGGAGCGCACTATAGCACTTACTTGTACATTCTGCAGCAGAACTGGATTACCAAATTGAATGGAGTTTTCCAATGTCCTTAGATAGTCCGACTGCTGCAAGTCAATTATCTTCAGACCCTAAAATAACAGACAGAAAACCATCAATTCCTTGAAAAAAAAAGGTAAAGCAAAGTGAAACACTGTAGAAACCATGCGAGTTCCACCTCAAATGTGCACTAACCTTCTTATTTTCCATGTTCTTGATCCACTTGATAGCTTGTCCTTGTGGATCAATCATGAGTGGCCACCTACAAAAGGAAAAGAAACATGAATAGAGCAGTGTTCAATTGAGTTGCAAAACCAAAACCAAAGTAATTACTGACCAATCACAACAGACGCAGACAATCCAATGAACCAATCAGAACTCAAAGCAAATACATGCAGCCGGCCCCAAGCGCGGGAAAACGCGTGCAGCCAAGTCACGATTGGTTTGGTTTGGCTTCTGATTGGTCGAGAAAGTGGCGCGAGATTTTTTAGCCAATCACAAAGCGTAGCAACGAAAAACCAAAGCAATTGTGTAATTACTTTTCACACTCAATTGAAAACTGCTCTATAAACAATCAATTACAAATCAAAATTCCTTCAATTTTCCTGTCCTACAGGCTTGCATGTCAGCAAGGCAGTGCCGTGAAGAGCTGCTCTCTCTTTAAAAAATTACTAAGGTGTTTAAGGCTGCTGCCTACTAAGAAAAATTCCAACAAGCCCACAAAGCCCAAAGTTCATAAGTTAGGAGCCCAGGCTGGGAAATGTTAGGTGCCCTAGCAAAAATTAGACACCCAGGCTACCGGGCTCTTGTAGGCAACAGTCTTGGTGTCACTTGATGTTCTTCTTACGTTTGAGAGAGGATTATCCTACTCAATGCTAACACAGTTTAAAAAGAAAAGAAAAGAAAATCTCCGCAACATTAAAAACACCACCAATTTATGTGCATAAATAAGTAAGACTTTAGGGTTTGTTGTGTTTGTTTGTCCCAACTGTACCTGCTTCCCCGTGTCACCATAACACCGTTCTCTGTTGAAAACGAGTCTGACGGTAAACCCTGTATGAAAACAAATGATATTATATTAGATCTAAGGTAGGTATTAGCCCTGTAACGGAGCATATAAGTGTTTTTCAGCAAGAAGTGACAGCGGCAAACAAAGAAACTGATTACGACAATTGTACAAACCTGGATGTTCCATTCTCGGACGGTGGTCGGTTTTGCCAGGAAGTTGGAAAAGGAGAAGTGCGGATTACAAGCTACGTTCAACTGGCGAACCTAAGGGACCAAATGATATTTTTGTTGGTTAAACAAACTGATAGTAAAAAAACTACTGTTTAACCCACAACACAATCTACCTTGCTTTTATTGTATACAGCTATTTCAATTAACGTTGTCGGGTGAAAGCTCAAAGCTCAAAGCTCAAAGTTCCAAGCCGACAAGTCAAGACCGAACGAGTAAACCGAGCGCCTGTTCCAGGCATGCAGATAGTTGGAAGCGGCGGAACGAAAAGAAACGGCGCGAAATCAATGAGTGATACGACGAGCGGAAAAAACGATTCTTTTGTGCCGCTCCCAACTATCTTGGATTGTAGCTTTCAGCTTTCATCCGAAAACGTTAATTGAAATAGCTGTATATAATATGATAACAACGACACTGTCCCGCCAAAATAGCAAAATTTCGCTTAGCTTTTTTCCACGTTGCATCGTCAAATGCCACCAAATATACAACTTAGTTGGATAAAAAGATTTTATAAAGCAAAACAAAAGCAGTAATTTCGAGATAAAGTGCAGGATTGCAAGGATTGAAGTGGATTACAGTTCATGAAATTTGATTTATTGAGGGGCGGTCAAGAAACCAAACTTGTCATTCCTTGTGAAATTTTGACTTTTCTAGCCGTTGTTTTGTCTGTTTAGTTCATATTCCTTTGCTTCTATCACTTTTGGCGATCGTTTCTTTTAATTTAAATGTAATAAAGTAAGATTAAAGCAAGGTCCTGGCCATAATCATGAAA
This sequence comes from Dendrophyllia cribrosa, assembly GCA_024195265.1. Taxonomy (NCBI): domain Eukaryota; kingdom Metazoa; phylum Cnidaria; class Anthozoa; order Scleractinia; family Dendrophylliidae; genus Dendrophyllia; species Dendrophyllia cribrosa. The sequence goes on from JAJLRJ010000010.1 coordinate 26,152,210, forward strand.
ACACGATATTTCAGCCGGGACAGTGTCTCTTTAAGAAATGTCTTTTAGCATGATTGTAAAGAGTATTTATATAATATTTTATCTTGCACTTGTTCATTTATTATTTTTATTGCACTTGTGAACCGTCCTTGCAAGGATGTTACAACTTATAGATGTAGACTAAAAAAAATCAAGAACAGTTGCTCCTTTTTAGCTCGTTTTTACAGTTTTTGAGCCAGTGAGCGACACAGTACCTGTGCCAGCCACGTTTTTTCCACCAGTTCATCTCTGTAGTTGGACAGGAAGGGTCCAGCATATGACAAGAAGGCAGCGGCAATCAAACAGTCGCCCACCAGGTAACCAATGTTCTCCTCAAGAATCTGAAGATGTTAAAGAAAACAGACGATGAACTTTCTTAACCCTTTGACTGCTAAATTAAACGTGACGAAGTTCAAAAGTGAAAATAATTTCCTAATTCGTAAAAAATTTATTTTGTTAAAACATTGAAAAACTAACAATACCACACGAAAGTATTCAAATGTTAGAACTGTACAATGCGATGGTGGTTGTAGTGGTAGTGATAGTAGTAGCGGTGGTGGTAGTAGTAGTGGTGGTGATGGTGGTAGTGGAGGTGGTGGTGGTGGTGGTAGTGGTAGTGGTATGGGTGGTAGTGGTAATGGTGGTTGTGGTGGTAGTGGTAGTGGTAGTGGTAATGGTGGTGGTAGTGGTGATAATGGTAGTGGTGGTAGTGGTAGTGGTAATGGTGGTGGAAGTGGTAGTGGTGGTAGTGGTGATGGTGGTGGAAGTGGTAGAAGTGGTAGTAGTGGTAGTGGTGATGGCGGTGGTAGTGGTGGTGGTGGTGATGGTGGTGGCAATGGTGGTAGTGGTGATAATGGTAGTGGTGGTAGTGGTAGTGGTAGTGGTAATGGTGGTGGAAGTGGTAGTGGTGGTGGTGGTAGTGGTGATGGCGGTGATGGTAGTAGTGGTGGTGGTGGCAGTGATGGTGGTGGTAGTAGTGGTGGTGATGGTGGTTGTGATGGTGGTTGTGGTGGAAGTGGTGATGATGGTGGTAGTGCTGGTGGGTGGTAGTGGTGGTGGAAGTGGTGGTGGAAGTGGTGGTGGTGGAATTGGTGGTAGTGATAGTGGTGCTGATGGTGATGGTGGTTGTGGTGGTAGCGGTAATGGAAGTGGTAAAGGTGGTGGTGGTGAAAGTGGTGTTGGTGTTGGTGTTGGTAGTAGTAGTGGTGGCGGTGGTGGTAGTAATATAGTATATGTAAAGTGGACTGATACATTCCACTAGTGCTCTAATCAATGTTCTTACCTTGACACTAGCTTCCCAGCGGTCTCTCTCTCCAGCCAGTCCCGACACTAATTTACCAGCTCTTTCAAGCTTTAGTTCGGTGATTTCAGCTTTCTTTCTCAACTCTTCTTTCTGAGCAGATTTCTCATCATACTGTCTCTTTAGCTCTTCCATTCGATCAGTCACCTGTCAAATGTTATTGATCAATTAGCACGTCACTTTCTTGCCTCCTCTTCAACTACGATAATAAATGCTGAACATTGGTCCAACATTGTTGGAATGTTCAGCACCCCATGTTGGGTACTAATGTTGGCTAACAATATTGATACATTTATCCGCCCTTTCTTGACTTCTTATATGTAAACACAACGTGAGCAAAAGAACGCAAAGCAATATACCCTGCAAACACAGATAGCACGAATCCGAAATGTTTCCAGTTGCAAATTGAATTGGATAGAGCGAACATTATTTTGACAGTGCAGAAAGTGTACATTTTCCAAAACAACTGTTTCAAAACCCCTTCAATCAGTACAGAGAAACGAGCGATTAAGTGTCACGAAAGGCACTGTGCTATGCAATTGCGGTTACGTTAAGCCGTTGGCCTTGTCTCCTACACCTTCTCACACTAAAAATTGTTAGGGGGCGTTAAAGAACCCACATCACTGTTCGACGTAGACCTCAGTGTGTGGCCTGGCCTTGGTTTGGTGGGTTGGGTGGGTGGGTAACAGTGAGATCAAAATGGACTGATAGCGGCTGCCAGAGGCGCCTTTATAGAAGCTGACGACCGTTCTCACTGAGAATACAATGTAAAGCGGACACCTTCGAACCGAAAAGGGCCATTTTACAGTTTTTGCAATATAGTGCATTCCAAACTGACGATGAATTTGCCCCCGGGAGGGGACTCCCATATACAAATGACCAGGGTGCTCGTCGAAAATTTTCGAAAAACATCGTAAAAGGTACCAGAATCTCTTTTGATGGGCGTGGCTCAAATGGACTTTTACCCCTAAGCAGTATCTATTCTAAAACAACACATGAACTGACACATTGACAATTTGTAATGAATGCGACAACAATAAAAGCAGTCGAGTGACAAATAGTTCTTGTCTATTTTGTGTGGCTCAATACCGGGATAATTCCGACGATTATGGTCATTTTAGATGTTAGCGCCCTAAGCGGTACCAATCTACAAATTTTCCCCTTTAAAGGTACGACAAGCGCCCCCGTCATTTTTATATGGGAGTCCCCCCCCCCCCCCCCCCCCCCTCCAGGAATTTGCCTACCTCCTTTAGCTTAGCCTTGGCGTCAGCCAGTATAGCCTGTTTCTCTTGCAGCTGTGATGTTGCTTGAGCCAGCCTCTGTTTCTTGGGCTCCACAACTCTGTAGATCCTCCCAAACACCTCCATTGCTCGAACCCACATACACAGAGACTTGGCTGCTAGTGACACACGGCCGATGATTTCAGGCTGAAAATCAGCTTGGGAACAGTACGTGCCAATTTTCTTCAAAATTCGATCAGTCATGTTTTCTTTGTCGTAGTTGACTAGCTGCTTGATGAAGTTTTGATCACCTGTGGATAGATGAGAAGAATTCACAATGACCGTGAAACAGGTTGGTCAAGTGCCTTCTCAGGTGTGGTGTTGATCATACTTGGCGGCGTACTTCGGCTCCTTTGAAATAGAGAAGTTTCCATGGTTGTGTCTAAATCATACCGTCCAGAAGGACGTTGGACACCTTATTGAGACTTATATAACGTAATGTCGACACTTAGAATTTTATTTTCAATAAATTTTTAAGTGTAAAAAAGAAAATCTTAAATCCCCACTCAGGATTGAACCTGTGACCTCAGCTAGGCTTAGGCTTACATAGCCTACCGTACCACTGTACCGCCTAGCTTCTCGGGTTGCTTTGTCCTAAATTTAACTATATAAACTGCTACCCCTAACCTCAACTGAAAGCTAACCAGTTACTCCGTTATATAAGTCTCAATAAGGCGTCCGACGTCCTTCTGGACGGTATGATTTGGGCTTGACCCCTTTCCATGGTCACAAAGTAGGGTTCAAGTATGTGCATTTTACTCTTTCACATTCAAAGTAGGTTTCAAGTGCACTTAGGCTGTACTTAGAAGCTCCTTGTCCCTTTAAGGAAGAGTTTAAAATAGTAGCAATGTATGTACTCACCCAACTGTCTCTTTGCCTCAGCCCAAGTTGGCTCCCCTCCTCTCAAGATCATAACAGCCTCCATGACTTTCTCCACCAAGGCAGGTGGTCGGCCATACGATTTGATCTCAGTCATGTCCTTCTTGTTCAGCGACTCCAAAGCTTTGGTTGCCTCAGCCAGCGCCGGTAAAGCCTCGTCCAGGTCATGCTGAGCATTGTCTGCCATTACCCGACATTTGTCCTCCTCTTCGGCAATTTTCTCGCTCCTAGCTTGCACGATCTACAAGGTAAAGATAGCAAAACGATTCAATTGTGTTGGTTACAGTAGATAAGAAAAAACATCAGACTGAGCTGATAGAAAGACAGCCAACTCGTGCATATGGAACGTTCGAACCCACCCCACCCCCTGCGTCCAACTCCCCACCTTAGGCAGGTGAACACTATCAGTATCGCGGGCTCATTGTCCAATGACCCGACCCCATCCTAGGCGTTTTGCTCCACCGACTCCCTACCCCTTACGCCTAACTCCCTACCCTTCCCTTCCCTCCAATCCCGTACCCATTGCTAAGACAGGTGACCAGTACTTATCGCGGGCTCAATGTTAACAGCCAAATGAGCGAGCAAGTGATCGAATGAAATTTTGGGTATGCACTTGGTGTATCCCTTATTATTTTGTATTTAAACACTTAGTTTTTATTTCAGTAGAAATAAAGATAAAAAACAGCAGAAAAGGGAATCGAACCCGGGCCGTATAATCTGCTGCATGCACGCTACCCACTACACCACCGAGGACTAGCTGCCGGAAACCTTTTCCCTTTTTAAGGGATATAAGATAATATACTGCTAGCCCAGACCACATATAAGAACTAACCCTTTCGATACACTGGAAATACTGGAATCGGTGCTTAATTCTAAATACTAAAATCAGTGCTTTAACACTAGATACTGTAATCCGACCATAAGGCCCCGTCCACACTAATGCGTTTTTGAAAACCTCCGTTTTTAGTTCCCGGAAAATGGATAAAAAGATTTGCGTCCACACTAGGAGCTGAAAAACGATGATTCAAAGATGCGTTTTCATCACCAGGCTCTGCTTGGACGTCTTTCTGTTCAATACGCATGCTCCAATAGCGTCAGCAATACTATGTGTTACTAGTAGTGACGTAAGCGTTTCTGAAAACCTCCGTTTTTGCCGTCCACGCTAAAACGATAGACCTGCGTTTTCGAAAACCTCCGTTTTCATCGATTTCATTCTCCGTTTTTGATCGTTTTAGTGTGGACGATCGGTAAAAACGCATAAAAAAGTATGCGTTTTCGAACGATAACGCATTAGTGTGGACAGGGCCTAAATTACACTGCAATATATCTAAATACATTACAATAAGGGATACATGAAGTACTATATATTATGATCAGGGATACACCAAGTACCTAGGAAATTTTGTCCCATTGCTGTAACTCGTTCACCGCTTTGCGTATACACGAGTTTAAAAACAAACATTTTTCCCCTACCTTTTGTTGCTCATCAGCGTCTCTTTTCTGTTGCACGATAACAACAAGATATTCTTCACACTGCTTTTGAAACTGTGCTACTTTAGTCTTTGCTTCTTCCAACTCTATCGACATGGATTCCACCTGACAAAAACAAAAATAAGAGTTTATAGAGTCAATTGATGCAATGGAGGCGAAGACTAACACACTCAGGGTCTAAGGACGAAGGTGCTGCCTTTGCTATGACATCTTCGAATAGTTAGACCTTCATGTGGTTTCCTATGGGGACGTCAAAGAAACACTGAGGACGTAACAAAACCCTGACTGTAACGACCCTCAGTGCCATACATTGTTCATGGGTGGGGGGAGATGAGATCAACAGTGGACCGATAGAGCCTTCATAAGCTGACGTCCGATCTCATTCTCACTCATTAGTGTATGTAAAGTGCCATGAGACGTGATATGTGCGCTACATATGTCATTTATTCATTCAAGAATAATTTTGCCACACAATCCCCCTACCCACCCTCATTTGACAAAAGTTAAGTGGTCTTATAACAAGTAAATAAATCCAAATACCTTAGCCCTGGTGTCATCGATTTTGTCCAAGCCATTTCTCAGCTTGCTTGCTGCATCTCCCAGCTCTTTTCTCTTCTCACGGAGCAAACTGAACAAGGTAATCACAATGTCAGGTTAAAGGGCAAAAAGAAACGAAAAAGAAAAGGAAGGAGAGGAGAGGGGAAGAGAGGAGATAATTGAAGGGTAATCAGATAATTTTCATGTAGGTCAAGTCAAATTGTAGGAATTGATGCAGGATTGAACATACAAGAATAGAGGTTTCTAGTACATACGTTTTATATCCAGATACGAGTTCGAGGTAGTTGGTCGGTGTGACGTAGTTATGACGCTTAACCTCTAGTAACATTCGTCTGCTGGTATCCACAACTGATCTGTGAACTGTCACGAAAATATTCGCCACATTGCCTTTGGTCTATCAATTAGAAAAATAGAACGGAGTTGACCATTAAAACGTTTGTTTCATAAACCTTTGATTCAAAGTCAACCCAACTTTTGAGTCTGTGGATGAAACCCTAAAGTGTGATTCAAATAAAAGCTATTAAGCAGTACTTTTCTGTGCAGTATAAGGTTTAAGGTTCTAAAATTTGAGTCTCGTGAATGGCATTTTGTAAAGGGCATTGTCACGCAGATTTTGCTGTGTTTTGGTCAAAATACACTAAATATATGACAGAGTACCTTTGCTCAAACATAAAATTGCTTTTAAAACACCAAGAAGATAATATCAAGTGATTTCTTCAAGGAAGAACAACCGTAATAAGTTTTTCTGCGATTTTTCCACGACTCTTGGGAGGAACTTGAAAAATTGGCCAATTTTTTAAGTTGCAATCCATTTCCATCCTGGCCATCCGCAGCCAAAGGTAACGAATACTTGTTTCTGTGCACTGGTAGGGTTTTTGTGAACAAAACTAGACCATTATTTTAAGGTTTCCATTGAAACAAATACGTTTTTTGGCTTTTCAAAGTGATACTAAAAATAGGTGACAGTGCCCCTTAAAGTGTAATTGTAAAATTCATTAAAAATTCATAACTGTTATGACCAATAAATAGGCAGTATTTGAGTCACATGTATACCTTTGTAAACCCCAATACAAATCAACTGAGTTGATGAATTATTAAACAGTAGTGAAGATTAACTTTTGATACAAAGACCTGCTCAGCTAATTAGTATTCATTCACTTTTCATACTCCCTACTCATTGTTTCATTTCACAAGTACGATAAAATATTCGCGTCCGATCTGTATGGGCGTTTACAATGGCTCGCCTTCGGCCCGCCATTGTAAACGCCCATACAGATCTCCCGCTCATATTTTATCTACTACTTATTGAATTGAAAGCTATTGAGCAGTACTTTCCTGTGATGCTTTTTGAATCTAAGAATAAAATTCTAACGCGAGACCATTCGAGTGCGTGGATGAAATTTTAAAGAAAGGCCGAAAGAAAGCAATTGAGCAGTACTTTCTCAGAAACTGACTGTTGTTCTTTTGAATTCATTTTGGCGCTTCCAAGAAGCAAAGAGTTTCGAAAAAAGTGTCCCGGCTGATAAACTAATCGTGTTTTCATGAGTATGGGCAAGAGCTTGCTTTAAGGACGTTCGCGCTAATTGTTTATGCGCATCTTTACTGCGCACGCAATTCGTATTGCAACACCATGCTACGTCATGCACGAGCGCGCGTGCAAAGCAAGAAATCTAAACAGATAAAGGGCTGGTAGCCGTTGCGTTAACTTCGCTTAGATTTTACTCGCTTGGATGCTCGTTGACCCCTATTTTTTTCTTCATATATCACTTTCTTTACCGATTATCTACAGTTTGTGAAAAAAGGAAAAAAATCTGTCTTGTAGAAGTTTGATTTTTTTTTTCATTTTTTTATCCACGCGACGTCGAATTGCACTCATATCTCAGCTGTATGTTGTTTCCGAATTCCCTCTTTAAAGGGTTAACTCATTTAAAGGTTGAAAACAGTTCGAATTATTTACGAATCAGGTCCACTTAGATAACATTTGAATATAATAGTTTCTCCCCAGCGATTCATCTTTGATATTTTTAACTAAAAGCCATGGACACCATGTCATGTTACGAGGACTAACTTTTCAAAAACAGGGTATATTTCTACACACTATATCTCTTAAATCAATTCGGTGACCCCCAATATTGTTTTGCATTTCTGACATCAGTAACTCATTATCAGACCGTAGCATAAGTTTGAAAAAAATCTGTCTTGAGAAGATTTTCGCGCGAATGTCCTTAAACTTGTTTTATTGTCTTGAAATAGGAAGACAAAATGGCCAAAAGCGATGAGTACAAAGAAGAGACGAACTAACAGCTAACAGACAACATTCCACTAGAATGGCAATTTGGATTCCTTGACCGCCTGCATGTCAGAAACCAAATTTGATGAACTGTAATCCACTTCCATCCTTGCAATCCTGCACTTTATCCCCAAACCTCTTGTTCTGTTTTGCTCTGTAGAATCTTTTTATCCAATTTAGTTGTATATTTGATGGCATTTGGCAAAAACACGAACATCAGGCAAGTGAAATTTTGATATTTCGGCAAGACACGGTCCCTTTATTTCTCACCTCTTCATCGCCCAGATCCATACTTTCTAAGTATTTCTCAGCCACCTCCAAAAGAGCATCCCCGGGCCACTCACTAAACCAGTCAATTGTGGAGCAGTTGACAAACGCTGGGTACATACGGATGCGGTTCCTAACAACATGAACACAGTGTGAGGAAAACAACAGTATAAAAGAGCAGTTTTCAAATGAATCTTGAAAGTAATATAGTGACTGCTTTGGTTTTAAATTGCTATGCTTTGTGAATGGCTAAAACTTGAAATGGCGTGCCACTTTGTCAAAAAAAAAAACGAATCGTGACTTGGTTGCAGGCGTTTTCCCGCGCTTGGCGCCGGCTACCTGAATTTGCCACGAGTTCTGATTGGTTCATTGGATTGTCTGCGACTGTTGTGATTGGCCAGAGTAATTACTTTGGTCTTGGTTTCACGACACTCAAGTGAAAACAGCTCTATCTTACATTGCTCTTTGTGCACGATTTTGTTTTATGGTGGTCTTCTGGTGAATTGCAACACCAGCCCTTTGAGGGGCTACCTCGCTCAAGAGATCACGTGCAAAAGATCGGACGTTTCTCTTATGCAGCCGGATTGCTGTACAAGTTCTCGTACGCAATCACCACGAACAAACAATGAACCATTATGCTGTACTTTTCTGTGACTTTTCAAATGAAAGCTATTGAGCACAACTTTCGGGCAGTGCCGTTTGGGGTTTCTTTTCTAGGTTTGAACTTGGTCGAAATAACCCAGAAGATTAGAGCGGTTTTCAATTGAGTGTCGTAAAACCAAAAGCAAAATAATGACTCTCGCAATCACAACAAGGGCAGTCCTTTCAATGAACCAATCAGAACTTGAATCAAATACATATAGCTGGCGCCAAGTCGCCAAGCGCGGGAAAACGCGTGCGCGCAAGTCAAGATTGGTTTTGGTTTTACTTCTGATTGGTTCAAAAAGTGGCGCGAGATTTTTTTGGCCAATCACAAAGCGTAGCAATGCAAAACCAAAGCAACTGCGAATAACTTTCGACACTTAATAGGAAACCGCTCTACTAAACACACAAAGTGCGAGACTGGTTACACTAACATACCTGAATGGATCTCCCACTGGACTCATGCACAGGATGATATGAAGATTGCTCCTGACACGTTCAATAAAGAAGTTGAACATGATCTCCGGGGTATCAAAGATGCCTTCCTTCCTAGCCTCCTCTGACAGCGCGGAGCGGACCTGTAGACAGAAAACAACTGTTAATTTTACATTCCCAATTATTTGAAATCGAACCCCCCCCCCCCCCCCCCCCCCCCCCTGCCCTCCCTCTCCTCAAATTATGTGCCTTGTTTATCCAATTCCCTGTTGTGTTTACATAAGGCTATAAGGCGATCTTCGCTGACGTCATTGTTTACATTTTGCTTCGTTAGCATACAAATTTACGTAGAGAAGGCACCGTGCTAAATACGAATTGACTTCAAAAGTTAAAAGAGATTGATGAACTTAGTAATCAATGCAATTTTTAGCTTTTTTCGTGCAATATTTAAGGAAATATCTGCTGTTAAAAACTGCAAAATTGTTGGGTGGCAAAAGCGCTAATGAGCCCTAGTCATTCTTTGTAAAATTTTGAGTTTTTAAAACAGCATTGCACGAAGTGTATCTGGTATATCGGGCTCAAATTCCCGGAGAAAGCTAATTGTGCTATGCTCTTTCAATATTCAGAGTTGATTTTTTTTGTACGTAGATTAGAAAACGAGGCGCATATGCTAATGAGGCAAAATGGTAAACAAAGATTCCCCTATATATGTACGCAAACCCTGCTCCTAGGTTAAGCAGTCTACTCCAAAAGATAAAATTAAAGGACTTCTTACAGACCTCTTCAAATTCTTCTGGTTTGTAGAGGTTTGGTACCTCTCCACTGCTCAGTATGTTGCTGATGTCTTCAAGAAATGATTCATCCAAGGCTTGAGTGTCATTGAATAGAAACACTGTTGGCTTATTTTCCACACCAGTCAGAAAGTACAGGCGCTTCAAATCTACAACACAAACATCACTGGCATTAACAATTGTCGATAGGTAGTTGTAGTAGGTTGTCTTTTCCTACACATGAAAGGCTTGAATTTGATTTGTATCGAAGTTTCGCAGTTGTTAATTATAAGCGGATCATGTAACAAAGATTTCTTAGTTAACTTCTCAAAACTGTGCAAACCTTGGACTAAACAGCTTTGCTCATACAAAAAATACTCCTTGAACATCAAGAAGATACAAAGATGCGAATTCTTGAATGGCGGTCAAGCCATTTATAAGTTTAAGAGTAGTTTTACAATGGAGTGTTTCTACGCTTTGTGATTGGCTGAAAAAAAACTCGCGCCACTTTCTTAACCAATCAGAAGTAAAACCATAACCAATCGTGACTTGCCTGCACGCGTTTTTACATGCGTTTCCCGCGCGTGGGCTACCTGTGAGTTCTGATTGGTTCATTGGATTGTCTGCGTCTGTTTGTTTTTTATCGTTTGACACTAAACTAAAAACTTCTCTACTCTTTACTCGGAATTACTCTGTCAGTCGGTGAAACGCACCTTCTCTGAACTCTGTTTTCCTGTAGTGTTTAGTGACCTCAATCTGGAACACCTTGAAGCCAATAATGTATGCTGACAGTCGACTGAGACTCTGACGTCCACTTCCTCCAATGCCAATCAACAGCATGTTACCACGGGGCTGGGCAATCACACGGATTATACGAGTTACTGCAAGGAGTAAAGCGCATCGGTCAACACATCACTTTTTCGTTTTGTTATTGTTAGTTTTGATTTGTACGAGAATTTAGCACACATTCAAGACATTTTAGAGCGATGATCAATCCTTGAAGCTCATTCTTTGACTACATGAATTTTTTAACCTGTCCACCTCCACAATACGAATGCCAGCTCCTTATTAAGAACAGTTACAAGGTCACATCGCTTTCTTTCGGTGTATTTTAACCTTTGACGTCCACCTTATCAATATGCAATAGAAATCTGACTATTAACAGTCAAAGGATTGGTACGCTCTTTGGCGGTCTGTACAAAAATACGAAATATTTGTCATACTGCGATCACGTCAGACTTTTCAGGGATAACCTTTTCATCAGTGTTTGTGTTCTCATAGACTAAGGTTTGTCTCTCAGAACAGAAACACTGATGAAGGGGTTATTCCCGCGGAATTGTCTGACTGTTTTTGATACAGTTTTCTTCAGCACTCGTGACAAACAATTTTCGTTATTATCACGTGGTTAACATGTATGGCAAAATTAACGATGCCAAGGAAATATAGAACGTTGGTAGAGTTTGGAAGTTACTAGCTCTCTAGCTGGTAACGATTCAGGCATAGAGACATCTAACTTTTAACTTTTTCTTTCTTTCTGGACTCATACAGTCCAGAGGGAATGGCACGAACAGGACTCATATGTCCCATGCAAGGTGCCATCCCTTCCCAATCCCACAACCCGCAAGGTTGACCACACCACCGGGGTCTACGCCCCTTATTCTTTTCATCTAAACAGACATTGGACATACCATGCTCAATGGCGTCTCTGAAGAGTACGAGGTCCATGGCAATAACTCCAGGTTCCATGTTATAATCTTCAAGTTGATCCTCCATGTACCTCTTTAACGCTTTGAAGTCCAACATGTCTTCATACACAGCGCCATCTTTCATGAAGTCGCCTGCAGAATTCAGTTCATGCTGATAAGCAACAATGAAGCTAAGGGCTCAATGTACCAATTCTATTTTGGATCCGTAACAAAATTTGCACTCATATAGGCCTTTTGTTCTCTGACCGTGCCTGCTATCCACTGCGTATCCACGCAAATTAATAACTAATCCAGTAAACACAACGGTTATTATTATTTTTGCTCTCTTAATCAGGGTTGCAGCCATCTTAACTTTTACGCTCCGTTTTATACGACCACTTAGCTTGGGTCAACATTTTGTTGCTCATGAGATACCTTTCTTTATCTATTATAAGAGCTTTACAATCCACGAGAGAGGTAGCCGAGACAGTTCGCAAAAAAAGAGTGTTACTTTAAATGTTTCAGCTGCCAGCTGGCGCCATTTTATTGTTGCGACGTTTGTTTGTGGCAAATGGTAGCTTTTAACTTACCAAAGATTGGTGGCTGTTTGTTGGGGCAGAGATTGTGAAAGGTGAGGTCAAACATTGTACCAAGCTTGTCACTCAACAATGCTACAAACGATTCATGGTCACTAGCATCTATCAGACGGTCAGAGAAAACCCTGAAAATAAAACAATATGAACATCAAACGTTATGTATTAGTTCTACCGATCCTTGCTACAAACCTAGTTGTACTGAGGAAGAGAAATGTTGTGGGTGGAAAAATAAGAATGATAGAGTAGCAAACCTTATCACAACAGATGTCAACTGTACTGAACACGATGCATGAATTACGTTCTACTCCTTGTTACACGTCCTTGCTTCGCGTCACTAATACCCTACCTTGTCTATCTTTTAGGGAGGAAGAAACAGTGGAACTAATACTCACTGGAATCGCTTCGAATCGACCCAGAAACCACTCAAGACACAAGTAAATACACAAAGAAGTTCAGGTCAGCCAGTTTTATTCAAATATCGTTTCAAATTTTACGCTCAAATTCGAAGTGAATTTTCCCCATACAAATCCTTATAATTTCGCTATTACGCAACTGTTACCACGACGTTCAAATTACAACATGTAAACATCACTTGAGCTTGGGCTACCTGTGCTTGTTATAAACACATTTGCTTTATGTACCACCTCACGACGCTTTCGATGTTGCTGATCATAGCAATATGTAGCACGCATGTCATAAATGAACTACAACCAAAGTGTTCGGAATGTTCCTTGTTTTCCTCCCCCCTCATCCCGGGAAGGGGGGGCTATAAAAAGCGTTGCGTGCACCTTTAATTGAGCTGAAACCCAATGGTAGTGTCATTTTTTAGCATTTTACAAACCTCCCCAACTAATTTTGTCTTAGGTTGTAGTATATGGCCTAGTTCGCCACGGGTCTCCAGGGATTTCTCACTGCCGGTTACCAGACCACCCTAGTGGGATGGGGCCTTACGGCCCCTTATCTGTCACAGCCGTCTATTATACCTTGGCCAGCCGCCTACTTCAATTCTTATTGAAACCCCTGAGTCTCTCGTAGCCAAGTGATTAGCGGAAGGTCATAGGTTCAATTCCTGTCTGGAACTCAGAACCACGCTCGTGACATGATCAACATTACATCTTTCTCATTCCTTTACCAAACTTAAAGGCCCACCTTCACCCAAAATGCTGTGCCCGCCGTGATCACTTACTGTGCTGAATTTCGTGTAACACGAAATTCACGCTTGAATGCGTGCAACCAATCAGATCCCGCGTATGAACAATGGAGCATTTCAAAACAAAAACAAACGACCGCAACGTCTTTTGGGTGAAGGTGGGCCTTTAGCATTCACCATCTTTTTTTATCACATTTGCTTTACTTTTAGAGGTTCTAACTTTTACGTCCATGGATTAGATTCTACCATGTGGTATGCAACCACTCAAATGAACGCTTTTTAGCAGAACACAACATACTAATGTTTGTTTTACAGCATAAAACGAAATCATTTGGGCTGTGTTGGGAGTGACAACGTTAAAACTGAGATGAATCATCTGACCTGAAGCACTCGTGTACCCACAGTCTGGATATGGCTGTCTTTGTGTCATGAAAATCTTTGTTAGCACGCAGTAGGCCCTGGAATACCTATTGAAAAACAAAACAAGATGACTTTTGATTGACAGCATCCCCAGTTAGCACTGCAGTGCTAAATACATATACTTCGACGCTGAAATAAAGTGATTTATTTATTTAATTATTTATTATTTTATTTTCTCAAACGCATTAAAGGGACACTGTCCTGGCTGATATATCGTGTTTTCATGATTATGGCCAGAAACTTGCTTTATGCTTGCTTTATTTTCTTCAAAGCGGAAGAAAAAAATCGCCAAAAGCGATGAAATCAAAGAAATATTAACTAAACAGACAAAATAATGACCAAAATGTCAAAATTCCACGAGTATGGCAAGTTTGATTTCTTGACCGCCTGTCACAAAATCAAAACTGATGAACTGTAATCCACTTCCATCCTTGCAATCCTGCACTTTATCTTCAAACTACTGCTTTTGTTTTGCTCTATAGAATCGTTTTATCCAATTAAGTTGTATATTTGGTGACATTTGGCGATATAACATGGAAATAAGGTAAGCGAAAGTTTTTATTTCGTCGGGATACTGTCCTGTTAAATAATTCAATCGTAAACGTTTGTACGTGGGTCCAAGAGGCTTTTGACAAGAAAGAAAAAGAAAACATCTGGGATCAGGAGAAAACATCTTGGATCAGGGTAGTGATTTAGAAGCCCAGTCTTTCTTATTAGCATAGATTTTAGCAATTGCCTTTTTTTATTTCTCATTATTTGATGGCCAGTTTGGGAATCATTGTCAAACACTCGTGAGAGAGTGTTTCGTTAAGATATCCAAAAACTCGAACTTTTTGTCTTCTATTGTATAAAGAGAGCTTTGCAAAAGAATATTACTTACCCTGGATATATCTCTCAGGTTGAACAAGTAGTGGATCTTGGTTGGTGTCGGCAACATTTTAGCAATGATGGCATTGTAGATGTCGATGGTCGCCTAAACGGGAATATCAAGCGTTAAAGAAATGGGCACGCAAGGGCAAACATGTTCAAACAGTTGAACACCTCCCTAAAATGGCTAGTCATCCATACAATTCCCTGATATTGAAACCTCATTACAATGGCAAGTTAGTTTTTCCCAGGGTTGACGTTGTAGAGAAGGGTTTCAACTGTGCTTCTTTTAACAATGGCACATGTTCAAAACGTTATAAAATCAGGGTAAAAATCGATGACAGTTCACCTGAGTCATGAGATCCCCAAGAGGCTTCACGTCTTCTTCAAAATCCTGCAGCTTCTGGTTGATCATGGTTCCAAATATACGCTTGATCTGACTTTCCTGAAAGCCAAGAGATATGCAGTACAATTAATAGAAAAAAATAGAGGCCTTCGATCCTTTAAGTGACATGCAAGTATAAATGATGAGACAATTATTTCCTTTTTTTTTTGGCACAAGTAATGCGGTTCTAATTTTTGGGTCTATGGATTAAAAATAACTACTGAGCAGTACTTTCCTAGTAGTAATACTGTTTATTGTGCTGTAGAATGTGGTTCTAACTTCCGTGTTTGTGGATGAATTTTTCTAAAACGTGACCATTAAAATGGAAGAATCTTAACTACAGAACTATTTTGCAACCACGAGTTGAGGCTTATAAATAGACAAGAGACCTTTTCAGCAATTAAAGACTGTGCGATAAATTACTTATTTACCTGAGGGAAAGTCATGTTGATGAGGTTGAACCTGCTCTGCAGTCGTTTGGAGATCACCATTCTGCCTCCTCCCGGAGGACCCATGGCTGCCAGCAAATGCATGCCCTGACATTCAATAACAAATAACCAAAATGACTTTTTCATTTGACATGGCATTTGATCTTCTTGTTCGCTTAAGGTAAATAATTTTTTTTTATGTCATGGTTTCTGTAACAAGCGATTAGGAGTTTTACCACTTCCCCCATAGATAGGATGTGTTTGTTCATCAAAAGATTTCCAAAGCATTTTGTTCAATGCAAACAATTCATGCACCTGGATGGAGAGAGCCAATAGGAGGCAAATGCCTTATTTAAGGTCACAACACAGTGACAATTAATGTACCCATTTATAAACCTGACTGGAAAGAGACAATGTGAAGTAAAGTGTCTTGTCTAAGAACACAAATACAGTGACATTGTACCCATTGATAATTGGAGAGAGACAATGTGGAGTAAAGTGTCTAATGTCTTAAAGGACACAACGCAGTGACAATGTACCTATTTATAAACCTGGCTGGAGAGAGAAACGTGGAGTATGCGAGAATGTGATTCTATTCTAGGGTACTCAAATGAAAACTAGTAGCTTCCTGTTAGGTTCTTCTTTCTCTGATGTTAATTAAATATTAGAAAACGTGTCAAGGTTATACTCTGTAACTGTGTGTGACTAGTCAACAAAACAGCTCTTCAGCAGTACTTCCATATGGAGTATTACAAAACGAAATCCCCCCATTTTTCTCAAGGGTCCCCTGTGCTGCAACAGCAGTACCAACCTTGATGTACTTGACAGTCTGTTTCAGTCGATCATACCAGAAGCCATAGTCCAGCCACAGACGAATAAGCTCCAGAGGAGGCTGTGAACCAAATGTGTCTTTAGCTGGCATGTTGAAGTCATCCATGAAGTTTATCAGCTGCTTGCCACCGATAGGTACATACACACCTTGATACAAGAAACAACACAACGATGATATATATCATAAAATTTGAACCCAGGAGTCCCAGCAGTCTGACTCCTGTCAGTAGGATTGTCTGTAAGAGAATGAAGTTCTTGAAAATGCATTGACTGAAGTTTCGACAACCCAAGCACAAGTCTACTTCAGCCTCCAGCAAATGGATGAGGAGATGAAGGTCTTACAATCATTACTTGACTGGTAAATGGTTGGTTAGAGACCTTATTGGTCAGGAAAGAAACGTTAAGGCCCGAACACACGGTGCAACTTGTCATGCAACATTGCAAGCTACAATTGCAGAAGTAGAATCAAGTTCTACTTTTGCGACATTGCGCGCAACAAATTGCATCGTGTGACAATCCCAAAAAATCTTGTTGAGCGCAACGTTGCAAAAACAAGTTGCACCGTTTGTCTGGCCCTCGAGACTTCATGTATCATTTATTAATCAAGGGATTTTAAGGACTATAGTACAAGTCCAACTTCCTGTGGAAAACTTAACTAAGGTACATGTTTGATGCTTTGATGCTTAAATTGGCGACTGACGCTTAAATTTTCAGTTGGTGCTATAACCCAAAAGAAGCTCTTCTAATTGATGGTAAGAATTTCTTGTGATACTCCGTGCTTTTGATAAAGACAAAGTTCAGTGACATTTTGTTAACTCTTTGGGGCATAATATATGCAGCAAATACATAGACATAACGAGTCTAATACCTTTGGTTCGTTTCTCCACCTTGCTCTCAATGATTTCTTGAACATTGTTGGAAGATGTCTGCAGAAATAGAAAAAAAACTCTGTTAAGACTCACTTTCCCACGCTTGACACCAGTTGATTAGGATATTTTCACGCACTTAGCAGCAATTGGATGTTTGCGTTCTGATTGTTTTCCTTTTTTTGCCTTTTACATTTAATTTAAGTCTTTACAAGCCTAATGGCTCACAACTGCTGGAGCTTAATCTGGTTTCTGTAGCATGGAATGACTGAGAGTATTACTACTCCCCCCTTGGATGGAATGCTAGTCCATCGCAAGGTACATTTAAAGTGTTTGAACAAATTTGAGAACCTTAGTTTTGGTTTAGCGTCACTGCAAAAAATGTCACAGTATATTACAACAGGAATTTTCAGAACAAAGATTTGAAATTCTTTTCTGACGCACCTGTGCAGACATGTTAATCACCAAGAGACTGTACATTTTAGGGTCCAGTCTCTGCAACACCTTCTGGGCTAAAGAGGTCTTCCCAGTCCCCACAGGTCCTGTCAAAAGGACAGGACGTTTAGCTTGCAGTAAGCTGTACACCAAGAAGTCGTATCTGACAGTGTCCACAGTGGGCACCATGATCTTGTAAAATGGCGTACTACAAAAATAAATTCAAAGGATATTGGTTAACTGATTCCTGAAAGAGTCCCTCTAAAAATGTTGACTGAATTACTACAGATACTTATACATGTATGTAGGAGAAAATAGAAAGTAATATATCAAACACAAGGAAGAGCGTTTCATCAGAATTTCCAAACACTGAGAAGTGGGTTGAAAAGTGAGGCACAACCGAGTTTTTTTAACATACAAACATACGTATTGTTGCTCCCTTAAAGGACTTTTCAGCACCAATCTTACAAGCTAAAAACAAAACAATAATTCAGAACAAATATGTGAACATACTTACATAAATACATGAAAATGCTTACATAAATATTCCCTAAATATTCTCTTTTTAACCCACTTCGAGGTGTTTGGATACCTTATGAAACACTCTCACGAGTGTTTCATTGTTTGGTATAACTGATCAAACTGATCATTAAGTA
Organism: Dendrophyllia cribrosa; assembly: GCA_024195265.1. Lineage (NCBI taxonomy): Eukaryota > Metazoa > Cnidaria > Anthozoa > Scleractinia > Dendrophylliidae > Dendrophyllia > Dendrophyllia cribrosa. The sequence goes on from JAJLRJ010000010.1 coordinate 26,170,459, forward strand.
ATGATCCGCATAAGAAGGATAGCGCTGAACGGCAATGGAATGTCAAACACGATGGAATGTCAAGATTTTTCATTGTTACAACTAGTGATCTCATTGGCCTGGACTCAAAAACCGCTAAAAAGTTAAGGTTCAAGGTGCATTTTGTCTAATTTTTTTAAGGTTTCAAGTAATTTGAGACCCAATCGCACAACATACAATTTTTAAAAGAAATTGTATTTGGGGAACTTCATCAAAGAAGCCAAATTATTAGCTATTGTCTTCTGCTATTCTGATTGGTTAAGCACGAACATTTCCTAAAATTTATTTGACGCAAATGGATTTTCTTTATTTTTATAATGAAATATAATTATTAACCATCAGCTCCTCCTCTATTCTTGAAATCAAAGATATTCTATGTGGGAAAGAGTTAATGCCGCAGAACAATGAAGTTTGCTATCGTTCTTATGTGGAACAATACTTAAATACAGAGAAAACAAAGAAATAAAATGGCCAAAATCTATGCCAATTAAAGTGCCCCTGCGATCAAATTTTTGATTTTCATTTTTTTACATTTTCGTGTACAATTAGACTTTCTTACTCATCTTGGCAAATTTCAATCCATTACGAACATCAGAAGTCATTTTATTTTAACATTTATTTCCGAGAATTTACGGCCGCCATTAATCAACCTTGTTCCAAGGCTTGGTTGCGAATGGGAGAAAGTGACGTCAAAGGCTCAAACATTCCTCACGGGTTGAAATTATAATAACAATCAGCATAGAAAATTGCACGAAGATCAAGTCCAAAGTTTTTGTTGCTTTTCGCGTGATTTTCAATACTTATTGTTATTATATTCAACAGAAAAAAAATGAATCAATGTTCATTAGAGCAGTTTTCAATTGAGTGTCGAAAGTAATTTCGCAATTGCTTTGGTTTTGCATTGCTACGCTTTGAGATTGGCTAAAAAATTTTGCGCCACTTTATTAACCAATCAGAAGTAAAACCAAACCCAATCATGACTTGCTAGCATGCGTTTTCCCGCGCTTGGCGCCGGCGACATGTAATTGCTTCGAGCTCTGATTGGTTCATTGGATTGTTTTCAACTGCTGTGATTGGTCAGAGTAATTACTTTGGTTTTAGTTTTATGACACTCAATTGAAAACCTCTCTAACATACTTAGGCGTGTAACGCCAACCACTCCTGAGTTTGTCTTCCCAGAGAGCCCAAGCTTTTTGTTTGGTGTCCACATGATACTCATACACAGTGTCCTAAGGAAAACAAAAGCGCATCACTGAAAATATCTAATATGTAAAACTAATACTAATGGCTGTTTCTGCCCGAGCATAAATTGGAGTTAATGTTTAGCTCAATTAAACTTAAAAGCTCCCTACTGTTTGCCAGTGTTTTTACCGGTAATCGATTTTTCGTACTTTGCATCGTAAACACGTACTTTTACCCACCCCCATTCTTAATGGCCAATAACATTTCAAGCCTGCATGTGCTCATAGATTATCAGCCAATCAGCTTCACGTAAACTCGCCGTGTTTACGTTCATGTACATCGGATGCGGTCGATCTCCCCATTCAGCTCAGTTTCACTGCTAAAGTCAAGTGTTTATTTCCCCACCCACCCACCGCAGTATATATAGTTTTTGTTGATAATACCACTCTCTGGTTTCGTACTTCTAGGTAGGCCATTCTAGTCTATCCGCTTATAACATTTCTTGTTTATTTTTTTAAAAAGTAATAGTATACATATGTAATCTGTTATGTGGTTTTAGTGTTAAAAAATGGTTTGGGGGAGAAGCAATGCTGGCGACAACCCTTCAGTCCCACACTGAAGCGACGCCTGGGTTGCCTTAGCTCGGGTGAGAAACGGGGGTGACGGCCATTTCCCTTCGCTAAGCGACCTTCTAGGAGCTTGGCATAGGTACATGCTGCTAAGAGTAGCTGTGCTCCATTACACCCATCTCATGGTTTATATGCCACTTGCTGACCGGCTAGCCCCATTGACTGGCCTTGCACGCGGCAGGCAGCACTTGGGTCCTGGACAACGCCTATCCCCCTACCTTCTCCCACAAAATATGTCTTTCAATTGTGCGTTGACATTAATCACAGATTGAAAGAGTGGTTCGGCCAGGAGTGGGTACCAATTTCCAGCCGAGAAGTATCCCTGAAAAATGTGCGGAGGGGGATTTGTTAATCGTGGTTGACCCAAAAAATCTCAAAAAAACCCTGCCTTTACGAGGGTTAAGCATTCTCCTATCGTCGAACGCAATGAGATAATTCTTGCTCCCAAGCAAGAACCAGTGGAAAACTTTTACTCCAAAGCTTTAGTCGTGTAATTCTCCCTAAACAGGACACCCTTGGGACCAGCTCTCGCTGTCTGCCTTATAGAGAGGTGTCTGCCTTGTAGAAAGGTGTCTGCTATATAGAGAGGTGTCTGCCTTAGAGAGGTGTCTACCTTCTAGAGAGTTGATGTAAGTAACCTGGCACTAAACTGAAACAAAACTATCTTAGAGCCTGGAAAAGGCTAAGTTATAATTGATAGAGGTGTCTGCCTTACATATATAGGTGCTTCTTTTTAGCGAGTTGACTGTAGTTCAAACGTTTGAGTCTGTGAATAAAAAAACTAGGAACACAGCACCTAAAACGGCCACGCCCAAACCCTGAAATTCTATTTAGTTAACCGTTTCGTTTTTCTCAGATAACATTGCAAGCTATTCCTCAGGTAAGTTACATATTATTACCTTTGCAGGGAATTGACCTTCAATTTCTCGAAGGAAGTTGTCCATTTTCTTTCTGCTGTCTTCATCCACTGATGCACAAATGGACCAGATTAACGAGAACAAGAACCACAGCTCAATCATCCGAGGATAACTGTCTTCATGAGGATGAACCTACCGAAGAAAAGAGATGAAAATGCACAAAGAATGCATGTTAGACCACATTATACTCCTGTAAGTTAAAAATTAACTTACAGGAGATAAAAATAATGAGTGAACCTCGTGAAATATTTATCAGTTTTAAGCAGAACTGACCATAGTGTGACTAAGCGACAGAGAAACTTTTTAACAGCAATCGACCCTATTTACCTGTAAATCGAGTGAGTGGATCTCTGTAAATAGTATGACAGAATCTCTGTAATTTTCATAACCTTGCATGACAGAATATCTGTAAATAGTGCGGCCAATTAAAATTGTGACGTTGTCATAAATGCTCCGTAAATAGCGTGACTAAGGGGTGAGCCATTGGACTTCCGAGGGGGAGGGGGGTGGGTGATCTTGTCTGCGCTCGAAATGTCTTCCTTAAGCTGTGTCGCTGCAGGAATTTTTTCGTTAACCCTTTCACTCCCAGAGTAAATTATGGAGACATGTAGTGTAGTTCTAACTTTTGAGTCTGTGGACGAAATCCTATCATTTTACCATTCATATGAAACCCCTTTGGCAGTACTTTTGCATGGTACCATTTGTTTTTCAATATTTTACAAAATGAAATTTGGGATTTTTCTTGAATTTTGATCTTTGGCACTCTTGGGAGTGAAAGTGTTAAAAAACAAAGCCTCAAGTCGAGTTTCGCAGTTGCAGGATATTTTTAAAAAAAATGACTCAACCCCCCCCCTCCCCCTGCCAATAAATCTTACTAATGGTTCGCCCCTTAGACCAGCAGAATCGGTAGTGTGGCAGCTTCATTGTTTAAGACATTGCGACTGCTTCTGTTTTTAGGGCTTGGCACCACCATTGTTTCTGTTGTTTTATGTATTGTTCTCTCAAAGGGTATCGAACCAATAGTGCGAGACCTTACGAGACCTGCTACATCATCCAGCAGAATCTCTACAAAAAGCGCGACATAGAGACTGACAGGTAAGAATTTCTGTAAATAGCATCATACAGCATGACAAAATTGCCTAAGAGAGTTCAACCAAAGTGACAGGATCGCCTGAAATAGCATGAACAACCACTATAGCAAGACAGTTTGTCACTTACCCCATTTTCGTCTGTGGCAAGTGCGTCAAACAAAACACACAAAGAAGCCACAGAGTTCAACTCTGATGTGGGAATCAGCTCCTTGCAGTGATGCCTTCGGAAATCCAGCACCTTGGGAACAAACTTCTCAAACAACCTCTGCAGGTGCTCCACGGATTGCTGCAAAAAACAACGACTCCATAAGGTTTTTTTCATTATTACATGCCATGATCCAAACTGCTGGAAAGTTTGCACCTTATAGTTAGCAAGCCTTATACCCTACCTAATGTTTACAGACGTTTGTCTGGTGGTAGCAATTTCTTGCATATACCCGGTATGCAAGATTCACGTAACACATTATGTAATAAATCAAACACGAGAAAAAGTGTTTCATCAGGATATCCAAACACCGAGAAGTGGGTTGAAAAATGAGACAGTCGAGTTTTTTTAACTCTCTTAGCGGTGTTTGGATACCTGATGAAACACTCTTTCGAGTGTTTGATATAGCTTCTCAAACTGATCATAAAATGCGGAGAAAGCGAAGGAATAAAATCGTCAAAATCTATGCTAATTAAGACCGGGTATCCAAACCTCCTTCACGGCAGTGACTTCCTTTGTGTTCTTATCATGAATTATTAATGAGTTTAAGAAAAACACTTGTAAATTTCCAGGCAAGATATAATGCTCAAATATACAAGGTGTCTTTAGTTAATTTTAAAGTGCTCTTTCAAGCTGTGTCGACGGTTAATCTGTCCGAGCCGAAATTAAATATGTACAAAAACTATGAGGTGGACTATTAAAAAATTAATAGAAAAATCTTGGTCTACGAAAAATTAGCAAATGAAAATGCCTTTACAACATACCTTATCATGTCTCTTTTCAAGCCAGCAATCCACATAAGGCTGCCAGCCAAGGTCTCTATAATCAGAAAACACCATACCGCAGCGACTGACTGTAGCAGGCGAGGCAACAGCTAGGTCTTCTACCTCAAACAATAGAGAAACCTGAAGAAAGAAAGAAGGAAATTTAAATGGGGGTCCAAAAGGTTGAGTATAAATGTCAGGATTTCACGCAGAAGGGGGCCAACCTACACCATGGTATTGAGTGTTTTGCATTGCTACGCTTTGTGATTGGCTAAAAAATCTCGCTTCAGTTTCTCAACCAATCAGAAGTAAAACCAAAAACAACGGTGACTTGCCTGTACGCGTTTTCCCACGCTTGGCGCCGGCTACAAGTTCTGATTGGTTCATTGGATTGTCTGCGTCTGTTTTGATTGCCACAGTGATTACTTTGGTTATGAATTTACGACACTCAATTAAAGGGGCATCGTCACGCATATTTTGCTGTGTTTTGGTCAAAATACACTAAATATATGACAAAGTACCTTTGCTTAAACATAAAATTGCTTTTAGAACTCCAAGAAGATAATATCAAGTGATTTCTTCAAGGAAGAACAAACCATAATACGTTTTTCTGCAACTTTTTCACGACTCTTGCAACTTGAAAAAATTGGCCAATTTTTTCAAGTTGCAATCCATTTCCATCCTGGCCATCTGCAGCCAAACATAACAAACACTAGTTTCTGTGCACTGGTAGAGCATTTGTTAACAAACCTGGACCATTATTTTAAGGTTTCCATTGAAACAAATATGTTTTTTGATTTTTCAAAGTGATACTAAAAATAGGTGACAGTGTCACTTTAAAAACCGCTCTGTCAGGGCCCTAGACAACTCGCATAATGCTAAAGCCCAATTGCGACGGGAACTCCGACTTGCTTTAGATGGGTAAAAAAATTTACCGTGGGAAGCAGGATTGGAGATTTAATTGGGTCCTCTTAAAAAGTTCCAGTTCAAACAGTTCTGTGTTTCCCCTGATGGATCGAGTTAACAGAATTAACTGTTTCAACTGACCTGGTCTGGCATGGCGATACGTTCACCGTTGATGAGCGTGAGCACTTTATTGTCATCCATCACAGAATTCATCGACTCAATCCACAAAGTGTCTACTGGGGCATCAAATAATATCCACTTCTCATCGGGACGCTCGTCTAACAAAAAAGAGAATTTTATGATTAATTCTTTACTTCCTAAAAGTACCTATAGTAAGTAGAAATATGTTCTCAGCCTAAGACTCAAACATTAGAACCACCTTGTAGAGCATAATAAACAGTACCAAAGGAAAGTACTGCTCAATAGCTTTCATTGGCATGGTCACAATTTACGATTTCATCCAAACTCAAAGTTAGAACCACTTTGTACGGCATAATAAACAGTACCACAGGAAAGTACTGCTCAATAAATAGCTTTCATTTGAATGGTCACACTGTAGGATTTCATTCGCAGACGCAAAAATTAGAACCACCTTGTGCAGCATAATAAACGGCATCACACGAAAGTATTTCTCAGTAACTTCATTGAATGGTCACATTTTAGTATTTCGAACCACCTTGTGCAGTATAATAAACAGCAGCACAAGAAAGTACTTGTTTATTTACCTGAGCAGGTCAATCTCATGACACTAGACAACACCCCGTCAGTCCACTCATTTGTATTGAGATCAAACTCTCCGTATAGTTCACCAAGAGAAAGAGCTTTGGGATTAATGGGGTACTCCTAGAAACAAACAAAAAGACACATGTAAACGTTATTTTTTTAAGTAAACAAACGTATGAATATACTATATATCAAAAGCATCTCTTGAGGTGCCTTCACACTTTACAAGTTAACGTGTATCAACCTCACATCAACAGTTGACAAACATGTTGACAAACTGTTGGCAATAAATGGAACTTGTTTCTGTTTTTGCCAACGTTTTCGTCAACACAGGGTCACAGGGTCCTCTGTCTTCCTCCCTCGAAAAGAAAGAACATGGCCTGAGGTCGAATTTGAGGTGTCTGGAAGTTTCTCGTGTGAAAACACGAGTTTGCCAACACGAGTTTACTAACACGAGTTTGCAAAAACGAGTTTGCCAACACGGGTTTGCCAGCACAAGTTTGCCAACAAGAGTTTGCCAACACGAGTTTGCCAACAGGAGTTTGCCAACACGAGTTTGCCAACACGAGTTTGCTAACACGAGTTTGCCAACACGAGTTTGCTAACAAGAGTTTGCTAACATGAGTTTGCCAACACCAGTTTGCCAACACGAGTTTGCCAACACGAGTTTGCCAACAAGAGTTTGCCAACACGAGTTTGCCAACACGAGTTTGCCAACAAGAGTTTGCCAACACGAGTTTGCCAACACGAGTTTGCCAACAAGAGTTTGCCAACAAGAGTTTGCCAACACGAGTTTGCCAACACGAGTTTGCCAACACGAGTTTGCCAACACGAGTTTGTAAACTTTAGTTTGTCGCATGAAGGTGCCTTTTACCCTTTAACTACCAACAGTGCCACAAATAAAATTCATACAAAATCCCAAATTGCATTTTGTAAAATATTGAAAAACAAGTTGTACCATGAAAAAGTTCTTGTGAAGAGGTTTCATTTGAATGGTCACACTATAGGATTTTGCCAACAGACTCAAAAGTTAGAACCACTGATAACATTACATGTCTCCATAATTGACTCTGAGAGTAATAGCGTTAAAGATGTTGAAAGGTATACCGTTTATTTTTTCCCTTCATATTAGCAAGTCTGGGCTTAACTTCAGTTGAATAATTATAATATAACTCAAGAATAGCTGTACCCAAGGCCAATCCACATCCACTGTGAAGTAGATGATTTCTTACCCTGACAATGTTATAACTTGAGTCTCCATCTCTCTTTAGTCGTGTCATGGAAGCCTGCAGAACCTTCCAGCACACACTCTTCCCTGAACCTGTCTGACCCACTAACATGGTGGAGTGCCTAGAGAAATAGGGACGAATTTTTAAGCAAAGTTTAAAGGTTTAACAAAATAGTGATTTTTAACAAAACTTAAGAGCAGCATTTGTAGGCTTCTATTGACTGAACTTTTTGAATTGTTGCACTTGAAACAGCCACAATTAGCTGCAAAATTGTTAAGACACTCACAAAAAAACACTCACTTTTATAAAAAATGATGCCTCGAAAAACAAAAGAACAATATATTTCCCTCACATCCCCCCTCCCCCCCTCCCCCCTCCCCCGTTCAATGTTGTTAACCAACGTTTTGGACATGGCGCCAGTCACAAAACAACATTGATAAGGGGGAGGGGTAAGGAAAGGTAGCAATGCTGCACTTCTTCCAAAAAAGCAATTGTGAATGAAAGTGTCTCAACTACTTTTGCAGCTAATTGTAGCTAACCAAGTCCCTTCAACTCCAAGGGGGGCTTCTGGACAGTGCAATTACTACATGTACATACAGCTACATCAAAGGGCTCCAAGGGCCATCTCGTGAATACGAAACAACGTAAGGTTAAGTCCACAGATCGGTTTTAATTTTCCATACTGAGTTTGAAGTCAAAGAATTGAACAGTAAAACAAATGTAAAACGACCAAAACATTTTGGCGTTATATAAATATGCATTGTGTGAAACGAGACTGTCTAGACAACTGAATGACGTAATTACACTGGGGAATTTAAGAAAGTTTACTACAGCAATTATCCTTTAACATGTAATACACTGGGGAAATTTAACAAAGTTTACAAATGATGGAACGAGTGAAAATTTACATATCTGTCCCCGTATACTATATCTTGCTTAACCCTTTGCATATTCACCAAATAAAAAGCATGACACAATTACACAATACCTCGAGTTCTTGGTCTCGTATAACTGAATCACCTTCAGTATGGTAGATGGGTGTGGCTTGAGCCCAAACTCTTTGATGTCTTTTTCTATAGCAGTACGTAGCTGTAGAGAACAATAAAATAAGTTTAACAGTTTATAAGACAGGGGTCGAACTTAATTTTTTAGTCCACTAGCAAAGTTTTGCAAGTAAGATTTTTTTCTACCAGCAAAACTAGTAAGATCACTGGCTATTTTTTCGCGGTCATTTTCCCTTTGATGACTCTGAAAATATGGTAAAAATACCTAAATAGTATACTGTTAATTTTGTACTCTTCTTTGCCGGCATTTTCCTGTTGTTTCTTTGGCGGCTCGGGGTTGTCGGGCAAGACTTTATCATCGTCGGTCAAGTTACTAGTAGTCTTAGAGGTCGAGGGTTTCTTGAAAAAAGCGGTTATTTTAGACATCTACAACAAAAGTGGCTCACAAAGCGTGAAATTTATTCTCTTCTGTCACGTTGCTGATTCCGACAAAATGTGAATGCGTGGATAAAGTGTGCACAGGTTCTGTGTAAAATCACGCTTATTTTCTCCCGTAGATGACATTCGATAATGTCTGAATTTTTGCCACAAAATTCTCCAGGAACTTTCCCTTTTTCCCTCCCAACTTTTATTAGAGAAATGCTTACTCGCAAAAGTTTGCTAGAGGATATTTTTCAGACTCGCAACTTCTAAAAACCACTCACATTTTGCGAGTTTGCGAGTGTTAACTTCGAGCCCTGATAAGAGGAGAGAGTCACCATAAAAGATAAGCAGAAAGTAGTTTACACACTCAATTGAAAACCGCTGTTTGAGTATACAGTATTTATTAAACTCGCCTTTCCATAGTCAATAGTGGGAGTCTCAACTCCAGGAAACAGATCAGAAACGATGCCATTAAACAGAGGCAGATCCTGAGACGTCAACTTAGCAACGTTCATGTCCTTCATGGACAGCAAGAGAATCTAATGAAACAAACACAACAACAGTTATCTCTGTGAGAGAATCTAACAAGTCACTCAGTAGCAAATGAACTTATCATGTAAATGGAGCAATAAATAAAGGTAAAATAAGGTCCATGACTAATCCAGATGGATAGATCCTACGTTAAATGACTCAGATGGTTCATCGTGGCCGGCCTATTATAATTTACAAAATCTTAACATTCTGGTGTTTTATTGCGCTAAAACAAAGACGTTACATGCTTGATGATAGTTACATATTAATTAAAAAGCTTGGTACAATTATAGCAGTATCTAAGAAATTGTAAAATTGGTGCTTCTATTAAATTGGTTACGTGTATTAAAAAAGCAATGTGACAGGGAAAAAATAACAACACGCAACTACAATTACGAAGTTACAAGTTTTTATGTGGAATATAAGATTATTACAGTCTATCTTGTGTTTATTTTCAGTATTGCTATATAGCCAGGGAAAGAGGAAATTAAAAGTCTATATCTATTGTGCAAAAGTTTCCCATTGTTTGCGCTACCGGCCTGAGTTTCTAACGACAATTGTTGAGTGAAATAAAAGTGGTATTTTTGAAAATTGGTCGCTTAGGAGAGGTTAGCATGAAGGGTCAACCGTGCTGTAGAGACAGGTGTTCACGAAGAAGATAACAACGATAATAATTATTGTGATTATCTTTATCGCCATCACCTGTCTTTCTATTAGATTTTGATCACCAGAATGTGGCAAATCAATACAAAATCCTCTGGTTGATGGTCTCCTTAATACTCGTCACCTTCTGTTTGAAAATGTATGGACAATGTAAGGAGAAATTGGATGTTGATCGCTAGAATTTAGTGGCAAATCAATACAACATCCCCTGGTGGATGATTTTCGTAATATTCATCACCTGTTTGAAAATGTATCGATAGTGTAAGAAGAAATTATAAGTTGATCTTACCTCTTCATCAGACATGTCAGGATTAGCTCTCTTCTTTTTGCCAGCATATCGTAGCACAGAGGTGAGAGCGCGCAGCCCAAAGTCGTAATGATCCTGTTTGGACAGCTGTTGTACTGCTAAGGAGTATAGCGTGTGCACCTTCCTAGCAAGCACCTGCAGACAACAGACAAATGCCATTTACCATTCTCAGCTACTTACCACTTCATGCCAAGGGTCTGCAGCCAAAATTATTATTCATGAATTACACCAAATTAAAGGGGCTATGTCACCATTGTTAGTGTTCACTTTATTTAAAAAGCCGACAGGTATATTTATATCAGTGGGAACCCAAAAATAATGGTCCAGTTTTGTTTAGTCATCCAACTAGTGCTATAAGAGTAAACATACCGTATTTACTTGAATAAGTGCCACCCCCAAATAAGCGCCGAACTTTGAAGCAAAAACATTAAGTGCCACCCCCGAACTATTCTTAGACTTCTTATGCCCTTGTCATCGTTTTTCAACAAAACGAAGAAACAGAACGATTGAAAAAAGTAGAACTGTGGTTTTTTCTTTTCAAAAATGACAAATTTTAAAAAAGCGCCGCCCCCGAATAAGCGCCGCATCGACAAGTCGAAAAATTTAATAAGCACTTATTCAGTTAAATACGGTAAGTGTCTTGGGCTGTAGATAGCCAGGATGGAAATGGTCATTGCAACTTTAAAAAAATGATTATGATACATTCTCTCTTCGAAAATTCACTTCTCTGATATATTCCTTTTAGTGTTTTATATGCATTTTCGTGTCTGACAAAGGTATTAACCTTTCAAGCCCTGAGAGTGATCATCATCAAATTTCTCCTTGTAATTATTTATGCCTTATCAATCAAAAAGGTCATGAGAATCAAGGACATGATCACACAAGATGAGTTCTCTTGATATCCAACCAATTTCTTCCCACTACTTCTATAGGAAATGTATAGGACTAGAAATGAGAATTTAAGTTTTCACGTGGGTCAGTTTTGACCCATGAACGTAAAAATCTCCATGACAACATAGCCCCTTTAATGTTACTTTGAAAGCTGTGAAAGATAAATACCTTTGTGTTACTGAATCCTTCGGCAAACAAGATAATCTCTGCAATCATGGCCGAGTCTGGTACCACCATGGAAATGGGTCTAAACATGCTCTTTAAGTTGTCTGGTAACTCAGTTCGACCAGCATAACCTGCATAAGCAAAGATTGAGTTTTATCTCACTACCTATGTAAAACAAAACATGGTTTAAACAGCACAAAAAAAGGTTGATGAAAGAAAGGAAAAAAGAGGGATTGGAAGAGTAAATGAAGGACTAGAGGCAAGGACGTAAAAAGACAGAGTGAGGATTCGCGAGGGAAAGAAGAAACAGTCCAACATCTTAATCAATCAAGGACTCTAAGAGCCATCTCATGAAAACAAAACAACGTAAGGGAAAGTCCACAGATCAGTTTTATCTTTTTATACTGAGTTTGAAGTCAAAAAATTGAAAAGTAAAACAGATTTAAAACGATCAAAACATCTAAGCGTGACATAAATATGCATTGAAGGAAACGAGACTGTCTAGACGACTGGATGACATGACACTGGAAAATTAAATCATCTTTTAACAGGTAATACACTAGGGAATTTAACAAGTGAAAAAGTTGCATATATGTCCCCTTATACTATATCTCGTTCAATGCTTCACGTATTCACGAGATAAAAACGAGAGATGGTCAACCAGGACTGAGGATAGGTGGTTGCTGCATGAGGTTTAATTACAGCACTTGATTTGACTGAACAAAAACATTAAGTAGCATGGACAGCTTAGGTTGCTTTCAGGGAGGTCAGACTAGGCAGTTGGACTGTATCAGGAGATAGGTGACAAAAATGATGTAGATGAGACACATGTGGAAGACAAAGAATGTAGTACATAGATAAATCTCAAAAAGCAGACAGAACAAAAAGTGGCCGGAAGTATGATGTCCTTGGCTCTGCAGAGGTGACAGTCACACAATATAAAATTGACAGTTCAAAGGGGACAGACTTCAAATAAATGTGGCTTCTAAACATATCTGAATTTTCTTAATTGTTCATCAGTAGGATGCCTAAAATGTGCGCAATTCCACAATTGGTTTCGGCTCCATCAAATCCTATCTCAAAATCCTATCTCAAATCCTATCTCAAAATCCTATCTCAAATCCTACTGACAGACCTGAACCCTTTCACTTCCAGAGTCAATTAATAATGGACACATTTCATGTAGTAACTTTTGAGTCTGTGGAAGAAATCCTATGGTGTGACCATTCAAATGAAACCTATTCAGCAGTACTTTTGTATGGTACGATTTGTTCTAACTTTTGAGTCTGTGGAAGAAATCCTATGATGTGACCATTCAAATGAAACCTCTTTGGCAGTACTTTTGCATGGTACCATTTGTTCTAACTTTTGAGTCTGTTGATGAAATCCTATGGTGTGACCATTCATATGAAACCTCTTCAGCAGTACTTTTGCATGGTACCATTTGTTCTAACTTTTGAATCTGTGGAAGAAATCCTATGGTGTGACCATTCAAATGAAACCTTTTCGACAGTTCTTTTGCATGGTACAATTTGTTCTAACTTTTGAATCTGTGGAAGAAATCCTATGGTGCGACCATTCAAATGAAACCTCTTCAACAGTACTTTTGCATGGTACCATTTGTTCTAACATTTGAGTCTGTGGAGGAAATCCTATGGTGTGACCAGTCAAATGAATCCTCTTTGACAGTACTTTTACGTGGTACCATTTATTATTCATTATTTTACAAAATGAAATTGGAGATTTTTCTTGAATTTTGATGTTTGACCCTCTTGGGAGTTAAAGGGTTAATATTTATTTAGTAGTATAAAGAGTATAAATAAATTTTTTACCAGGATTCATGGTGATGAAGATACCACAGGACCAAACAAGGTTGATTTCTCGTCCTTCAAACACAAATCGAGTGGCACCAGCTGACAGAGCAGACAGGATGGACAGAATCTGCTGGGCCACCACTGACAACACTTCGATGTTGATACGGTTGAACTCATCAAAACAGCCCCATGCTCCAGTCTGCAAGAGAAAAATATAAGTAATAAACAGAGTCTATTGATTGAAAATCCATCCTCATAGCTGGATAGCATTTTTTTTAGTTGACAAAGACAAAGAAAAACAAAGGCTCCTCCATCTAGTCTTCGGTTTTATCTAAGATGTTTGTGTGGGCAGACTGCACAACAATGTGTTATAAGAATTGTGCCGTGTAACATCATCTTAATGTGAAGCAAAATATATATTATTATTATTATTATTATTATTATTATTATTATTATTATTATTATTATTATTATATATACCTGTGCCAACCCACTGTACATGCGTCCCATCGATTTGTAGTCCAAGCCCTCTGAACAGTTCACCACAATGACATAATTGCCAAGGGCCTTTCCAAGATCCTTGACGGTCTCTGTTTTCCCTGTACCAGCAGGTCCCTTAGGGCTTCCACCACGATGAAGGTGAAGTGCTGTCGTCAGTGTCATATAGCACCTATGTAAAGAAACAGGGAAAAAACAGATTGAATACATCTTTGAGAATTGTTTTCAAGAAAGAAGTTACATTTTACAAATCCACTCAACCTTACTACACAGGCAACCATGTTGAGCTAAAAATGTCGCTCAGAGAAGATTGTGTGACAAGCTAAAAATGTAAATGGAACACAGAGAAGATTGCAGATACCAAACAGCTCTTTAGAACCTCTAATTTCATTGGACCTGAGTATCGCGCAGCTCTATTGTTTTCAGAGCTAATCCATTGTTCTGTTGTTTGTTCTATTGTTTTCTCAGCCAGTCAGAGAAGGCCTTGTACTGGCCTGCGTACTGACCGAAGATCGTGTGACAATTAAGCCTGTATGTCACACAGAGAAGATCAAGTGAAGAGACAAATGTAACACTTTACACATGACACATAATTATTTACCAGAGACAAGCCAAAAGGATGTCACACAATCTTTTAGAATGAGAAAGGGGAGAGTTCATAACAGGTAAAAATTCACTTGTTTTACAAACCTGTCTGTAAGAGGGGTGATAACAAGTCGACCAGAATTCCCTAAATACTCGTAACCATATTGAAACTGAGTGTTTGTTTGTCGCACCACACAGTCATCAATATCCTAAAACCAAAAAAAAAATTCAAATAAAAGGTGCAATCTTAAGAACAATTCGTCCTTAAAATACTTTAAATGAGCTCCATCATTTATGTCATGTTTCTCAATTTTTTAACTGCATTCTAACTATAATGCCCAACAATGTCAAAAGCTTTAAATAAATTTGCATTAATCTATGCAATTTAACATATTGTACAATTTTTTTTTGTATTTATTTATTTTTTATTAAACATTACAAACTTTTACATTTACATTTGCATAAAAGAACAAAAATAAATTAACAAGGTAACAGAAAAACAACAGGGTAACAGCTATAGACAAAGACAATAAGTATATAAACAAGTGATGTATAATTACAGAACATTGAATTGATGCTGACTCAAACATAAAAAATAAAGTGACAGGCATATACTAGTAGTAACTGCTAAGACATGCAAAGATTCGAGGTGGATCAACAAAGAGGGACTGAGAGATATGGTTCAAGGATACCTATCAATGGCACAAATATATTGTTCCAATAGTCTACACATACCTTGTCCCAATACAGTCGCAACTGGCTAAGCCATTCAAAAGCAGTGACATCCCCACAGCCAGACTTGATCATCTTCTCAATCACATCCCTGGCATGCACCTCAATAGTAACCAGAGCTACAATCTTCTGTCGCTGAATCTTAGTCAAGTTACCACGAATCATCTCTGAAAATTTGTTCAACATGGAAATCTGAAGAAAAAACGTGAATGGTACTCTGTGAGTGAGGGATTATGAAGAAGTGATTGACACTAGGGCAACAACAGTATTAAAAACAAGAACATTAACATGAACAAAATAATAGGAACAGCAATTAACCATGTGGTGAAAAAAAGACAGAGATAAATTAAATAACATAAATTATTATTCTAACATAAATTATCATTATATGCATTTTTTTCTTCCTTTTCATTGGCCAAGAGCACACCACATGACCTACAAATAACTGCCCATGAATAATTCTGCTCATGCGCACAATGGTGCAAAGTTGTTTTGCCATGAATAATTTTTCTGCTCCTTTCCTCTACAATGGCGCCTGAAGGAATGGACCAACAACAACAACAGGAAGAAAACTGGAAACAATGGTTATTTGGGGTCTTTTGATTTTGGCTTGACTGTTAAGATTTTTTGCAAAATCTTACCTGCTTCTTTTTTAGACTTTTCAGTGCCTTCTTGTCACCTCTTTCTTTAGTGCTGGCCAGTGCCTTGGTGCAATCACCGGTCCACTGCATTTGACTTGATGTGATCGTCAACTGAAACCAAAACGACAATCTGCTTTGTTCCCAGGGGTGGAGCATCCCTGTACAAAACTTTGTTAAATACTCCCTCCCCCAACGGGTTTGCTGTGCCTTCAGTGTTCTCACCAGGATTTTGCCTTGGGGAGTTGCAGGGCCCCCTCTGCTGAAAAATAGGGGCCCTGTAAGAATAGTAGAGGGGCAAAGTTACTCGCGGTCCTTGACGGAAAAAGGTCTGTTACATGAAGTACCTACCCGATCCAACATGGCGGACACGATGTTTACGATTTGATAGCCATACTTACGCAAACCTTCACCACGTACGTGTGACCAACGAAGGTAAAGGCAATTAAAGGCTTTAAATTTTTTGATAAATGTTTTTATTCATTTGAACAAGCAAAATGCTGGGGTGTTCGATTGACCATTAAACTACTCATAAACTTTCAAAAGTCCGTTTGACTAGAAGCTTGCTCCTGCGCTCTAACGGGCGCATCTTCTTGGCTTTTGGTGCGCCATCTCAATTTTTTTTTTTGCGGGAATCCCGCAAGGCCGCGGCCTGGTGAGAACACTGTGCCTTACAAAAATTACACATGAACACTGAAAACAAATATACCAACCAATGGAAACAAAAAATAAACTGGAAATTCCTGGTTCACTGAAAAAAAAACCAGGCTTGCCAGGAATAACTTGGGTTTCTTTAACCAGGCTGGAAGCCAATGTGCAAAAACCAGGGTATTTCTGGCAAACCTGGTAAGTCTGGTTTTATGGCAACCAGGCTTTACCAGGCTCTGCGAAGGTGGAAAATGGTGTATGAGATGTCACAAGAAATAGTCACCAAAAATCATTAAAATAAACATTTTAATTTAAATTATGGAATAATGCAGTGATTTCAATAAACATGAACAACAACAATGTTTAAAAAATGGGCCAGGACAAATTGCCGTGTAAATTAATGAAATTGAAAGTACTTTCAATTGTAACAATAAAGTTCTGTACTCTTTTAGTTGTTAAAAAGAAAGATAAGAAAGATATATGTTTTGTTAACATTTCAATAAACATTTACAATAACAGTGTTTGAAAACTTGGCCATGTAAATTAATTTGAGATTAATTCATCTTTGAAAACAAAGAAGATTGATTCAACTGGTTCAAAAGCCCATACTGACCTGTCCTGCCCATTCCTTGACCCACTTGTCACGTTTACTGGTGCTCTTCCTAAGAGCCATCCTGCACTGTTTGAGCAGTTCCTTTAGGGTCCATCGCATGCTCCGTTCAACATCACACAGCCATGCCTAATAAACATGGAAGCACTACATGAGTACAACGTCGGTCTTCATGACCGTACTACTTCCTCGTGCCAAAGAATTACTAGAGCTGACTGCCCTTTTAATGGCTGGAACATTTGGTGAGACTTTCGAATGGTCAACATCTAGGCACAAGTACTAGTTGTGACATTCAGCAATTACAAAATGCTTTTCTATTGCCTTTACTTAATAAAATAATTAACCCAGTTTGAGCTGCTTATGCCACACTGCAGACTAAAACCTTAGCCTGCCCAGCTTGTTATGTATGATTTGAGTATTACCCGAGCCTGTTAACTGATGTTATTGAACTGAATAACAATGTTGAACACTTAATAAATACTTCGATGCAGAGATTCTGCTAGTTACTAGTTTTCACAACCGTGTTTTCAAACCATACATGTACCTCAACAGGACCTTCCAAAAGAACAGAATGTCCAAACTCTACAAATTCTCCCTCTGCGGAATACATGCCAACTGCCTCGGTTTTCTGGGTGATACCCATCTGTGGAAAGAAAAAGAGGGAAGATTGGGGTTTTAGTGCAGTCTCAACTAAACTAATTAGCAGCTTGTGAAGAGAATTTGAAAGTGATTGTTATTTTGATCTGGGTTACTGATCTTATGAAAAAGGGCTTTTAGTTGCTTTTCATGTGAGGAGTAAATATCTCATATATTGGATTGTCATGCAAGAATATCAGCTGAAGGGCCGAGAGCATAATCAACCTATGTCGAATTTCGACCTCGAACCATGTCAGTATGAAAACATAAGCTTACCGCAATATTGCGTTAAAATAGGAGCCTTTGATTTTTTTGCATACAGCATTTCTTGAAAACAACAGAAAAAACAACAGAAAAAGATTCTGAGATTGTTTTGCAACTAATTTGTAGCTCACATGCCAAAAATGGACAAATCTAAGCGAGAAAAAATAAAAAAGGCCTAAAATTCGACATAAGTTGGTTATGCTCTCGGCCCTTCAATTCATGTTCTATAAACACAGATTACTTGTAAAAAAATATGTTTTTTATACCCTATCTGGAGTAGCTGTAAGTGGGTGCAATAGTGGTCTTGTAACTAGTGCAATGGACTTCTAGATTCAAGCCCTGGTCAACATCTTTGTTAACATTGTTGTGTACTGTTCTTGGACAAGACTCTTCATTGTCACCTAGGTGTTTAAACTTTATGTGCACAGCCACCAGTGAATTCTAGGTACACCTTAAAGTGCCACTATGATCAAAAATATACATTTTCTGTTTTCTTCATATTTTGAAAATATAAGTACTCGTTACTTACCTTGCGAAGCTTCACCTCAAAACTCGTACAGAAAGTGCCATTATTTTAACTTTACATTTCGAATTCGGCTTGCCCCCATTACTCAATTCAAAAATGACCGGGACCGAACCCTGAGAGTTGGAACCAGTTGGCCTAAAGATTTTGTGACGTCAATGACTCAACACGTGCCTTTTGGCTTTGTTGTCTGTGACCCGGAGGGAACCGCGTTGAGTCATTGACGTCACAAATCAAGTCACGTGTACCAGATCGCAAACCAGTAGAGCGTGGGCTCTGATTTATGAACAGAGTAATGGCGGACGGATTTTACGTGATTTTCTTGGGTTTTTGGCCAGCTATTTCTCAGCTGTGTAAGAATATATCAATCTAATTTATAGCAGTTCGCATTTGTCTAAACCTGTAAGATACATTTGCGTTAAAAAAAAGCGGAAAAGAAATACAAAAATTTTCGTCGTAGTGGCACTTTAACACAAGGCTGGGAGGTATCCAGAGGGAGTCAAAATGGGGACCCGTAGAGTGAGAAAGCAGCCGACACTTCAGACTAGAGCTATGCTACAAGCCCTATATTTGCAAACAAACAAAAAACATTTGATTTTGTTACCCTTGCCATCTTGAGAGACTTGATGTTGTCAAAGCACTTCTTCAAGTGAGGTTGAACCTTAAAAAATGGTAACAAGACATGTTTCAGTGAATGCCGTCAGTCTCACTAGCACATTTCATGCATTCTTCTATTACAATACCAAGTTGTATATACCTTGTACATGTTTTCCCCAGATTAAAGTAAATCAGATCCATCTCAACAGGCATAATCTCTAAGATGCACAGACTGTTACTTCCAGTAACTACAACCAGTACTTACAGCTTCGGGATTTTTGGACTGTCCAAGTATTTCCAAGAGATCATCATTGGAGAGAAAGTAGAAGCGAGGGAAAATCTGCCTCTTTGTCTCCAAATACATGTCAAGCGACTTCTGAATCTCTTCTAGTTTCAGGTTCATGTCGTTCAGTGTATCCAGTAGGCCTAAACAAAGTAGTTAATGAAAACAATGACTACTTAAGAAACAAGAGGCTCCAAGCAGCCTATACTCATGCGCATGCGTAAGAAAGTTTTATGATATATTTTAAACATGATAAGAAGATGTCCGACATGGAGAAGAGTTACTCCTTTCATTCAGTCATTATTCCTGCAAACCACGTTGTTTACTATTGGATGTTTTGTAAATGAAGCCTGTACCACAATGAAGCCAGTGATTCTTCTGAGTGTTATATATACCTAACGTGAACATTAGTAATTTAAGTAGGGTTGTAGGAGATGCTGTCGTGACACTTCAGTAACGCTGTTTTACTGGAAGTGAGAGTAGCCGGAAGTCACTAAACAGGAAGTGTAAATGGCAAAGCTATGAACCTGAAGTGCACAATTTAAAATATGCGTGCATAAATTTGCATGCAAAATCGTGACACAAAAAATAAAAATATTAAAAAAAAGAAAAACGAAGGCCATTTTATAACTCATGCCGCTACACGCATGAGTAATAAAAAACGCTTTTCATGTTTTCATAGAGTTGGAGTACTACAAAAAAATGGAAACATTTGGTACACAAACACAAGTCGTTGTACCAAAACGGAAGCGATCCTGAGCAAAAATTCTAGTCAAATTGTCACATTTAACAGGTCGGATAATGATCAAAATGTGAAAGAAGGAAATGTATTTTACATCACCTGGATGATGTGTTCCTCTCAGTGCATTGTTATCCTTGTTTAGTCTCTGCATAATCACCTGTTATGACACCAATAAAACATTGAAGAAAACTTCTAATAAACTCTTAAGTAATGGTCCTAGTAATAAGTAGGCAACCCAACGGCAAGGAATGCAGAAGGGTGTTAATTGTGACATTGTTGAAACCATCCACCTCATTGGTTAAAACGTGAAAATCTACCATAACTTAACCAGGTAGTGCATTTATTTCTCTCTAGTTTACTAATTGATTCCCTAATTTAGTGAAAACTATTCTGAGTTTTAATGCAACCAAAATTTTATGTGGGAAACATGTAAAATTAGAAGCCTTTCTTGGCCATTGTTTTGGAGTTTCATGATTGGATGAAATCTTGTAGCACAAAAGAAACATCACTTTGAAATAAAGTTCCAGTACATTTTATTTAAAAAGCATGTTGTCCATAGGTTGATGCATTCTCAGTAAAAAAACCTAAACGATCTTATGTGGGGAAAGCGAAATGCTGTGGAACAATGGAGCATTGCCTACTTCTTACATGCATTGTTACTTAAAGCAAATTTCATAACAAATTACAGACAGAATTTCAATTTTCACCTTCCAGTTAGCATTGACATCATCAAACTCTGCCGACTCTCTGGGAAGTTGTTTACGAATGTCCTCACCAAGGAAAATATTCTGTCAGAAATAAAGACACATTGTGAGAAGTAATGTATTCTAAATAAATAACAAAAGATTTTAAAGCATTAAAACCTTCAGAAGGTGATGATTTGCTGTATGTCCCCAAGTACAGTTGTGATGACGAGACACTAGTACTACCACTACAAATTAACCCTTTCACTCCCAGAGTCAATTATGGAGACATGTAGTGTAGTTCTAACTTTTGAGTTTGTTGTGGTGTGACCATTCAAATGGAACCTCTTCAGCGGTACTTTTGCATGGTACCATTTGTTCTAACTTTTGAGTCTGTGGACAAAATCCTTTGGTGTGACCATTCAAATGAAACCTCTTCAGCAGTACTTTTGCATGGTACCATTTGTTCTAACTTTTGAGTCTGTGGACAAAATCCTTTGGTGTGACCATTCAAATGAAACCTCTTCAGAAGTACGTTTGCATGGTACCATTTGTTTTTCAATATTTTACAAAATGAAATTTGGAATTTTTCTTGAATTTTGATCTTTGGTACTCTTGAGAGTCAAAGGGTTAGGGAGTGATCATAATAAACAAAACTCGATGAGGACCCATCTCGTGTAGGGGTAGAGTGACTACAAAAGATGCCATCTATCTGATGAGCCTAATGGACGAAATTTATTGGCCTTAAATTTGGGATGAGACTTTAAGTAATGATCCGCATAAGAAGGATAGTGCTGAATGGCAATGCACGATGGAATGTCAACTGTTTTCATTGTTACAACTAGTGATCTCATTGGCCAAGACTCAACAACTGCTAAAACGTTAAGGTTCAAGGTGCATTTAGTCTAATTTTTTTGAAGGTTTCAAGTAATTCGAGACCCAATTGCACAACATGCAAGTTTTAAAAGATATTGTGTTTGGGGAACTTCATCAAAGAAGCAAAATTATTAGCTATTGTCTTTTGCTATTCTGATTGGTTAAGCACGAACACTTCCTAAAATTTATTTGGCGCAAATAGATTTTTGTTATTTTTATAATGAAATATAATTATGAACCATCAGCTCTTCCCCTATTTTTGAAATCAAAGATATTCTATGTGGGAAAGAGTCAATGCCACAGAACAATGAAGTTTACTTTAGGTCTTATGTGGAGCATTACTTAATATTCTGTGTGCAGGACGCTTGCATTACAAGTGAGATGGCACACAGAGGTTTCAATCTTTTTCTCAGTTTCTTCTCCTGATAGAATGGGGGCTATACCAACAAGACGCCATCTTTTAAGGTGGGGGACGGAGGTACATTAAATAGACCACCAGTCTTTTTGTAAAAATGGTGGGTCCTGCCCGAGTACAATAGTTTTGACCAATTCCCTTATAGACTTTTTGCAATTTCTTTGCAAGGTGAACCCACATTAAAAATGTTCAAGGAATACTGATCAAAGGAACAAGGAACTCTACAACTGTACCGGAGGCATAAAAAAGAAAGTTAAAGTGCCACTACGACGAAAATTTTTGTATTTCTTTTCCGCTTTTTTTAACGCAAATGTATCTAATAGGTTTAGACAAATGCGAACTACTATAAATTAGATTGATATATGCTTACACAGCCGAGAAATAGCTGGCCGAAAACCCACGAAAATCACATATAATCTGTCCGCCATTACTCCGTTCATAAATCCGATCCCACGTTCTACTGGTTTGCGATCTGGCACACGTGACTTGATTTGTGACGTCAATGACTCAACGCGGTTCCCTCTGGGTCACAGACAACAAAGCCAAAAGGCACGTGTTGAGTCATTGATGTCACAAAATCTTTAGGCCAACTCGATCCAACACTCAGGGTTCGGTCCCGGTCATTTTTGAATTGAGTAATGGCGGCAAGCCGAATTCGAAATGTAAAGTTAAAATAATGAGTACGTACGAGTTTTGACTTGAAACTTCGCAAGGTAAATAACGAGTACTTATATTTGGGTGACCCGAAAAAACTGACCCCGGTCCGTGGACCCCCTGTACGGACCGGGTCCACGGACTGCTTACGGACCGGTCCACGGACCACCCCTACGGACCACCCCCCAAAGAGACATAACAATTATAAATAAGCTGAAAGTGTTGACTTACCGGTTGTTAGGATAGTTCACTCGTGTCGGCAACCGTTATGCTTAGTAGATTTAACCAGATTTAATAGACTACTCGAGGTCAAACTTGGGCGCAAATTCGTTACACATTGTAATTTCCTTCGCCGTGACAATGTATGGAGGAAGACCCGCCGGGGCTGACCGGAGTGCCTTGAAAATGACCGATAACTATTTTCTATTTGAGCTTTTTTTCCCTCCACCATTTTTTTTCAGCCCAATCTCTAGCGGGTTTATGAACTTGTCCCAGGCTTCACAACATGTTGCTCTCTTATGTCTCATGGCAGCCATGGACAACCGGTAAGAATTGTTGAATATTAATCACTTTTATTCTTTTGTTGTTTGGGCCATCTGCATTTGTTGCCACTTTAAGGTGACTCGACCCAGTTTTTTTGGGGGGGTATCATCCTACTTTGAAGCTCTCTGGTATCCCCACCTTTACTTTTATCATAAGTCTATCACATAGAATGGATAACGTATAGATCAATCTACAATATAATATAAAATATTTGGCGATCGGAGTAAATGTCACGTGGTTATAATGCCACGCCCCTTTGAGGTCTGAGTCGAAAATCTGCTGTTACCAGCATTTTTTCGTGGAAATCTCTCGGCTACACATATGCTCACCGAGATATGGTAATTAGTATGAAAAAATAGAAGGGATTCCCGTCACATAACGTCTGCAGCCAGGAGTGTACATCATGCCGAGAATTGATTAAAAATCATGCGTTAAACCTCTATGATGTATCACGCGATCGCCTGTCTCAGGCCGTACCAAAATTACCATATCTCGGTGAGCATTCGGAGGTCAGCCAAGCGTAGTCATTGCACGCGTGCTGAACAAGAATGCTGTATAATGACAGAATAGAAACAATAGACAACTCCCAGAGCACAAACTCAGCCAAAACGCTAAAAATCTTCAATGTTTACTCAACTTTGGGCTTATAGAAGATAATGTCACAGTTTTTCAATGACCATGAAATTCAGAATCCGGGCAGTTAGTTAATCAATTGTGGCCCTGAAAAATTTGAAGGAAAAAAAAACTACGAATTTTTAAGAAAATGCTTTTTTCGTGAGAAGGACTCTTAAACGCTGACAAACGTCAACAAATAGCTAAAACTATAATTTCTATATGTTTCCTTTGCTCGAAATCGCGCGCATTTACAAGGCCCTAAAGCTTTTTGCTGACTTGCAAGGACTCATCTGTTATAACGATCCCCAAAATAAAGGGATAAGTCTCATAGTTTATTAGATATAATCGTGTAAAGTTTGCTTATCATTTTCGCTTAAATTATGACCTAAATTTGGAAACCACTGAATTTCTCGAATTGGGTCTTTGCGATGTTGGTGAAATTCTGCTAAGCGCAAGGCATTAATGCGCACTATGTGTAGCCGAGAGATTTCCACGAAAAAATGCCGGTAACAGCAGATTTTCGACTCAGACCTCAAAGGGGCGTGGCATTATAACCACGTGACATTTACTCCGATCGCCAAATATTTTATATTATATTGTAGATTGATCTATATGTTATCCATTCTATGTGTTAGACTTATGATAAAAGTAAAGGTGTGGATACCAGATAGATTCAAAGTAGGATGGTAACCCTCCCAAAAAACTGGGTCGAGTCACCTTAAACAGATTGCAAATTGAAATTCAAGTCAAACTAATTTTTTTTTCAAAGCTAAAAAAAATATCATTGAAAAGAATGACTGTTTACATACAGTTTATATGTTCTGCTTTATCCTGTATGCGAAGTGAAGTATGGTGCATGTCTGGTCTTCTCAAATAGTAGTGCAATATATTTTAAAAGTGCTTCCCCCACCGCATCTACCACCAGCCCCCCCCCCCCCCCCCCCCCTCCCCCACACCCCCACCCCCTGAAACTAAACCAAGGATATATATTTAACAAATAAATGATTTTATGCACTGTAGCAGTGCATAAATAAAGATTTTGAAATAAAGATGATGATGATGATAATGTTCTGCGGCTTCCGGTCAGGTGGTCGTAAGGAGTTACCCTTACTAGTCACACTATTAAGGCGCGGATCAGGTTCATTTGGTCCTCTTTGGCCTAGAACATCCAACTGAGTATTGAGCTACGTCCATCATTCAAGGGAATTTCTTGATTTCCCACCCCTCCCCCCCCCCAGTTTCCCTTCTAATTTACATTACATGTGCATGCGTGGGTATCCCCTCACCTTTGCCGGGAACAATTTCATTTAGAGTTATTGTTCTGTCATTTTGTCATAATTATTGCTTACAATAAACGGCTACGTGTGTGGCCAAAATATGCCAAAAGGTGTAATGTCATCTCTCTTCCCAGCAAACAGAGCGCAACCAAGGCAACGAACGAAAAATAGGCAATGGGCATAAAGAATTTTATCAGAACAATTACAAATAACTGAAGAGTATGAAGTGGCATCTACGGACACTTCAAATAAAATAACATGCGTATGGGATTCACTTTTCCTCATCACGTAATACATTTGTTTTAAACACAAAAATAATGTTCAGGCAAAGGGAGGTGATTACCTAAAGTGTTATTTGTAATTCCGCTGACCAATTCGGTACTCTAATTTGAGAAGCTTGGGACGAGTTCATAAACCCGCGAGAGATTGGGCCAAAAAAAATGGCAGAGGGAAAGAAATCACTAATAGAAAAAAGTTATCGGTCATTTTCAAGGCACTCCGGTCTTCCTCCATACATTGCCACGGCGAAGGAAATTACAATGTGTAATGAATTTGCGCCCAAGTTTGACCTCGAATAGTCTGTTAAATCTAGTTAAATCTACGAAGCATAATGGTCGCCGACACGAGTGAACTATCCTAACAACCGGTAAGTCAACACTTTCAGCATATTTATAATTGTTATGTCTCTTTGGGGGGTGGTCAGTAGAGGGGGTCCGTAGGGGTGGTCCATGGACCGGTCCGTAAGCAGTCCGTGGACCCGGTCCGTACAGGGGGTCCACGGACCGGGGGTCAGTTTTTTCGGGTCACCCCTTATATTTTCAAAATATGAAGAGAACAGAAAATGTATATTTTTTGATCATAGTGGCACTCCACTATAACAAACACTTTCAGGACCTAAATTTGGTGTCTGTAATAGAGTATGTACAATCGGGATTATTTTCATGTTCAGATGACAAACCTCCAAGTACATCCACTGTCGTTGAACTGTTAGTATCATTTCAGTGACTTCCAAGATGAGGGACAGCGTTCTTTCCCATTTGTCAACCTGTTAAATACCACACAATGTTGAGTGCTTTATATTATCAAGTAACAAGCTAATTGCAGTTTGGCTGAAAAGCTACATCACAAGGCAAATGAATGACTAACCCAGCAGAATTAGTAACACACAGAACAGTGAGTTAGAAATCAGCGATGGCTTATCCTTTGCAGTAAAAGTGATCTCAAACTGAGGCTTGCCTTATGATCTTGTAAACAAAGTTTGTGAGTCAAGTACCGCTAATATGAAGCGAGATGAAAATAATGTGAAAATATGTAACTCAATTCCTAGAAAAGATATGTATTATCATCCCATCCGGGGGGGGGGGGGGGAGGAGGGGGGGGGGGGGAAGGGGGGAGGGACTCTTGATGCTATTGTTATACAGTAACTAGAGATACTGTAAGTATATTCTGTAATGACCATGCCACCTCTCACTAGCACTTTTTTAGTGCCGGTACAGCAACAAGTTAAGGCAATTGCCCTCAGTTTTTCTTTTTTTTTTCCGCCATGTTTTTGTATATCTATCTTTGTGCATCGCGTTACATCTGGGTACAAGAATACCCATGCATGCACTGCGAGAAAACTTTCAGCCCATGATACTTGGGATTTGGTGTGATGCAAGCAGAAGCGAAACAAATTTGGGTTTTATTGTTTGTTGCTGTTTACTCGTGCCGGATCTGTTTTTCTTTTTACTCTTCATGTTTTCGTCTCTCATTTGTGCATTGCATTAAATCTGAGTAAGAGAATACGGATGCATGTGAGCAGAAGCAAAACTAATTTTGGTTTTATTTGCCTGTTGCTGTTTACGTCCCCACGAGTAACATACATTACTGGCACGAGTATAGGCTATGTGAAGCCTCTAGTGTTTTTATAATTCTTACCTCAGCCTCAAAAGCCTTGACATATCGTGATGCTTTCATGGTGGACAAAGTGACCTGGTTATCTTCCAGCTGCTGGAAGACATCATCTGTTGCCCTGGAAATAGATATATAATTTCCCTTGAATTCTGTTGGGCAATTCAAGTCAAAGGCTTGTATATACATGTTTGCTGAAATCCAGGCACGTTGACGAGCCACAATAACAAAACAAACTCAACCCAAGTTGAGGAATTGCTGCCCAAAAACCAGTTTGTAATTCCAAGTCATGGGTGCAGGCACAATCAGGGGTATAGAATGGTAAATTCGAGACTTCGCGAGACTGCGAGACCCTTTACGAAAAATTCGAGACCGAGACTTTAGTGTTTCTATCAAATCCGAGCCTGAGACTTTACCTCTAAAACATCAAATGTGGGGCCGATAGTACTTAAACAGCGTGACAGAAATCTCCAACGGAAGCTGAGAGTTACGAGATCCAAATTATCAAAATTTGAGACTTCGAGACTTCGAAAATTATAGCGAGCCCGAGATTCAGAGACTCCAATTTCAAATGCCGAGAATTTGAGACTGGGGGAATATTTTCCGAGACGCATCATTTCCGATAGACCATTCTATACCCCTACAATCGCAACAAACAGTGCAACCCACATCATGACTAATCCAACCCTATCTGATATAATTTATTTATTTAACAAAAAACAGAAGGCCAAGCCATGTATTTTTATATATTTGTATTTTTTTTAATGTCTTTAAAAAACCCCAGGCAATTAAGAACATGAAACAAAATAATCTTGAAAGGGCAAGCTGGAAGCTTGTGCTTTCTTGATTACTAGAATGTTCTCAAATTTTGAAAGAAAATTAAGCTGAAAATAAAATTTAATTGACAAATAAAGAAGGCCAAAGCATGTATTTTATTGTCGTAGAACATAACAAGCATTTGAGAATACCAAAGAGATCTGGAAAGAACGAGCTGGAGGCTAGTGCTTTCTTGATTTCTTCAATGTTCTCAAATTTCTCCAGAAAATGAAAACGAAAATAAAACTAACTTTTAAAACTCTATTTGCTTACTAATTGAAATATTTTTAATCTAACTCACTTCTCTTCATTTTCATATTTCTTTATAAAATGTATGCCTCAAAAAGCGTTCTTTTCGCTTCTGTTTTGTCTTCTAAAAATGCACTTAAATATTCCTGGCTTGATACAATCATTGCCGCAGCAGCACAATCCACATCATGACTTATTCAACATGACTTAATTAACGATTACAAATCATGTAGCAATAAAGAAGGCCAAATCATGCATTATAATTGTCGTAGAACATAACAGGCATTTAACAACACCAAAGAGATCTGGAAAGAACGAGCTGGAGGCTAGTGCTTTCTTGATTTCTTCAATGTTCTCAGATTTCTTCAGAAAATGAAAATGGAAATAAAACTAAGTTTTAAAACTCTATTTGCTAACTAATTGAAATTTTTTTAATCTAACTCACTTCTTTTCATTTTCATACTTCTTTTAAGTATAAAATGTATGCTTCAAAAAGCATTCTTAAAAATGCACTTAAAAATTCCTGGCTTGATAGAATCATTGCCAGCAGCACAATCCACATCATGACTAATTTAACATGACTTTAATGATAACAATGTAGCAATAATAATAAATAATAATAATAATAATAATGTAGCAATAATAAATAGAAGGCCAAATCATGCATTATATTGTCGTAGAACATAACAGGCATTTACATGTAACAACACCAAAGGTCTGAAAAGAACGAGCTAGAGGCTAGTGCTTTCTTGATTTCTTTAGTGTTGTCAAATTTCCCAAGGTAATGAAAACGAAAATAAGTCTACTTTTGAAAACTTATTTGTTTGCCATTTGAATTTTTTTTTAACAAACTCACTCCTTCATTTTTAACTTGTAAATATGTTAAAGCATTGAACGAGTTACAGTTGACAGGGACAGATATGCAAATTTCACTTCTGTAATCACTGGGCTGTAAACTTTTCTTTATCTTATCTCCATTAAAATATTAAAATTTAACCTCGTAACTCACTTAACCCATGATAGCAAAATGGATAGGTTGCTGTTATTCCAGTCAAATGACTCAGGATCGAATCCTGGTCCTTTTTCCCTTTCTTTTCTTCTTTTTTCTGAACTGGACATTCTGAATGTAATGTATAGTTTTTTTTTTGCATTTGAAGTCATTCAATTTTCAAAAAATATCGAACCATATTTAAAACAATATTGTGTTACGCATTTATGGCTCGCTGTGTAAAGTTTAGGGACAGACCATTTAATTTTTGTGGGGGGGGGTTGGCAATTTCTTCTGAGTATATTAATTTATTTTTCAGCATCACTATTTCCAAGAATTTTTTTTACCAAAACAAGTCTCTTTTTTTCACATAATTTTCTTGTGCACAATTTTTTTTCTCTTAACCTGGCCTTCTTCTGCAGGAATTTTTTTTTTTTTGGTAATCACATTACGTGACAGGCATTTGACAACACCAAAGAGATCTGGAAAGAACGAGCTAGAGGCTAGTGCTTTCTTGATTTCCTTTAGTGTTCACAAATTTCCCAAGATATTTAAAATGAAAATAAATATGCTTTTGAAAACTTTATTTGTTTACCATGGAAACTTTTTTTAATTAAAATCACAGCTCTTTGTTTTTATATTATTTTCTTTTTAGAGTTGTGCTTCAAAAAGCGTTTTTGTTTTCACTTTTGTGTTGTCTAAACATGCTTTTCTATGTTTTTAACTTTATTATTTAAAAAAGAAACATGTTTTTAACTTAATCAAAGAACACACAGAGTTCAATCTAAATAAAAATCTATATTTTATCTTTTTAAAATATATTATCTACATTTATAACATTCATACTTAAGTCTGAAATGTCCACGGTCCTTGTAGGGTCCAATATCCAGAGTTATCTGTTCCCAGCTTTCAGCAATGTTTGTGATGGCCTGATGACCAAAACATACAATGTGTTATAAAGTGATGTTGCCAAATGTGCAATGACAAAAAAAGTATTTCAGGCTCATAGAGATGCAAAACGTAGCAAAAGGAGATGGTTAAGTGATACCCTCAGGATACGAGATGTAATAATATTTTATCAAACACGAGGAACAATGTTTCATCAGATTTCAAAATACTGAGAAGTGGGTTGGAAAAACAAAGCGCAGCCAAGTTGTTTTTTAACCCACTTCAAGGTTTTTGAAAATCTGATGAAACACTGTTTCGAGTGATCTGATCTGCACTTGACTGGATTACCCATGGGAAAAAGAAAGAGGGGGTGAGCTATCCAAACTTGGAGACAGACATGCATGTCAGAATTGCAGTGGGCAGAGGCAAAGAAGGTGTTGCAAGACAATGCAATCATGGAATATGCTGGTCTTGAACCTTTGGTCCTCAAAGAACTAGGAAGTAACTGCATCTCAAAGCCCATTTAAATAGTACATGACATATTTATCACAAACGTTAGATAGAAGTGGTTTTTGTTTTTTGTTTTGTGTCAATTAATAAAATTTGCTTACAACTGTCGCGCATAAAACAGATTTTGAAAGTTATTGTAAAACCCTAAGGCATATTGTAACCAGACAAATTTTTCATGAGCGGAGTTACAACTATTTTGAAATGAAGTGAATGGCACATGGTACAAATGTCACAATTGTGACAATTGTAAGCAAAAGTCATAGTGTGTAAATCGGCGATCAGCGAAGCAAAATGTTAGAGACATACTTGTTCGATGGACAGCTCCTTGCTAGCAGCACCAGACACTTCACTGATTTGCTCTGCAAACTGATCCAAACCAAGCTCAATGATCTTCTCAAGAGTGAAATCCTCAGCTGAATGACAGAACAGAAAGTCAATAAGAAATCTGTTTAGTAACCAGTATTTTTACATAATATTCAAGCTTTAATTCTCTCTGAAACTTTTTGCCAAGTGTATGTACTGCATGGTTATGCTGTATTTAGTTACTTTTTTTTCTAGGCATGATGATCCAAATTTGCAGTCTTTCCTTGGGTATAGATACACGTGGATTGAGATAGATAACTTTATTGTGCCTTGCATGGCATCTGATTTTCTGAATAGCAACAGCAAGGTCTACAATTCAAACCTCAAAACCTCCACATTTCGTGGTAACTTATTATGCACATGTAGAAAGGATGTAAGACAGTCCTAATGCTCACCAGTGTGGTCAAAAGGCTTCTGAACCTCAGACTTGATCTGTGCCCAGTGCCTGTCCCTCATGGCTGGGTTCTTTAAATCTTGGATCAGAGGCATGGTACGCTTGAACTGCTCAATACGAGACTTGATGGACTCACAGATCTCCCAGTTTCTATCCTTCAACCGCAACAGCAATCCATAACGTTAGATACTATGCATGCAATTGTTAATTGGGTTTATATAGCAATATTGATTCAATTAGCATGCAAAACATCTTTTTTCTTTAACAAAAGTGAGTGAAGGGTTTGTCTTCTCATATCTAAATCATTGCATGCAAAACCAAGACCATTCCTATAAAAAAAAGTGTCCACAATGGGTCTCTTAAAGGTAACTGCAGAATTTGTAACATATATCACAAAATAATCTCAAATAAACATTTCAACTTACACCAGGTTGAAAGGACAACCTCTATTGAGCGACCACTTGTCCACTACACTAAATTTCTTCCTTTAATCAAAATAATTCTACTTCGGACCTCTCCAAGGCAAATGGCTTTCCTGGTTTATGCAAGGTTCTTGTAAGCTTACAAGCGATTCTCATTCTCTTGGCTTTATGTCCCACTTGGGATGAAGATAACTGATTTTACAATGATTTCACGAGACTCTTAAAGGGACACAGTGTCCCAGCTCAAATATCATGTTTTCAAGATTATGGCCAGGATTGAGCTTGCTTTACTATCTTGAAATTGAAAGAAACCATCGTCAAAAGTGATACAAGCAAAGAAATATGAACTAAACAGACAAAATAATGGCTAAAAAAGTCAATTTTACTAAAATAGCAAGTTTGATTTCTTGACCGCCTGTCAATAAATCAAATTTTATGAACTGTAATCCACTTCAATCATTGCAATCCTGTACTTTATCTCCAAACTGCCACTTATTTTTGCTCTATAGAATCTTTTTGTCCAACAAAGTTGTGTATTTGGTGGCATTTGGCGATATAACGTGGTAATAAGCAAAGCAAAATTTTGCTATTTTGACAGGACAGTGTGTGTCCCTTTAATGTAGTTTAGTACCTTCACTTCTCTGACCAACTTGTTCAACCTCTTAAACAGCAGCTGTGATGTAGTCTCCATATCAGTGGTGACCAGTTCCTCAAACTTG
This sequence comes from Dendrophyllia cribrosa, assembly GCA_024195265.1. NCBI lineage: Eukaryota > Metazoa > Cnidaria > Anthozoa > Scleractinia > Dendrophylliidae > Dendrophyllia > Dendrophyllia cribrosa. Next base: position 26,202,979 of record JAJLRJ010000010.1, read on the forward strand.
CCCACTTTCCAGCCATCCCACAGCTCTTCCCATTCCTTAGTAACAGTCCAAACCTGCTCCAGGTATTCCAGATCCTTTTCTATTCCTTGCAGGTCCTTTGATGGCGGCTGCTCGATCTTGAAGATGTTCAATCCTCGCCTAAGCTTGGTTTCTTGAGACTTCAGATTGGTGACTTGTTCGTGGTAGGTCCTGAGCTCCTCCAAGGCCTTCAGAAGATGGAATAATAATTTTGTTTACCTTTTTTCACAACTATACATAGAGCAGGTACTACAACACAAGAAACTCAGCAGTGCCTATACTCTTTGGGAATAGTGCCCCGGGTTCTTTAACATTCGCTACTGTTATTTGGCATGAGAATAAGATGAAGAGGACAAGTTTTAATGCCACTATGCACATAATGTTATCAACTCAACTAAGATAAGGTGTTTTAAACAAAATAATTTTTTTATTCAGGTCTGTTAAATATGGCTAAATTAAATTTAGACTCAAGCCAATGTTGGTCAGTGGTTCTTTGGAGTGGTCATGTGCATTGAGTTGCATATGTTGTAGGTTAAAATTATTTATGTTAAAAATAATTCAAACTAGGTTAATTTTTATTTTCCTTTGTCCCAGATTCATTAACATAATCTCAGACAAAAGAAAATAAAAATTAACTTAGTTTGAAATTATTTTAACCTAAAATAATTTTAACCTACAACATATACAGGGTTTCTCAGGTGTTTTTCTACATGCAGGTTGTGTGTAAATGTGCAGTTGCCATTGAACTTCTAACGTACTAATGGTGTACTAATGGTGTGCTAATTGGCTCCCATCCCTCCCTCCCCATGGTTGGTTAGGTAAGTATTTGGGTTCGGTAAGTATCTCCACTGATATTATCAGTGTGACAGTGCCAGGTGGTTGCCGCTCTCAGGGTTGCCATGGATACCTGCACACCCTGCTCGTATCATGCGTGGCTCCTCCACTCCAAAGGCACCTTCCCCAAGCTCATCTATTGTCGATAAGTTTAAAGCAATATGCGATATGGTTTTGGCTTTTAAGCCACTTCCAAGAACTTGGTGAGAAGGGGACAGCTGGGTTTACAAACCTCTTTGACAGATATGGAGCTGCTAAAAGGACCTTTGTTGTGGAAGTCATCAAACAGAGTTGTTACTGTTTTCTTGAAGTCTTCAGAAGAATGGATAAGTCCAGTCTTGAACTTCTCCTTGCTCTTCTTCAGCATGGCATCACTGTCAATCAAACACTGCTGGAAGGACACCCATTCACCACTTAACTGGTCCAACATCTGTTGCACCTGCGAAGAAATAGACAGTAACTTGTATAAAGCACTCGCTAGTGTAACGATATGATACTGGAGAGGATCTAGGGTTGGTGAGGAAGGAGGTGGGGGTTCAGGGTTTGGGTATTAGGTTGAACCCCCAAAACTCCCCCCAAAAATTGAAACTATATGGAAATAATTGTGACCAACTCATAGCAAATAAAAACTTCAAATTGCCCCTCACATTGCTGGAAATCACATTTCCAAAGGTTTAGATTGTAAAATATTCCAGGGAAAGCATGCCTGGGTCCCCACTAGAAACACCTGACTCTGGCCGTCAAGTGTCCTGCCTTTGGCAGTCATTTCCACAAACAGCCCTTCATTAAATTGTAGATCTGCCCCAGAGATAAAATGATAAAATCAAAACTTCAACACCCATCCTCTTGCCTCTCACCTAGGCAACCTATTTTTAGATTTCAGTTTTTTCATTTCCCATATCCTGGGTCAAAGATCCTGTTTAAATCCCTCATCTTAAGATGATAGTAAGTGATGAAATGATCCTACCACCAGACCATATTTTTGTGGAATACATTGTAAGTTGTGACATATATTTTTGTCTCTAGTTGTTACCATGCTATTATTCATACAACAATTGCATGCATGTAATCATTTTCTCAACAAGATAAGACTTTCGCTGGTAAAGTTGCTTGCCTAAGGAAACAATACATTGGCAATGGCTCTGTATATTTTTGGGTGAGAGCATGCGGCTAGGACTCTGAAATCCTAACCATATACCAGACCATGTTCAGCTGATTATGCAGCCCTATACTAGACCACACACTGAAAATCCCTACCCTATACCAAAAAACTATCTGTCAACAATGTTGCCGTGACGATCTTTTAGATCTTTCCGTTTTGTTTAGGGAAGGCTCTTTCTCTTCCAAGTTTCAATTCCTATTCTAGACTTAATTCTTCAAATCACTGATCAGTATCCTGGCAAAGGATACCCTTTTCTTGACCAAAACTCTCTGATTTCTATATCCCATCCCAGACTAAACTGCTTGAAAAAAACCACACCCTTGACAGCTGCCGTACCCATATAGCTTATATACAAGAGTACCCCCTCCCCCAGGACAACACCACCATGCGTCAAACTGTAAAACCATTTTATCATTATTACCGATAGCAGAAACCTCGAAATTAATTCTTCTCAGCTCTTACCTCTTCAGGAATAGCCACCTCATACTTCTCAAGAATGGCAAACTGCTGATGCAAAGGTGGAAACTTGGCCTCAATGTTGGACAGATCTTGTTGGAGTTGTTCTAAGAGAGCCAGACTATCACCAAGCTGATCAAGAGTTTCTGGAGGAGCACTGAGTCTGTGATTATAACAGAGTATTACAGTCAGTTCGCTGTTAGCAAGCACGCTGCATGTATGAGGTAGAAGCCCTTATTTACCTGAGTTTCCTGAAAAACATTTTCAGCTTCTAATTGCAACTCCAAGAGTTGCTGTATAACTGCAATGATCACATGCATTCATTTACAGTCAAAATACTCGGCGCATTCCACTTATTATTTTCATTAATTGGGAACGGATTGAAAAACAAATGGTATCATGCAAAAGTACTGCCAAAGAGGTTTCATTTCAATGGTCACACCATAGGATTTAGTCCACAAACTCAAAAGCTAGAGCCATATGACATCTCTCCATGATTGAGTCTGGGAGTGAAATGGTTAAATTCCGTCCAATCAGTACATTTTATATGACCTGTACTAAACAGCCACCTTTTGTAGATTGGCGGCCACCTTTTCTAGAATTTTGTCACCTTATTTTAGGCATTCTTTAATCTTTCATTAAAAATAATTGCCAATAGCAAGGCTTATCCGGCAATGGAGCGGCCAGCGGTCGCTCAGTAAATTAATACAAATAAATTAAGTTAGGTTAAATTAAATTAAGTTATAGCGTCATTGTTTACACACATGTTAATTAGTTTTCAAAAATGCAAAAGAGTAGGAGATACTTCACAGATGAATTCTGAATATGATGCAGCTTTAACAATGTCAGATGGTAATGCATTCTAAACAGGAACTGATCTTACATAAAATGAATATTTTAAAGCGTTAACTGAGATGGACGGTTGATGGATCTTAAAGGCATGACTTGCCCTTGTGCAGCTGTATGGGGGCACTGTGGTAAGCTCGTAAGCTCCACCACATTTAAAACAACTTTCTTTTATGCAAAACAACAAAAATCACAGAATACTTACTTCTTAGCATTATCCTTTAGGAAGTTGTGCAGCTCTGTCAGTTTCTGGCTGCCCATTTCTTGCAGGAGAGTCGTAAACTTGTTCTGCCATTCATTGCAATGGCTCAGCAGTGCAAACTTCAGTGGTGAATTATCCAGAAGTACAAAGTCGATGTTGAGTACTGTCTCTTCTTTCTGAAAGTTATTAGCAATTTCTGTGTACCTAGAAAAAAACATACCCAATAATGGTTAGTGAGCTGTACAAAGAATAAAAACACCCATTAGCTATAGAAAGTAAGCATGGCTAACGACAACGTTTGATTTTGTAGAATGGCAAAAGAAAAATTAATCATGATAACAAGAACACATAAGGAATAAGGAAGTAAGGAGAGCTAACGAAATCATAGTCTGTTCCAATCCTCAGGTTTGAAACAGATTATGATTTTAAATAATGGTTATGTCTTGTATAAGAGTACTGGACAAATGACAAGAAACCAGTAGAAAGTAAAGCCGGTTAACAATAGTGCAGATGGTTATGGATTACAATAATGTTTTCTTTTTTTGGTAGAAGGGATACATAATTTATGTACTTTTCAAATGTCAATAAACTAGCTAGGAAGTGAGGATAGCTTATGATGGCAAGGATAGTGGTTTGATATTTTTAGAACAGCACTAAACAAACAATTTTTAACAAAAGCTGATTAAGGAGTATGGGATGGAAGAAGAAAAAAGAACGAATTGGACTACAGTATGCACAAACTTAGCCCTTTTCTTGATCAAATGCAAATACATCTGATGATAATATTTAGTACACTACAAAGCATTACATCTCACAAACCTGTAAATGTCAGCATCAAAAGACGACACTGGTGGATTCAGTCGCTGGTATCTTCTGATGAAAGCATCTTTCTGTATCTCCCAGATTTCTCGGTAACTAATGAATAAGCATTATTTAATATCAAATACTTATGGCCCCTTTCAAGTGTTTTGTTTGGTTGGTGTTTTATCAATGCACAAAGTGTTGTTCCAAAAAATCTTCATACCTCTCCCATGGAAGGTTTTTTCATTGAATCCCTCCCCCCCCCCCCCCCCCCCCCCCCCCCTCCCCCCTACCCCTCCATCCCTCTGAAAATTCCAATTTATCTTCATGATTTCCTTGGCTTTTGAGACTCTCCTTCCTCTTGGAATTTCCAATCACCTACCATGGGGGATATAGGCATGGATATTTTCTGGAACCACACAATGTTTATGTCCTCCTATGAGTTTTCTCTGAGTCATGCAGAGGAACACATTTTAACTTGAAATGGGGATGACAGAAGGAGAGGAGATATTTGAAGGGAGATGACAAATTGAGGGACAGCTTTGATTTGAGAATAATTATATGGTAGACAAATAGTAGTGGAAATCCTACCTATCCCAAGTGCTGAGGTATGACTGAAGATGTGAGGCATTAGCAGACATGCCTGCCTTGATGCTGGCTTGAATCTTCTTTGTCTCATCATCTCTTTCAATGATAACATACACAGGCTAAAGAAAGAAAATAAGGATTATAAAAGGTTGGTTAAAGCCACCTTCTATAATTTATGTGAACCCATTTCCTGCTCACACAATAAATTAGGTTGCAGTCATAGTCTCACCCATCCACACACAAACACCTGCCCTACACAGACTATTAAGTTGTGCAATCAACTTCAACCTCTTCTTGCTACTTTCAATACGTCAGAAACTCTCCCAACCTACTTACAAACAGATTACATCTCCAATCTCCAAGAAAGGCACATTTTTCCCCAAAATAGGCAGACAAACTTTAGTTGTGGTATTGTGCCATCCATTCAACGATCTGTTGAAGTGAGTCCTGATCTAATTGAGATTACCTCTTTACTTGACCTTTTCTTGGTAAGAAGATCTGGAAGTCGCTGGAAAATTGACAGACAGGATGTCAGCTGTACAGCAATGTTGTCCATCATGCTGGCAAGCTTCTTCAATGTTGGAGAAAATTCAACCTAGGTATAAAAATAACATACAGTGAAACACTTGGTGACATGTTTACATGCAAGCTCTTCCCTAGTAGAAAATGGCTTGTCATTGTGTAGTTCCAGAAAAAATCCATACCATCCCATGGAAGGTCATTGGAAATTCCTAGGGGGAGGGGGGTCTTAAAAGCCAACATTTTAGAAGCAAAGTATGAAGCTAAACTGGAATTTTCTGGGGGGATAGGGGGGTGCTAAACAAAAAACCTTCCATGGGGGGAGTATGGATATTTTCTGGAACTGCACATTCTGGGTTGGCTGGGTTGGATTCCAAGCAAAAATCCAGAAAGCCATTGTATCCAGAATTCTGGATGCCAGTGGAATTCTACATAGATGGCCTCCAGAGTTCCATATTCTGGCTAAATTCCACACAGCTGGTCTCTAGAGTTCTGAATTCTGGTGGATTCTGCAAACATGTAGATGGTCACAGCCATTGCAGGAATTCTGCATAGACAGGAAGTACCTGGAATTGATTCTAAGAGATTTCAGGGTAGCTTAAATTGAATGTTTATTTTGGCAGAATTCTGGCCAAGTTAAAGACCCATTGTAAAGATTCCAAAGGAATTCCAAATGTGCATTGTGTTGTTCCAGATAGTATCCACACCTTTCCCATACAAGGTTTTTTTTTGTTTGGACCCCCCATGGAAATTCCAATTTTGCTTCATACTTTCCTAAATCCTTTAAAGTTTTTGGTGTTTGAGACCCCCCTCCTCCTCAGAATTTCCAAAGACCTTTCATGGGGGAGGTGTACATGTATGAATATTTTCTGGAAACACACATTCCTGAGCCATCTCTTCTGGATCAATTCTTACCTTATCACCCTCCAGCACAACTTTTACCCTCAGAAGGGGGTTTGGAGCACTCTTGCCATCCCCATTAATGGCTCTGGACAGGTCCTGTAATGACCACTTCACATTCAATCTGAATGCTTCTTCCACCATACGATCTATTTTCTCTGTGTAACGCAGCCAGTGGGCTTGCACCTGAAATTCAAACAAGAAAAACAACCAGCCATGCTTAGAGATTTTGTTTTCAATGGATAGACCTGACACATTGTTTTTCCCTTTTTTCCAGTTAAATATCATATAAAGTGAATGATAATAAAACTTTGGATTAAGTTGTTTGAAAAAGGTTGATAGTGCAAAAATCCTAAAATCCAAAGACATTTTCCAAAATAGTAAAGCTCCCTTTTTTTTCTTAGAAAGCATAATGAAATGGAACCCTGCCTTACAAACAGACTTTTTGTACACTGAAAATGTGATAATCAGAGCATTCCATCTGTAAGATTAACAGGATCACACTGTATATTTATTTACATACCTCTTGTCCATCATGCTTGAAAACCTCATAGGTCTGTTTCATGGTACCAACAATTTCCACATGCGTGACTTGAAGTCTTGTCTGTACAAGACTGCGATGGTTTTTCTGCAAACAAAAACAAGAGTTTAAACAACCTTACACTTACAGAACCAATGAAGTTGAAAAAAATGAGTACCAATAATACTAGCAGTAATCACAGATTATGGAGACGCGTTCGAAGGAATTACCGGCGGAAATGAGCCCTTTAAAAAAAAATAGGGGTGGCCATTTGGAAGACCGTCTACCAAAAAATTTCAAATTTTACTGCACGTAAACCACAGGACAACCAACACGAAATTAGGATTGCATTTTTCGAACGCGATTAAGTGACAAGGGCCAGTTGAAAAACATGGACTACATGTAACTTTAATTAAATTGTATAAATATTAAATGGAGTGAATATTTTACTAATTAGTTAATAATTGAAATTTAAAAAAAATTAATTTAAAAAATTACCCGAACGCTCCTCTACAAAAGCGCATAGCTCGCACAATATAAATTTCGATCTGCGTGCAGCCTGCCGGTGAGTAAAAAATGCTTTGTTTTCAGGCTTGAAAAGTGTTGACAGATTCAAACCACGGAATAATGAGTTACAGTACCTTGTATGCGAAAAAAATAAATAAATGAACTCGCGCCAGAAAACTTCCAGTATCTGGCGTGCGATTGTCAGCAAAAAGACGCTAGTTTTCAGGGGTTCTATTCTGGGAATATCTGGATTATAAAGGTTACTGACAGGTGTGTTGATCAATATCAAGCAAAGATACTGTCGATGACTTCAAAGATGCAATAATTATTAAAGATCGGGCAGTTAAAGACAACATCACCAGCAGCACATACAACGGATGTTTTCTGCAGTGAAGTGGAAGGTGAAATGACATTCCATCATGTGAGTCTCATAGAACATTGCACATCGTGCAAAAGGGACTGCTGGGAACCTTTAAACTCTTTAAAAAGCCATTCATCTGTTACCTGTTCCTCTTCAAATTCCAAGTTGTCATACACCCTCTTTCCATCAATCTTGACCAAAAGCATCTCACTAATCTTCCTACAGTCCTTGGAGATGGTCAAGTTTGCATTCTTGTAGTCATCAACAATGTCTTGTACCTATAAAATCCAGAATAAGAGTCAACAAGAGTTACGAGAGTCCAAACTCTTTGTGACCACACAAGAGTCATTGAGGGCACAGGACAATAAAGTTAAATGCCAAATAAGAGCAAGAGTTTGAATTCCCACCTACTATACTGATTCTAATGAGAGCATGAGAGTTGCTAAGAGTTTCAGGTATTATTAATAATTATTATTATTATTATTATTATTATTGTTATTATTATGAAACACTATTCCTTTCAACTGACAATAAACCACCCAGTTGACTCTGAATGCGACTTTCCGCTCAGGTTGTTAAAACATCAATGTCAACAACAACAGCTCTTTTTAGAACTTCACCAACCTGGATGATCCAACAGACTATTGATAATCCTGGGTTTCAAACAAATCACTATGTAACTATTACAGAAGTGTTTCAACCAAGCTCTTTATACCTTGCTGCAGTTATTTCTGCACTCTCCAATGAAGTAATCTGAGATTCCTTTTGAGGCCCAGGTAAGTTTAGTCAGCCCAGGGTGGATTTTCTTGTCCAGTGATCTGATTCTCTCTTTGAACAATCCACGTTCTTCAGTTGACAAAACAGCTATGATTCTATCAAACAAGTGGACAAAAATGTATTTATTATTAATAAGCAGTTTTCAATTGAGTCTTAAAATTTGCCCATTTTTGTGTCAAAATCAATTGTAGCTTGGTTGCAAGCATGTACGTGTTTGATGAAAGCATTTTTAGCTACATGACTTTGCAAGCTTACTGGATAATACTGGGTCAAATATGTTACATATAACGTCATTAAAGTTCAGTTGACAACCAATACAGGCTAAAAATTATACAAATTTTTATACAACCAGAAATTGCTAGCACAAACCTGTTGTAGTCACGAACCACAAGCAGCACATTTTCTCTGAGAATACGAAGGTCTTCTTTCTTCATGTAGAGCTCAGAAACATAATGTGGAGTCTCAAACATCAGCTTCTCCCAGTAGTGGATTTCATTAAACAGCTTTAGGAGAGTTCTGTGACAGAAATATATTATCAGAATTTCTTTGAGTAAAGATATTTTTCTTTTAAAATGACTACTACTCAATAAAAACAAAACAAAGGGAACAAGGGGCAGGGTAAGGAAACACTATAAATTTCTTGTGAAAAGAGATAGAAATAAAATGTGTCAGTTATCCTATCCAGAATTGAGAGACACCACCGTATCCTTTGTTATTTTAGATCCTTTATATCATCCTAGCGCCCCCATTTAATTTCTATATTGCTTCCATTCAGTTTGATGTAGGTGCGCATGCGTGCAATTTTCCTTAAGGTTACTGTAAACCTTTATTGGTCCCATTTTGCATAATTTTATTTTTTTTAATTTCTGTAAAGATATAACATTAATCTAGAAAATATTGAAAGACGTTTTGCAAAATCATTAAAAGAACTCGAGATATTCTTAAACAAGAGTTTCAAAAGAATAGTTGATAAGTAGCTATAGGTGTGATAATCCGATAATCTCTTTCCGGAGTGCAGCGCCTTCTTGTACTTTTCCCGCTAAACTTTATCCGCAGGATCTCGCATTACATGTTATACATATTTAGTTTACATCGCAATGCGGAGCGCATTTCGCATCGTCATAGTGTATTCTCCCCAGCCATTTTCCATGGTTCACACGGTCGTCTACGCTTGTTCCAACTCCTGAAGCCAAAGCCAAAGTGGAAATTTTTGGTTAGCAGAATTGTAGAGATCACGAGTGAAAAGAACCGCGGTGAAGAGTAAAAGAATAATGAATGAATAGCTTACTCGCTTGCATTTACTGCTGATACCAGTGCGTGTTTTCGGTCAATTTCCGCAGCCACATCTGTTGTGTTTTCATTTCTTTGAAAACTCTCACTGGCCCTTTTCGCTCGTTTGTTTCCACAACAATTTTGCTGCGTTTTCGTTACATTCTTTCCGCCCATTTGGGTTTGCAGTTGCGCGAAACTTTGCCGTTTTTTCTATGGTTTTTCCCTTCGATTAACTTGAATAATCGGCGGTTAATCGAATAATAATAATAATAATAATGATCAAATTCAATAATCGAATTCACATACACTGCTGTGTGACGATGCTCTTCAGGGGGTTCTATGTTTCATTTCATTGGTTGGCGGCACGACCACGATGACAGCCACTAACATAGGCACGCATTGCGTGCATGAGCTATTTTGAAAATTACCTAAATGATATGAAATGGTGAAAGTAACAAAACAGCGGAAGTTAACTCGCACAAATAACCGCTTGCAGATATACGTTTTTCAAATCCTCCGGCCCGCCCACTACCAAAAAAAATACCGAGATAACCAACTGGGTCCCGTTTCTCGTTTCTCGGCTAGCTTTTTTTCACGGGATTTCCGGAGTTATTTTTTGACGAAACTACGGCCCCAGTGAAATGAGCAACTTGTTTCAGTAATGAGTGTATTAAATTAAATGTCAACCAGAAAAGTCCTGCACATAAATTTGATGCATCCAAATTGAAGGCCTATTATTTCCTGGAAATTTGTATCTAGTCTTTTTTTAAAGGTTTCTTTTATTATTCACAAAAGACACGTGGAAAAGGTTCCTTTGGCCTGGAAGACGCAAACTAATTAAATTAAATTGTTTTCAACTCCAAACCACAAGCTAATTAAATTAGTGACAAGAAAATTCTTTGAACCACCTGTTTCTGTAATGTCAACCAGAAAAGTCTTTCACAGAAACTAAACGCATGAGAAATGAATATAAGTAGTCTCCTAGTAAATTGGAACTAATATTATTTAAACAACTGTTTTTATTCTCCACAAAAAAGTCGTGCAAATAGAAACAGAACTAATTAGATTAAATTGTTTTCGACTCAAAACCACAAGCTAATTGAATTACTTACATGAACATTGTTGAGGTTAACATTTGGAACCAAACACCTTTTCCTGTAATGTCGACCAGCAGAAACTTAGCGCACCCAAAATGAATTTTGCTTGTTTCCTAGTAAATTGCAACTAATATTTTTTAAACAGGCGTTTTTTAACGCACCATATAAATTAATTACATTACGTTTTCTCGAAAACATGTTGAATTTCATCACGTACCAGGACAAAGTTCAATATTTGCACGTGCACACAACGTGACTGCTCATACAAAATACAGTCGCTTCTCGCTTATAGTAATCGCTTGAGGCATACAATTAATAACCTACACATCAGCTCACATTAATTCAAAGAAAGATAAACGTTTTACATACTGTAAATTGTAGATTAATTGCATTACATTTTCTCTGTTGAACTCCATGCATCACGGACAAGTTTCTATAAGGACAAAGTTCAACATTTTCACGTGCAGACAGCGTGTCTGACAAAAAAAATCCAATTTTAAATAGTAATCTCTTGAAACCCAGGCTTGAAACATACAATTCATGTTCCGCATCATATTATTTGAAATCGGCTTGCCGTTTTTGCAATAAAACTATACTCATACTTCAGTATAAGCTCACCTATGAACGTAACCGTAGTCCACATTTTTTGGACGTCTCATCCCCCGTAGACCATTCTACCATTCATGCATAGGGCACATTATAGGCGGTATTTCCGAATAAATGTCCTTGATATTGCCAGGTTAGCAAGCCAGTCGGGATTAGAGAACAGTTCCCAAGCAACAAATTTTCAAAACTTTACACTTTTAGTGTTTGCGGCAACAATCGCGGAGATTCAAGATGGCTGATTTTCAATTCATGTCAAGTGCCCTTCTTTGACCTTCAGTAATACCATTTTAGAAGCGAAAATTTGATTGGCTGACATAGTACACGGTATACATACTAGAGGCAATCTGATTGGTGTGACATAACCCAAGACATACATACAAACAAACAAACAAACAAACAAGCTAACAAACATACTAACATCACAAACCAACCTTTGCGCCTGCTAATGAGCTATTTTTTTCAAAATAGCTCAAAAAATGAGGTGTGAAAACAGTGAAAATCTTTCGAGGCCAAAAACTTGAGGTTTGTTTTTGCGAGAATGGCCTCTGTTCAAATGAATTAATAGGGTATGTAGATTTGTCAGATTTTCACGAAACTTGGCCAGTATGTTTACTGGATATTTATGCACCAAAGCGTGTGGGGCTTTTACGAAATTCCAAATACTCTTCTCATGGCGCCCCAAAGAGTGACGCGCAAAGAACATTTTTCTATTGTCCAACTTCAAAGTGGATTTACTCGGGAACCAATGAAAATATCGAAAAAGCCCCACAGACTTTATTAGGCCATTAACTCTGGAGCGACACGGACCAGTTTGTTTTGATATTCGAGCTAACACGGAGACTGGTAATTCAGTGAAGCAAACACCGTCAGTTTTGCGTTTAAGGTTAGCGCACGCTTAACTAAAGCAAAAACAGGAAAAATAAGTGCTATTTTCGGAATCTACAATTTATTAGCTTTACAGTGATATATAGTTTTCTGGGGTTTCGTTAAAAATAGTGCGGGAACGAAAGATTTTCGGGAAGGCACCCTCGAAGGTTTACAGTAACCTTAAGTTTTGCACGTGTTTGGCTTATTTAGTTGACGTGTGTGCTTAGTTCGTTATTAACGTACTACATTTATTTTGCGTTGTTTTCCTTACTAATATGTCTTGTCAGTAACTGTGCTCACACTGTGGGTGGCTCCTCCTAAAATTTTCTGCAATTGGTATAGGATTTAATGGAGCCAAAACCAATTGTGGAATTGCACACATTTTAGGCATCCTACTGATGAACGGTTACGAAATTCAGATATGATTAGAAGCCACATTTATTTGAAGTCTGTCCCCTTTGAATTTAAATCAGTTTTGAGATGGACTGGTATACCAGGTCCAACCTATCCTTGATGATTGCCAGAATTGTGATGCTATTAAAGTCTGATTAATTACTTGAAGTCCAACAAGTCATTACTATGACCCAATAACAAAAGAAGACATTCAGTTATACAGCGTTTGCATGGGATGTCGTGGTAACAAAATTGGTGTCCCAAAACAATGAAATATTTGTGGCCATGTGCATATTGGTGACCTAAACAAATCCTATGGGACTTTAGCTCTAATCTTATTTAAACATTTCCTATTGTTTTAGAACTTTAATATGGCTGCTGGTCACATGAGAGAAAACACTCTATAACATTAATTTTTGTTTTACTTGACAAGAATTGACATTTCACATTCTCATACTAATTTGTGCATCATGTTTTATAAACCATCAAATTTTTGCATCATTGTACAAATAATGCAAAAAGGCTAAACTTTTTGCCACAAAAATTTCAAGTAATACTTAAGGTACTTAAACAACTGAATCAATGGAGCACTAATCAGCAAAATGAACCTGTCAAAATTGAGATCAAGTGTTCCTGATCTGTTCGAGCTTCGGCGCATCAAAGGAATTTCAAGAAGTCTGGTCGCATCCTTGTCAACAGTAGATGTCCATTCATTGAATGTCTTTCTCACAAACTCATCAAGGGCCTGCAGATAATAAGTGAAAGAATCGGAAATTAAATTGAGTACTTGCAGCTATTCTAGTAAAGTTCACTAGAAGCAAATTCCTGGGATTTGCATATGGCCTCCAAACTCACGACATGAGGCCTTATGTGCTATGACGGCATCAAAGTGATGATCAATGATGAAGGAGATGTGTAACATACATGTAGGGCACATGCACTGTGGCAATGTACATGTACAATGTAACGAACTGGATTTGACAAATCATAACATGCTCATGAATTTCTTTGAGTATTTCATGCCTACCTGTGCAAGTTGTTGATATTGTGTTCTGATTTCCTCACCAGTTCCAATGAGAGGCAGAAAGAAAGCTTTGTTTAAAACCTGTTTAAAAAAAAACAACAATACATAATTGAGTCTATGGTTCTAGCAATGCACTAGAAACCTCCACACAGGGGATCCCTCAGGACCATTACTAATGACAGTCAGCAGTACGATATGCAGGCTCATGCCATATTTATTCCATATAAAAGCTAAATTTCAAAATGGAATGCATTGAAGAAAGCAACCTCAGATTAAATTATACTAACAGTACTTACTAACACAAATTTAGATTTAAATCAGGCTTTCAGTTTGAATTTGAACAACTAGTAGAGTGCTTTATAAAAACAGAATAATGTTCACTTGTTGCACAATAGGCCATTTTACTGTTGTGTGCTTAGTACCCTGGCCTTTATGTGAAAGCGAGGCTGGAGTTGACTTTGTTTTGATACAAACCTTCCTGCTTTTCATATGAAAATCATGTTAGTCAGCATAAGAACAACATGATTTACATCTGAAAAGAAGAAAGGTTTCTATCAAAACAAGGTCAACTTCAGCCTCATTTCCACACAAAGACCAGGTTACTAAGTAGAAACTATAAAATGGTCTATTCATTCTGATGTGTCACACATGTCACACTATGTTCGGCGATGCTTGATGGTAAAAAACAAAATGATTTCAAGTTTTAGAGCCTTCAATAGCTTCCCTACAGACTGGCATTTCCTCCAAGTCACAAAGTGTTTTCAAAAATTAATGTCAGACAGTGAGACTAGTTTTACAGTTTTCAGAACCTAAAAAGGAATTTTGAAATCTGTTTGGCAGAATGAATATGACTTTTTATGCCTTAGTTTAGCCTGAAAATGGAAAATTAACCTTCGTAAAGTTCGACCAGTCATGGGCATCTGGTTAAACAATACGTACAACAGTCATACTTGATTTGAAATTTAAACTGGCAATCATAGGTCAGTTTAAGACATGTAAGCTAGGTGCCTAAAAGGAGAAATTTTCTTTGTCTAGGCAGATTGCAGAGAATTCTCTACACTTTGAGCTTAAGGTGCATAGTTATAACACTCCTATTGGAATGATCACTCTCAGAAGTAAAAGGGTTCAGTTCTTACATTCATTGGTCGATCTATACGTCTTTTCAGCATCCTAGCCCAAGCAGCAGACCCTGCATAAATTGGATACATGGGGGGTAAGTCTACAGTCTTGGTGTTAAACTCTTTCTTCACAAGGTTTAGTTCTTCATTAAACAGCTGGTACACCTCTACTGTTTTCTTGTCAATGGTTCGTCTGATGGCCTGCAAAAAAAAAACACAAATGGAACCACTTTGTTTCAGATTCTTAATTATATTGCATTGATTTATTTTAAAGAGATTATTATCATTATAATATGCAGACTTAACATAAATCAAAACTTGACTGATGTAGCCTGGAGTTTAGAATACACAATTATTGTGTTTGTTCTCATTTTGGGCGAGTAAACTTACACTTTTACTCACCACAAAACAATGATTCATAACTTTTACATTATATTAATGAATCTCATAGGGACCTCTTGACAATAGATTGAATCTAAAGACTAGTGCAAAGAATACCCTGCAGTGACTGTCACAGTCCCTAAGAGTAATATGAGCTCTGGGCCAAGGCTCTGCCTAAAGAAATGCCCCCCCCCCCCCCCCCCCAAAAAAAAAAGGAAAAAATATGACACAGCTTCATTTCATGATATTGCAAAATTTATTAAGATATATGTGCCCATAAATGAAAATAGAAGTCTGGGGATCTGCTGGACTTCACTTCCACTGTAAAAAATTTAGGTCTCCATGCAGGAACCCTCTTTGAGACCTGGTATTAACTGCTTATTATAAAGTCAAAGCTGAAACGTGATTTCTTCAGGATGATCAAATGTACCTCTCTTGATGACAAGTGCTGGAAGATATCCAAGATCTCCACCCCTTCTTGGACACTTGTTATTGTGTCAAATGCAGAGGAAATAAGATTTTGAACCATCACTTCCAGATCCTTTACACCAGCACGGAACCTTCAAAACAATTAATAAGTAATATTAATATTTAGTAATTGGACTGAGTGGAGTACAATTCAGGGAGTAATCGGGTGAGTAGTAACCAGCACAATTAACTCTGAATTGTACAACATAAAGTTCAAATTCCTTTTATTAATCGATATCAAACCAATAAAAAAATTTAAGATAAAAAGTATGTGTGAACTTTCCTGTACTCAAAACATCAAGGATATTTTCTATCGGTTTGAAACCGGGAGGAAAGCAGCCAAAATGGACCCATTTAAGTGCATCTGATTGATGCTCGCGCAATGTAGGTGTCCAATTAGAGCTCTCCAGTTACAAAAAGTTGTAAATGGACACCCATACGACTGTACGCCAATAATTAAGAAAAAGGCACGCGGATGACCAAAATAAAAATGTTCCTGTGGTGGTAAATCCAGACCTGTGGTGGGGCACAAAAAAACGTTTGACTCTTTTCACTTTCGGAGTGAAAGGGTTTAAAATATTTTGCATCATGACACATTTTAATGACAAACAATGAAGTACATGTGAAGTACCCTTGAAGTTCAAATATAAATGAAAATGAGCTCATTTTTTCACTGTCTCTTACCTGTTATAATCATCATGCCATGTTGTTGCCTGGTAAGGAAATGAAATTTTTATTAGAAAAAATGTTTATAACTAAACCATGGTGAAAATTAAGGCCTGAATTAGCACCTGCTAAGATGAATTTTATCTTTAGAGGTTACAGTTGTGAAGATTATTTTCACGACTCACAACGTTTAAGATAAAATTCATAACTTAATATTTTTGTAGCTGCATTTTTTTACTGCAATGATAATTTTAATTTTAGTTAGAGTACAATTTTAATAACATTTAAACTGCCACATGAGCCCAGATGAATTTTAGGAATTTTACCTTGGAGGTAATAGTTGTAAATACTATTTTCATGACTATACCACCTTTAAGACAAACTTCATAACTTCATATCTCTGTACAGCTGTAGCTGCAGTTTATTACTCTCCTTAGCTGCATATTTTCTTTTTTACTACACTATGATAATATTAAATTTTAGTTCAGTAGAACCCAATAACTCAAACTGTCAGGTGAAACACAAAACTCTCTGAGTTATACATCAAGAGTTCGAGTTATTGAGGGTTAAATTCAGCTTTATACCACAATTGCCGCTAAACTCGCAATCTGATTGGTCGATGTGAGTGGTAAATAAGAGTCCAGACAACAGTGCTGACGCTAACATCACGCGTACTTGAAAAAAAAAAACAATCAGATTGCGAGAAAGTTATAGACAACGCTTGCTCTTTCTTTGCTGTCATGTTTTGTAACAAGACTTTGATTTTTCCTTGTATTTTTTTATAAATATTGTTGTAAAAAACAAATTTACACCGGTTTTCCGTGGTGTGGACTCTTATTTACCACAATTTACGTCATCACATGGTCAAAATTTGTTGCTGACTCACTCGGCTGCGCCTCGTGAGTCCACAACATTTTGACCATGTGATGATGTAAATCGTGGTAAATAAGAGTCCACACCACGGAAAACCGGTGTAAATTTGTTAAGTTGAAGTGTAGAAACTGAAACCTGGAAAAGGAAAATATAGTGATGGAAGGTTTTAATTAATGCCTAAAATTTACGCTTTAGACTGTTTCCATGGCAATGTGGATGATTGAAAACAACCCCAAAATTTCACTTTTATAAGGTTTACAAAAACTACAGTCATTAAATTTTCTCATGAACTTGCACACAGCTTACAATAAATAATTTTTATTGTTTAAAATTGGCTCGACCAAATTTTAACAAACGGTTTTTTAAATATTCAAGAACATAGCTGTGCCCAGTGAATATTGATCCTGTCACAGAATTCTTTTGTTAGACTTCTGTTTTAAAGTTCTTGTTATTTGAAATGTGATAAAAATAAGAATTCTGACAAATTTCATGAAATTTTAATGAGTGGATTTTGAGAAATTGTTGCTTGTGTACATTGTTTACAAAATGGAGCTGTCTGTCTCATTCATTCTGAAAACCCACGCCATCACGCAAATTGCCACTGACCACCCACGAAACTGTGTTCAGCCACCTTAAGTCAATTGACAGTGGGCCCCCGCAACTGCATCCCCTCCCCCTCCACCAAGAGAAGGTTGTACCACTTCACCGGGGTACGCACCCTTCTCTTTTTCAAACATTGAGTGGGTTCTTTAACATCCCCATCCATTAAGTGTGAGAAGGTATAGGAGACAAGGCCAATGGCTTAACTTAACCACCCAGTGACATGATCATTTGAACTGCAACAAGGTGTTGAACACAGCCAGCCACAAGCCAGCATGATCTTATCAGTTACTCCGGTTGGTGGTCCAACCGGGATTCGAACCCGAAACCTCCTGCCCTGCAGACTGAATCTCTTCCAATGGAGCTAACCAAACGGTTAAAACAGAGAAACTTAATAATTACTCATGCGCGTAGTGGCATGAGTTATAAAATGCCCTCCATTTTTCTTTTTTTATTATTTTTTTTGTGTCACGATTCTGTATGCAAATTTATGCACGCATATTTTAAATTGTGTACTCAGGTTCATAGCTTTGTCATTTACACTTCCTGTTTAGTAACTTCCGGCTTTTCTCACTCCCGGTAAAACAGCGTTACTGAAGTGTCACGACAGCGTCTCCTACAACCCTACTTACATTACTAATGTTCACGCTAGGTATATATTACACTTAGAAGAATCACTGTCTTCATTGTGGTACAGGCTTCATTTCAATAGTAAACAACGTGGTTTGCAGGAATGATGATTGGATGAAAGGAGTAACTCTTCTCCATGTCGGACATCTTCTTATCATGTTTAAAATATATCATAAAACTGTCTTATGCATGCGCATGAGTATAGGCTGCTTGGAGCCTCTTTTTTATGGTTTGAGTTAGCAGGAAGTTAGAGTTGCAGGCAGTTTGAGTTAATGTTTGAGTCTCTTTGTTTCTGCAACCTCTTACCTGTGAACCCTGCATGTACATTATTGTGTTTATTCATTTACCTTAACATCTAAAATGGTCTTCTTGACATCCTTGAGGATTTGCAGATTCTTTTCAAATGTGGCTTCAATCTCCAACAGGCTCCTAACAACCTCTGGACCTCGCACACCTTGAAAGCAAGGCAGTGGTCTCTTCTCTCCATCGTACATTCTGGCAAAATGGATTTGTCCTTCACACACCTGACATCAAAATAAAAGTTAAATTTGTAAGTATGTTTGGCCATTTTGAACCAAAACAGCTTTAAAATCATACACATAACTTAAAGGGTCATAGTTACTGTAGTATTGAGATTGAGTTTGACATACCTCAAGAAGGTCTTTGCATCGTTGTACAAATGCATCCACTTGTGCAAAAATGCTGCTCTGATCAAGAATCCATCGCTCACTTGATAGCTTGGAGTGCATTTTACTTATCTGTATAAGAACACAAAAACATACTGGTCAAAATTTTAAACTTCCACCTCCCCCCCCCCCCCCAAAAAAAATGTAGCACCTCCCCATCAGTTTTAAACCCGAGTAGCCCCCCCCCCCCCCCCCCCCCCCCCCGGCCCACACAGGATCTTTTGCCTCTGTAAATCCAAAATCCAACTCACATTAATAACTAGTACAGTTCTTCTTTACAGGTAAGTTTTTTTCTTTATCACACTGAGATCAATTCAGAAAAATACCATGATTCAGCCACCTTGCTTCATAAAGCACATTGCTTTCAATATCAACACTTGTGCACCTCCATATAATTTTGGCTCATCAAAGAATAAACTTAAGAGGGTTTTTGTCAGTTCAATATATGAATCAACATGCAGATTTCCATCAACATATATCAATATCGAAGCCATATTATCACCCAAATTTCCGGAAAAAATTCCGACAACTACTGAACATTGCCGAAGATGTTCTGACGACTTCTAAATATTACTGAAGATGCTCTAATGACTTCCGAAGATGTTCAGATGATCTACAAAATTTTGAAATCTCGGCACAATCTTGCCAAGATTTCGGGAATTGTGAAACATGCACGAGAAATTGTCCCATATGCATGTGATTGATGTTTTCGATCCGCAGGCGCGAGGCTCACACATATTAATGCGCGAGACTTGGCAGGTATACATCAACATCTCACCTTGCTGTAAATGCTTTTCCAAGACTCGCAGCACTCAATGCTCTCCTGTAAGCCCTGCATACTTGTCTTGATTCGACCCTCAAAGATGTCATCAAGTGAAATCTTGGTGCTGCATCTCTTGATAATCTCATTGCTCACCTGAACACATGAAAATCATAAAATTTAAATATAATTTTTAGCAAGTACATGTACTTCTGAATCAATATGTGCTGCTGTGAAGGATATGGTTTACAAAATTATTTAGTCTTGGAAAGGGTATATAAATCAGTGAGTTTGATAGAGAATTGGGTATCATTTGCCAGGAAACTGATAAGTGGCAGGAAGAATAAAGTCTAGAATAGGAATTCTCAAACTCATTAATAATTCATGATGAAAATACAAACTTTAAGGAAATTAATGTTTAATGAGTGTTTGGAAATCAGTTGAAACACTCCTCATTTTTGCATCCTTAATTTCTCCTTCTAAAATCATTTTGTTTGAGAAGTGATATCAAACATTCGACACAGTATTTCATCAGATTTCCAAACACCTTGAAGTGGGTTAAAAAAAACTTGGCTGCGCCTCATTTTTCAACCCACTTTGCGGTGTTTGGAAATCTGATGAAACACTGTGTCTCATGTTTGATATATTACTTGAAACTCAGAAGTGAAAAAGTCTTACATCTGCAGAAGTACAAATCATCACAGCAACATTGTTCACGGATGGGATCGAGTCTCAGGGAAGAGATTTTAAGTGTCTAGTCTAGAATACATTTTGCAAAATGCAGCTGAACATGGTCTGGTATAGAGAAAGGGTTTTAGAGTCCCATCAGCACCCCACCATCTAACAATGTACAGAGTATAATTATGGGTAATGGACAGTCACACAACATGACACCAAGGTGAAAAAGTTAATTTTAGGCCCTGTGAGGTTCATTTTTCAGTCAGGAAGACAATCAAATGTTTTCATGCACCATCAATGGGGAGGAGGCTGTGTGCATTCCAAGATGATTTATAAAGCCAATTTACGATGTAATCTGAGTGGAAACATTTCCAGGGCATTGAAAACAAGAGAACAAAGCCAAAAGAATTTGGACTGACCCTGTGAAGGCACTGTTTTCCCTACCTTTCTTAGCAGACCAGTGAGTCTCTCCCTGCTCTTGTAATGTTCAGAGTTCATCCAGATCATACGAATTGTGTTCAGTATCCTGGACAGCATGGCTGGAATGTCTTTGGGCTGTGCCTGAGCCAGTTCTTCACAAGGTCCCTTCAGTGTTGACAGGAACTTTAAATTGCTCTGTGCTTGGGCTGAACCATCCTTTTAATAGAGTAATTTAAAACATTAAGTCAGAAGTTGCTATTAGTCAAAAGAGTAGTTTTCAAATGAGTATCGAACGTACTGTATTTTCTCAATTAAACGCCCCCGGCATTTATTTCAAACTTGGCCTAGTGGACCTGGCGTTTCTTTGAATCAGCAGTTTTTTCTTGCCCGCCATTTTTTAAGAAAGGGTTATTGTTCGTTTTTCTTGGCAGCCGTGTACCTTGCCCTTAAATCTTAAGTTTATTATTAATACCACAAATAAACATTTGAGGGGCTTTAACTTACAACTTCCTTTATTATACCCGGCATTTATTTGGCGCCCCGGCGTTTAATCGAGAAAATACGGTAATTTCAATTGGTGTTTGCTTTGGTTTTGTATTGCTACACTTTGTGATTGGCTAAAAAATCTCGCGACAATTTCTCAACCAATAAAAAGTAAAACCAAAACCAATCATAACTTGCTTGTGCATGTTTTTCGAGCTTGGTGTCAGCTACATGTATTTGCTTCGAGTTCTTATTGGTTCAACAGATTGTCTGTGTCTGTTGTGATTGGCCAGAGTAATTGCTTTTGGTTTTGGTTTTACAACACTGATCAAGAGAAAACCACTTTAAATATAATGCTTATTAATCCATAACTAAAAGTTCAGTAACCAAGGATTTCATTTCTCTGAGTTGTTAAAAAATGTTTTAGAAAAGTTATTTTTAGCCAGGGCTCAAAATTAAAAAAAAAATTATCAACCGCAATTTGCGAGTAATTCCTAAAATTTAGTTGCAAGTTCGAAAATTTTAGTCACAACTAACTACTACTACTGGAACCGGAAATGAGAAACAAGAAATTTCTGAGAAAGTCTGAGAAAGGGCGCCTTTGATACACTTCTTGGAAACCGCGTTAATGGGGCATGAAATCGACAATTAAGTCACGCAACATTCAACGTGAATTTCGCAGGATTTTTCGGAAAAAAATTAATGACAACTACCAGTTACAAGTAAGACAAAAGACTGTTGAACATAATTCCTTTATTAGCTAGGCTGTAAAACAGTCGCAAAGTCGTGACTAATAGACAAATTTTAGTCGCAAAAGCGAAATCTTTAGTCGCAAATGCGCCCGATACAGGCGCAATTTCAAGCCCTGTTAGCTAGAAGTATTAAAAGACAAGCCACAGAAGGGCAGAAACACTGGAAAAATTTCCATTGATTAGTTATTCAACTCTCAGTTTTCAATTGAGTGTCAAAAGTAATTTGATCATGGTTGCTTTGGTTTTGGTTTATTGCTATACATTGTGATCACCAAACACCTCAACCAGGGCTCAACTTTTAACTTTTGTTATCAGTAGGCTTATGGCTAGTAAAATGGTAGTTCTCACTAGCCAAAGAGCTCTTTCTACATGTACTAGCCATAAAAATTTCAGTTCAAGTTAGTAATTACCCTAGTTTTGAACATCTGGTATCAAATCACACAAAATTTGAGGACGAAATAAAGCCTCTAATATCCATTGAAGATCATTGAAGTGTGTGAACAACAAGATGGCGTTCACTTGCGATTGAAGTGCGAGATGAGAACAATCAGATCCAGTCTCAAGCTGAGTATGGCTTCATCATGGTTTGGTTTGGTTTGTTCTTTTTTCTTTCTTCAAAACATTGTGCCATAATTGTGTCAGCACTAAATTTATCTTTTGCAGTTGACAAAGAAATTTGCCTCCATAACTTTGGTAGTCAACATGGTTGGTAACTAAGGAAATTTCACTAGCCAAAAATGAAAATCCAATGGTATTTGGCGAGTTGACCACCGCCAAGGTCGAGCCCTGTCAACCAATTAGAGTTAGAACCAAAACCAATCAAAACTTACATGCATGCATATAAAATTTTCCCTGTGATTGGTGCTCGCTAAACATATTTGCTTCGAGTTCTGATTATTTCATTGGATTGTTTGGTGACTGGCCGGAGTAATTAACTTTTGGTTTTCCTTATACACTCAACTGAAAACCGCTGTAATTGACACTAATCCTGGGTTAGTGTAATCATGCTTCAAACAACCAAGCCCAGGACACCAAGATGTGTTCACAGTTGGCGAATCCCCCTTCAGTGCTCAAAAATGCTACATCAGATCATGCACAAAAAGTAGAAATTTTCTTGCTTCGCATCAGAATACACTCGCATACCTGAATCAATTTTGAGAGCTTGAGAAAAGGAGTAACATAAGAACTCTTGGAGTGTTCCAGAATGGACTGTATTCTTTTCACTCCTGGCTTATCAAGCTGCTCACTGATGCCAGACAGGTCAGCGCAGCGACTGCGCCAGAACTCAATCTCTTCCAGTGGTCCAGAATTCTCAGCTGCTTCAAATGTGTCCTGACTACTCAGAACTTCTTTAATTTGACGGGTCCAGTGAATCATTGCGGCTAAAACCCATTGAATATAAAATATGTTAGATTATACAATGCACATCAAAATGTGATTACACTCTCAGTCTCCTTTTCTTCCTGTCTGCTAGCATGATAGGAAAAGACATGTACATTCAAGGAAATATGAGTTTCATTCTATTCTATTCCCTTTAGAAAAAACATTTTGGATTGTATTGTTCGAGAAAATATGCATGCCCTCCGACAGAGGGTTTTTTTTTGGTGTGGACCTCCTCCCACCCCTCTGTAAATTTCTTTCCCTCTGTAAATGTTCATGGGTGGGGTGGGTCTGATTGATTGTGAAGCGCATTTGAATATGTATATAGAATTTGCGCTATACAAATGCATATTATTATTTTATTTTATTATTTTTTTAAATTCCAATTTACACTGTACACGTGGCTTCAAACTTTTCCTTTAAAATTTTTGGCTTTTGAGACCCTTCCCCCCAAAAAAAATTACATTTCACATGAAATTTGAAGAAACAGTGAAACCTGAAAATATGGGAGAAACTTAATTATAAGAGAAGGCAAAATCAAAGCATTTTTTTAAGAACTGTAGTTTTGTGGAAACATTTCATTCGCACAACATTTATTTAAAAAGATGTTTCATTAATTTATAGCAGTATAATTACCAAAGTTTGGGCTTGGACATCCAGACAGGAGGGGGGGTCTAGC
Source organism: Dendrophyllia cribrosa (assembly GCA_024195265.1). Lineage (NCBI taxonomy): Eukaryota > Metazoa > Cnidaria > Anthozoa > Scleractinia > Dendrophylliidae > Dendrophyllia > Dendrophyllia cribrosa. Next base: position 26,227,303 of record JAJLRJ010000010.1, read on the forward strand.
GGGCCAGGAAATCCGGGGCAGAGGGAGGAGTCAAAAAATCTTGCCATCCAATGGGGGGAGGGGGGGGGGGGGGTAACTTTGAAATTGAATTATCAGTGATAGTATTTATGCAACAAGGCTCTAAAATTATTGAATTAAAAATTGCAAAATACAAGTGATTTGGTGAGTTTGTAAGCAACATAATATATGGATCATACAACTACAACATAATGTTTCTCACTTTCCAAACGCTGCACAAATTCTTTACTCTTAGCTGCCTCTTCAACAGAGAGCTTTGTTCCTTCATTTGGGACATAAAGGACTGTCTTGCCCTGCATCTTGTACCGTGTGTCTGTTAGGTTTGCCATGAACTTGTGAAGCTGGGCTGAGAATTCGTTTTTTATGCCTGGTATGTGATTAAGGATTTATAATGATTGTACTACAGAACACGGTATACTACTTTTAGATCACTGAACAGGGCCTCTGATATTACACGATAAAAAAATGGAAATTATGCGATTTTTTAGTGGCAAATTATGCGATAAGCAAGGACTATTATGCGGAAAATTATGCAATTTATGCGATTTTTTCTGGAACTTTTTTATGCATGTTTTACTAGGTTTCAGAGGAAGAAAACGAAAATACCTGTTTTAAAACGGTGCTCGCTATCTTTGTAGGACATTTTGAAGCTTTTAGCTATGAAGGAACATCCAAAACGAACGACAGAATCCAAGAAAAGAGTCTGTAAACGAAAATCAGATCATTGCCTACAGTTGCAGCTTTTAAGTCAGCTATTCGCGATTTAGAATTCGACACTGACTGTTGTCCTTTCTGTAATTAGTTGTAAATAGTTTGATAACACACGTTGTTATTAATTATGTAATTGTACATATTGTAAGTTTATACACTTATCTTATTACTCCATATTTATCTTATTTCATTTATTTATTTTATTTATTTTCTCAAAGACATTAGCAATTTTGCTATTTTAAATTCGAGGTGAAATAAAGGTTATTGTATTGTATTGTATATAGCGGCCATCTTGGTTAACCTTAGTAACCAGGCTAAATAAAACATGTGCTCAAGAAATTTACGCAGTTACCAAGCTTGTTGTGGCCAAGAACGAACGCAGTTTCGATTGAAAGTGGCGGTTTGTTTATTTGATACAGGATAATTCAATAGAAAAAAACAAATTTTAGCTTAAGTTTCTTAGCTAAAGCGATAGTGTATCGTGTGGTTTGTTCACATTATGCGATTTTGTGTGATTTTTTACGAATTATGTGATTTTTCGTGAATTATGCGATTGGATGCGATTTGAGGCCGATTATGCGAAATCGCACCATCGCGTAATATCAGAGGCCCTGACTGAAACACAGAGCTGTCATAGTAACCAGCAACTGGTTATTAGGTAAGTCACAAGCCTAATGGTTCACAACTGCCAGAGCTTTACCCGGTTTCTGTAGCATGAAGTGACTGAGAGTATTACTACTCCCCCTGGATGGGAAGTTAGTCCATCACAGGGTGACCTGGTTTATATTCTGTGAAGTGACTGAGAGTATTTCTACTCTCCCCTGGATGGCTTGCTAGTCCATCACAGGGTGACCTGGTTTATATTCTGTGAAGTGACTGAGAGTATTACCACTTCCCCCTGGATGGTTTGCTAGTCCATCGCAAGGTTAACCCACAATATTATGTTGCCAGGAACAAATTTTTACACCTGGGTGGAGAGAGACAACATGGAGCAAGGTTTCTTGTCTAAGGAAACAACACGATGGCAGAGACCAGGCTCGAATCAACGACCTTCAGGTTGAAAGTCCAACGCGCTAACCACTAGACTACCGCACCTCCACAACCGGCTATTAGGGAGCTTTAGATTTGAGAGTATGAGTAGAAGTATGACTTTTGAGTTAAAAGCTATAGAGTGTTTTCACTGACGTCATATCAAAATTCAGAAGCAGTTTTCGATTCTAAAATGTTTATGAAATTGTAGAGAGTTTAAAACTACACATCTGGGCCAAATTTTGAAGCGCAAGAGCATTTCATTCAAGAGTTATAGGTGAATGAGTATAGACATTTTTAGTAAGAAATGTATGGAGCGGCCATCTTGGTGTCCCACTTAGGGACACCAACATGGCGGCCAAAAATTTAAAGACTTTAAAGTCTTAATAACACCGAAAATCTCATCACAAAATATTGTATTCACTATAAGAGGCATGAAATCGGCTTATAAGCATCTATAATTCATTTTCAATTTTGTTTATTTTCACGGCTTATCTAAAATAGCGTGACAAATTGCGTGACACATTTACAACCTTTATAAATCGAAAACGAAACATCGTTAAAACCTGAAACTTTTTGTGAAAGATTATAACACTGATATCCACATACCATGTTAGAAACAGCTTTGTAGGATGTATACTTTGATTTTTTAATTTTTATGACGTCATGTGAAAACACTCTATAGTCCCCAGAGCTGTTGGTCCTTCCTGTTGCTGACCAGAAGACAAAGAGAGTCATACTCATACTCAATCATATACTTGTAGTCAGATCTAAAGTTCCAGGGCTATCATGGCCAGTAAGTAGAGCAGAGATGACCAGCTACTTAACCCTTTAAGCCTTAATATCAAATTTAAATTCTCATTTCTTGTCCCTATACATTTCCTATAGAAGTATTGGGGAGAAATTGTTTGGATATCAAGAGAATTCATCTTGTGTGATCATGTCCTTAATTCTGATGACCTTTTTGATTGATACTTGGCATTGATATTACAAGGCGAAATTTGATGCTGATCACTCTTAGGGCTTAAAGGGTTAAAGTTTGAAAATGACTAACAGGCATGGAAGACTTACATGTACTTTGTTTTATCACTTGCTTCTTCCCATGTGCATGGAGCCAGGGTTTTCAAAGCATAATGATCGGGTTTCCAAACCACTGTTACTCTTATGATTTTCTTTGTTCAAATTTTATACTTGATTAACCATTAATGAGTTTGAGAAGTTAAGTAAAACATGTTATTAATTTGGTAAGGATACTATCTGGCCAAGATTTATTCCCAAAGAACAAAGGTGCATATACGTTTGTCATCGTCCTCAGCAGACTTTCAATATGGTTTGCCCTGATGGTACCAAACTGCAACTTCTGTTCGATGTTATCAGGCGAGAGCACTGCATTTTCAAACCTTATCATGTATGTCATTTCTTCAACAGGGTGAGGAGGGACAGATAATGCCACTTGTAATCCCAGCAGCTTGTCAACATAAACTACAAGTAGCCTGTGAGTGCAGTCTTTTAGGAACTTGATGATAGTGGCATCATGTTCTGCAGTCCACATGTCAGATTTTAGGGTACTTAATGTGACTCTTTCCTTAATTAGAGGCACCTTCAGAAGGGGGAAAATTAATCATAATTATTATTAATTTGCACTATAGATGTAAATATAGTAATTGCATTGAGTGAAGTACAGTTCAGAGAGTAACAATATCAATAACAAAATTCTTGATTGTGATTGATCATGTGTGCGCCTACATTGTATTATTTACATAATTACCGCGCGCACGTTCATGTGGGTGTCCAATTACAACTATCCAGTCCAATTATATCTTTTTAAAATTGGGACTAGAAACAGCTGTCCATCTTAGAGAGGTGTCCATCTTATAGAAAGTTCAGGTACAGTAAAATGAGTGACTGTTCAAAGTGTGATCGCGTTTGAAGAACGCAATCCTAATTTCATGTTGGTTGTCCTGTGGTTTACATGCAGTAAAATTTGAGATTTTTAGGTAGACGGTCTTCCAAATGGACGCCCCTATTGGGTTTTTTTCAGGGGCTCATTTCCGCCGGCAATTCCTTCAAACACGTCTCCATAATCAGTAATCAATGTAGTTAATACATTATTAGGTGTCTGTCTTAGAGAGTTTAGTTACAGTATACTGTAAAATGAGTGACTGATCGAGGTACGGTACAGACTAACTTTATGTGTCCTGTTTAGATAGATATCTGCCTAGTTAGAGAGTTGTCCGTTTGGGAACATCAGTTGGGAGAGAGGTTCATATAATGTACATGTACTGTTGCTTTACTTTGAGCGGGAAGGTCATGGTAATAAAAATTATTAAATGAACTTATATCTGTTGTGCAAAGTATATCGTTATGTGAAGGAACTGCTTTATCGATTTCCTCGTTTGTTTTACGATTTGTACTAGTAATCTTTTCTCACCATTTCTGATGGTTCAATTTCTTTCTCGCTTTCTGACCCACCGCTGCCGTGACCAAGCGAGACTCTATCAACCTCCAAACCACTTTCGGATGAAGAGTTTGACCCGCCATTTTTGTTCTCATCTGGAACAGCTAACGAGGAATCCGCCCCTGTAACTGCTCCTGCTACCTCAGATGCAACATCTGACGATCCACCTTGTAAACTTGTTGCGTCTTCGCGGTCTACATCCATTGTTTATGCACACAATTTTTTCCAAATGGTACCAAAATGCTGCAAAATGTAACTTGAGAATACCCTTGCAAATTGCTTAAAATGCGGGCTGCATATCTTGAAACGGTATAGAAATCTTTCCTTGGAATATCAGCTTGTTAGAGGTGTTTATATTTGCCTTTACTACTAAAACGTAGCCTTGTTTTAGGTCTTTTCTAGATTACTTTTCTGTATTCATGAAGAAGACCGCCATTTTTACCCAATCACTGTCATAGCAACAACTGCCTCGTTTCCGTGATGCAAAAGCTTCCTTGCCAGGATAGGGTGAGGCCCACATTGTCACATGCATTTTTCTTTTATTTGTATATTATAATATCATTTTATTTTTGTTGAGGCCGATACCATTTGTAAATGGGAATGCTCTAAATAAACATGTTGTTGTTGTTGCTGTTGAGTTCCATTTTCACAGGAGCTCCCTGGCCTTATGTAGATGATTCCGTTTATGCCAAAAACCGAGTGAGGATTCTGCATAATTGCATTGCAGAAGCTACTAGCCTGCGCGCAGGAAAACGGTCCGAATAAATCGGACCGCGCAGTCGCGCAGTTTGCTGCGGTTCAAATTTTTCTTTGGTTTCAATACCATAAACTGAGACAAAGGAAAACAAAAATCAGACTGGTTTGAAAATGTTTAAACCAAAGAAAAATTTGAATCACAACAGTTATTTGTGCAGTATAGCACAGTCCGGCTTCATTTAGTTCGCTACACCGTGCTGATGAGTTGCAATAACAACGAAACGGCTGTCCACGGTTGCGATCCTACTTTATCGGTTTCTGTCGTGATGGTGTCTCGCAAAGTCTATTTTTACGTGGTAGTCAGATCAGCCCTGCATGCAGTTTATCGTATGTTTATCGCGGAGGGGGTGGGGGATTGCTGACCAGCCGCACCCTCCGGGTATTTGCACGTATGATTTCAACAAATCGGCTTAGTCATCCCGTGAGTCTCGGCTCACAAGCCTCACCACCACATCAAGGCACCCACGGCCCCCATTCCTTGAATTCTTTACTCCCGTGAGATACCCCATGTACAGTATATGTACTGTCTTCTTTATTGGCCCCGTAGTACTGTAGCTTCTATTGTGTTTAGGTTTGTGTTGTTTAACCTATTGTTTCGTTAACCAATCACTAAGCTTGTTTGGAAAGGTACAGCCTCTCTAAATCTGCCTATTTTCGAGGCTACCCCTCCCCCGGTATGCCCCCTAAAAAACTTCACGCGCGCGCCGCGAATTCCAAAAGAAAAACCATTAGATATCCAACGCAACTAATTGTATTGACCGAGTTAGGGCATTATGAGCCTTTAATTTATTTATTTAATGAGTTTCAGGAAGATTTTGAAATCTTTTATTTCTTGATTAATATTTCGATGCATGATCGGGAGTAAAATTACTTGGTTGGGGTGGACCCTTGCATATAGCAGGGGCCTGGTCACCGAGCATGTAAATTTAGCAAAAAGACTAGACTGCAAGCGTGGTAGGATGACGGAAGCAACAGTTAATCTTTATTCCTAGCAACTTAAAGCCATTCTTATTCTTTTACAATGCCTAAGAGTGAGTCAAGATCTCGCTCAAGAAGCAAGAGTGGAAGTCCGCGTCGGAAACACAAGAAAGACCGTAGTTATCGCAAGCGATCGCCAAGCTCGTCTTCGTCGAAGAAAAAAAGCCGGGATCGTTCTCCTCGCCGCCGCTCTAGATCACCCAGGAGAAAGAGGCGATATTCCAGGAGCAGGACTCGCTCTCCTAGCGTTGATAGATTTGGGAGATCGATAGTAAAGAGAAAAGATGATGACACAGGTTCCAAACGGAAAGAAGAAGAAGAGGAGAGACTTTTGGAAATGGAACGGCAAAGAAAAATGTAAGAGCGAATATTGGTGGTATTATTTATTTATAGAGTTAACATCTAGAACTGTTTTTACATGTGTTTTTCATTGAAAGGTTTAATCTAATGATCCTTTATTCTAAGTGTTCCCTATAAACGAGCTTTTTTCTGTCGTATTAATTATTCCTTTGTTAGAACTCGCTCTGTTTATAGCTTCAGGTCATGCGCAGTTCCAGTCCTCTTTTAAATTTAGATTTATCAGGTAGTAGCAGAAACCCATAAAGGTGGTCAGACACGAGAGGTCATGTAGCAGGGACATGTCGCGGCGACATGTAGCAGCGACAAAAATTTGTGTAGTACACACTGGAGGACATGTAGCAGGGAGTGTAGCGGGAACATATAGCAGGGAAAAAAATCATAGTGCTTGCACACCACATGAAAATGTCGCGGGGACATTTCTCAGGGACATGTTGCAGCGACACGTCCCCTAGTGTGAACTGATACTATCAAAATTGTGCAACACCAATTTTGGGGACATTTTGTCCCCGTGACATGTCTCACAGAGTTCAACTTGTTGAACTTCATGGGACACGTCGCGGGGACAAAATGTCCCCAAAATTGGTGTTGCGCAATATTATGATAGTATCACGGAGTTCAACTTGTTGAAGTTCATGGGACACGTCGCGAGGACAAAATGTCCCCAAAAATGGTGTTGCGCAATATTATGATAGTATCACGGAGTTCAACTTGTTGAAGTTCATGGGACACGTCGCGGGGACAAAATGTCCCCAAAATTGGTGTTGCGCAATATTATGATAGTATCACGGAGTTCAACTTGTTGAAGTTCATGGGACACGTCGCGGGGACAAAATGTCCCCAAAAATGGTGTTGCACAATCCTCGGTAGGAAAAAGGATGGCAACTGGTACATTTACCCATAATTCTTAGCGCATAAAAACCTTAACATGGTTCATAAAAATGTAAAGAAAAGTTATAAAATCTTCAAACCTAGTCTACACATTGTCCATAGTACTGGAACAAATATTGTAAAAATTTGGCTTTCTTTGTGCCTCATGTGCTGTGTTAGGTCTGCAAGGTATTGTGGTAAAATGAACAGTCGCCATCTTTTTTCCTACGGTGGATTATGATAGTATCAGTTCACACGAGGGGACTTGTCTCTGCAACATGTCCCTGAGACAAGTCCCTGCGACATTTTCATGTGGTGTGCAAGCGATATGATTTTTTCCCTGCTACATATCCCTGCTACACTCCCTGCTACATGTCCCTCAGTGAGTACGACACAAATTTTTGTCACTGCTACATGTTGCTGCGACTTGTCCCTGCTACATGACCCCTCGTGTCTGACCACCTTAAGTGGGTTGAAATGTGCAACTGTCTTTTGATGCTTCAAAACAAGCATTCGATTACTTAATTTGCTAAGAACTTGTTACAGCCATATTTGGAAAATCAAGATAAAAATATTAACCAATCAATTCACTAGAACAACTTGCTTCTAATTTCGATGGAACCGAGGGGTTTCCAAATATGGAACTAAGCAAAAAATGAATATTCAGAAGCTGCGAAAGCGCGTTACACGTTTCAACCCACTTTTGGGTTTCTGGTCATAGTTTATTACTATTTTTATTATTAGTTTAATTAATACACGGGATTTTTGTGTCACTAATTTAATAAGCTTGTGGTTTGGGGTTGAAAACAATTTAATTTAATTAGTTTGCTTCTTCCAGGCCAAAGGGAACCATTTTCACGTTTCTTTTGTGAATAATAAAAGCAACTTTAATAAAAAGACTAGATACAAATTTCCAGGAAATAATAAGCCTTCAATTTGGATGCATCAAATTTCTGTGTAGGACTATTCTGGTTGACATTTAATACATTGATTACTGATGCGTGCGTATATGTTATGTATGTTGCAGGTAAAATCCAGTCTTGGTTTAAATCAGTATTCAATATACATATAGGTTAAATGTGTACCCAGTATTCATACTAGGTAAGCAAACCCTAACACAAAGCTAACCAACACACAACTGGCGACATGCATCTTTATGCTAGGGCAATGAGGGTTAGCTTACACATGTACAGTACTGCTAAGAGATAAGCGAACATAGCACTCGCGTTCTTAACGCTACCCTAACGCGTTTGAATTTGCGTTCACAATATTTTGAACGCATCGGGTGAATGCGTTTTCTTTAACGCGTTAAGCCTTTGTTATTCATAACCAACATTTCTTTTGTAATCCAAAACAAAAGACAAGTTCACCGGGACTAGTCTTTTTGTTTTTTTAAAACTGCCACATCGACAATAATGCGAGAATCGAAATCCAAAACAAGGGGAACAAATTCATGACAATTACACGGCTAAACAAGCGCTCAGTCAGAGCGACAAAATAAACAATTTCGAGACTCAATTCGCCTCGCGACTCCAAAAAATATAACAGAGCTCAGCAAACAACGTCTAGCGTAGCGTTTGGTGATCGCCTTGCATAAACTTTAGCGCGATCGATGGTTCACTTGGTTGCATCTTCAAACATCTTCAAACACCGTTTTCGCCGTTTACGCAAGCGATACGCTACACTAAATTTCTTTGAGATCATGTGAATTCGATGGCCGAGCAAGGTAACTTATAATTTCCCGTAAAGAGATCAATTGCGAATGTCATTGAAGTTTTCGTTTACGCAAGCGATACGCTATGACAAGCGAAATTTAAAGATCGATTGTGATTTTGTGTTTTTTCGAGTGTTTGAAATGTTCGACGAGGGAGTTACTGATATGTCAATCATTGCAAGTTCTAGCTGTCATGTATGCAAATTTTTACTTTTGATTTGCACGTGACGATTTTTATAGCAAACTCTAGCGGAGGTCAAAACAATGAACAACAAAAAGCAAACAGATTCGCACCATTTTAAAATACTTTGCAATTGTTAACAGAGTTGAGCAAACACTGTCTATCGAAGCGAAGTTTGGTCGCCTTGCGCGAACGACCTTAAGTTCGCCGGAGTTGACGAGACAACAAAAGTCTCCTTCGATCGATACAGCGTGTGACGGGCGAGCGTCGTAATTGTCACGGCAATAATAATAATAAAATATTATCTCCGGTTCTATCAGGCGCACATACGTGATTGAAACAGTAAAATACTCCTACTTTAAGGGCGAAATCTGTGATAAAAGATTTTATGACGCGTCGATTACTGTTGAGCTATTTCTTTGCAAGCGAAAGTTCAGAAAGATAAGCGGCCTCTATCATAGTCGGCAAGGATCAACCAGCGGAGAGATCACAAAAGTTCGAAACATGTCGCAGATCCAGTCATCGCCGATAACCTAATGAATATAACCTGCATATCCGTTCTAGTTAAACTGTTATGTTTTGTTTATGCGAGTGCCATCGCACGTCGATATAATTTTGCTAGGTTTATCGATTGAATGAATGAAAACCATTAGAATACGGTATGTAATGTCTTTTGAAACGTCAATTAACTTCTTTTCACAAAATATCAATGGCAGTGAACAATAACCAAACTCATACATACTAATGCATTAACTTTAACGCACTATTTCGCGTTTCTATAACGCAGCTGAACGTGCGAGCGCATTAAAACCAATGCGTTCATAACGCATTTTTAACGTGAATTTTGGTTCGCTTATCTCTGAGCGGTACTGTATGTGTTAAGGTTAGCTTACCTAGATTGAATACTGGTTCAACCTGAGAACGGATTTTACCTGCAACATGTAAACTGTACCCAAGAACAAGGTTGAGCACTGAATTGGGCACAGGTGCCTGTCTGCACCCATCTTTCATGTCTGTCCAGGAACTTTTACCAATTTCTTTAATCTCAGAGAAGGTAAGAACTAAAAAAATCAATTGACTGAGTTAATAAGATTAATATTGTCCACTGTAAATGTTCCGAGCACTAACTGTTCTACAGAGCCCTACAGTTTCTTTCTTTCTCACAAGAAGTTGAAGCCATGATTCTTACAGTTTTTAAAAGCTTTGCATCTTGCGCTATGCATTTGTGTAGCACACTATGTGATTCACATCTTGCAAGAGAGTGGTAACTTACTTTTGAGCAGTACTGAAGTGTTTCAATTTGACATTAGTTTTCATTCTCTATTTACAGTACCGCTCGAAACTATTAGTGCATAAGGACGCGGTGAAACCTCGTCCGCCGCCATTTTGTTTTCCGCAAATTCACCTAGGTGGGACGAAACCGCAACCGCGGAAAGGACGAAAGCGACCGAAACACCGCGGGGGAAACAGACGCGGTAATACCTCGGTTACAAACAATAGTGGCTAATTTCTATTGTTATGGTATTGTTTAACTCTATATTAGTGATATTCTCCAAGGAGGCAATGCAACAAAAGGCTAGAGATGTCGATTTCACAACATCTGACATCGTGATAAAAGCGATATCAAGTTGTTCTGTTGAATCTTCTCCATTCACAAAAACGGAGAATGAAAACAAGAATCTTCATTTTTATCGCTTTTTCCGACTTCATACATTTGTAGCAAAGATAGCAAACGTTTACAACGAACACTCAAGTTTTTATACGCGTCGATTTATTTACTTCATACATTAATTTTATAATCGATCGACTGTACCGTCCCGTTCACTGTAAAGTGGAACACGCGAAGACGGCGGTGAAGTGCGGGTGCAAGGATTACATTTAACGCCAGTAGAGTTTGGAAAAGCTTACTTGTAATTTGGCGAGTGAAACTGCAATGAAAACAGAGAATTCACGGAAGTCTGTATTCAGGTTTCAAATTACCCTTTTGACATATGCAAATTCGGTGCACTTTTTCCTGACATTACTACAAAATTTGCTAAATTTGTTTTCTGCCACGTACCTTTCCCCGCTGTCTGACATCGATTATTATATTTAGTTTCATTCAACATTTATCTTCACAATTAGTAAACATGAAGTTCTGAAAGAATTTTACACATGAAATTTGCGTGACTAACGCACTGGCACTTGTGGCCGCTTGTCTACATATTAGTGACCTATTTTGGTTTTGTTCGCTTTCTGGCAGAAAACTTACTCCATTCGAAATTTTTCCATAGCTTTTCCCCGCCAGCCGTTCGAAATTTTTGTTCTGTTTCAGCCGTTCACCGTGCGCGAGTCGTTCAAAATAATTCTTTAGTGTTCAAATGAAATTCGATCTGTTTAAAGCAGATCTCGTTGCCTAGCACGTGATCAAAATCTACCTTGAAGAAGTTGCACCTTTTAGTGCGAAAGTTATTTTATTGTTTTATCTAGAAGAACTAGTCGTTTGAAATAAGGAATAAGTTTCGCTGGTCGGCCGCTGCGTTGCTTGTCGACCCAAGGCAACTCGTGGCGGAAACGCTTGAAGTATTTTGCCACCGACGGTATTTCTGTTAAATCTTAACTTCATCAAGATTTTAAAAAGAGATTATACGGACAACCTTCGATATTTTAACGTTCAAACGAAAGAAAGAAAGCAATCTAAGCTGAACATATTCTGATGTACACATCTCACTAGCAAGTTTACGAATTGATCGATGGCAGGCGAAGTTTAGTTTGTAAACAAACTGTACGCGTGATGTTTTGTTTTTGTGTTCGACGCGTGCTTTCATCCCTGTCACGTGTGAGGAAATTAACCTGCGATTAGGTGTTGTTTTTGTTCATTTCAATTTACCTTAAAGAAAAAATAAGAAAAAACAGACTGTGTCTTTTAGTACTGTAAATTGTTCTTAGAATTACCAGAATTTTATTTCGGCGTAAAAAGTTTAAGCGACACGAGGAATGTAAACTTTAATGATCCATAGTTGTATTTCGCTCGATTGAAAGAAGCGGTTTTAAGAATCTAAGCGCCGCTATTCATTACGAGTAGAAACATAATGTAATTCTTAAACAGTTCGCATTTTAAGCTCTGTTCCAGAAGTGAGTTTTCATTTCTTTCTCTAATTACAGCAGCGTCCACAGCCGACTTCTGACAGATTTTAACATGTGAAATGTCTCACGTTCAAATCACCGGAGCGTCACGTCTCACCTATTGTTGTTAATTAACTTCAAAACAAAGGAAACAATACTCTATTCAAACACAACCGCGTCCTATTCTTTCCGCGGTTTTCTTCGACCGCAAAATACCGAGGTGAAACCGGGGTTTTTAGTGCGGTTGGACGAGAAATACCTAGGTGAAACCGCAGCCCCAAACTGCGGTTTGACCTAGGCGAAACCGCGGCAAATGCACTAATAGTTTCGAGCGGTACTGTACATATTTTGCACCATGTTACTTGCTCAGGGTTTAAAGGGCAGGAACAAACAATATTTATTGTGACCACCCATGACGTAATTATTTGTTTTTAATTTAGTCGTGCCTCAGAAAAAGAAAAGATGATTGTAGAAGAAGAAACACAAAAACGTGTTGAGGAACTTGTTGCTAAAAGAGTGGAAGAGCAGCTTGCAAAACGAAAAGATGAGATTGATGCTGAAGTTATGAAGCGAGTGGAGGAGGCCAAGAGAGTTATGGAAAAACAAATGGTTGAAGAGTTTGAAAAACGGCGGCAGGAGCAGCTCGAAGAACAACAGATGAAAGAGGTAAACAGTGTTTATGATAGACTGAAAGTGGGGAGAAGAAAATGACCAATCAGTTATTGGCTACAACTTTTACCTTACATTGTAAATTTGTCACAACCTTTGCATTCACAGGTGCAAGGTTCCTACCTACATTTGGAATCATAAATTTCCTTCCCTTTCCTCTTCTCTTTACTTGTGAATTTGTGTCGTTTTTCTGCAAACACTCAGATTATTTCCACAGATGTCAGCAACCAGTCAGTTGAGAAGGGAAACAAGCAGTCTGTCTTTTCAAGCATTTGGATTTAAACCTAACTCTCTATCATGCCGATATAGCCTTGAACTTGACATTTGAACCAGACATTTGCAAACGACTTCAATCGTGCAAGAACTGCGCATTTTTTGAACTTGCTGAAAGCTTTAGGAAGTTTCATCTAATGGAAAAATTATTTAGCGCGCTTCTCATAGGAACATTCCGTTAGTTGGAGAGTTTCAAGTCTTCACAAACTCTAAGGAGCACAAGGAGCTGTTACTTGGAAGATTTCATAGGAATTGTTAGGCAGCCATGTGTATGTATGAATGGTATAAAACGACAGCCCTTCACATTTTCTTTCTGTGGGCTGAAGCTGTTTGTAAGCTTAAATCTTATGTTTTATGTTATTCGGATGGTTTCATTTTGCTTTTAATGGAAACTGTACAGGTGTAGTTACATGTATGTTGTTAAAAAAAAACAAAAAAAAAAACATGCGTACTGAGATGGTACCAGAAGTTCGGCTTATTTGCCATGTACACTTTAAACCCTTGATTCAACATACAGTGAATTTATTTCTTGGTACGGTTAAGCCTTGATTACTACTGCAGTTTACTTAAAACAAATACATTAGAACAAAATGAGATCAGTCATACATTCATTTTAAATTTTGGTGCCATTTCTTCATTGTTGACAATGATGATTGTAGTGGAATTAGTGACTATATGTGAGTATGATATATATATATATATATGTGTATGGTGAAGGTGCAGTAGCATGGAGATATTTTAAGAATTGAATGTTGAATGTTGACTGTGTTCCCTTTTAGGAAGAAGAACGTCATAAGACTTATCAACTTGAGAACAAAGTTGGAGAACTCCAAAAGCAACTTGATGATGCCAATCAGAAACTGGTATGTTCTCTAAAAAGTGTTGTAGATACAAACCATATTTTGATGGGCTCATTGGACGATAATGACAGTCCATTGCAATAGAGTGATTTTCATTTGAGTGTTAATTTAGCTGCTGCTTTGGTTTTGCATTGCTACGCAGAGGTAAAACCAAAACCAATCGTGATCGGCTATAGTAATTACATTGGTTTTGGTTTTGGTTTTATGACACAATTGAAAACCATTCTAAACTACAGTAGATTTTAACACTGGAGGGCAATGAAAACTTGCTGGAATGCTTGGTGTTTGACAGGGGTCTGCTGTAAACAATCTGCATGTTTAAAGGCAGTCATTGCTTTTTTGATGACAAAATAGACACAATGTCAGAACTCTGTTTTGATGTACATAACATACTAGTAATCAGTAATGTCTTTGTTTACTTGAACTGTATTTTTCTGAAAACTAAAACAAATTGTACTTCTATTTCATCACACTGCAGGAAGAAATAATCTTGCAACAGTGGTCAAGTTTGGTTTGTTTTTTTTGTTAATCTACAGTTGTTATTATTAAAGTTGCCATGCATTCAAAACTCTACCATTAAGAAGATTTACGCATGGATACAATAGCAAATTCTGAGAGTACATGTATATCTTTTGGAGATAAGTATTTTTCTACTGTTGTCAACTATGCCATTGTTAAGAGATGGCTCTCCTCTTCTCTCTGTCTTCAGTGCATTATTAATTTTATTGTATGTGACCAGTTGAGAGAATTTTAACCCTTTAACTCCCAAGAGTGAAAAACATCAAATTTCAAGTGAAATCCCAAATTTCATTTTGTAAAATGTTGAAAAACAGATGTTACCAAAGAGGTTTCATTTGAATGGTCACACCACAGGATTTGGTCCACAGACTCAAATTAATGTTACAACTACACTACATGTCTCCATTTATAATGTGAGTGAAAAGATTAAATTAATATTATGGATAACTGTGACAGCACTCTGCATTCATTCACCTCTACCAAAATAGACATCTAGGACATCTTCATCCCTAATGAAATTATTTCTACAGTGACTGCTTATTGTCATACAACAATTCAAGTCTATCGACTGTCTGCATGAAAAAAAATTGTGTAAGAAGGGTCCCTCTAGTGTGCCAACAGAAATTATGGAAATGTTTTAAACTGAGAAATGTAACGTTAAAAAACGTAATTTTGCTGACATGAATGTGTGCACCACATGTCCACATGTGGATTCAGGTAAGGGGATATGTGTATTTACAAATTTTAATGCAATGTTCTGATTGCTTGTGCATTTCTTTCCCCTTGGACATGCAGGCAGAAGAGCGTTTGGCTATGGTCGAAGAAAGAAGAACGCTGACTGAGCAGAAAATGTCTTTGGAGCGAGAAATTAAGAAGCAGGAAAAAGCTGCCCAAGACCTGATACTCAACAAAAACAGGAATAACAGACAAAAGCTTACATTTGGTTTCAAGGCCAAAGGTGCCATGTAGGAATTCCATTTTGGTCAGTTTTCTTCAGAATTAGCTACCCTGAAAGTCGCTATTTATAGTGGAAGAAATAGACGATGGTAGTGGAAACAATACCTTCTTTACATGGACGAAGAACTTTTTGCAATCCATGGTATTTTTAAAATGGTAATTCTTCTTCCCCTTTCTGCTTTCTCCTCTCCTTAACTAATTTCTCACATTTCCCATGCACTTTCACATCATACCCTTTTTAGTTTTCAAGAACTTAATGCTATTTGCTAGCTCTAAATCTTTCATTTTTCCCAATCAATAATAATAACTGCCCTTTCACCTATACATTTCCCACAGAATTCCTGTAAATAAAGACACATTAAAGGTGATTTTCAAGGTTATGTTGGCAGTTCTGTTAGTGTCTGTTATAACTCGACAATGACAATAATAAAACTTGAATGAAATTTGATCCTTGCAGTGTGCTATTAACTTAAACAGTTGAAAAAGCAACCTGAAAAAAAATCAGGCTTGAATGGGAGTTGAACCCATGAACTTGCAATACCGGTGCAATTCTCTATCCACTGAGCTACCAAGCCATATGGATAGATCGTCAATTGTGAGTTTGTGATATAGCCGATGATAGTGAAATACATAAATACGAATATAGGAAAGTCTATGTGACCTGTGGATAGCCTGTTCCAGGCATTTAGATTGTGGGGAGCAGACTTAATGCCTGGAACAGGCTAACCTGCGGATGAAACATAAGTGAATTTTGATCCTCGCAGTGTGCTATCAACTTAAGCAGTCGAAAAAGCAACTGTTGGGTTTGTTGTGAGTGCAGCATGTCACAAAAATAAAAAAAACTCTACATTGCCCATTCTCTCTAAAGTACAGTTGACCCACTCTTGTGATTGACAATCTTCATTCCGCAAAAATCTTATGATCTTCAATTTCAAACAACTGTTAGTCTCTCGTAAGTGACTATCTCCTGCAAAAAAAACACATTACCTGGTGCCGAGAGTAGTCAACTGTATTTGCCATCACATGAATAGAGCAGTTTTCAATTGAGTGTCGTAAAACCAAAACCAAAGTAATTACTCTGACCAATCACAGCAGTCGTAAACAATCCAATGAACCAATCAGAGCTCAAAGCAATTACATGTCGGCGCGGGAAATCGCGTGCGAGCAAGTCACGATTGGTTTTGGTTTTACTTCTGATTGGTCGAGAAAGTGGCACGAGATGTTTTAGCCAATCACAAAGCGTAGCAATGCAAAACCAAAGTAATTGTGTAATTACTTTCGACACTCAATTGAAAACTGCTCTAATACAGCAATTAAGCGCTCCCGGCAATGAACATCCTAAGTACTTTGTTGGAAAATTTTCGCTGAAATCTTGGATTTTTGGCCTCAAAAGGGACTCGCTTGCCAAAATTATGACTGGATACCACGCAGCTCTTAACAACCTCTAATTTCATCGGACCTGTATATCACGCAGCTCTATTGTTTTCAGGGCTAGGGTCCATTGTTGTGTTGTTTGTTCTATTTTCTCGGCAAATCGGAGAAGACCTTGTAAGAGCTGCGCACTGCCCATATAAAACAATACTCTTGACCCATTAGCTACAACAACAACAATTTATTCGTTGTTCAATAATACAAGAGTTTGGTTTGCTCTGCAAATAGCTGTAAAGCTAATCGTGGCGGGGCAAAACAAGTACATGAATAACGCAAATTATCAAATAAAATCAAAAACCTTGTACTATTACAATTACAAAGCCTTGCAGATTGCACTAAAAGTAAATAAAACAGAAGTTAAGTGGTCTAATTAACACAGTGCTTACTAACGTACAATGCGTTAAGGAGTCTCTGACTTTTGCAAGTGTTTCTATGTACCTACTTTATTAATAATCATGGGAGTTTGAATATAATCATCCTCCTTTTCTAAAATATCAAATAGCAATTTGCGGAGAACTCTTTTGAAAGCATTCTTAGGAAGATCCGTTATATGGCGTGGTATCTTATTCCACAGCTTTACTCTGAGTCTGAAATAAATTCAACATGTTTGCTGGGGCTTTATCATTATTGATATCATGCATTAAGTTTTTTTTTTTATAAAATGCTAAAGTGAACAATAATCCATGAAGAATGAAAAACTAGCATATGCAGCATTGCACTATGATAGATGTCCCCATGGCCTAATCAATGGTTCACAGCAAGGAGAACTGGAGTTCAGGGGCAGAGCCTCATACACTTGACATAAGATACTTATGCACCCTGCTCTTAAAGGATGCGACACCATTTACAGTGATACGGACTCATGATAAAGAAAAGTTATTGGAAGCACGTTAGTTTCCAACAGTAGTTTCTGCAGCACCAATAAATATCCAATAAAACTGCTGCCAGTTGTGAATTGTTTTTTTTTTTCATTTGTACAACATTTGCAGTTCATGCATGTATGTAGACAGTCAAACAAATTTATGTTTGGAATATCAGAATAAACTGTGCTTGGTGATACCAGAAACCCATAAGTGGGTTGAAACGTGTAACGCGCATTCACAGCTTCCGAATGTTCATTTTTTGCTTAGTACCATATTTGGAAACCCCTCGGTCCAGGGAGATTGGAAGCAAGTTGTTCTAGCGAATTGATTGGTTAAAATTTTTATCTTGATTTTCCAAATATGGCTGTGACAACTTCTCAGCAAATTGAATAATCGGAAGCTTGTTTTGAAGCGTACAAGAGATAGTTGCACGTTTCAACCCATTTATGGGTTTCTGGTGATACCCAGTTTCTGTTATTCTTGTTTGTACATGTAGACTTGAAAGGGACACTGTCTCGCTTAAAATAACAAAATTTTGCTTACTTAATTTTCATGCTATATCACCAAATATACGACTAATTAGGCCCTATTTACATGGAAAGAGGATGATCCTAGTGCTAGGATCATCCGAGCGCGACGTGTTTTCTGCTTTCAGTTTACATGCTTTCAGTTTAGCGCTAGGATCATCCTATCTGAGAGGTAGGATGATGCTAGCGCTAGGATCATCCTTGTGCCGCATTTTTGCGTGTAAACCAAATGAACTTTCTAGGATCATCCTAGCACTAGGATCATCCTCTTTCCATGTAAATAGGGCCTAAATTGGATAAAAAGATTCTATAAAGCAAAACAAAAGCAGTAGTTTGGAGATAAAGCCGTAGGATTGCAAGGATTGAAGTGGATTTATACAGTTCATGAAATTTGATTTATTGTTAGGCGGTCAAGAAATTAAACTTGCCATTCTTGTAAAATTTTGACTTTTCTATCCATTGTTTTGTCTGTTTAGTTCATATTTCTTTGCTTCTATCTCTCGGCGATGGATTTGTCCTATTTCAAGATAATAAAGTAAGCTTAAAGCAAGCTCCTGGCCATAATCATCAGCCGGGACAGTGTCCTTTTAAGACACTTGTTCCGGTTTTCCAAGAGACCAGCCTGATTTTCAGACGGTCCGAAGTTTCTCGCTCTCTCCACTCACTGGTCCTTTGTTTGAGGGTTTGTTATTGACGTCATCTCACCGTTGAACATTTTCACTAACCAGAGTGGTTAGTTACTCCATCAGGAATTTTATCCTCCATCAGGATATTCAAGAATGGGACTGAACGTGCTCTGATTGGTTGAAATATTGAATGGTCAGATGACGTCAAGAACAAACCAAGACAGGGTCAAGCCCAAATCATGCAGTCCAGAAGGACGTCGGACACCTTATTGAGACTAATATAACGGACTAACTGGTTAGCTTTCAGTTGGGGTTAGGGGTAGCAGTTTATATAGTTAAATTTAGGACTAAGCAACCCGAGAAGCTAGGTGGTACAGTGGTATGGTAGGCTATGTAAGCCAAAGCCTAGCTGAGGTCACAGGTTCAATTTTGAGTGGGGATTTTAGATTTTTTTTACACTTAAAATTTTTTTGGAAAATAAAATTCAAGTGTCGACATTACGTTATATAAGTCACCAATAAGGTGTCCGACGTCCTTCTGGACGGTATGATTTAGGCACCACCACAAGACAGGGAGAGAAAGGAGGCGGCATGTACGTCTCGGAACGCCTCACAGGTTTGGCTGAGAAAACAATAGAACAAACAACAGAGCAAACGACCCTATCCCTGAGAACAATGCATGTGCGTGATAACCAGGTCCAATGAAATTAAAGGTTCTGATCATAAGAGGTGCACGGCATCTGAGAGGAGGGAGCGAGTGCGAGCGACCTCACCAAGAGACGGATTTCATATTGACGGAAATGAGTGGTCGTGCCCCATTTACATGACACCAGTGCAAGGTTTCGTACAAGGTCAAAATAACTCCACCCGGTAAAGCTACCATGACGAACTTGTACCTGCATTCGATTTTGTGCTGGTATCAAGTAAATGAACAGAGAGGCAACACAGAGAACCGGGATGAACCAGTACTGATATGAAAGTCAATACCGGTATCGTAAAAGCACCCCCTTAAGACCCAGTTCAGACTTGTTGACCTGGAACAGGCACAAATGAGACACTAATATGTCTTTGCTGTTGCACTTACGAGAAATCAAGAATGGTGCAAGACCGCCAAGGGTATTCGTGCTCTGTTCTCAGGCATGGGCACTAGCTTACACACAGTTGGGTAAGCACCTGAATAATCTGCCTCACGAGGGTACCCTTGGGAGTGACAAAATTCAATGGGAAATCTCAACTTATATTTTGTAAAATTCTGCAAAAGAAATAGTACCTTGGGCGTGGGTGTGCTTTAAAGAGTTTAGATTTGGATTGTTACCGTGTAGCATGAAAACTTAGCGGGTTTTAATTTTTTCGGATTTTGCGGATTGCCCTCGAACCACAAAAATAAGTTCCCGCAGAAAAAAAAACTCTAAAACTCGCAGAATAAAATTCCGCAAAAATTTTACTCCTTTCAGTCGAATAAGGAACTGTGCCTTTTGAGATAACTTTGCGTTACTGGAAAATATCGGACGCAAATAACAACTATTATAATTCAACACATTAATACACTGCCCAAATATGGCCAAGAAGTTATCGATTTTCGCCATGTCTACATGACGTATATTCAACGATGGCTGTAAATTTCGCATTTTGACAAGAGAATGCAAAAAATGATGGACCGGCCTCGATATTTTTTCTTCAAACTGTGCTTTGTTATCAATGTGTTGAATTATAAAACTATTATATTGATTTTGAATAGAAAACAACAGTTTTCAATAGCAATAACAATTGTTTCTTGAGCATGTCAGGTGACAGGGATATAGGCTTTCTGTTTGATTTTGTTGTTGTGTCAGTCCTTTAGGGCAGTACTCTATCACCTTCAAAGACTCAATAGAATTTAGTGAAATGTCTATAAGTAGTGTACCGTAACTTAACGAGTATAAATAAAAGTTGAAAATATTAAGTTTTCTTTTCTGTTAATGCCCTGCTGCTTAAACAGGAAATCGCAAAAACTAGTTCCCAGCAAATATTTCAGTCATCTCGAGCCGCAAAAAATTGTTCCTGCAAAACACAAGAAGTTTCATGCTACACGGTATGCCGTATACACATTATTTGATGGTTTGACAGATAATACGCGCGGATATTTTACGAGTTGCGCAGTGTTTTTCCGAGCCCCGTAGACGTGAGGAAAAATACGAGCAATGAGTAAAATATCCACGCGTATTATCTGTCAAACCATCAAATAAGGGATTTAGTATTCGACTGCTTAATTTTCCAATCAACTTATCAAAACAGACTTAATTTTCGTCCAGTATTTTACTTTCGTCCTGAGCGCGCTCACTTACAATTTAACTCCGCTCTGTTCCTAACCTGTCAAACCGGTATGCTACAGCGCAATACGCTCGCATATTTTGGGAGAGGCTGTACCTTTCCAAACAAGCTCAGTGATTGGTTAACGAAACAATAGGTTAAACAACATAAACAATAGCCCTAGACCTAAACACAATAGAAGCTACAGTACTACGGGGCCAATAAAAATAGAGGTCTGGAAGAGCTACAGTACTACTCCATATTTTGCGCGTTCTCTATCCCTTATACGGTTAAATGACGTCATAGTCGAATAATAAGTATTATAATATGACCGTACGGCCCCGCTGACGCAATACTACAGAAAATAGAATCGCAAGGTGACGTGAGCGGGGCCGGACGGGTTGACGTGAGCCGTTCCGGAAAAAGCCGTCCGGCCCCGCTCGAGTTCAAGTGACCTCGCACTGCACGACTATTCTTGTACATTCTAGTCATATTATAAAATACTTATTGTACACTTTTCAAAGAGAAAGTGTCAAATATATGAATTCAGGAAGAATTAGCTGGCTTTGAATTTCAATACAAATCTTTGAATTTCCTACCATCTGGCCCTGATTACCCATGATGCAACTATGAGCGTGAACCCATCTCTTGAAGAAAATTGTTGCGCTTCTCAATGCAGTCACCAAGTCTGAATTGGAACGAGATTTTAGAACAAACGAACAGTCTTCCAATAGTTTTGAGCCATTTTATTTATTTCAAATTTAGTCAATAAATTTATCCAGTGGATTGTATCCAGGCAAAGTTAAAATTTTCAACTTAGTTTTAAGGAACCCTAACAAACAATTTGTATTTTGTGGTATTAAATATACAGTCATTTCCCATTGCCACGGTTTGGTGTCCATAATAGCCAAACGTTTGTTTCTGTATCATACCGTCCTAATAACAAAAATGTGGAGTTGACTGCATCCGTGCATGCTAAATATAGTTTTAGTCCGCGTGGCTGGCGCTAGAAGTTGCTCAATCCTCTTCCCTTTTTCGTGCGTGCCACGAATGCCCGGGGGTGGGGGTGGGGGTAATAATAGGCTAATGGGAATGTGCCGCTGGATGGGGTCGTATTTTCACGACTGGATTGACTATAATGGGGTTGCATTTTAAACAGAGTTACTAGAATGGGGCCGCACATTTTCAAGAGTTTTGGGGTAAGAAAATTCTTGCAATTTTTTTTTTTTTTTTGGGGGGGGGGGGGGAAGTTTTATTTTAGTAGGGATTTGGGGTATAAGAAAGTGACTAAGTTGGAATTGCGAAGTTTAGATTTTCACAAAAGTGACTAAGTTGGGGTCTACGATTGGCCACAGAATAGACAATAATGGGGTAGGGGCTCTGAGAAGACAGCGTCACATACCCAGCGAAAGTTAATCTAAGTACCCCCACCCCCCTCCCCCCTGGGCACAAATGCTAATATACTTTAAACAGATAAGCTTGGAAAGTTTACAAAATTCTAAACTAAGGTTTGAAACGCCAGATTCTTTAGAAATTGGGTATTGTTTATACAGAACAGCGGCGGAGCTAGATTATGAAAATCATGGGATCGGATCAAAGTGAAAATGTTATAAATAAAACCAATTTTCGGCCCGTGAGGTCCTATTTGCTTCGAGTAACAAGAGGGGGACCTGACTCACCCTAGCTTAATTCGTCACTGCAGAAATTAATAACAAGGCAGTGGATAGTGTTTTTTGTTCCTGTATCTGTTATTCACCTCCACGTCGCTGAATAATTATTAATTCAGTATCCTCCTAAGACATTCTTAAGGCTCGTCGCTCAAACTGTTTCCTCGCCACGAGGAGGACGAAAGTGTGACGATCAGGGTAAGAGAGGTTAGGCGAAAAATTTGATGTGGTATACCACCCAGATGGGGGTACCTACTCTTACGTCATCAGTATGGAATTTCAAGTCTTTTTATTCAGACGACTTTTTGCCAGGGATCAAAAGCCTTGGTGGTCCGGTCAGAATCCCGCCCGCATTCAAACATGAAGTGAAGAGCCTCCGGACTTTTGCTACCTTCCGCCAAATCCCCCCTCCCCCCCCTCCCCTCCTACCCCTCCCACACTGAATGAGTCCATCGCAAGGTTGCCGGGACTGGTTGTTCGAAAGGCGATTAACACTATAAATCCAAGATTAAGAGTTGACTACGATTTTTTGCTTTGCATGTTTGAGTGCTTTTCAAAAGTTTTCAAACACGCAAAGCGACAAATCAAAGCAAAGCAGAAAGTTCTCTGTAAACGTTAAATTGCAGTTCAAGAACAATTTGACAGATCATCTATAAATTTATAAAATTGGATAAACAATGGTCCAGCAATAGAACGGAAATATTACGTTTACCTCCTTGTGTCATCATTTCTTAAGTTCGCTGGATGATCTCCCCCCGGGGATGATCTTCGGAGTGATTTTCGTTTTACATTTCCTACATTTCATTCCGGGTAAAGTTCCACTTTTAAATGCTTACTAATCGTGAATAAGTTGAATTCTGTTATGGATCCTGTAGGGCCAAAAACCAAGTATTATTATAACCTGTACTATTACCCCAGTCAATAAAAGGACCAAGAATGTCTTGAAGGACTTGGCGCCGTTTTGCAAATGTTTGCTGTTATTTTTTCGTCCATCTACTACTTCTGATAGGTCGACGGTACGAGTGCGATCGGAAACGAGGCTTCCTCCGTCACGTGATCAATGCTTGGATGGTTCATTGTATAAACATGTATTTCAAATTATTCGTAATTCTAAAATGCAGTGAAATTTAACTTCTAAAAAATAAGCAATTAAGTTCTCCTTGAAGTAGTGTAGCAGCTCCATCAGCTTTAAAATCTCTAGCAGGCAAGCTTCATGTTTTCTCCGCCCCTTGCTCGAGAATGAGTGCTAGTGTTTTGTCTTTCATGGCTCCTTCGACAAATTCGGACAATGATAAAACACCGTCTCTGTTTGTGTCAAAACTCTGAAAAACCTTAAGTGTTCGTTCTTCGGGTGTAAGTTCGTCCCATTTCGGTATACCTTCGACCTCCTCCGGGTTATCTCCCATTGTTTTGTACAGCGCATCGACGATTCGGAACATCTCTTGCTTTGTAATATTTCCGTCGCCATTAACGTCGTAAATACTGAAGGCCCATCGGAGCTTCTGTTCCATTGTACCTCGGGTCGAAACCGAAAGTGAACACATGAACTCGCGGAAATCTGTGAGAAGAAAGAGATAGGTATAGGCGAGAGAAAATAATCTTGGTATACTATAGGTAGATAGGTAGGTAGGTAGGTAGGTAGGTAAGTAGGTAGGTAGGTAGGTAGGTAGGTAAGTAGGTAGGTAGGTAGGTAGGTAGGTAAGTAGGTAGGTAAGTAGGTAGGTAAGTAGGTAGGTAGGTAGGTAGGTAGGTGGGAAGGTAGGTAGGTAGGTAGGTAGGTAGGTGGGAAGGTAGGTAGGTAGGTAGGTAGGTAGGTAAGTAGGTAGGTAGGTAGGTAGGTAGGTGGGAAGGTAGGTAGGTGAGTAGGTAGGTAGGTAGGTAGGCAGGTAAGTATGTAGATAGGTAAGTAGGTAGGTAGGTAGGTAATGTCGCACATGAGCCACAGGCAGCCTATCAAGACCGAAACTTAAGTAACTATGCAACCCAACATCAATCCCACAGCCTCCCTCACGTGAACTGATGGACATATGTAAAAAGAAATAAGGTGGGTACTGGGTAGGTAGGCAGGTTGGTAAAGTCGCACACGAGCTTCATACAGGCGACCTATCACGACCGAAGCTAAAGTAACTATGCAACCCAACCCAACCTCCCCCCCCCCCACCCCACCCCTCCATGATTATGGAGACATGTAGTGTAGTTTTAACTTTCGAGTCTGTTGACGAAATCCAATAGTGTGATCATTCAAATGAAACCTCTTCGGCAGTACTTTTGCATGGTACTAATTGTATTTCAATATTTTAAAAACTAAAAATTAAAGGAATAAATATCGAAAGTCTAGTGCGTCTCCACAATAGAAGGTGTTGGGAAGCATGATTTCCCTCCTTGCTCTTTCTTAATGACGGCTTCAAGATAGAAAATACTTCGGCTGCCAAGGTGTTTTTTTTTCCGCCTTTTTCTCACCAGGCGTCCGTTTTGTATTTGTTCCTGATTGGCTGTGCGGTGCTGCACTTTGTTGGTTTCGAAAGTGTTTTGAGTTTTGAACAACACGCGCTTCAGACGGTTTGGCTCTTTCACCGCAGTTATTTGAACATGCATGAGTGAAATATAAGTGTTAGCTTGAAAGAAGGTGCTGAAAACTAATTTACAGTGTTTCACTAGAAGCAACAAGGTATCATTTATGTTGATTGTCTCGTGCGACCCAGCAGGGCGATTTTGGTCGATGAAATCATTCATGGCAGATCGTTCGCTTCGCTCGGCGAATAGGCAACAGCGGTTAAACACAGAGTTTGTTTCATTCCTAGCGAATTAGGCCAGTGTGGAAATTTCAAGGACAGAAGAAAGGAGACTGAAGAACAAATAATGTACGAAACATTATTGGGAAGCATTGCCTTAGACGTTTGTCTGGACAAGTCCTGGTCTGCGTGATTTTCAAGTGGCAGAAAGCTTCGCAACACAAGTAAGTATACTCCGCGCATGTTAAATATAAAAGCTTAACCTAATTCAAATAGTCCAGCCTGTGTCTTCTAGACTAATGTTGTTCTTAATTTTGAGTTTGTGGATTACCACTCAAATATATTAGTCTCTTTTATGCGATATATATTGTTTATTATGCTGTACAAGGTAGTTCTCGCTTTCTGAATGAAATCTGAAAGACAGTATGTCCATTCAATGAAGATTAAAATTGAGTAGAATTTTCATGTACTGTTTTATATTCTGTATTGCTGCAGATTTACTTTACAATTGTGCTCTTTGTTTTACATTGCGCGCAAAATAATAGACCCTTCCACGGTTTTTGGCGCCATCTTGGTTGGGGGGGCAAGTAACTCCACTCCACATCGACGGACTTCCAAAATTTAAAGGTATTTTTGTGCATCTTATCTATGTTACTAAAGTGATTAAAAATTAGATCATTACAAATACTACAACGTTTGTAAAAACTTAATTAGAAATCTTTTCATGTCACATGTAATTTCGCGGCAAATTTGCAGTTTTGATTACAAGGGTTTGTGTGAAGTTTTAAAATTTTGTTTGCGGCCGTAATAAATTGGTTTTGTTCACTATATTTAACGAAAGAATCTCATGAAAAATACCTTTTAAAAGATGTATTCTTAGCCAAGATCCGAAAAATTTGAACGGAGTTACAGAGGCTCGAAGTCCGCCAAAATCCCGTACATTTACTGTAATTATAGCCATGTTTGCCCCCCAACCAAGATGGCGCCAAAAACCGTGGAAGGGTCTATTCTGCCGAAATGTTGGCCGATAAATTATTGGCATAAAGCTCAGTCTAATTTTCAACGTGTCCTAAAAGCAACACGCCGCTCCTGTGCCCAAACGGTTTTAAACGTTCTTCTTGATACGGGGAAACGAGACATCGTGCGGGAAAATGCAAAATAGGTACACAACACATACATGCCCGTTTACAAGGTAACGCTACCTTACAATACTGACAAGCAGCTAATACACAAATGACGCAATCAATATCTCTCTAGGAAAAAATCTTAGCTCACAACGAAGTGGTCTACTGCGCATGCAAAGTATCCACGAACCGCGGACATACCTGGGTTACCTTAAAAACTATCCGTGCGCAGCTTGACGTGGTTACCTCTGTAGCCATGGGCAAGCGCTTGCATTGCGCGCCAAACGCGCGAAAACTTCTAATTGGTTTATAAAGTGGCGCGTAATGTTTGAGCCAATCACAAAGCGTGGCAATGTTAATCTAAACTAATCGCGAAATTGCTGTCGACACTCAATTGAAAACCGTTGTATTGTGGTCACAAATTGAAAATTGTTAAAAAAAACTGTTTAGCGCATATAGAACAAAATATAGATAAAAAATGGAAATAAAAATGTTTCTGTTTTAAGTAATGATCCGCATAAGAAGGATAGCGCTGAACGGCAATGCACGATGGAATGTCAACTTTTTTCATTGTTACAACTAGTGATCTCATTGGCCTAGACTCAAAAACTGCTAAAACGTTAAGGTTCAAGGTGCATTTTGTCCAATATTTGTAAGGTTTCAAGTAATTTGAGACCCAATCGCACAACATGCAAGTTTTAATAGATATTGTATTTGGGGAACTTCATCAAAGAAGCAAAATTATTAGGTATTGTCTTCTGCTATTCTGATTGGTTAAGCACAAACATTTCCTAAATTTTAGTTGACGCAAATGGATTTTCTTCATTTTTATACTGAAATATAATTATGAACCATCACTCCCTCCTCCATTCTTGAAACCAAAGATATTCTATGTGGGAAAGAGCCAATGCCGCAGAACAATGAAGTTTACTATAGTTCTTATGTGGAGCATTACTTAAAAATGTATAAAAATATCATGCACAGAAGTTTCGGGACTGCTTTCTCTTCGCCAGAGTAGACGAATTCTGCTCTGTAGTATTGCACTACTGCGCGCAACTTGACGTGGTTATCTGTGTAGTTATGTCCAGCACACGCAACATGACTTCGGTTTCTCCTGTCAGTCATGAACTGTTGCGCGCATGACTCGACGTGGTTAGCTCTGTAGTCATATATAGTGCACGCAACATGACTTCGGTTTCTCCTTTGCAATGCGCGCGCAACTTGACATGTTTTTAAAACGATCCTTTTTCATTCGGCCGAAAACATAGCAAAAGATTGCTAGCCATACTAGCGTTTTCATATCGCCTTCACCTATATCCTTAGTGTGTTTTGGTTTGAAAACGGTTACTTTTTGATGCGGATGTGGACTGGGATCGACATCACCTGATGAAAATCGACGACGTGTCGCAATCATTTTCTAAAGTCTCCGTTTTCATCCGGTCGGCATTGGGTAACATAGGGTGAAGTAGGTAGGACACCTTATTGAGAATTATATAACGTAATTAAAATAATGTCGACATTAAAATCTCTACTCAGGATTGAATATGTAACCTCAGCTAGGCTTAGGCTTACAGAGCCTACACTACCAGAATACCACCTAGCTTCTCGAGTTGTTTAGGCCTAAATTTAACTATATAAACTGCTAATCCTAACCTTAACTGAAAGCTAATCAGTTCATCTCAATAAGGTGTCCAATCTGGCTCAGTCGATGTTATCGAAAGTCTCCTTTTTTCATCCATCCATTCCAAGACGATCGCAATGCGTTTTTGTAAACGCTCTACTTCTAAATAAGTGGCGTTTTCGAAAGTCTCTGTTTTAAATCCGTTTTTCATCGTTTTAGCATGGATGCAGGGCAAAAACGGACGAGTGTGGATAGCGCGTGCTATCGATTAACGGCGTTCACACTGATAAAAGAGACACAAAAACGTTTGTGTGACATTTTCAAAAATTTTAAGCGCTTTAACATTTCCTATATTTTTATTTTAATTACTATACATGGGCTTCACAGTTCTCTTAACTTCTTCTGAACAATAGCGCAAACCGGGAGCGCAACTTGACGTGTTTACCTCTGCATTCATGCACTATGAAAATAAATTTACGTGATTCAAGGGACCGCGCTGTCCCACCGAAATAACAAACTTTCGGGTAGCTTATTTCCATGTTATATCGCCAAATGCCACCAAATATACAATTAAATTGGATAGAAAGAAGCGGTAGTTTGGATAAAAAGTGCAGGATTGCAAGGATGGAAGTGGATTACAGTTCATTAATTTTGATTTCGTGACAGGCGGCCAGGAAATCAAAGTAAGTTTCCATTCTGGTGGTATTTTGAGTTTTTAGTCGTTATTTTGTCGTTTTGTTTTATATTTCTTTGCGTTCATCATTTTTGGGGGTCGGTTCTTCCAATTTCAAGATAATAAAACAAGCTTAAAGCAAGCTCTGACCATAATCATGAAAACACGATATTTCAGCCCGGACACAGTCCCTTCAACCGCGCGCAAAATGACTTGGATTTTTCTGTAATAATGCAATTTGATGTGAATACTTCTGCAGTTCGCACGCGGCTGGTAAAATAACCCAGGGCCGGGAAACATTGGACACTAATCAAGTTTCCCTCAATAAACCAAAAGACTTCCTGGTAGCGGGCGAGAATAGGGGCCTTAGAATGAGGTCGAGTTTGAGTATTTCTCCTTTACCAGCTGCTAATCAGATCGACGCTGGATAAGAGATACTGTAGGCTTAGTATCCAGTCGTGGGTGTCTCGATGCGCCCCCGATTCTCTTCCCCGATTCTCCGCCCGCGATTCGCCCTTTCCCCGCCGATTCCCCCCTGATTCCCCCCCCCCCCCCGATTCTCCACCTACGAATCCTCCCTCGATCCTCCCCCCCCCCCCCCCCCACCGATTCTTCCCCCCTCCCCCCCCGCCCCGATTCTCTGCCCGCGATTTTCCCTACCGATTCTCTCTGCGATTCGAGGTTCCTAGATTGGATCTGGATGCCGATATATTGCTGTGAAAGTGATGCGCATAAAGTAGTTTGTGAAAACAATGTTTAGTCACGCGTAATCTTGTGAATTAATCTTGTTTCATTGATGGAAAACAAAAACAGAAGCTTCTAGACTTTTAAACTTCCTTTGCTGATAGTTGCTCATTACAAATTCAAATGTCTTCTGAAATCTCCAGTAATTTGCGAAATAACCAGCGAAGCAGTTTGTCCTTTAAATGATGTTTACATTTGTCACTAAGTGAACTCTGACTTCATTTCTTAAAACAGCGCGTTCGATTGAAACTGAAACTAAAAGCCTTAAGAAGTTATTAATAGTAATGGAACACTACTGAAAATTACTGAATATCTTCGAGTTCTGAGTTTTCATTTTACATATGAATTGGGATTTTCTTGTTACGAACTGTAACTTATAATGTTATGGAAAAGACACTCGAAAATTTCTTTTATATTTACACATATATTTTGTATTAATTCAAGGTTAGTTTGTTTTTTGGTCAACAATTTGTTTTGGTAAAACTAAAGACCACGAATTTACTGTGAAACGTTTTTAAAATGTCGGTAAATTGAAAGCACGTTCATGTTTCGTCTACTACATTCACGAAGGCTGCTTTGCATTTTTCAATCAAAAATGCGCGTCTTAAGAACATGCTAAATTTTAAATTGAAACGATTTCAGTTGGGGCGTCTCGGTGTAGAATTTCTAAAGGTATTGTAATACTAAACAATCGGTAACATCGACATAAACAGTCCAAGGAAATTTAAAATATCAACTACCACAGTACGTCGAGAACACGGAACCACACTAAGATTAAGAATCCTTTTCAAAGATGATTTTTTATCGCTAGATATAAACCTGCTTCATGCACAGATCGAGCGGCGGTTATGCCAGTTGTACGTTTTTCGCAGTTCGAAACAGTTACTTCACATTGGAGGAATATTAAGCGACATAAACCTTCGTCCACTTTGCACCTGTTTGGAAAACGCTCGTCAACTGTGCCAGGGCTTTTAAAAATTACCGAGCTTCATTTATTTTCACCGGCACGTCGGCCAAATGTCTGTTCAGAAAAAATCTTTATGGAAATTAGCAGTTGACAAGTTGGGCGGCGCTTTGGTTACGAAAGATAACCTTTCGGAACTACGGTTCAAAAGGCGGTGAGAAAATGCTTTTGCTGGCCATCCGCGCGAATTTCGTGACAAGAAAATTATTATGAGTTGTTTGTCGCGTTGCTCAGCAGTCTCAATAAGGCCGATGTTGTATTTCGATTGCTCTTCCCCTGCCGCCAAGTTCTTGTCTGTCAAGTAGGTATTTTAAAATATTCGCCTTTCAAGAACAGAAAACTCCTTCGATGAAAGGAAGGAATCGTGCAATAAGGGACACGAAAATCCAATTACAGACCAATGTTTAATTATTCATGACACTTCCGAACACACTGTAAACACGAGTCTTTTTTGCCTCATTTGTTTTCATCTTCGGCAAAAAAAGTTTTGGAAAAAGTGCTTTTATTCCGTAAAATTAATAAAGGGTTGTCAAGAAAATATTTAACACTTGCATTCGATAAAATCCTTCAGATCGTTTCTTCTAATCCGCAAAAGTTACAAAGGTATAATGTTACCCGACATTTGCGGCGCTCTCGATGTGCTGTTTTTAATTTCAGTTATCGACCGAGGCTTTATTTCGAGATCAAAGCGTCAAAGCTATTGTTATACAAATGAAAATGCTTGTGATGAAAAGAAATTGGATCAAATAATATTGTGGGATTCCTTTCTTTAAAATATAAAAAAAATAAGGAAAAGTATCAACCCCCAAAACTATTTTAAAATATCAACATTTACGCGATTTACCTATTTTGCCATCTCCGTTGACATCAAATCGCCGAAAAACACACGCGGCGAGCCTCGAAGCATCTCCCTTGTCGAATACCTTCTTATACATCTCTATGAACTGTTGTTTCGTCAGATAACCGCTCGGGCAGTCTTTTAGGAAGCCCTTGTACCAGGATTTCAATTCCTTCTCGTCGAAGTTTGTGTGTTTTAGCAGGTCGCCTAAAACCTCAGGATCGAGTTTCTTGCTCTGTTTCTTCCCCATTCCGAATATAGGCCCGGCTGTATCTTGACAAGATCGTCGAGCAAAACTAGAAGCCGCGCCCGAGTGAAAAAAATTTGATAGTAATATGGCGCAACCGGTTTTCCCCTTCTTTCCGGATGGTTCTTTGGTTAACTTGATGGCCTGACTTTGTGGCCACGGTCAGGTCTCGGTCGTTGTTCGCGGGTGTTTGACAGTGGTGGGGACTTGGCTCGGCACCAGATGCTACATTTGCTATCGTATTAACAACAATTATTTCCCGGGGCCTCCCATCGGGGACAAATCAAAAGCCGTTCGTGACATGGTCCAATAACATAAAAAAGGCAGGAGTCTTGGCCTTGCGGGACTTCTGTGTCTAGGCGTTGTGAAACTGCGATCGCAACCGTTACACAAATATATACCTCCCTTGCTAACCGCGGCAGGCACTCGTGTGGATATAGTATGTCATGAAACGCGAAACAACCACCCTCTCAATCACTCAGAATAAATTACTTGCACTAGCATATCAACAACTGAACTTTCCACTTTTATGTTTGATTGACAATACTGCGCCCGGTGCGACGTTGCATTGCGCAGCGATTCAACCTCGAGCGAGCGAAAAAAAAAGCTCCAAAAATAAACCAATACTAAATTAGAAATTTATCAAAAGAAAACCGTCGCTAAATGAAGATGTCGAAAAAATTCTAAGGCTTTTATTTTGGCGATTTCTTACCGCGCCATTTCTCTTTGTGTAGCGTGATAATTTCAATGCTTTTTCATATATTAATATATCTCTTTTCATTTACGATTTTTAATTTTAAGTGACCATTCTCCCATTGTTGTAAACCCCGCGCTATCAAGGTGAATAAATTAAGCGTGTATTTAAAAGATAGGATCTTGTTTTTCTTATTTCCTGTGAAGCAGCCTTAATTTCTTAAGCAGCAAACATATGTGTTGGATCAGAGTACTAAAGAGCTCTTCCCTCGAATCCCGCCTAAATACAAATTGTTGTTCATGTAGAAAAATACATCAAAGGGTAAAAGAAATTGGAATGATTTATTATTGCAATATCAGTCGTAAATGGGGCGTTTGTCAATCAAGCCTGTTCGCGGGTTCTCGTTAAAATCTTATTTTAAATGCGTTTAAACATCAATTTTCCACTGCGAGTTTAGGAGCCATTTGCGGAATGGCCTTAATAAACCCTAAGCATTTCTTGTATCTCAAGGCGTAAAAGTCTGTCGGCAAAATTTTGCTTTTGTGGTGAAATGACTCAATTTAATCAGCTTGATTTAAGAAACGTAAACATTTCAATGAAGACATATAAAAAAGCGGAACCTGGGTGCAATGAATTTGAAGGAAGCAGACTTCAGTGTTATGGATTTTTCATTGTATTTA
The DNA here is from genome assembly GCA_024195265.1 of Dendrophyllia cribrosa. Taxonomy (NCBI): domain Eukaryota; kingdom Metazoa; phylum Cnidaria; class Anthozoa; order Scleractinia; family Dendrophylliidae; genus Dendrophyllia; species Dendrophyllia cribrosa. Next base: position 26,260,477 of record JAJLRJ010000010.1, read on the forward strand.
AGCCATCTTCCTCGTAAATTAAAATAATAATCATGGCATATAAATTATTATAGAAACAATTGCATATAAAAAATATTTTTCGCTTGGCACCATAAACGTTCGAGGAAACACGCGCCGGTCTCAAAAGACCACTTTAGAGCGTGGTTGTAGAAAGAGCTAAGTGTAAATTTAAATTGAGTCAAATTGCTTAAAGCATAGGAATACATGATCGATTCATTAGTGAAAGTTCTAGAAAAGTTTACATCAGGTGTAAAAATCTTGACTTTAAAAAGCAGAATTTACATTAAGATAAGGACTACTGACGCAGTTACTTTCGAGATATGTCACGCCCCAGATATGTCACATTAACTTTATGGTTGAATTCTTTATCTCCTTTAAGTGCCAAAGTACAAATTGGATTGACCGATTTTTAAAATTTAAATTTATAGAAAAAAGTAAACGGACCACTGGAAAATAATACTAAGTATTTTTTATATGAATGGTCATGTACACTTTAGGATTTCGTCCACAGACTCCAAAAGTTAAAACCACCTCGTACAACATAATAAATGGTACAACAGGAAAGTACTGCTCGGTAGCTTTCATTTGAATGGTCACACTTTAGGATTTCATACACAGACTCAATAGTTAGAACCACCTTGTACAACATAATAAACAGTACCACAGGAAAGTACTGCTCAGTAGCTTTCATTTGAATGGTCACACTTTAGGATTTCATCCACAGACTCAAAAGTTAGTACCACCTTGTACAGCATAATAAACAGTACCACAGGAAAGTACTGCTCAATAGCTTTCATTTGAATGGTCACACTTTAGGACTTCATCCAAAGACTCAAAAGTTAGTACCACGTTGTACAGCATAATAAACAGTACCACAGGAAAGTACTGCTCAATAGCTTTCATTTGAATGGTCACACTTTAGGATTTCATTCACAGACTCAAAAGTTAGAACCACCTTGTACAACATAATAAATAGTACAACAGGAAAGTACTGCTCAATAGCTTTCATTTGAATGGTCACACTTTAGGGTTTCATACACAGACTCAAAAGTAAGAACCACCTTGTACAACATAATAAATAGTACAACAGGAAAGTACTGCTCAATAGCTTTCATTTGAATGGTCACACACTTCAGGATTTTATCCACAGACTCAAAAGTTAGAACCACCATGTACAGCGCAATGTCCAGTTTCACACAAAAGTACAAATCATCTCAGTAACTTTCATTTGAATGGAAGAATTTCTTTAGGGTTATTGAAAGTTACTGACATGTGCGATATCTCCCTTCAAAATGTTTCATTTTGTTATTGTTCAATTAATGATGGTGTGAGTCGCAATTACGAATTAATCGAAGAAGAAGCAATTTCTGCACGGGAAAACAGTTCATAATTTAGTATCTATTATTCTTATCATTTTCCATAATAAGGAAACAAGAATTTTTAAGTTTTTCTTTGTCTTAAATAATGCACAGAGTATCAAGAACGGTAAAACTTCAATGATAAAATGCTTCTTCACAGATACGCCGGTAGCACTGAAAAACGAACCCATATCCAAATATTCATAATGAGACTTATTCGCTATTTTAGAAACTAACAACTTTGAAGGCTTTTGGGCTTATTAATAAAACAAACGATGATTTCGATACCATGGAGTCAGCAAGATAAATAAAAAAGGTTTTTAGATAGATACAGAAAAAAAATAAAGTTTTACATTTCCTGTAAGTATTAAAGCTTGACTCCTGAGGGAATTCGAGCCGGCATACAGCTATTTCAATTAACGTTGTCGGGTGAAAGCTCAAAGCTCAAAGCCTACAAGTCAAGACCGAACGAGTAAACCGAGCGCCTGTTCCAGGCATGCAGATAGTTGGGAGCGGCGAAACGAAAGGAAACGGTGCGAACGAGCGATGCAACGAGTGGGAAAAATGTTTCTTTTGCGCCGCTCCCAACTATCTTGGCTTGTAGCTTTGAGCTTTCATCCGACAACGTTAATTGAAATAGCTGTATGTTAAATAAGTTGGAACCTTTCTATCGCACGGCTCACATGACTCAAGGGCTCGATATATTCAGGCGGAAAGGGCTATGACATTAATGTTAGACGCTGTGACGAGCATTGAATAATTACAATGTTGAACTTATCGATAACTAGTTTCGAGTGTACGAGTGTTATTTGGAACGAAGCTTGTTTCGTTTCATTGTAACACGGCATACATAGAATATATTTGATACGGCATCCCACAGAAAAAAAAGTCTTTAAGTCGAATTCTTACTCGTGAAATGTGATGAGCTTCTAAACTTATTAGGATGCATGAAGGGAAAATTTGTGACTATTGAAATGAAAGCTATTGAGCAATACTTTGGCATGGTGTTCTTAGTTTTTTCATATTTTACAAAACAACATTTTGAACCTTCAGTTTTCACTTCGACTGTGGTCTCGGTAAGTGTTACTTATTCCTGACCATTTGAAGAATTTGGTCTAAGTGGTAAAAAGTGACGGATAATTATAAAAGCTCTTAACAAATAAAGCATTTTTCCTTTAATTGTTATTATTATTGGTTTCTCTAAGTGCTTTACGGTGCAAGGTACAAAATAATAACTGAACCCCGGGGGGTACTCCCTATAATGGGCTATACGGGGATGCTCCGCCCGAAAGGGGTACCTTTTTTAGGCTGGCGGTATATGAAAGGGTAGGGATTTCACGAGTTGAAGTATATGAAAGGGTAGGGATTTCACGAAGTATAGGAAAGGGTAGGGAAACCACAAGTTGAAGTATAAAAAAGGTAGGGAACACTGACATTTAAGTATTATAAAAAGCGCCTTTCAAAATGTGTCAAACAGACGCACGTAAAGGCTATATGAAAGGGGTGCCATTTTCAGTGAAAGGTATATGAAAGGGGTACCTTTTCTGTCAAAAACGGTATATGAAAGGGTGAGGGTTTGGACCTTGGGGCGGAGCATCCCCGTACAAAACTTTGTTGGGTACCCCCCCCCCCCCCCCCCCCCCGGGAACTGAACACAGCGGCACGGAGCCCTTATAACACAGAAACATGCTTTTTACGCGATGGGTTATTTGCCGTTGGAAAGCACCTGTTTGTTAAATGTATTATACACCCATTCAACCTCTCGAAAAATTATTTTCTATTTTAAAATCCCTTACTTTAAATGGCGTCTTAGTTCGAGCTATAAAAATACCTTTTTTTGCACTCTTAGTATCCATTATAATTATTTTCTTGCCTGATTTTAGTATCTTTGTGCGTGCCATAGAGGTGCGCGCAACAAAGCAATAAAAGTCTTCGTTTGCTGGGATGTTGCTGAGAATAACAAAGTCACGGGTGTGAAGAAAACTAACAGCAACTAGTACGCGCACCAAGGCGACAATGGTAAAGAGCCTGATTAACCTTGTAACTGCCAAAAAATGTATGAAAAGTGAGCCTATATACTAGCAGCCATGGGTAGCCATGGACAAAGGTATTTCACGTGGGAACCATGCGATGCTGACGAGGTCGAAACAGTTGTCCATGGCTAATTGCACATAGTTCATATGCTAGCAGCCATGTTAGCTATGTCATGCTGACGAAGCCCCAGCAAGTTCGAAACAATTATCCATGGCTGCTTGCGCATAGTCGGGCTCGCTGTTTACATTATTTTTTGGTAACTACAAAGTTAATATATTGTACCATTGTTGCTTCAGTGTGCATTCCAGTGGCTGTTAGTTTATCCTTTAATTCGACTCATTGTTTTGCTGTTTAAACATATATATAGTTACATATGGTTTCGTATAACTTGGAACTTGGTTCTTAACTAAGAGATCACGTACTACGTTAGGACTTCGTTTGTAAGCTAGGACGGGTGGACAAGAAAATGTTTGTTTGCAGCGAGGGGAGGATTGTAGAATGTGTATATGCTTTCGTACTATACAGAAAGTGTTAGGAAGACCTGGATTAAAGGTGATGAGAAATGGAGTTTGGCCCGAGTTGCGTTGTTCTGTGATTGTAGTTTTAAAAGTTTTGTGACGTGGGATGGTGCACACGCCGTTTACTTCTTCTTAAGAAAGCGGCGATTCGATCCTCGTAGTTCCAAATAGTTTATAAGTTCCTTGCAGTGTTTATTGAAGAAAGTGTCAGTGGAGCAGATGTAAACGTAAACGTAAACAACAGGTAAACAACAGGCAAACAACAGGTGCAACGTAAACGTAGGGAAAGGCTGAATGGAATAGTGCGTTTGGTGTGAGTAGGATGGCAGGAAGTCTTAAGAAAAATTGATGCTTGTCTGTGGGTTTCGCGTGGAGATTGGTCTGGATTTGGTTGTTGTTGAGATGTACATGTACGTCAAGGAAGGGCCGAGTGCCTGGTTTGACGATAATTTGAATACTCGTGGGTGAACTTGATTGTTGAATAGATATAATTTATATAGTTTATGAAGATTTTAATATTATCTTTTCCTTTTGTCCACACCATAAAATTATCATTAATAAATCTCCACCCATATGGCTTGAAGGGGGCGTTTTCTATCGCGTGTTGTTCCAATTTATCCATCAATAGGTTTGAAAACGCCCCCTTCAAGCCAAATGGGTGAGGATTTATTGATAATATTTTTATGGTATAGACGGAAGGAGAAGAGAATATTAAAATCTTCATAAACTATATAAAATATATCCATCCAACCATCAAGTTCACCCACGAGTATTTAAAGTTTTTAAACCAGGCACTTCCCTTCCATGACGTTCAAGTACATACAAGTACATCTCAGCATGGTTTTATGGTGTGTCAGAATGCCAGATTGACAAACATACCCATTTAAGACCAAAATTGTCAAATTCTATACCCATCCTTCCGAACAAAACGCCTCCACTTTCCACACGTATTGTGTGGCGTGACTGATAAGCAATCTTTGCCTCAGCTCTTTTAGCTACGACGTGCTGATGAGCACCAAAAGGGGCGAAAAAGGTTGTTCGCATCTGCTTTCCAGTTTTGAGCGTTTATTGTAAAGATCATAACTCCACAAGATGGCAGGACAACTACCACATTTTATTCGGTGCCCGGATGTACATTTGTACCACAGGGTACCCATAGAAATACGATCTTTGCATACACTTATCGTGTCAGTTCTAGCTAACCGTGGTGCTGTGTTGAAAGGAACTGTCCACGTGCCTTAGATAATCGCGTTCGAAGCACGCAATCCTAATTTCGTGTTGGTTGTCCTGTGGTTTACGTGCTGTAAAATTTGAGATTTTTTGGCAGACGGTCTTCCAAATGGCCGCCCCTATTGGTTTTTTCAGGGGCTCATTTCCGCCGGAAATTCCTTCGAACGCGTCTCCATAATCTGCGATTACTGCTAGTCTTAGATAATTTTCATTTCCGGTTGAATTTAGGATAGTATTCTTACTGAGAGCCTAAAGGGGTGGGTCTGAGGAGTAGACTGTGTAAAGCTAAAAGTAAAAACTGCAAAGGACCGCTAACGACAATGCTGCTAACAACATTCGTAGGATCTACAAGAGACCTTATCAGCTAAAAAATGAATGAACAAACATACGATAAACTGCAAGGCTGATCTAGTTACGTAAAAAAGTAAACTTTGCGAAACACCAGTCCATTCAGTGCCCTCAAGAAATCAGTTTACCATGGCTACCTGAGGACGTCGATATGGCCGAATTCAGGAAAAACGTAAGCGATTAGATGAAGGGGCTACGTCACCTCCTCGCCCAAGATCACCATAGCTTTCCTTTTACTATGGGGGTGCATTTAAATAGATTTCTTAAAATGCGCAAAGCCAGGGGCAATTCAAAACAATATAGAAATTATCACATTATGTACTGCCCTGCGTTGTCTAGTACAATAATCTCCATTAGAACGCATTTTACCTTTGGAACGAAAAATCCAAAAAAGGTGATATTACACGAAACAATTGTTAACCCAACAATGTTGCACTAAAAATCGACATTGACGCAACCTTTTGTTGCAAGTTTTGAAGCGATTCAAAAACTTGCAACGTGTTGTCCACGCCCATGTTACATGCTGTCAACTTTTCGCGCGACAGTATTGGCATAAAAATCGTCGTTGCGCATAGTCGCAACATTGGACTGAACACGGTTTTGTTCATTCTCGACCCCAGGCCCTTCTTATTTCTTACTGCGCATGCTCGACGAAAACGAAGGGCTCTGGGAAACTCCGGAGTATGCTAATTAGTTCGTGGCTACATGGTCTCTAGAGCGCATGCTCTCAGTGAGGGGTCAACGTTGGTCCAATATTGGCCCCTCACTGAGCGCATGCGCTCTAGAGACCATGTAGCCATGAACTAATTAGCATACTCCGGAGTTTCCCAGAGCCCTTCGTTTTCGTCGAGCATGCGCAGTAAGAAATAAGAAGCGCCTGGGGTCGAGAATGGGTTTTGTTTTGATTTGGGGTATTCCAAAGAAGCGCACCCTAACGAAACTTGCCTTGTCTTTCACGTCCACTTATGTCCAAAAATGCAGGCAAGAATTGTTTAACGAGTTCTTCATATTTGACAGAGTTGTTTGTCGTTTTCATATTACTTCATATGTGACAGAATTTCGTGTGTTTTGGTGAACTTTTATAGGTGAAGACACTTTGCGATGCCAGTCATGGAGTAGTATCCCCCCTCTGCGAGCAGAAATGTTTGTCGTTTTCATATTACTTCATATGTGACAGAATTTCGTGTGTTTTGGTGAACTTTTATAGGTGAGGACACTTTGTTTTTTTTTAAATTTATTTATTTATCCAGGGGCATCCAATTTAGCAGAGCTAGTTTAAATGGAGCCCTGACACAACACAAAAACAAAGACATTAAAACATTAAAACTAGAAAATTCGTTAAGTTACAGAGGCAACATGTATCGCAGGTGTTACTGTTTAAAATGGCGCTTTAGCTTGATTTTAAATTCGCTAAGCGTCTCTACTTGTCTAATGATTCTCGGTAGGGTGTTGTAGGTCCGAGCACCGTTTATTCTGAAGCTGCCTTGGTATTTAGTAGTTTTTGCGAAGTGAGGGCGCAGCAAATCACGGCTTCTGGTGTTATAGCCATGTAAAAGGTGCGCATGCCTAAACTCTGAAAGTAAGTACGAAGGCGCTATTGCGTGAAGACACTTATGGACTAAGACGCATTTGAGATAATTTCTGCGTGCTTGTAAGTTGGGCCAGCCAAGTGTTGATTTTAACTCCTCAGCCTCGATAGATCGACCTTCAATAATACTTGCCGCGCGTCTATTTAGCTTATCAAGATAAGTTTTGCTCCCAACCCCGCAACTGTCCCAGACAGGCGAACAGTAATCGAACAATGGCAAGACTATAGTATTGCACTTTCAGGTTTGCTTAGGAAGAACCTTTCGCGCTCTGCGCAGAATACCCAATCTAGACGAGAACTTATTACCGATATATTCTATGTGGTCCTTCCAAGATATGGTGTTGTCTAGGAGGACCCCAAGATATTTAAACTTGTTAACTCTTTCTAAGCACGTGTTACTGATTTCTATAACTAGATCGTCAGCTTCCGCGGTCTTCTGATGGGTACCAAGTCATGGAATAGCGTGGCCCCCTCTGCCTGCACTTCTCTCCACGTCCCGCGTCCACGTCCACTTACGGTCCCACCCCTCCCACGGCAACCACTAATAAACCTCCTGAGCCATTTTCTTTTTATAGATCTTTATCCATCCCGTGTGATGCAAGCATACAAGACAGTCCTTCCCCCGCACTATCAATTCACTAATAAACTCAGCACTTTGTTCATGTTAGAGCAGTTTTACACAGTTGCTTTGGTTTTGCATTGCTACGCTTTGTGATTGGCTAAAAAATCTCGCGCCACTTTCTCGACCAATTAGAGGTAAAACCATTCGTGACTTGCTCGCACGCGTTTTCCCGCGCTTGGCGCCGGCGACATGTAATTGCTTCGAGCTCTGATTGGTTCATTGAATTGTTTACGACTGCTGTGATTGGTCAGAGTAATTACTTTGGTTTTGGTTTTACGACACTCAAATGAAAACTGCTCTAAAGTGGAATTAACGTTTGTGTCTTTTGAAAATTTCAAGCTAGTAGAATAGTATATAAGAATAAATTCTTTAGTAGTACAATTGATAGTTCAAATCTTTATTAATAACTGTAAAACAATACATAATATAAAAGTGTAAATAATCGTGTCTTAATAAATAAATATTTATAAAGTTAATAAGTGGGCTAAAACTCGTGGAACTCCATCTGTCTCTACACGAAGCATTGATCTCTAATTTATATCCTAAAATATTAAAATTACTCGCATTCCTGTCTTTATTACTTAACTCAAAGAACATTTCTCGGTCGGGAGAACAATAATCCGGATAACCTTCGAAAACGTAATCGGAGAGTTTCCGTTTCTCATCGTCCAATTAAAAGGTAGGACGAACAGTCCCGAGCACTTCCGAGTGTTTTCCCGTCAACATGGTGTCTCAAATATACTTCAAATATATTTCATGTTGCATACTTTAAATATACTTCATGTTGCTCACGAACATTGCGGATTCAGTCAAATTCCGCCCGAGTAAATGTTTGCTTCTCTTAGCTTAACATTCAGGCTTTATTGTCACACTAGGTTAACATGAATGAATCACAAACGAAACTACTGGGCTAACAGGAATCAGTCAAAAACAAAATAAACAAAACTAACAGAAACGAGTCACAATCAAGTAAACAAAGCAAATAAGTTAGGAACGGACCATTTACCAAAATAAGTCTCTTTTTTCACGTGCTTTCTTGTGCACGATTTTTTTTATTTTAAATTTCTCCTGCAGGAATTTTTTTTTGGGATAATTGCCCACCCAAGATTAACAGAAATGCATGGGTCACACAAACAAATCAAACAAGACTAACAGAAATGAGTCACGCAAACAACTGGGTGAAGCAAATAAGTTAAACAAAAGTAACAGAAATGGGTCACGCAAACAAGTTAAACAAGACTAAACAAAATGGGTCACGCAAACAAGTTAAAATGGGTCACGCAAGCAAAGTAAAACTAACAGAAATGAGTCACACAAACACATTAAACAAGACTAACGAAAATGAGTCACACAAACAAGTTAAACAAAGCAAACAGGAAGGAATAACCCAGAATTTAAATTGACTAAGCTATCACTATGGAGCTATAAAGTGAAATTCAGTAAACCATTTTCAGTGAAAGCATTAACTGGAACCGTTTTCAATTGAGTGTCGTAAACCCAAAACTAAAAAGTAATTACTCTGGCCAATCACAACAGACACAGACAATCCAATGAACCGATCACAAACAGAAGCGAATACATGTAGCCGGCGCCAAGCGCGGGAAAACGCGTGCGACCAAGTCATGATTGGTTTTGGTTTTACTTCTTATTGGTTAAGAAAAGGGCGCGAGATTTTTTTATCCAATCACGCAAAGCTGTCACAAAATTACTTTCGACACTCAATCGAAAACCGCTGTATTATAAGAAATTGCCAAACTATATCGTACAACTATTATAACTAGATAAAGAAAGCCAGAGTGTACTAAAGCACCTCTGACATGAACCAGAAATGAGTTGCTCAGTTATTGCAAGACAGATTGCTAACAACCGAGTTGTATCAGGGTGTATTTACAGTTCGAGATATTTATGAATGTATTTCTCGTGTATACATGGTATCCACAATGTCCTTGACTTGAACTTGATAGGTCTGTGCAAGTTTTATGGTTTCCTCTCGTGACAGAAACGATTCAGTCAAACTTCGCTACCTGTGCAGTTTGCGACAGCTCTAGTTTGGTCTGCCTGTGAAACGTTTTGCAGTTCTCTTCTCTCTTCTTTTGTGTAATTCTCTTCCACGGTAATGACTCAAGCAGGGTGTGATTGTTTCTTGGAATTTTCTCCGAATTTTGACACTCGCTTCCCAATGGTAACTGTCTTCCTTGAATTTTTTATTATTGTACAATTTAGGTGACTACGAAGCTCCGTACAGAAGCGTTATCGTGAATAACAGCACCGAAAAACATCTCAGTGAGTTAAAGAAATGTGTTGCAAGTAAACTATCCTAATATTTCTACAACTTTCCGATTTCTTCAAATCCTTTTAAGACGTGCCCAGTAACTTCTTGAATGGTTCGCTCCAAACTACAAATCTTTTAAACCTGCCAAGACATACTGTCAAACTTTCTTTCTGTTTATTACTCGTCTCTTGTCAATTGTTTGTTTTTCAATTGCACGTGCTGACTTTAATCGTCTTCCTGCATTTTTTACACTTCACATAACAACACCAGACGTACTCGCAGTGACAGCGCTCCTCAATCACCTGCTCAACTGTCGTGTGACCACGCCCGCAGCAAAGGTACGCGCAACTACCCTTCCCAGTCGTCAAAGGGTTACACTCCCGACCCACAGTCCCGAGAGTCCCTCGGGATACACTCTTTCTGCAGTAGTTAGGAGAAGGGTCCAAGGCGATGAGATCCTTCGGGGTGTATCGCTTTTTTCTCCTCGGTCTAAGCATCTGTTTATTATGACCCTTGTTCTTGCTGACCACATTGATAATGTTGTCATACTTTTTCTTCAGAAGCGTGGCGACGTCTTTGAACTCGCTCAGACGTCGGAAACACGTTTGCGTTTCGCACGAACCTGAAACGCCGTGGCATCTGCAAACGACCGACATTTTGTCTCGGACAGCCTAAGATTAAAGAAAAAAATATGCGGTCAGAACAGAATATATTAGTTTTAGAAAAGCTACCTGTCCATCAAAGGAAGACTAATTTAACCATTTTACGCCCAGAGTCAATTATGGAGACATGTAGTGTTGTACTAACTATTGAGTCTGTTGACGAATTCCTATGGTGTGACCATTCAAATGAAACCTCTTCAGCAGTACTGTTGCGTGGTACCATTCATTTTACCATATTTTACAAAATGAAATTCGGGATTTTTCTTGAATTTTGATGTTTGGCACTCTTGGGAGTTAAAGGGTTAATAACGCCAATGCGTGGCGTGAGCTGAAGGGGTGTGGCCTCCTCTTCACAACTGGATACTACAAAATATTTCAAATGTTTGATGGAAACTGCTGTTTCCCTAAACGTATGTTGTCAGCAAACTTAAAGCTTTGCGACAAAATGATGACAAATTAAGTCTTTAAGCACTAGCGTGTTTTGTATAGCATACTTTTCAACGGGGATTTTTAAGCGCTTAACCTCATGCATTCGATCGTAAATTAAACGATGTTTCTAGACTTGCCCTGGAATCTACGGTATCCTTTTGCAGCTCTAATTCTTCTCTTTACCCGCTGAGACCGAACATAAGGCCAAGAACACACTGTGAAACTGCTTCATCTGAAACTTTATATGTAATCTAGACACCGCTTTATCAAAAAAGCTTCAATTACTCGGGAACAGGAAATTCTAAAAAAATACTCGAGACACTTCACCTTAAGTGACTTTCTCAGATTCAGTGGCTTTTGAATTCCAAAAGACAAAACCTTTTGTTGTTAACTTTATGACAACACACACAGGGGCAGATTATCGCAATAAACCGAAGTGGGTTTGAATTTTCGCCTCCCAGCTTCGTCTCGATTTTGTTCAAATTTCCTCTGGGCAACAACTGAAAAGCCGATAGTACTACATGAGCCAATACACTGCTGTTTCTAGGTTTTGTTTTCAGCTTGGGAGGAAAATCCTAGGAAAAGGGGATTTCCACCACCGACACAAACTTTCAGAACAAACTTGGGTGAATCGAACTAGATTCAAATAAATAAAAAAATGAGTGTCAAAAGTATGAATTATCGCAAACTATTCTATCCGTTGGTCGATCGTGCATAGTAAAACCACATAATTAGGTATAAAACGAGCCCCAACAGGAAAGTTCAATTTCGATTGAACCGAAGCGAAAACCAGAAAAAAAAACATCATGGTGGGACGCCAAAAAAGGATTAGAGCCAGATGTATTGCTTCGTATTATTTCGAATTTCATGAGTCTGGAAGATTGAAACTTTAGGGGTCAAAAACAATTATTCGAAGCCTTTAAGATCTCTATCTCTCTGTTAATGACCCTTTCATGCCCCAGAATAGAATTTTCGCTTATGTGGCGTGGTTCTAACTTTTGAGTCTGTGGATGAAACCTTGAAGTGTGACCATCCAAATGAAATTCTTAATCATTACTTTCATCAAGTACTGTTTGTTTTTCAATTATTTTTGCAAAGAAAAATTTAGTTTTTTTGGTTTCTCGGAAGTCTTATGTGATATTGGTGTGTGCGACGCCTCAAGACTGAAATATCAATTTGCAAACATTCCTTAATACATTCCAGGTTTAGTAGTACATGTTATATCAATATAAAATCTACTTATAGTACATTTATGAGGCCCTGTTAGAGGGGTTGGGGTGGGGTTTTGTGGGGTGGGAGGGGGGGGGGGGGGGGGGGGGGGGAGGGGTTGTGTGGGGTTGTGTTCATGTTTTCTTGCAATTTCGTGTCCTGTTGAAATTTCATGCACTAGCACGCCACAAGCTCTCAATTTCACGGAATCTTCTTGTCGATTGTTGTCATTTTACTTCGTTGATGTCGCTGTTTCGGCGCCATATTGATTGTCGAAATTTATCTTAACAAGGCCTCATTGATACTGTTAATCATAGAGTTCAAACTCTTTAAAAAGATTGGTTCAGTTATTGGGTTAGCGCTCGACATAACGATTTTGATTAGCGATTTCCTATAATGAAGCCAGCATGCTTGGGAGATAACGAACAACTAAGCATACGAAATTTCAATTAACGAAATTAAAGAAAATAAACCAATTATCTCCCGATTAACGCACCTTACAGCTGTCATAGAGGTGTCGTGTAGAATTTTCACACATTAAAGAGACTTGTTAAGGATTAAAATAAAAGCCACAGAAATCGCTTGCATGCGAGTAATTACTTTTACATATTTTGTGCTTTTTGTTGAACTTACACAGGAAAAAAGAATCAATGCAAATCAATTTTTAAACAGGGGGAATCCATTTTCTTTTGTACTCAGCTTGCTGTCGCTCAATTAAGGTCAAGTTCACAATTATAGAGTCTTAAATACCGCTGTATATTTACCTTGGCCAAGTAAAAACATTCACATGGAATTTCTATTTAAAAACTAGCAAAATTAAAAATATACAGCGCCAACAGGAAGTACTGAGATTTCTTTATTGGACGCAAACGTTTTGAATGACCCAGAACCACCTTGCGCAGCCTGATACATAATAAAGAGCACCACAGGAAAATACTGCTCAATAGTTTTTATTTGAATGGATGCATTTAAGGATTTCATCCATACACTTAACAATTTAAATCACCTTGTACAGCATAATAAACAGCATCGCGGGAAAGTACTGCTCAATAGCTTTCATTTGAATGGTCACACTTTAGGATTTCATCCACAGACTCAAAAGTTAGAACCACCTTGTACAGCATAATAAACAGTACCACAGGAAAGTACTGCTCAATAGCTTTCATTTGAATGGTCACACTTTAGGATTTCATCTACAGACTCAAAAGTTAGAACCACCTGGTACAGCATAATAAACAGCACCACAGGAAAGTACTGCTTAGTAGCTTTCATTTGAATGGTTACACTTTAGGATTTCATCCACAGACTCAAAAGTTAGAACCACCTTGAACAGTATAATAAACAGTACCACAGGAAAGTGGTGCTCAATAGCTTTCATTTGAATGGTCACACTTTAGGATTTCATCCACAGACTCAAAAGTTAGAACCACCTTGTACAGTATTATAAATAGTACCACAGGAAAGTACTGCTCAATAGCTTTCATTTGAATGGTCACACTTTAGGATTTCATCCACAGACTCAAAAGTTAGAACCATCTTGTACAGTATAATAAACAGTACCACAGGAAAGTACTGCTCAATAGCTTTCATTTGAATGGTCACACTTTAGGATTTCATCCACAGACTCAAAAGTTAGAACCACCTTGTACAGTATAATAAACAGTACCACAGGAAAGTACTGCTCAACAGGCTCAATAGCTTTCATTTGAATGGTCACACTTTAGGATTTCATCCACAGACTCAAAAGTTAGAACCACCTTGTACAGCATAATAAACAGTACCACAGGAAAGTACTGCTTAGTAGCTTTCATTTGAATGGTCACACTTTAGGATTTCATCCACAGACTCAAAAGTTAGAACCACCTTGTACGGCATAATAAACAGTACCACAGGAAAGTACTGCTTAGTAGCTTTCAATTCATTTGAATGGTTACACTTTAGGATTTCATCCACAGACTCAAAAGTTGAAATCCCCTTGTACAGCATAATAAACCCACGGGAAAGAATTGCTCAATAATTTGATATGCAGGGTCATCACACTCCAAGAATTCTTTCACAATTTAGAGACAAATGAGATGATTTAAGCTTTAAGTCTCGGATTCAAAGATGTACCACTAAAAACCATAAAAAAGGAGATGTTTATGAAAACGTAAACTTACGTACGGGTGCTTGTATTCATAAACCTGAAACAGTGTAAGGAGCGCGGGCTCGTTTCCCGAACGGCGGCTGGTAGTCGAGCCCAGAAAACAACCCGATATTCGAAACAACGGTTTCTTTCATGAACTCTAATATAATGTCGCGCGCGAAATATTGAGCAAACAGACTGGTGACTTCTTCACGTGCATGTCAGTATTGTCACATGTTTGCATTATGTTGGATTCTTTTTTCGGGATAAAAACGAAACCTTGAGGTAGACTTTGTAGGAGAGCAGTTTGGGAGACATTTTGTGCAATCTTTTCAAGATTAAGCCGCGCATCTTTTCTCGCATTAATCCCCGCTTGGTTTCTCCAACATAAGCACATGGTTTTAGTTATCTCTGTCTTCCAGATGACACACCAATTTCTATTTTTGTCTACCGAGGTTGCCATTAAAGCGAATTTATCTCTCTGTGTTTGTTTTATTAGAATTTTGAATGGGAGTTTGCGGTAAAACGCAAGAAGCTATCGGAAGTTTTAATTCACATCTGTTGTTCTGTCTTGCTTGGCTGAGGAAATTGGCATTCATAGCGAGACAAAAAGAAATCTGCTATCAACAATAACTAGTAGATATCGGTTAGTAGCAATGACATAATATTAGTAGCTAACGGAAGTTTTGCTTCACATCTGGTCTTCTGTCTTGTTTGGCTGAGAAAATTCGAATTCATGGCGAGACCAAACCAAATCAGCTATAAATAATAACTACTGTGTTCGTAGTTTCTAGTGCTTTTTGGGAAGAATTGCACTCTTGCATCGCTGACACAAATGACAGTTTTGCAGAAGGATTTCACCTTGGTCGATTCGATTTTTATGGCCGATAACACCGTAGGAAATCCTCGGGGGTGGGGAGGAAATCATCCATAGACTCAAAAGTTAGAACCAACTTGTACAGTATAATAAACAATACCACAGTAAAGTACTGCTCGATAGCTTTCACTTGAGTGGTTAAACTTCAGGATTTCTTGTACAGCATAATAAACAGTACCATAGACTCAAAAGTTAGAACCAACTTGTACAGTATAATAAACAATACCACAGTAAAGTACTGCTCGATAGCTTTCTCTTGAGTGGTTAAACTTCAGGATTTCTTGTACAGCATAATAAACAGTACCACAGAAAGTATTGCTCGATAACTTTCATTTGAATGGTCATACTGTACTTGATTTCATCCACGGACACAAGTAAAAACCACCTCAACAGTATAATAAATGGTACCACCACAGGTGGATAGGTTACTTCAACTAGGAATAGGTTACTTCAAGAAAAATCCCAGATTTCATTTTTTAAAATATTGAAAAACGAATGGTACCACGGAAAAGTGAACCCGAAGAGAAAATAGGTTACGTTAACAGCCCATGTAGACAGTAGTTTCCGTGACAGTTTTATCTCTCTGTTTATGAATGGTGAATTGCGATCATGAAGAAATTCGATAAATAATTTGAGATTTCTGAATTGTGTCAGTTGGTGCGCGATCTCAAGAAGTACGTGATGCTGAAGATACTAGAAGGACATTGTTGTTGAATAGAAGCAAAACAAGAACGCTATGTTTATTGTTTTTGGTAAAGCAATACATGAGATATGCTAGCCTACGTGTAGCCGTACCATCCGGCTACACGTAGGCTAAAGAGATATGCACGATCACCTTGTGTGCGGTCGAAGAAGGTACTAGACATGACAATCTTGTAGATGTCATGATCCTTTCACTGCTTTAACCAAACTTCAAATCCATGGGGGTGGGGGGGGGGGGGGGGGGGGGGGGGGGGTGTTATGGTTTTCGAGCCGTTTTGGCCTGAAAATGTATATAGAATTTGGCTGTTTTGATCTGAACATGATCTGGATAAAAAATGGGCATATTTTAAAGACTAAGTCTGAAAATGGGTTGAAGAAATCGTATATTTTGGTCCAAAAATGGAAAAGAGTTTTAAGAAGCGGACCACACACCCCCACCAAGAAATTTGAAGAGCACATCCTCCGGACCCCGGACTTCAAGCAATTTAACGTTGTGCTAACTTTTGTGAGTGGATAAAACTCAAATGTAACTTATAAGACACACTTTTCTGCAGTGCTGCTGTTGTTTCCCAAGTGGAAAGTTTTAATAATTGGTCAAACATAAAAAACAATTACAAAAAGTTCATGTTAAGGTTGAAATCCAACCACCCTTTTCTTACAGATGATATGCCAAGCTAAGACACTCAGATAATTAGTTACAGAAATGCAAGAATAACTTATTGGCTCCGAACATTCCGTTCTAGTCCTGTTTTCATGATTCTAAACTGAACAGTGTGTTCAAGGTCGATCCAGGTTGCCATAGCGATGGTGTGGGACTTAAAGGGGCACTGCAAACACGTCGTCAACAGGCTAAACTGGTAATTTAACATATCCAAATAGCTTAGCTCAAAATCACAAAAGGGGATAAAACAAATGCACTACAGTTTCACCTTTTAACAACTAATCTAACAACAAGATCTCCACGCGTGTTAAAATTCCTTCATGTCTAGCTTCGCTTCGTGTCGCACGCAACAGCCAGGGTGAATCACTAGGAAGCCCTTGGCAAGTTTTCAAGAACTAAAGCGATAGAGAAGTTAAGCAGACTTTAATAATGAAGACAAGAGCGCGCCGATGTCACTACAACCTACGACGGTTGAACTCCTCCGCCGAAATCCTTAAAGAGCTCTTATGGGTTTTTAATTTTACGTTCACGGTTTCGAATTCAAGAGAGCAAGACCTTGGCTTATCCAGTGAAATCCATCGTTACTGTGTTTATTTTCATGTCGCAAAAAATATCCGATAATACAGTCAAAGAGGATATTTAAGTCAACTATGTTTTGGCTAAGTTTGCGGGAGGCCGGGTAACTTTCAGATTAATTATTATGCGTCACAAAGTTTGAAAACATAAGACAATGTTTACCACAAATTAACACCACGATATGCTAAGAATAAACCTAAAGCAGTTTTTCGAGACAACGCAAATATCCAATTAAAAGTCGAGCCAGAAAGATTGTTATTGTTTTGAATCAGTTTTAAATATTTACATTGAAGTCGGAGAATGTAAAAACTCCCAAAAGCTGATCAGTTCAAAAATCATAATCTCATCTTATAATAGTCTAAACTACAAATAACAGCTTTTTCTGTTAATATATTTTTTTGGCGCTGCAGATCTTTCACCTTGAAAGATCTGTATAACAGGTTAAACGTTTTTGGAAGCAATTTGCCCCGGGGGGGGGGGGGGGGGGGGGGTACTCCCTTATATGACCTGTACTGACCTGTACGGGGACGTGCCGCCGGACAGGGTATGGTTTTTGGCATTTTTGTCCTGAACAGGGTATATAATTTAACCTGAGTCTGTCCTAAACAGGGACCGACTCTGTCCTGAACAGGGTATGGTTCCAGTTGACTTAGCGCTTGTGGTGACTTCCCTTGTCGTGATTAGTATATTCAGGCGAAGGCGAAGTCGTTTTCGTTCAAAGAATCCGTCTACCATTTTTTAAAAGCTCAGATCAATAACCACGCACGAGCCGTGTCCTAGACAGGGTCCTAAAATGGAGGGTGTTGTCCTACACAGGGAAGATATTTTTTTTTATTTTTGTCCTAAACAGGGTCAGGGTCTTAGACCATCAGCGGCACCCCTATATCCAAATATTGGTCAAGTACGCCCCCCCCCTCCCCCGGCAATTTGCAAAGGTTAGCGATAGTTTGTATTGAACAGAACTATTCTTATTAGATGTGGGCAGCAAAAGGTGGTGGTAGATCATTCGCAATCCGCAGTAGGTTATATGTAAAGGCATACAATTACAGCTATCATGACATACAAATGTATCGCACAAAGGTTTGCTTGTTTGACTAAGTCATAACCAATAAAAAACGGAGAGATTTCGTTTGTTAAGAAAATAAACACGAACGGTTTATTAATATAATCGTCTTCTTGGGCTGCCGTCAAGCCAACAGTTCGATCAATTTAAGTCATTTAACCACAACAATCAGTTAATAACATTCGTAAAATCCGGTCTGAAACTTGACTGAAAAGTTGTTGTTTACCTGTAAGTACGTACGCAAACTTAGTATAATCAAAACCACTTCGACGTTCTTTGTTAATATCAGCCTGTGGCACTATATGGCAGATAATGATATGACATACTTGAGGTTTCTCATTCCTAGATAGCCAGCCTATCTAACTTAGTGATCTCTATTCTTGGGTGTCTTCAATTATAAACGAGGTAGGGCATTGAGGCGTGTTATTAAACTTGTCAAAACGAAATTCGTTTTAGCATCAAAATGTGTTTTCCTTATTGCCCATGCGAATCGATTCAATCGAGATTTGATCTCTCGTTCACCTAAAATAACATCGATAATTTTTTAGTTTTTAACGGACACCATTACATTTGCGCCCGCTAATAGAAAGATATCCCCCTCCATTGTTTATCGTTGTTTATCGCTTTGTGGTATGTGCTTTCGTGTTGAACTCCCCTAAAAAAATTCATGTTTATTTTTCTTCTGTAGATTGTAATAGCTGAGCTGTGTCTGTTTCGCAAAGCCACTAATAATAGATCCAATGATAGGCATATTTCCTTGACAATGTAACCAAGGTCAACCCGAAAATCGCATTAATTACTTTTTTTACATTTTGTACAATTTGTCTTGCAAAATGAAATTTGGACATTTTTTTCTTGAATTGGGATGAGCGCGCACGTCTTTCAACTCCATGACCTGTCAACTTATAAATTTGTTCCGAAAAAGTCAAAAGCAGATAGATTAAACACCGCCGGGTATTAAATGGTTAAATATAGCTAAAGTGGTGCATATTTTCTGCACTGTAAACACGTACGTTCAAAAGAAAGAAGCTTTTCTCTAAACCGGAGGTGACCACTTGAGTGATTAGCTTTCTGACAAATTATATATTCAAGAGATGACTCCTTTACAACATGGAATTACCACAAGAGTGCCAAAAATCAAAATTCAAGAAAAACGCCAAATTTCATTTTATTAAATATTAAAAAACAAATAGTATCATGCAAAAGTACTGACAAAGAAGTTTCATTTGAATGGTCACACCATAGGATTTCATCAACACTCAAAAGTTAGAACAAATGGTACCATGCAAAAGTACTGCTGAAGAGGTTTCATTTGAATGGTCACACCATAGGATTTCATCAACAGACTCAAAAGTTAGAACAAATGGTATCATGCAAAAGTGCTGACGAAGAAGTTTCATTTGAATGGTCACACCATAGGATTTCATCAACAGACTCAAAAGTTAGAACAAATGGTACCATGCAAAAGTACTGCTGAAGAGGTTTCATTTGAATGGTCACACCATAGGATTTCATCAACAGACTCAAAAGTTAGAACAAATGGTACCATGCAAAAGTACTGCTGAACACTCTTAAATAAGGTGTGTTACTGCAACACACCTTTTTTTGTCTTCAAAACAACACACATAAAGTTGTGTATAAATACACACCTTTTCATGTATTCCCCTTAAGATGTGTCTTTGGAACACACCAAGGTGTGTTCGGGGAACACATGAAAAGGTGTGTATTTATACACAACTTTATGTGTGTTGTTTTGAAGACAAAAAAAGGTGTGTTGCAGTAACACACCTTATTTAAGAGTGAAGAGGTTTCATTTGAATGGTCACACCATAGGATTTCGTGACAGACTCAAAATGTTAGAGCTACATTACATGTCCCATAATTGGCTCTGAGAGTGAAAAGGTTATTAAACACAGGAAAATATTAAGGATTTTTCTCCAAAAGTCTAGCTTTGAGTCTACAGAGTCTATGGATGGAATACATTAGAATTAAATCGACCATTCAAATAAAAGCTACTGAGCAGTACCTCAGTTCCTGTGGTACTGTTTATTATGCTGTACAAAGTGGTTCTAACTTTTGAGTCTGTAGATGAAATCCTAAAGTGTGACCATTCAAATGAAAGCTACTGAGCAGTACTTTCCTGTGGTGCTGTTTATTATGCTGTACAAAGTGGTTCTAACTTTTGAGTCTGTAGATGAAATCCTAAAGTGTGACCATTCAAATGAAAGCTACTGAGCAGTACTTTCCCGTGGTACTGTTTATTATGCTGTACAAAGTGGTTCTAACTTTTGAGTCTGTGGATGAAATCCTAAAGTATAATCATTCAAATAAAAGCTACTGAGCAGTATAATGGCGCTGTTCATCTTTCTCAAATGGAAAATTTAGAAAATTTGTTCAATTCAAAATCACTCTTTCAAGTGTCACCTTACCTCTCTTCCAGCTTCGTTATTGTGCAGATTCATTAGCGCCCGGCTGGTCGCGGAAGCCTCCTGGTTTCTCATACGCTTCTTCTCCACAGCATCTGTAAATTTTTTGCTAAATCTGACACCGTACGCAATGTTGTCGCTACAGCCACCCCACAACCAGTTTTTGTTTTTAAGTTTCGTCTTAGGCGTTCTTCCACAGCCACACACTTCCAATCTTCCAATACTACAAGCCTGAGTCACGCTGTAGGCTACTGCAGCAGAGGACAAGGCATAGCTAAACGCCGATTCCTTTGTTCCTGTGTAAACAACGTAACGCATTTCTGAATTAACAGCGCCTTAATTACATATTATCTCAAGTGTCTGCGTTTTATATTATTACTTTATTTACTTAGCGGCCATTTGCGCCTGCCGCCATAAAAATATTTGCTTTACCGAAGAAATTAGTTTTTGGCTGTAACGCGATCTGTTCTAAAAAAAGTAAAATTGTTTTTCAGATTTTTTTTTTTTTTAAATTGTTTTTCAGATGGAATTTGAAATCCCACGCGGAACATAGGTAAGTCCGATCCACTAAAGAATTGAGGGGTGTACCGGTAAAATTTTGTGACAAATCTTCTCTTTTAGAGTGTGGTTAACCGTAAAACGTTTCGCAAAATTCATTTTTAATTATTTATTTCCTGAATAAAACCAAAGTCGTGGTTGAAACAAGGTTTCCTAACACGGGGGCGGAAAGATATCTCAAAACACAAAGTTTACAGACTTTGTTGTTCCCAGACCAATAAAAAACAAGAAACTATCGACGTTTTAAGAGTGCGGTTTAGCGCCAAACGTAAAAATAAAATTCTAGATAATCCGGTCAACTCTGGATCACGTAATAGTCTTGTTGGCTACGTCAGAGTCATTAAAGGGATGAAATATTTAGGCCTGATTAGTCTGTAAACGACAAGATGGCTCTGGTAATTCAAAGCTCAAAAATACTCTGGATGTTTTAGCCAGTGTTTAATTTTCTGGTGAAAAAACATGCTAACAATAGCCTTGACATTTTCAACTTCTGAACTCATCCATGACGTCTTAAAGAATTATTCGTCTGGTTTTGATGAATGAAATAAATAAAGCTATGACTTCCGAACAGCAAGGATAAAATTCAAAACAAAAGGCAAACAATTCTTAATGACCGCAACAAATCGAAACAAAAGATCTATTACTAACAATCGAATTCGCGTCAATTACGAGAATTTAACAGTGGATTTAAGAATATTTTGCTGTGAAATATGACAATCTCTCTTCTTTCTTTTCCACATCTCCTGTGTGCAGTATTTGTTAAAAACAGAGTCTGTAAGTTATTTCTGGGTTTAATTTTCTTTTCATAACCTCAACTGAACTGAGATTAAAGATAACGAGGCAATGCGGTGAGGCGGATTTAGTTTCTTGCCTCCAGCGATTTCGGGTTACAGTGAGGTACAATTCGCAAACGATTTTCAAACACTGAATTATATGTCAGCTTGAATGTATACATTACCCTTCCGTATGGCCAATTTATGGCAATCATTCCACGAAATATACGATTCTTTATGAAATACCACAAGAACAATTACTTGAAATAACAACGGAATATTCTTTAGATGTTTACCTCTCTTTAAATCGTTGTAAAATGATGGAGCTTGAGAAATTGTAGAACAGTTCCAACGTCTGTTTATAAACTGCGTCTGGCATTCTGACTTTGTCATCTCCACCGCTTCGGAGACATACTTCATAACGGGAAGACTTCTTCTGCAGATTTTGTATTGATAGCCAGAGAATCCATGAATTCTACTGCAGTCGGTTCTGTTCCAGTTGTTTTCCGAAGACACCTTTATGGCGCTGTAAGATAAAGAGAGCGAACAGATTTTTATTAGTTAGAGCTGTTACACCATGTGCATGCCCTTCAAATCAAGCAGGCTCAGAGAAGCTAACGGGTCAACGAAGACTTAAAATTTAATGTTTCGTACTCACAGCCATCGAATTCCATGAAGCTTCTGCGTGAGAGCGCAGAGTATGAGCAGGATCGCGGTGGTACGAAACAGAACTTGCATTTTGTTGCAGGTCAGTGTTCGTCTTCCGTTCGTGCAAATAACAAACTGATTAATAAACGTAGAGATTACTCCTGAACCTGCCAAGTAACAAAACACAAGTATAAATAAGGTAAGCTAATTAATAGCAGAGACAACCTTTCATATCAAGTGATAAAAAAATTGCTCGATGTCTACTCGACTTGGGTTACACTATGTCATGAAATTGGTACGACCCATGCTAAGTGTCAAAAAAACTGCTATATAACACATATAAACGTGGTAAATAACACGCTGGTGTTAATCAAGCGCAAATAACACACCTAAAAAGAGAACAATTAGTCACGAATCACCAGTAAAGCGCTGGTCTGTGTAGTTCAGTACGAGAGCTGTTTATAATGCTGAGTGCAAGTGTCGTCTGATTAAAAGCCCCCGCGCATCAACGTTTTATAGGAAATGGTGCACAACTAATTAACTACGCGTTTGTGTTCCTCCCCGCCCCGCCCCGCTGAGTGTTCATAGGCTCCGGTACGTTTAACTGCTTTCAACAAGCCTTTCCGCCGTGGGGAGGGGGGCCGGGTAAGGCAGCTGTTTTATAATACCTCCTGAATATGACAATAATGTCGCACTCTCAATACATACCACCTACACCGCACTGACGGATTTGTCCACGAGGACACGATCTGTGAAAAAAAAAAACTACGCTTTTCACCTATTGCGGTTGCCTGACAACTAAACACGAAAACGCCTTTCCGTCTTCAGGCGCAGGGTTTTTATTTTCAATCTGTTCCCCGGTACACAGTGAAGTGGTGCGCATGATTGCTAAGTTTAGGCGCAACTACAGTGTCGTGCAGTCGTGGATATTGTTGTTTGCAAAAATGACGTTAGATCAACTGTTTTGAATTTAAAATTATAACGATTCCTGAAATGTCACAACAGCATTGTGAAGTTCAACAGATAAAATGGATAAGCGAATGAAAAAACAAAGGATATTGTTTCCTGAGGCCTCTATGCATGACGTGCCGCGATGAAAGGCAGGTAAGGTCTTGCGCTTCATAAAGAGATGCTTGACAATCATCCGTGTGAGAAATACCGACTTTGAAGCATGGACTTACTTACACAAGTTGTTAATTGGAAACAAATTAAACCACTTATCAGCTGCAAGAACTGCTGTGCTGGTAGTATAACCGCAAAACACCCAAGGTGTGATTGAGTGAGGTACCGTACTGTTGACACACAAGTGAATTTAAATAGCTGTGGTGCGTGGCATCATCAAGAAGCGATCAGAATGTAAACCAAAGGACTGGTGTGTACCGATCTCCCGGGACCGATCTTGACCAGCTGATACTAGTTTTAAACAGAGACACCGCTTTATAAACCCTGAGGTAACTGGACGATCCGTCGATGAAAGCAATGCGAAGATTAATCCTTTAATGTGGCGAAAATAATGAAAGATCATGCAGGGAAATCTAGGATCGGAGCTTTTGGGAATGAATTGGTGCTGAATTCACCAACGGCGAGCGGTTTGTTAGATTGTATCGAGATTCCACGATTTTATCACTATAAAGAGATCCGAAAAAGTGAAAAATGCAAAACCGATTAACGTTCTTAGATTTCCCCTTGTGAATTGTTTTTACCCAGAACCATACGAAAATGCTTCTCAATAGCTTTTGTTTAATTGGTGACACTTAAGGATTTTATCCGAAGACCCAACAACTGGTAACACTACAGGAAAGAACTGCTAAATAACTCGAATGGTTACACTTCAGGATTTAATCCACATACTCAAAAGATGGAATCACACCTTTTGCAGCAAAATAAGCAGCACCGCACCGTGATTCTAGAGGCGGAAAGGATTAAAACCACTTTGGTTAAAGAGAACAGATGCGCTTTTCAATTTAGTTTATTTATATTTTATTGATGCCTAATTAAAAATCATTTAAGTGGGAGTATTTTGCATGCAAGAGGTGCCAAATGAACTCTCTCACGCAAATCCCTGCGCGCTACCGTCTGCGAAATGTCACGATATCTACCAGAATTAAAATATCACGATATTCTGAACCAGAAATAACATTCTAAAATTTGATTGTCATGTTAATAAGCAAATATTGTTATTATTTGCCTGTTGATAATGTTTTCATTTGTTCTAGTGGAGTATCTTGAATGACTCGATTAACTTGGCGAGTCCATCCAGTGTTTTGTTTGTCTGTGTACTCACAGCTCCCAATCGTCCATTTTGATTTTATTACAAGAGGGTCTTACAAGTACAAGAATCAAGACCAATCAAGATAAACTTGAAGCCCTCTCGAGTACATCAGTGCATTGATAAATCAGCCTGACAACCATCAAAGATTCCACATTAAGTTGTACTTAAAAATAACCATGCATGCTGCGTTTGAAAAACGATCCACGCTTAGCGCACTTGTTGTTATTTTTTTCGCTCCTAAAAACTGTTCCGCTTTCATAACCCTAAATATAACATTCATAACAAGGTGAGGTTAAGTTATTCTGAGCGATTATCGATAGAATAAAATCCTCGAACGGAATCTTTCAGTAACGATGGCTTGAAATAACAAAACAACACGAAGTACTATAGAAAGCCACACCGTAGTGCGAGTGACGAGATTGGAACGGATTATAAAGAGCAAACTGGACTAAACTATCGGGCAGACACACTGAATCAAGATAACTCCCTTTATATTAACTACCAGAGACAATCCCTGGGCAATATAACGTGCTTCTAACTTTTGAGTCAGTGGATGAAATCCTACACGGCGTGACCATTCAAATAAAAGCTATTGAATAATACCATGCTTTCTTGGTGGTGATTTTCATTTGGTGCCGATTATTATGCTGTACAAGGTGGTTCTAACTTTTGAGTCTGTACAGAGATCCTAAAGTGTAAACCATGCAAAAATTAATGAAAGCTATTGAGCAGTACTTTCCTGTATGTTGCACTGCTTAATGTTTATTTTCAGGTATTTCGAAGATTTTCATTTTCAGTGTGAACATGTGTAGGCTTAGCACTGAAAATTTAAAGACAATTTTTACCCATTTGAAACATTTTTCTTCATTGCCAAACTACATGACCCACACAATCACATCAGTTACATAACTCTTGAATGGAAGAGAAACAAAATCGACAAGAGTCTCTAATAATAGTGAACCCCCCCCCCCCCCCCCCACTGAAGATTACAATCAATTGAAGTTATTATAGTTTTACAAACCGATTTGCCCTGATAGCCAAGTTCGGAAGGTTTGAAGTTCTAAAGTTTGGCACCTTCTAGTCTATCATTAGCGTGAGATTCGGCGCTTTCTCTGCTTCCTGAAGGGAGTCACGATTTGACTACAAACTTGATGTTTCCAAGGAAAAGGGTTTCGTGGGAGAAAAGGTCAATTTTGAAAGCGTTCATTGTTTGATCGTAATTTTCCGCTTAGCGTGCATGTCATGGGAAAGAGCAGAGAAGTAACAGCGAAACACGAAACGGAATTGTAAAAACACTTGATCGAGTTGATAAGTAGCTACAATAATGAACAGGTCAAGATATCATCAACGTTATGTGCGGTGCATAGACGTATGTGATGTTATTACAACGAAATTATGCGGTTTTCGACCAAACTCAAACATGACTAGGAAATCGTTCATTATATACGAATTCCGAGTAGACAATGAATTCGATGCGGTTCACGAAAGGAAATGTCTAAGTATCTATTATTTACGTATATTATACATGTATTTAAATCTGATAGTAAACTACAGACCCTGTAAAAAAACTAATTTTCTACTACATGTACAATACCAGTGGCGAATTCTATAGAGGCACCCGGAGTCACCCCAACCATTTTCGTCAATTAAGGAAACAAACTTGAGCCAAAAGGGACGAAACGTTTTATATTCGAAAAATATTTACTTCACCCGCCCCCCACACTTCTCTTTTCTGGGCCCCACCTAGTAAAAGAGTCTAGTTCCGCTTGAAAGCCAATGGCTTCGGAGCCCACGAAGTGCATCCGAAAAACAATAGCCTATTCCTGTCCTCCAGACGGAATGTCTACTTAAAATACTAAATGAGCCTCATTTTATTTTACTGTTATTTGAATCGTGCTTCCGAAAGAAGAGTGTATGATAAAAGTCCTTTTAATGTTTGCTTTTGGCGGTAATAATAAATATTTGGTTTCCTGAAAAACAGTTTATTGTATTCAGTGGTCAATGTATTGCCCTTAACGATAAACTAGATGATACAACTACTTTGTGTGCGAATTGGTTAATAAATGCTCTACTTACGATCCAATTATAATTTCAAACTCAAGTTTTAAACGCAATACAATACAATAGGCCATTTCCGAGTTGCCTTTAGCCTCTCTATCAAAGCGAGGCTAGGTGCGAAACCTTTCATATGAACTAATGAGTTTTCATTCACATGCAAATAAAACTTATTTGCATGTGAAAGTTTAAAGGTTTCGCACCTAGCCTCGCTTTGATAGAGAGGCTAAAGGCGGAAATGGCCTATTCACTGCGTTATTAAAAATAAAACCGGAAGTGGTTGAGAAACCATGTGGATCCTTCATTTTAAAATACACTGACAGAACATTTCGCGTATAAAACGATTCCCAATATAATGAACAAACCTTGTGAAACAAGCCATTTCTAAAGACACTGACTGGACTTTTTATCGCGTATATTACGAATGTCAACAGAAAAATTCTCCTTACTTGTCTCCTTTCATTTCTAATAGCACAAGTTACTTGGGAGAAGTTGTTTACCAACCATGCATTTTTAAAGTCTTTGGCAAGGAAACTTTTTGTCATAAAATTATTTATTAAACCACGATAGACCGAAAAATGTTTGTGGAAAAGCCATTCTGAATCAATATTTTCGTTAACCACGACATATAAATTCCACTTTTCAAAATTTGAGCCATGAACTAATTTTTAAAATGTTATACCTACAAGTACGGCCACTCCGCTCGCCTCCGCTCACGCTAACGGGTGTCTGACAAGAACAACACCCATGGCGGCAGTGAGGGGCGGCTTGTTACGTTATTCTTTGTAAGTTTAATTATTTTTTCAAAAGAAGAGAAGCGTGGGTTGTATGGCATTTGAGTCAAAGTTATGTTTACAACTGTAACCGACAAATGTAACTAGCAACTAAACTATTCGAGTCACGTATCAGACGCAGGATGACAAAGGATGTTACGACTGAAAAAGTGAAACGAGCGAGGTATACCGGAGGAGGAGAAGACATTCTCAACCGACCGCCTTCTGGCTCGTTTTTTTATTATTTCCAGTTTTGTGTCGCTTCAAAAAACATTCCTCATTCTTGAAACACGACAAACTTGTACCAAACGTAATGCTGTTATCATAACCCATACAGAACACTTGTTATGTGCAAACGATGTAACGAGAAAGTGAACCGATGACTGAAGTTTGCCGTAAAAGGTCAATATATTGACAATATTCGCAACCAGAGAAACGAAAGACACTATAAATACACTCTTCTTCCAATACTGACCCTTTCACTCCCAGAGTCAATTATGGAGACATGTAGTTTTAACTTTTGAGTCTGTCAAAGAAATCCTATGGTGTGACCATTCAAATGAAACCTCTTCAGCAGTACTTTTGCATGGTACCATTCGTTTTTCAATATTTTACAAAATGAAATTTCGGATTTTTCTTGAATTTTGAGTTTTAGCACTCTTGTTAAAGGGTTAATAGTAAATGTTCTACTCACTGAATCTGAAATTTTATCTCGGGAATGTTACGGCAGTCAGCTTTCAGCTCTCCTCCGCATTCGCCGTCGACTAACGTACAACCGTATAAACCTCCCCCGCTTTCCGAAGGAAGGAAACCGGTGACTGAGAAACAACGTGAGGTTATCTGAGTTGGTTCTACCACTCCCCTACTGCGTCACTAGTTCCCGTCTACAGTAAGAAATAGTTTCTAAATATTCTCAAGAATCTAGTTAGAAAAATCGGGAAGGAAAGTATTTTCCACAAAACAATACAAAGTGTATTATTTAGTCGCCGGAGGCGATGTAGCATACTCAGACATAGCGAACATCCGATCCGGAGGTCATTTCTAAAGATAGTGTTGAAACTTGTTGGGGGGTTTCGCTGATACCCCGATATAGCAAAATTGTCGCTTATAACGGTATACTTTTATGCCGTTCAGTGTTCCGACTGAAATATCTTTTTTTATGATGGCCAAGAACTTGCTTTAGGCTTGCTTTATTGTCTTGAAATAGGAAGAAAAATACCTCAAAATTCCACTGACATGAATGGCAGTTTCGATTCCAGTGACCGCTTGTCATGAAATCAAATTCGATGAACTGTAATCCACTTCCACCCTTGCAATCCTGCACTTTTTCTCAAAACATGAGTTATTTAATTAACTACGTGGTTGACAACCAGAACTAGACCTACTACTATCATTTGAACTATTTATTTATTTGTATATCTTATTATAGGAAATTAACGCTCCTGTAAATTAATGTCTTTGAAATTAACGCAAATTAAATTAACGCGAATTGGAGGGAAAAT
Organism: Dendrophyllia cribrosa; assembly: GCA_024195265.1. Classification (NCBI taxonomy): domain Eukaryota; kingdom Metazoa; phylum Cnidaria; class Anthozoa; order Scleractinia; family Dendrophylliidae; genus Dendrophyllia; species Dendrophyllia cribrosa. Next base: position 26,289,758 of record JAJLRJ010000010.1, read on the forward strand.
TTCTTTCGAATAAAGGAAATTAACGCGAGAGAGGGGGAAAATTTTCAAAATGAAGAAAATTAACGCGATAATTGATGTCTCTAAAGATATTTTGGCTGACTGTGTAGTACAAGAAAAAAAAACGGATGTCGAGAACCGCTCTTCTGAAAGCAAGAATGAACTAGAAATATTGCAGATGACATATTTTTAAGGCTTTTACATTGTAAAAGATTGAAAAATAGTGTGCAGAAAAGAGAAGGTTATTGTTTCCTAGTTGCTACTATGTATTCGAACGGTATTTAGAATTTGGGGTGAAATTAAGGTCTCGGAAATTAACGCTCCACTTAATAATGTCGCGGAAATTAACGCTTACAAAAATTAACGCGACTTAAATTAACGCGAATTTTGAGAATTCGCGTTAATTTCATGGAGCGTTAATTTCCTATAATAAGGTATTTTTGTTTTATTATTTTATTGATTTGTTTACTTGTATCGTATGTACACATACAGTTGGTGTAGTGTCCAATGGGATTTTTACCGACTAAATAAATGTAGATGTAGATGTAGAAAACTACTGCTTCTGTTTTGCTCTATAGAATCTTTTTATCCATAAAACCAATTTATAGGCGTGAGGTCCGAATTCGGGAAATATTGGTCGAGTTCCTTTTCTGCATGTTAATGGCGTACCCGGAGCCAAATGCGAGGTCCATAAACGTCATAAACGTGCGAAAAAAGAACTCGATCTATATTCCTTCCCCAATACGGACCGCATTAATGCATCCGTTCTCAACAAACGCACGCGTCAAGCATATACTTGCATTTTTCAGGCCACTTTGTGAAAAGTTTAACCGAAAATGTACACCAGACATATGGAAAAATGTTTTTACTGCCCAGAAAACAGTTTTCTTTTGTTCAATGTTTCATAAAAGACAAAAACAATTCGGCACAATGAATTCGTGAGCGGTTCATATTTATTTAGCGGTCCGTATTGTAAAATTCGGACTGTTCAGGGAACCAATCAGAGCGTTCGCAGGTATTGGCGCTGTGATATTTTAATCGCAAAGGTTGCGCCCCCTTTGTCGCTCACTACGTCATAACTCTGCTTTGAGATATTGCTGAATCAGCAGGAAGCCAATAACGATAACACAGTAGTTCATTTTTTGTTCTCAATCGCATAAGTCGGAATCACAGCACAGCAGGAAATAGTGAGGCATATAAAAAACAATCGTACATATATTCATTCTAATCGTGACGCTGTACGAAAAGCAAGAGAAGCATATCTCATCGATAGAGGTAACACTCTTGAACCTCTAGGAATGAATAAAAAAGATGAAATGTAATGCCATTATTTCCGTTTATATCTACTTCTATTTATATGTTACATGTTCTATTTTCATTTCATTTCAAACGGTTTTTTTTAAGCTTTATATCTTCAACGGTTACTTTTCCGTTGTATTATATGTTATCATAGCATCATATTGCACGCTATACTTAAATTTAAATTGTAACGTCCTAGTTACCCACAGTCATTATTTGTAATAACCTGAAGAAGAAAGGCCGTGGCTTTTGAAATATTGGATAAATTACATTATATTCCTTCACTGTCGAATCAGCCTTGCTTTTTTTCGTTTATAATTATGGTTCCTGGGCGTACGTATTAAAAACAAAAGCAACACAGGAACAACGCCTGAAAGAAACCATCAATAAAAAACAAAACGGAAGCTTTGTGGGTCCAAAGTTGGGCCGAAGGGCTGGCGCTCGAAACGTGCTTTACGGTGGCCAATTTACCTTATCAACTCAGTTAATAAAACCAAATTTTCATACTTCGCTCCCCCACCGACACAACACCACAGTATCTTTAGATAATAACGCCTTTAATACATGGTTGTTCTTCTTTCTGTGTTGATAATGTAGAATTAAGGCTAAAAATAAAATGAACACTAAAACAACAGACATTTTAAAAAAAAAAACTATATGTGACTTTTGCCCCAAGAACAACTTTTCTGTGGTCTGAACCAACACTTTCAGTTTAGGCAGTCAGAGCGCTCTCAGCATCCAATTTTCCAATCTATATTTTAATAAAAATTAATCTGCACCACATGAAAATAAAGCTTCAACTTTAAAAACAGTGATCGTTCTTGAATTTTTTCGAATTCGAGGTTTGATACTGTAGTAAGCCTGTATACAGGCGCCCCCCTCCCCTCAGGGAAAATCGGATAAGGGGCTTCTTTTTAGAACTCTACCAGTTTTCAAAGGAGTGGAGTGGAACGACAATACTACTATTAGACCGGTGTTCGTTAAATCACTCTGCACGGTATGATATGTAAACGGAGGGATATAAAAGGTACTTAGGACTTAAACGCAGTTGTCGGCGTTTTACCGAAGATAAAACGAAGAGAGATTTTCTGTGTAATAAAACAAGGATTAAGCAGACAGGTGTAGCGTGCTGGGAAAATTACGTCACTCTTTGGCCCGGAGTTTTAGTTGTGTGATATTAGAGCGGTTTACAATTGAGTGTCGTAAAATCAAAAGTAAAGTTATTACTTTGGTCAATAAAATCACAACAAAAGTAAATAATCCAATAAGCCAATCAGAACTCGAAGCAAATTCATACAAGCGACACCAAGCGCGGAAAAACGCGTGCGAGTACGTCACGATTGATTTGAGTTTTACTTCTAATTGGTTGAGAAAGTGGCGTGATATTTCTTAGTCAATCACAAATTCTAGCAGTGCAAAACCAAAGCAACCACGAAATTACTTTCGACATTTATTTGAAAACCGCTCTGGTAAGAAAATGTAGAAATCTTTCTAAAATATTTCCTTGGGAATAATGCCGGGAAAACAAACAGCACCGTTCAATAGCTTTTTTTAATGGATACACGTTATTTGGGACATTGGTCTGTGGATGAAATCGTGACAGGAATTAAAGTCTCACTCTTGGGAAGAAAGGGTTGTATTTATAAAGTAGCCTGTGATTTTCGACATTGCGAAACAAAGGGCGAAAAAAAAAAACGTGTTCTTGTAGGCTAAATTTTTAAGATGCTCACAGAAAATTTTAAAACTACAGTGAAACCTGTGTTAAGCGGACTCCATATTAAGCGGACACACTGTATTAAGCCAGCTGCTTGGGTCCCTAAATTTTCTTCCCATATTTACTGAAAACGAACCTGTATTCAGCGGACCCCTCTATTAAGGTTACCGTGTACCTTCAGATGGAAAATTTATTGATTTTTTTTTTTGACGTCAAAATAAAGTTTACAGAATGAACTTTCATCAAAAAAAAAAAAAAGTATCGAAAAATAGTGAACATTGACGGCGAAATGACGGTATAACTTTTGTGGGCGGAGTTTGTTTATATAGCAATATGTTTTTCTAAGCGCTGTTTTCTCAAAGTTAATTTTTCGCTTGTAGGGGACACTTTAAAGAGCTACAACTCAAAGAGAATTCGTTCGATTTTCCTCAAATTTGGACAGAAGCTAGGCTAACATATAATCAACAAAAACATGTCGGCGAATTTCTTATTTCCGAAAACTTTTTCGCCAAGAGCCATTTCCGTGCGATCACTCCAATTTTTTTTCTCCTTTTTTCGAAAATATTCTGTAACTTTTCACTGCAATTGAATATGGGAAATCGCCGACACGTTTTTTTAGCGCTTCGTGTCCGAAAACCCGAGAACAAATCAAATTAGCAAAATACAATAATCGCTTTGAGTTATAGCGTTTTAAAGCTGATTCGGACGTTCGAATTTAGACGTCGTAAAAAATTCGACAATTCATTTTATTACCAAATGGTTTCTATATTTAGATAGCCAGTTCTATAAGCTTTAATTTGATATCTGGGTTTAGGTATATTAAGTGTAATCTTAAGACGCAGTAGAGCTGTTATACTGGAGACACCCCCGAAGGTACACTGTAACCTTAAGCGGACACTAGCGAGGGTCCCGAGGGTGTCCCTACTTGAAGTGTAGTTCTAACTTTTGAGCCTGTTGATGGAATCCTATGGTGTGACCATTCAAATGAAACCTCTTCAGCAGTACTTTTGCATGGTACCATTTGTTCTAACTTTTGAGTCTGTCGACGAAATCCTATGGGGTGACCATTCAAAAGAAACCTCTTTGGCAGTACTTTTGCATGGTACCCTTTTTTTCAATATTTTATAAAACAAAATTTGGATTTTTTTTTTAATTTTGAGCGTTGGCACCCTTGGGAGTTAAAGAGTTAACCGACAAACCCATCAAACAGCCATTAATACGCTATAGTTATTCTTAAACAAGAACTTTTGATCTGAAACGGGTCAAACATCGATAAGAGATTATTTCATGTTCTTAAAACTGACCGAAAGCTCTTCGTTAACACTGCCAACATTGTAGTATTATCCGTTTCCTCCAGAAGATAAGACACGAGATCTTTATTGAACCAACGGGCGTTGGATTATGTGTTCATGAAATTCTCATTAAAAAATCTTGATTGCATTGATTTGCAATTTTCTAAATAAAGCAATAATACAAGGATTAACAGATTGAAATAATGAGAGGTAATAGAGTAAAAACAAACTAATTATGTATACAACGAATGTTTCCCTTGGCAAAGAAATATCTATCAGTCATTGCGTGGGTAAAATTGACCTTGAATGAGCCGCTTGACTTAAAAAAAAACGCAATTATTCTCTGAACTGGACCCATGACAAATATTGCGGTTTTGGGGTTACGGATAAGCTACCACAGGAATGGCTTGCTGTGAAGTTTCACCGCAAGTGTTCCCTCTCTGTGTTTTCGACTCCAATCATTTTGAGAAAATAATTTAGCAAGCTCTCTAATATATTTCATATAGGAGATGATTGTCCTTGTCTGGGTTGGACGGAAAAATTAAACAGCGTCTGTGGAGGTGAACTGAGAAAAGGGGAGTGTGTAAAATTATGGTCAAATCTAGTTATGTTTTACGCGAAAAAAAAATTCACCGAAAACGTGCGGTGAAACAATACATTAAGTGCTTAATTGCATAAAACGCCAGTTGAATCGAAAAGACGGACGCAAACCTTTAAATAAAAAAGCCCTTTGCCAGAGCTTTGTGTAGTAATTGTGGTTACAATGTAAGGATTGAACGCGAAATGCTCCTGACACTTTGCTTAAAAACTCAAATAATTTAATAATTCTTATTGTTGATTGTCATACCTTTCTTTTAATGAGAGTTTCGCTAGAGAATTTAATACATGAAATTTATATGAATATTTTTCTCTTCACCTGTTGGTTTGAGGGAGAGAAAGAGAGAGTGCATTGATAATACGAAGTTAGCGGTGTTTACTCATAGGTTTATTGTGGAGGACAGTTGTATTATAATCTTCTGAAATCCATTTACTTCTAGAGGGACACTTTTAATCGAATAAGTTGGTTCTAACTTTTTTAAGTCTATGGATGAAATCCTAAAGTGTCGCCATTCAAATGAAAGCTATTGAGCAGTACTTTCCTGTGGTACTGTTTATCATGCTGTACAAGGTGGTTCTAACTTTTGAGTCTGTGGATGAAATCCTAAAGTGTGATCCCATTCGAATGAACGCTACTGAGCAGTACTTTCTTGTGGTACTGTTTATTACGCTGTACAAGGTGGTTCTAACTTTTGAGTCTGTGGATGAAATCCTAAAGTGTCGCCATTCAAATGAAAGCTTCTAAGCTGTACGTTCCTGTGGTACTGTTTATTATGTCGTGTAAGGTGGTTGTAAGTTCAGTTGAGTGAATGAAATCTTAGTGTCACCATTCATATGAAACATGGCTACTGAGAAGTACTTTCCTGTGTTGCTGTTTATTATGCTGTACAAGGTGGTTTTAACTTTTGAGTCTGTGGATGAAATCCTAAAGTATGACTATTCCAATAAAAGCACAATGTCATGTAAGCAGAACTTTCTTATGATGATGTTTGACCTTCAAATATTTCGAAGACTGACATTTTTATTTTCATCGTGAACACGAGAAGACGTAGTGCTAAAAATATGAAGTCAATAGTTTGAAACAACAGTACTTTCCTGTGGTACAGATTATTAGATTGTACAAAGATGGTTTTAACTTTTAGGGCATGTGGACGAAATCCTACAGTGTGTATGAACATTCAAACTCTTCAGCGGCTGTTGCATTTGGTATTCTTTGTTTTTCAATACTTTACAAAATGAAATTTAGGACTGATTTTTCTTGAATCTTGACTTTGTGAAGAGAAACCGTGGCATTGTTGTAGAATAAATGAGTAACGGAGATCGAACATATTCACAAGAGTCGACAGTTGAAATACTGCGCTTTTCCCAAAGTTTCAAAGAGTGTCACGAGAGAATAGACAAAATTCGAACTTGTCTTTTGGGCGTTGTCGAACGAATTGTTGGTTGAGTTGCCAAGATTCCCTTATGTATATACAATGACATTTTGCTTACCAAGTAGTAATAAGTAACAACGGATTAGTATATTAGGTAATCAGAAAATATAACAGTGGATTTGACGACTCGCTTCGTCTAAGCTAAAATGACACTGCATTTGCACTTCGTGTGCTATGCGGAAATGTTTATACCTGTTACCTCAAAGAAAGTACTAAAGGATTGCGAAGAAACACTAACTCAGTTTTTCAGGTCTGTCGCCTCACTATAAATTTAATGTTAAGTAATAAAAGTAAACTTGTCTTTGAAATCTGCAATTTACAAACAATAACAAGTTTCGCATTTAGAGCGGTTAGAGTTCCGCAGAAATTTTCGTACTGCAAGATGTCCATGTTTGATAGTTGAAGAAGTGATCTCTCGCGCGCGTTATGTCCATACTGAGTAACAATGCTTTTTAGCTGGAAATGAGCAATCGATTTAGTGTAACTTATCAATTGTGGTGAGACAATAACTTATGACAAGGTACTTCAAGTGAATAATGCTGAAAGAGACTCAGACGAACTTTAGTAAACCATATCATCCTTATTTAGATCGATTGGCTTTAACATGTTCAGCGTATTCCCCGATACAGTTGAATCTGGGAAACCAACATCGGTATTTGAAAAGGTGCCCGCTTATTTAAGGTGGTCATTTATGAAAGATTTCTGAACCTCTTTTGGCTGAGAACAGATTTAAACAGGATGGTCGCAGGCGAAGAAAATGGTCGCTAAGAGCTGGGAGTAAACTACACGCACACTTAAATATAACTACTTACTTTGTGCTCTGTAGACTTGTTTGACAAAATCGCAGTCTTCATTCGACTGAACAATGCACTCACTATCGCTTCGCTCTCAGTAATTATTACTTTCGCAGTCTGAATGTCCCGCAGTTCATCAATGAGTGTACTTCGCTCTTGTAGCGAGCCTTTCTTTTGTTATTTAAAACACTTAGCGGTGTTTTATGCACCCCTAGCTTTTCCTGCTGGGCTGCGTTGGTTTGTGACCGTAGAAAAACAATGGTTAACTTTACTTTCCTTTGGAAGATATACGGGTACCCATTGAACAAATATGTGCTTCCCATAGGAAAATGTTTAAATTGGCCCTCTGGAGACCAACGGTATAAACCGCTTTTAATCTTATTAGTAAGATTCGCTTTTCCAAAACACCAGTCCTCACTTTGTTTTTGAGTGTAGCATCACGCCATGTAGAACAGTGGCATAAAGGTATATACAACTGCTTTTTCGTCTTTCAAATTCTGCATTTTTACTGTTTTTAGAACCCATATTTGAGTCCAGTACCGCATGTTGAGTTATCTCAGCGCCTAGAATTGAAATGTTGTCAATTTTGTTACAAGTTTGTGAAAATCCCGCCGTTGTAATAAATACAGACTTTGTTTGTGTGCAATGCTAATTTGCCTGTTGTTTTGGATATGATCTCTCCTGATGAGCCGCCATCTTATTCACGAAAAACCGCCTTTAATGTAAAAAGAGTCACTTTCAATTTTTATTGTTGTGGTTCAGCTGCGCCTTTTTCCGAAAATTGTATACACAAATATCATAACCCAAGCCAGTTCCCTTGCATAGTGGCATTTAAAGACGTGTAATGTGATTAATTTCTAACTGTCATTTAACTGTGCACCGGCATTTAACTGAAAGCTAACAGATAAACAGTATAAGTTCACATGGTGCTGTTTATTACGTTGTACAAAGTGGTTCTTACGTTGAGGTTTGTAAATCAAATTCTAGAGTGTGATCGTCCTTTCATGTGGTGTTTTTTTTTGGGGGGGGGGGGGGTTACAAACTTTTTTAAGTCTGTAAATCATAAATCCTGAAATGTGACAAGCCTTTAAAATAACAGCTATTGAGTAGTACTTTCATGTAGTACTGTTTATTATGCTGTGCAAGGTGGTTCTAACTTGTGAGTCTGTGGATAAATTTGACCAATCATATGAAAGCAATTGAGCACGTGTTGCTGTATGTTTGTTAAAATCTCTCCAAAAAGTGAGACTTTTTAAAATTACTTACACAACTCAAATATTCAGTATAATTCTCGTTGCTCATTGCCAAACAGACGTTCCTTCAGAGAATTTGGTAAGATTTTCTGTGTTGTCTGTTTTAAAAGCTGTCTCCGTGACAAGGACAACATTAGCGACCTTCAGATTTGACTACGAGTACGAAATCGAGTACGAGTACGACTTTAGAATTTCGAGATAATTGTATCCACCGAACTGTAACTCCTTCCCGTTGCTGACTAACACGTAAATAAACGTTAGGGATAAGATTGGTGCAATAATTAAGTATATGAGGCACAGGAATTGGGTTTGAAAACTCGTACTCGTACTCAATCTCGTACTCGTAGTCCAATCTGAAGGTCGCTATTGTTATTATTAAAGACGCCGGTCTTTGCCAAGTAACAAGCTGTTACAACTTGGTCAATGTCTCATTAGTAGTCACAGTAGTGCAAATATGAATGGAAACAATTAATCACTTTTGCCATGGCATTTGTACAAACACTATAACATGTCATTGCAATTGGCTCGGAAACTTTAATGAGGAATAACAAGGAAATTATTAGCTTTCGCAGGGCTTGTTCTAGAATGGTCGATGCCGGCTGGATAAGATTCTTTTTGGTATCTCATGTAGTGTATTTATGTTCTGTATAGCGGATTTGTGTACTGCCTGTCTTTAAACGGCTCAAGCTATGGCAACTCAACAGTCACAATTTATAACAAACGAAAAAGAATAAACCAACCAGAACTTGAAGCAAAAACATGCAAACGGTGCCAAGCGCGGGAAAACATGTGATGATGCAACCGCTGTCAAGCGCGGGAAAAAAAGACATGCAACTGGTGCGCAGAAAAAAAAAACATGCCGACAACTGTTTCCAAGCGCGGGAAAACGTGTAATTGGTGTCAAGCCAGGAAAACGCGCGTAGACATACTTTCTAAGTCTGGTTTAGGTTTTGCTCAATCAAAAGGGCCTGTGGATGTTGAATACTCTTCAATACATCGGCTTATTGTTCTTTTCAAACGCAGCATGATATATAAACAAATTTTGCCGTGTGGAGCAAAGATTGTTTAAATATTTAACTAAGCCACTCCTTTATGGCCTTACACTCCCTAAAATCTGTTTCCAACTTGCATGATTTTATTGGCAAAAAGAAAAAGTCAGACATTTTATGAGCCAATTAAACCTTGTATAAAGCAGTGTCAGAGTCACGAAAAACATATCTACAGCTCTGAGAACTGGTAACAATACCGGATGTACCTGAATTTTTGAGTGATCATTATGTTCTTTCTCCTTACAATATTATCACTAAGTCAAGTAAACAGTTGACGAGAATTTGCAAAAATAATCAGCACCTTACAGGAGATATTGTCGTGATGTAATGACATCAAAAGATCAATTTTATGAGAGTAACACGACTAATTAATATAATTATTTATATCATTATTCAATAAAAACGCGAGCCTGTCTTGTTGTTAAGTTTTGAACGTCTAGTAGATTTATACTAAAAACAATTTATTTCTATGCGTGATAGTTGATTCGGGCTTCGTCCTCATCAACTATCACGCGATAGAAATCTCGAACTTGTAATCTAATTGTTAATTATAATTAGAACCATCACGTCGAGATTTTGACAGAAAAAGTTAAAAACTATTCAGAAAGTATTATTTTCAATTTGGCCATTTTAAAAGGGAAAATTTGAAGCGAAATTAAAACTTTGCTATCATAATCCGATGTGAAATGCCAAATTTCTCAAGAATTCCACTTTTAAGAGCTTTACACCCTACAAACTGTGCATGGTTTAAAATGAAGAAAATCGGAAAATATTCTTCATTTCTTAAATATATTACTCACATTTTAAGAGTGTTCTAGAAAAATTGGACAGAACAATAGAACCCATTACCACTTTTGATAACCGTAAATTGCAGTTTTAATTGGTCATTACGAGATCGTCAAAAGCCCGGTTTCAGAACACAGTTCAACAAAAACTCACAGTCACTTAGTCACAAGCGGTTGGGCAAGTTCGGTTCTTTGATCAAGACGCGATGCAATGTAACTTTTCGGCAATTTTTTGGTCGTTAGCACTACACTGAGTACAAAAGAAACAATTTAAAACACATCAATTTAATGTCAAGTTATTTAAGAGCTTGTTTAGTGAAAACAACTTTCACCAGTGTCAGATAAGCATATACGAAGTTATCATTCATGCTGTTCCATTATTAATACACTTAACAGAATGACACCTTCTCAAATTAAAGCTACCTTTCAAATATTTTTCTTGACACTGTTGATTAACCAGTGAGCTTTATAAAGAAATTGCATCTCGCTAAATTTGGCCTCATCAGATCAATAACAATGGTCTTTTAATCTTGACCATCTATAGTTAATCTGATATATTTCCGGACGGACTGTTTCTCTATTCTTTTTTAATTTTGCATTGCCTTGGGGGTATGCAACGAACTGTGCATTTTCATATTTCAATAGAAACCTAGTGGTTCTTCAGGCTATTTTAATGTTATGTCAGTCTTCTTGATTCAAATGCAACAAAAGCAGTATTCTTGTTCGCACTCATACCAACTTTTGCTGCTAAAATTAGAAAAAAAAACGTTGCTTCTTTGATTAACTCGTGCGTGAAGAACTGGAAAATTTATTCTAGTAGAAGATTAAATCTTTCCTAAAATACGACAAAACAATAAAACAAACCGCAAAGGCATAATGGCCATTTACAACAGTTTTTAAAGTAAACAAACTAAGTTATAAGTAGAGTAAAGAACGTGCACCCCACCCAATTCCTTACGTTAGCAAAACTTATTCGCTCAAAACCAAACAATTTGTTTATATAAAGCTTTCTTTCTTTCTTTCCCCTTCCCTGCAACTTGTTGACCTTATCAGGTAGTTATTATGATTCGTTTAATTCAACGAATAAGTGTCGCCTCAAGCGTTGATTAAGACAACCATTTTACAAGCACGAGATTAAAATAGTTTCGACTATTTTCGTCGCTGTGGAATGTTCGTTGTTCGGTCAATTAGGAAACAAAGACTTCTAACATGAAATGGAAATCGCAAACGATTCCTCGCGAACACACCATTTTGCAGTGTAAAAGCGCTCTTTTAAAAAAGCAACTTTGTATGCATATGACTGCGAAGTTTATACCCGGGAGCGAGTTGGTCACTATCGAAAAGTTCACTCTTAGAACTCACAAAGATTCTCTCGCTTGTCGAATGCACAATTTCTTTGTCTCCTCTTCTCGTTTTTGGTTGTAAATTATTTTTAAACTTACTTTCCACTACTCTGTCTACTGAAACGTTAATGTTACCTTGAATTCGTCGGAAGCAATTCTAACTCCAAATCACTTCGATACACTTCACTATTGTAATATCTGTAGCTTGTAACAACTTGCCGTTTTCCCAACTGAAAGCCTCCTGTTCAATTTAGTCGTTATCTCCGGCAAACAGATACAATTAGTGTTTAGCTAACACAAAAAAGTGCCCCGTTGGTTGCAGTGTTGAAAACTGAAATCAAACTCACCACGAGCCCCAGATGAACACACGGTCACTGCAGAGTAATCCAAGCATGTCAATTCAGGCTCGAATGAGCAACTGTTGGTTTAATCGGATTTTCTTTTATATAACAACTGACAAAGGAGGATTATAGGGGGCAAACCAAACGTGAATGGTGCGCAATCCGAAAATTATCTTTATCTATATAAACAATCTCAGCTATCGTTTTCATGTTGTACGTGCTCAGGCCCGCTGTCTCTTAGTTAACGCTGTCTGGTTTCTTCCTGAAAATTAGAAAATTTAGAACATCATTCTGAAATTGTAAAATTTAGTCAAGGCTGTTTAATCTCCTAGCCATCTTCCATCAGCTTCCCAGCTGTCGATAAGAAGTTTGAAATGAGGTTTTAAAAACCGGGAGCTATGTCGTCGACCTAGCCCCTTTAAACACGGGGCGAGAAGCTGTGAGGGTACTGCAGTGGGAGCATTTTGCATGTTGAGCACTTGCTGCTGCAAAGAAAGCTCTCGTAGTCAGTCATCGCAAATGAAATTCCAAAAAAAGACTGCACATTGACTTCTACTTAACACACTCTCCTAGTAATCCCGGAGTAATGGCCTCCTATCTGATCAGTTACCTTGTTGACTTGTTACTTCAGGAGTATAGTTACGCATTTGTAGATAAGACGTACAAAATTGACTTGGGATGAACTCGGTAAAAAGGAAAGTAGCAAAGGCAAACAGCAAAAGGGAAAGTATTGCTCAATAGCTTTCATTCGAATGATTAAACTTAAGGATTTTATCCAGAGTTTGAAAAGTTAGAACCTCCTTTTACAGTACAACGGACAACACGATAGGAAAGCAATGCTCAGTAGGATTCATTTGAATGGTAACACTTAAAGATTTCGTCCACGGCCTCAAAAGTTAGAAGCACCTTGTATAGCACAAAAAAAAACAGCACCACAGTAAAGAACTGCTCAATAGGTTTTATTTCAATGTCGCACTTTAGGATTTCATCCACAGACTCAGGATTATAACTACCTTGTACAACACGACCAACAGCATAACAGGAAAGTAATGTTTAGCAGGTTTCATTTGAATGATGTCTATTTAGGACTGATTTCATCCATAAGTTCAAAAGTTCGAAACACTTCTCATGGCTCAGTATTTTTAAAGAGGGAAGAGCTAGTGAAGAACTCTGGAAATCTTTCAAAACACTCAAGTTAAACCTAATATTAGAGCTCATTAGTTGCAGATATAGATATCTAACTGTTTACCATGCAGATAACCGGAACAACTCTTGTGCAATGCGGTTACGTTTAGACGCCAGTTCAAAGTGCCGCGCTTATCAGTTTCTTCAAAAGAAATCGGTGGAATTTGACCTACTAAGCAAACCTCTCAATGCTCTTCTCAGCCGTGATACGTTGCTTGCATGCATGGTTTATGCGACTTAAGCTAAGCAAATTCAAAGTCATTTTCAAGGCAAAACTTAATTTTCAAGTAGCAGTTTTCATAAGATAGTACAATGCTTCTTTACCTTTTTTCAATAATTGAAATTTTGTAGACTAATTTTCCCGAAGCATCCGTCAGTCTGTCTTAAGCAGTCTCTGGTACTTAAGGATAATGTCCCTTACAGTTTGTTATGATCGGTATCTGAAGATTAAGATTGCTTCCAAAGTGTATTTATAGAGATGTTATCAAGTTGAGTTCCGACTGATGTATTGGCAAATCTGTGCATGTTAATTGTTTTACTAAAATCAGTGTGACAGAACGAAACGACCACAAAATGTACCTGTTAGAAATTTTACGGCCTTTTTAAGATTTACCGTGTGAAATACATTCGAAGACCGTATCAAGAAGTCTAGTAAACTATGCACATGCATAGACATGTAGAGGAAGTGAAAAGCCTGAGGTTATCGCAGAACATAGACCGTTTGAACTCTGCTATGTAATTAATGAGAATTAGTCCTTCATCTCGCGAGAGTGCTAAAGTGTAAATAACAGGACTGTGTCTCATGTTCGTTTTCAGTTCTCTCACTGGGGGAAACCATAGTCAATTATGGCTCCCCGTAATCCCAAAATTTCCAATGCAGCTCGTTCCATTCTTTATTCAAGGGTTCCCAAGGATCCAAGTCCACAAACGGCTTTAGAAAATCATGTTTGTCCTTCGTTTGATGATTTAATGCCGTTTAACCCTTTAAACCCTGATATCAGCATGCATATTCTCTACACCGTTCTCCATATGTTTCCCATGGTACTTATGCGAAGAATTTGTTTAACAATCAAGACCTTTTTTACTTCGTCTGAGTCAGTTAACAAACAGAAAATCGTTAACGTGACGGTGGTTTGGAAACCCCATCTTAATTAGCATAGATTTTAGCCATTTTATTCCTTCGTTTTTCTCCATATTTAATGATCAATTTGAGAAGCTATATTAAACACTCAAAATAGCGTCTGCGCCTCGTTTTTCAACCCATTTCTCGGTGTTCGAAATCCTGATTAAACATCCAAAAAATCTGAGAACAGTGTGAGCGTAAAATAGTGATTCTCTACAATAAAACCTGAAGAGGGCTGGTAGTGGCCAGCCGAAATATTGTATGAACGCCTCTACGCGTTGTTTAGATCAGTCCTTGCAGTAGCCTTCGGACCAAGTTGTGTATCTTATTATTATATTTTGACTGATCACGATCTGGGATCCAACGTTGTGCAAGCTTGATCGTACGCGGTTTCTTCAAGGTTTCTATACCTTAAAGCGTTTTTATCATTCCGAACAGTTATTTTCTGCGAAACAATTCGGCCCTGTTTATTTTTTACACAACGGGTCTTTGGAGGCCGGCCAGGGTAAAATTGTTACTTTGACCCAGTTTTGTAGAATTTTTAACAGATTCGCGCCATCCCGGCCCCGTTTTGTCTATGATCCTGTCGGGATCAAAGCTCACCGTGGAAAGAACAACAAAGTTTGAAAACTCAGCGTGCGTGGGAGGAGCTGGATCATGGAACCAGCAGGGTAATAGGGCTGAAATCAGTGAAATGCATGAATGCGAATGCATAGTAGCACGTCTGAAAAATCATGGGACACTCAACGAAGAATGTTTTGGAAAACGCTTCGAATTGCGTTGTACTGTTTTTTAAAAGAAACTAGAAGAAAAAAGAAACTATGCGAAGACTAATACAGTTCCAGCTTATACAGGGGCGTAACTCTTTTTTAATCAACCTAATCACTTTTTTACAATTCTTTCTTTGCGATTATGACGAGTCAGCGAGCGTGTCTGGGCAGATTTGCATCGATGGCGATTTCATTGTATTACTGTATTAGTTTTTGTATTGAGATAAACCAAAGCTTAGACGACCTTGGGCGCATTGCCTTGGTTATTTTATCATGGCCTTCTATAAAAGCTCTGGAAAGGCTCACCAGTCTACGTTTCTATTTAATCTTAAACATTCATCTGCTCACACAAAACGATTTTTTTTCGGGCACCAGTGGAATTTACCGCTGAGACAATCTAAAGATTATGTTCCCTTTCGCAAAGAGTAACCGCAATGGAGAACGCATATCAAAAGATATACTGATCTTATTTTGCACTATGGTTTCTAAAATAAAAACACAAGCTCAGTCTAACTGATTAATCTAAAACTCTATTATTACCGATTACTGATCTTACAAAAATACCTTAGCGACCTCAGGCCGCGGGGGAATAGTCTTTTTTTTTGTGTATTGAAGATTAAAGAAAACCATTGATTAAATTGATTTATGCTAGAAATTCCGCCAAGACAGCGCGCCATTTTGTATCTACGTACCTATATGCCTCTGGTTTGGGACTTGAAGGAAGCAAATCAGGTCCGTTGTAAGCAATTTTTGTTTCCGTTTTGGAAGGAAGAATGAACCGGTAGTTTGCAAATTAAAGACGAGAAGGAAAGTCAGTTCACCAAACGACTTTAAATTTTGAGACGGATTTAAACTGACACTAAGACGGGGAATAAGACCACCAGAACCGCAAAATGTGCGTTCATTAAACCTCATTAAACACCATCGAAATCGGCACTTGTCACTGACCATAGACATTTATCAACCATGCCATTTTACGCGCGATGTGAGAATAAGCTAGACTAATATACAACTAAAGTTCAGATCCTCGAAAGGACATTTGAGAGATTGCAGCATTTTCCGTGGCTTTCCACGACAATTGATAGATACCGTATATTGTACGACCGTATAACAATGAACACTCAAATAATACAGTGTTGATTGAAACGGATGCATCCATTCAGAATATTCCGGTTTATCTTTATACTTTATGAACTACAATACATGGACACTTAGTCGAAGATGAAATAAAGAGATAAAAGAGAACTATAAATCGTTTCTGTCCTCGATTGTTTCATACACGAGACAATACACGTTTATATTAGGGTTTTACCTTGTTCAGCCCTCGTGCGTTAATTCAGCTGACAAATCCACTTGCATATACCTGTTAAAAGTAGAGAAATCAGTAGAACTGTGGCGTGAAACTGGGCATTGCATGCACAGCTACAGCTTAGCAGCGAGAACCAACAGTCAGTCAGTTGCGGCTGCCGGGCATTTCCGTTCACTGCGTCCTCTCAAACAATACTTCTTTGCTTTAATAGAATAAACCACTTTAGACGAAATAAACTTCTTTATGCTAAAAAAGATTGCTGTGTAAGGACTTTACCTCTTGAATACGCAATGAAAGGTAGCGTTGATAAGTAGATTTTACTCAGGTCAAAGAAATACTTATTCGGAGAAGGTTATGCTTCGTTCCAAGTCTGCTAGAATCTGGTCGCGGGCTCTGATTTCTCAAAGCTTTGGTTTCAAGCCTGCTGTGAGGGATTGTTGTGATTCTAGTGGCAACTGACTTTCAAATGAGATACGTTGCCTTACACGGCAATACAATTGACTCGACAGCAGGACGTCTGCTGAAAATGATAACAATGACCTGCACGAGTGTCCAAAATCGAAATCTTAGAAACAAAAACAAAAAATACTCGAATAAGTTTAGCGATTTGCAAAGTAATGAAACAAACAAACAAAAAAAAAACCGTGAGAAAAGTATTCCTCGCCGAGCTCTTACATTTGAATGGCCACACTGAGGGATTATTAAAGGGGAAGTGTCACGGGGATTTGGTGTCATCTCAAAAAGCAAAAAATGTTATGGTATGATCAGAAACCTAAAAATAATGCTTCAATCGTGTGATAAATTATCACAAAATATATCAAAACTGTCGATTAGTGTCTCTGGTCATAGACGGACTGGGTCTCAATGAAATACAACTTGAAAAAAATTAGCCTAATCTTTTCAGTTCAAGTTTCCACATTTTCGTCTCCAAATGGGCTAGAACACAACATAATCTGTCTCTCTTTCAAGAATTGGTTGAATTTACTCTCTTGTTATTTTAGTATTACTTTGTAAAAAAGTAAAGTTATTGTAAAATGGCTTTGACCAAAAAAATATCAAAATTCCCGTGATACTTCCCCTTTAAAGTAGACTTGTTTCGAGTCATGTCTCAGCGGATTATAAAGAGAAAGACTGCCGGGTCAGAACCTTTTTACTACTACGAGACATGTAGTGTAGTTCTAACTTTTAAGTCTGTCAACGAAATTTTATAGTGTGACCATTCAAATGAAACCTCTTTGGCAGTACTTTTGCATGGCACCATTTGTTTTTCAATATTTTACAAAACGATATTTGGGATTTTTCTTGGATTTTGATATTTGGCACTTTAGGGAGGTAAAGGGTTAAACGACAGGGTAAAGGACGCGTTCGAAGGGATGAGAGACGATAAGCCGCATTGGTAGTCCATCTGATAGCGTAAAGTAGCCTCCTTTGAAGCCGTTGTATTAATTTTCCAGAAGGTATTTAAAATTCTGAAAATTGTTACGTATGAATTCCGTTGCTTAAACACGTGGCTCATAACGCTGTGATGACTTTTAAAACTCCAAGGGGTTCGCGTCAAGAAATTTGAAATTACGAATTGCTTACATTTTTCGAAAGATTAAATTTCTATGAGTGAAATTTATGATCCTCGCAGTGTGCTCTCACTCTTCTGGATCTTTCTGTGGCTCTACAGCAGTCACTTCACATTATAAAGGAGTTAGCCAGCGAACAAGCTTTTATACTAAAACTTGTCCAAATTATATTGTGTCTCGAATAGCTAAGAACGTTTTTAAAGAGCAAGAGTTGTTTCATTTTTGCCCGTTTAATTGACACAGCAGAGTTTTAATCCGCTTAGAAATAAATATTGATATTGTGATTTGTAGATAAATAAACAATTATATATACTGTATTGCCGATCGATCCAGGTGGTATGTTTGTATAGTGGAACGGGTGACACGCTGCATTAGAATGCGAGCAATCTCTCTCTTTTATTTATTTATATATTTATTTGTTTATAGTTTGGCGTGAAAAGTAATTGATTTTTAACGTTAACTTGCATTTATAAGGAAAGAAAGATGAGAATCGAAATCTCGCACTCTATTTGGCTACATTTAACTTCTATGTAATTTCTCTCCTTGAGTCACAAAACTTGTTCCATTGACGGTTAGTGTGATATTCGAAAGGTATTGGTGTGATACCATATCAGTAGTCGATATTGCAATTTTGTTCATTGCAAATCTTGGCATAGCAAGAGGAACCTCGTGACAAATTCGTGAAGAACTAAATTCACTCTGTTATTTAAGAAAAAAAATGAAATGACTCATAATTGGAATAATTGAGGATGTAGTTGTTTCCGTTGGTCGGTTTATCAGAGGCTTAAAAACCAGCATGAAGTTTATAAAAAAACAATACAACAATTCTTTGACGATTCGAGGCCGGAAAAGATTATCACTTCATTTTACGAGGCTGAAACACAGCAGCACAAGATCCAACTACTATTTGCAGGAAGCAGTTGGGATGTTTTACCATAAGCTGTGATAAGTTAATTAAAATTAACTTATCACAAGTTATGGCAGTTTCCGCAAGATTAACAGGGATTACTGATATTTCCGTAAAAGAGCCATTTTCTAACTACTAGACATAAAGTAAGTGCTCTGAATACAGTTTAATGTTTTAGTTAGCATGCATAGTTTGGGGTCTTTGTTGATCCACCCTGGCAGAATATTAATTCAAGCGGCAAACAGAAAAGGGTGCTTTTCGAAACACCGCTCGCATTGTACAGTTGCGCCACAGGAACCGTTTTAGTCGTTACTCATTTTTTGTCGTTGAACTGGGGCAAATACTTTGTGCTTTTTCCTTTTTTAATTAAAATTAACATAGCACAAGTCATTTATATGGCTGTTTCCGCAGGAATAACAGGGATTGTTGATATTTCCGTAAAAGACCTATCACCTAACTAGACATAAGTGCTATGAATACAGTTTAATGTTATAGTTAGCATGCATAGTTTGTGGTCTTTGTTTCACCCTGGCAGAATATTAAATCAAGCGGTAAACAGAAATGGTGCTTTTCGAAACACCGCTCGCATTGTACAGTTGCGCCACAGGAATCCTTTAAGTTATTACACTTTTTTTATACAAGAACTTTTTTTATAAGAACGTTGAAGCTGGAATCGGCCAAAATTTTAAGAATGTGCTAAGAATATACCCAGGCTGAGATTTTCTTAAAGGGACACTGTCACCTATTTTTAGTATCACAGTTGAAAAGCCAAAAAACATATTTGTTTCAATGGAAACCTTAAAATAATGGTCCAGTTTTGTTAACAAATACTCTACCAATGCACAGACTGACTAGTATTTGTTATCTTTGGCTGCGGATGGCCAGGATGGAAATGGATTGCAACTTGAAAAAATTGGCCAATTTTTTCAAGTTCCTCCCAAGAGTCGTGGAAAAATCTCAGAAAAACTTATTATGGTTTGTTCTTCCTTGAAGAAATCACTTGATATTATCTTCTTGGTGTTCTAAAAGCAATTTTATGTTTGAGCAAAGGTACTTTGTCATATATTTAGTGTATTTTGACCAAAACACAGCGAAATCTGCGTGACAATGCCCCTTTAAGAACGTCTTTATTCTGTCCTCTTAGTTTTCAGTTAATTAAAATTAATTGATCACAAATTTGACAGGATATCAGTTTCCGTAAAAGATCCATCTTTGAACTAGACACGAGTGCTATGAAAACAGTTGACTGGTTTAGTTAGCGTGCATTGTTTGTGGTCTTTATTCCACCCTGGCACAATATTAATTCAAGCGGCAAACAGAAATGGTGCTTTTTTACGCCGCTCGCATTGTATAGTTGCGCCACAGGAACCCAAATTATTAGCGGCGGTTCTTCAAGTTATTGTTAATGTTTTGCTGTTGAACTGCGGCAAATAATTTGTGCCTTTTCTTTTTCTTTTCTTTGCTTAAGTCAGCTAAAAATACTTTAGCATGGGAGGTGACCGCGAGAGTCACGAAGTAATCGACGGAAGGATTACTCACACCGCAAATTAACATGAGTTTCACAAGCTATACCTCCCTGCATTCTACGCGGCAACATTGTCGACAGATGGTTTTCCATTAAAAACAATAATAGTGATACAGTTCTAAACGTAGCAGGTCTGTGATAGGGTAGGGATTTTCAGTGTCCAGTCTAGTATGGGGTTGCAAAATCTGCTGAACATGGTCTGGTATGGGGTAAGGGTTTCAGAGTCCCAGCAGCACACCCCCACCCAAAAATATACAGAGTACACCCCCCTTCCGGGCCCTGAACGTACAGTTTGCATAAAGTAACCCTGACAGCCTGACAGGGGGGAGGGGGGAGGGAAGGGGGGGGGGGGGGGAGGACTCCCATATAAAAATGACGGGGCTGCTCGTTCTACCTTTTACGGGTCAAAATTTGTTGATTGGTACTGCTTTGGGTACTAAAATCTAAAATGACCACCGTTAGAATTATCGCGGTACCTTTTATGGTATTGAGCCGAAAAAATATGACAGAATATGGCATGTTTTGTTTTAGAATTGGTACCTCTTAGGGGTAAAAATTCATTTGAGCCACGCCAATCAAACGACATTCTGGTACCTTTTAGGGTGTTTATCGAAAATTTCCGATGAGCAACCCCGTCATTTTTATATGGGATTCCCCCTTCCCCGGGCTGACAGCATGATGAATTCTTAAAGTTTAGCTTCTGAAACGGTTGTTCATAAAGGAAGAGGTCAAAACAACTGCCCTCGATAGGGATCCACTTTTGCTATTGTTAAAAGGGTAGTTGCCTCAACAGGTGCCCCCCCCCCCCATTCACATAGGGACCCATTTTTAAATAAAGAAGGATAGCTGCTGCAGCTAGTACCCCCTCCTCTTCTTATAAGGACCCAGTTTTCAACAATGGCGGCCGACGGCTGCAGCTGATGACCCCCTCCCCTACACAAATGGTGGCAGCTGTAGCTAGTGACCCCCCTCCCCTGTAGAAAGAGTGGCAGCTGCAGCTGGTGACCCCCTTCCTAATATTCTAGTTAACGGATTACTTGAAGGTATAAATCAATCGTTCTGTCCCAATGTGGTCTATTACAGGATTGTAATGAAAGATATAGTTTTATCACTGATCCAAACTAATCCAAACTATTCATTATCACAGATCCCAAAAGCAAGGTACTCGGATTTTTAGCAGGATTTTAGTCGATCCCCTGCAAACAAATATTAAAAATGTGGTATCCAGCTGAGTTGATAGTTTATTTTTTTGTTCATAAGACTTAAACTATTTGGTACTTGTATTTTTGCCAGGTAGTGTTTTTACCTTATTTTTATTTGTACTGTAACAAATTTGGTTTGCACTTAATTCATATCAAAATTAGGAAGCAATAGAAAACAGATTTCGATTCCAAAATGTTTATGAAATTGAAGAGAGTTTAAAACTACACATCTGGGCAAAATTTTGAAGCGCAAGAGCATTTCTTTCAAGAGTTATAGGCGAACGAGTATTAAACATTTTTAGTAAAAATGTATATGGAGCGGCCATCTTGCTAACGTAGGGACACCATGAACATGGCAGCAAAAATTTCAGTCTTAATTACACCAAAAACTCACCACAAACAGTTTTGTAGGATGTGTAGTTGAGATTTGTGAATTTCTATGACGTCATGTCCAATACAAGAATATCGTAATTTAGCTCTTTGTAGATGAAGAAAGTTGTGGAAATTGTGGCCAGCGAAAAGAGATTCAAAAGCTGAGTGTTTTGAGCCACGGTTCCCACGACGGGCTGCCGCTCGTAACATCAGCGATTTTTTAGGCTGTGGCCAATTTACTTTTAATTACCAAGACCTCTACCAACTCAGCTACACCGAATTTTAGTGTTTCACTTTGCACGTACAAAGCATCACAGTTTGTTTATAGCCCCCGCCGAAATAGCAAAATGTGGCTTAGCTTATTTCCAAGTTATATCGCCTAATGCCACCAAATATACAACTTAAAAGGCAGTTTCTTGGTGTTGCGATCACCAAATGACGTAAAACAAAAGATTCAAAAGAAAGTAAACAATACCCACACCACAACACAAAAGCTAACCAACAATAGTTTCCGCAACACCAAGAAACACCCACTTAAATGGATAAAAAGATTCTATAGAGCAAAACAAAAGCATTGGTTTGCAAATAAAGTGCAGGATTGCAAGGATTGAAGTGGATTACAGTTCATCAAATTTGATTCATTGACAGGCGGTCAAGAAATAAAACTTGCCATTCTTGTGAAATTTTGACTTTTTCTAGCCGTTATTCTGTCTGTTTATTCATATTTCTTTTCTTCTATCACCTTTGGCGATGGCTTCTTACAATTTCAATATAATAAAGTAAGCTTAAAGCAAGCTCCTGGCCATAATCGTGAAAACACGATATTTCAGCCGGGACAGCATCCCTTTAACCCTCAGTCTGTCGACGAAATCCTATGGTGTGACCATTCAAATCGAACCTCCTCGCCAGTACATTTGCATGGTGCCGTTTGTTTTCAAATATTATACTGAAAATGAAATTTTGTATTTTTTTTTTTAAATTTCGATTTTTGGCTCTCTTGGGAGATAAAGGATTAACCTGTCTGATCCCTGATCCATCTATAAGCTAATGATCCTGACTCAGTGGCTTGTGATCCCATCCCAAACAAGATATTTCAGATTCCACCCCTTTGATCCCAGATCTCAGCCCTTTGATCTCTGATCTCATATCCTGCTATTAGTATAATCGAGAAAGCAGTTTATGCTTTCTACGTACACTGGTTTAGAGTGGGAGTGGGCGTGTCAGCGTGTCAGTTTCTGAACTGAGCTTATGTATTATTATATTAGTGACTCAAAAGCCGACAAAAATACGAAAAGGATCAGTCGTCTGCGAAGGCTTCTTAAGCCTCACGGGGTCAAAAGTCAGCTCACGTTAACAAAAGACGTATAAGCAGCATCTTTTTTTCTTATGAATGGGGTTAGTTTCTAGAGAAACTGTGGTGCTGCGTCGGTAGGGGGATGAAACACGAGAATTTAGTTTTATCGACTGAGTCGATAAGGTAAATTGACCACCGTAAAAAGATTCAAATAGCTGACGTTTCGAGCGCTAACCCTTCGTCGGAGCGAATAGCGCTCGAAACGTCAGCTATTTGAGTCTTTTTACGGTGGTCAATTTACCTTATCGACTCAGTCGATAAAACTAAATTATCTTTTTTTCTTACTTTTCTTTCGCGACCGACGAACTCGGCTGATGGATGGGTGGAGTGGTTTCTACTAGCGTAATAGGCCATTTGCACGATGACGTCATATGACTACAACTACCAGAATCCTTCAGTTTTTTGTTTTGTAGTGCAAATTAGGGCTATTGTTATTTAAACCGCAATGGGATTACAAAATTTAAATAAGAAAGGAAAAACGAAATGAATTCTGGTAGTTGTAGTCAAATGACGCCATCGTGCAAATGGCCCATTGCAAAGTCAATCGTGCACTCAAAAATTGCGGCTTCCACGGTCAGCGGTTATCAATTTCATCCTCGTCCCCAGGTCTTTCTCTTCTCTAGAGGAAGATCTCTGTGTCCGTGCAAAATTTTGCAATTGTTGGGGCTTGATTGAATTTCGATTTGCATTGCATTTCTTTCTTCATTTGCGGTGTTTTTAAAACACAAAACGAGATGTATGTAGGTATGCTGACCTTTGAGTGCAGCCACTGAGACGAGCGCTAAAGCCACACAAGTAGACGCAAGAAGGAATAGCAAGTAACCGCAAGTCAGTGTAACTGGCGTTGACTTTCGACCCCTTTCGGCGTCAGCGCGGTACACTTGCCGGCACAAAAGAGAAAACACAACAGGAGTGTACTGGCCAGACTTGAATTCGCGCCAAATTCAATGCACTTAACAAAGGGCAATCACGCCTCTCAGGCGCTTACACAGCATGCAAACGATACAAGATAAACACATTCGTTTTAGAATCACGCGATTGAGAAATAGGATCAGTGAAATCCCACGACTTTTGTGCCCTCGCATGTGCGCTTTCTCTTTGTGATAGAAACAGACACTGAATGTTTTTCACCAGTTCTAAGTAGAAAATTACTTTGCGCGCTTTAAGAGTGGTGTTACGCGATTTTACAGTTAAGTCAACGGTGCCTATTAAAGACAAAGGAAATCATGATAAAAGATTTGGGGAGAAATTAGGCGAACTCTCCACTTCCAAGAGCAAAAGTGAAGCTTCAACTGAAAGGGCATCATTTTTAGTTTAACAAGAACCGTAATTATCATTTTCGTACAAAGTGGCGATCGCTATGTTACCATGCCAGTATATCCTATTGAGTTCCCTAAACAGCGAAAATAAAGAGAAAGAAGGGAACAGTTGCGGTTGTGGCACAAAACAAAAATGATCCAATTCTTCAAAATATGTCAGCTCATTGCGTTTTGCAAAACTCTTGAAAATAAGTTTAACTGAAACAAACGCGTTGCAAATATGTCCAAGCATAAGGATAGAAACTTTAAAGCGCTGATAAGTCGAGCTAAATTGGAAGATTCAACAATGTGAGGTTTAGTGGGCGTTGCAAAGGTTCCAGATGTGGTCTGAATCAACCGTGTTCTCTGTTTCGTCGGCACTGAAGCTCAAGACAAACCGAACAATGCCGCGAAATAGATCGTTAGCTACATAGGTCAGATATAAGAATACGTCGCGTTAGCCGGAAGATCTAAACTTTAGACGTTATATTACAGCAAGGCAAAAGAGGTAGGCTAAACTGAACAAAACTGAGAGATCTTTACTTACCTAAACTCCGCCTTGGCTGGCTTGAAAAGGTCGCTCACACAAATACTTGGCTATGAAATCAGTTCTGTGTACTTCTTTGCGTTTGAGTAACAAGCTCTTGACATTTAGGCGACGCAGAAATCCTTATAAGGTCTTTTGCGGTCTCTTATTGGGCTCTGATACAAAACTGCAATAGTATAAGCTAAAAAAAATCGTCGGTCAGTCTGCAGATACAAGCGCCAACACTGATGTGCGCTTTGATATGCCAGGTCACCAGCTTACATGTTTAATTTCTTATCAGTCGGTTTAGATCACTCGCTAATAATAAACTCCTTCTGTTAAGAAGAATCCAGTAAGAGTCAGATATGCATCTTGTAGAGCGATTTTTTTTTCACTTCTGTCATTACAAAAGAACAGGTGGAATGTTGCCAGCTCCTGGGAAAAATCACCGATTTTGTCCTTGGCTACAGCATGGAGGCTTCTACATTTTTTATTTATTCTAAATTCCCCAAATGCAACATAAAAAGCGTTTAAGTGGATGGAACTTTTATCGAATAGATCGAATGTTATTGGGATGGATAATCACTTTATTATGGTCATTAATAATACTGCTAATCTATATTGACAAACTCAGACTATTTTATATTCAATTTTTTGAAATCCAATCGTGTTCAATCAATTAACTAAAAATAGTTTGATTATGTTATTTATCTCAATTATTTCAAGTGAAACATTTTTGCCGCTATATTTGCCCAGATCTGCGCAGATAACTTTGTTTGTTGGCCCTAAATATAGCCGAAAACTACGTGGCGGGGATGTTTTAGTTTACATTTGTTCTGCTTAATCCTTTAACTTTTAAGAGTGGCTTAGAGAAATTCTAGAAAAATCCAAAATGTCACTTTATAAAATATTGAAAATTAAAGAGTACCATGTGAGAATAATACTGCCGAGGAGCTTTCAATTGAATAATTACATGGTACAAAATTAGATCAACATTATATTGTACTGCATAGTGGACAGCACCTTAGAACAGAACTGTTCATTGGATATTATTTGGTCACACTTTAGGATTTTATGCACAGACTCAGAAGTTAGAACAACCTTGTAAAGCATAATGGGTAGCACCACAGGAAAGAACTGTTAATTGGATTTTAATTTCATTTAAATGGTCACACTTTAGGATTCCAAAGTTAGAGCCACCTTGAACAGCATAATTAACAGCACCACAGAAAAGTCGCTCAATAGCTTTCATTTGAATGATTACACTTTAGGATTCTATTAACAGACTCAAAGTGAGAACCATCTTAGCTGGTACAGCATAATAAACAGTACCACAAGGAAGCAGTGCTCAGAAACTTTTATTTGAATGTCCACACTTCAGGATTTCATCCGGCGCAAACTCAATAGTTAGTACCACCTTGTACAGTATAATACTAGTGCCACCGGGAAGTACTGTTAAATTCATATGAATGGCCACACTTTAGGATTTAATCCACAGACTTAACAAAGTCAGAACCAGTCCAAAGAAAGCTAGAAATACATAAGCACAAAAATAGATTCCATATCAGTGATCTGTAAAAACATGCTTTCACTTCGCCGTTTCAATTTATCTCGATTTCTAATGAACTGTCATTCTTTTTTTGAAAGGTTCATTGTTGGTTTAAAAGTGTATTGTGTGTGAAACGTTACTAACACAAATCTGCATCCCTTTTTTACGGAAGACGTCTTTTCATTCATTCATTCATTCAATTGCTGTGATCGCAATTCAGTGTCCCCAGTAGACTTTAATATTGCTTATGGATGGAGGTGCTAGACCCGGGGGAGGGAGGGAGGGGGATACTCTCATATATAAGCTATATGGGTATGTTCCGCTGTAAAGAGTATGGTTTTCAATACAAAAGAACTAATAAAGCAAGGCTGACTGTACAACTGGGATTATAATATTCTTTCCAATATTTCGTCAGGCACAGCCTGACTTCTTCAGGGAAACCAAGCAGTTCAGTCTGGGAAATCAGGGAGATTTGTTCTAGAATGGGCTATAATTTAATGGGGAACTGATCAGTGGTATGAAGACAGAGTTTCCAAAACGTTACGAGTCTGGGGTAAAGTAGGGGTTTTTGGTGTCTAGTGTTGGTTGCAAAATATAGCTGAACGTGGTCTGGTATAGGGTAAGGTGTTCAGAGTCCTGGCGGCACAACCACAGCCCAAAAAATATATAGAATACCCCTTCCCCTTCGGGTGCTAGAATCTCAGATATCAGTTATTAGTATATACTGGAACAGTGGATAGCATTGTTGGCGCGCTCTGATTGGCTACTGAAACTCGGAATAGCAAGTGCTATTCACCTCCCAGCAATTTGCGCGCGAAAATTGTAATCGTTGACAGGGATAAATGAGTTAAAAAGCATCAATTCTCGCCTGACAGTTATTTGGCGACTTCTCAGCTATCGGTTAAACCCCCCATATACTGTTTGTGTGTGTGTGTTGGGGGGGGGGGGGGGGGGGGACTCTCATGAAATTGGGGGGGGGGGGGGGGGGGGTAGATAGATAGATAGATAATCTTTATTTAAACACGGTAAAAATTCGTCAGCTAAAAATCATTATAATACTAACACAAAGCAATAAACTAATATTAAAAAATATCTATATATGAAGAATTTAATAAATAATAAAAAGCTGCTTTCCACGAATGCCGTGCCTTATAGTTCCTCTTTGAGAAGTCGTTTAAATTGCCCAAGGGACTCAGCTTTCCTTACATTATGAGAAAGGCTGTTCCAGAGCATGGCGCCACTATAACTGAAACTATTTTTATAGGGGGGGACTCTCATGAAATTGACGGGATTGGTCGTCGGAACATTTTGTAGGTGTAGCTCACATCACTTCGTACGCCCTAAAGGCCCGTTTACAATTTTCGGTGCAATTTTTGTCGCGCGCAAGTTGCATCTTCAAATCGCGTGTGTAAACTAGCGGCGATTTCAGTGCGATTTGTCGATGTCGCAGAGGTCGAGGTTTCGAACATGTTCGAAAACCTGATGCAACTTCATTGGTGGCGATTTTTGAGAAATCACAGCAAATTAAAGCAAATGTCGCACCCAAATCACATAGGAAACTCGCAGGCTATACCATACCAAGTTTAGCTGCATTATGCAACCTTTACCCTATAAGCCTCTATCACGCGTCGCCATTTTGTATAAAAATAAAAGATTTTTGCCTGCCCAACCTCGTTTTAAACTTTTTCACTGCGAGGCTGGGAGGGCAAAAACAAAGCATTTTATTCTCCGGGGAGTCAACATGGCCGCCGCGTGATAAAGGCCTATTCGATCCAGACTAGACACTGTAAACAGCCGCCTGTCATCGCTCCAGACCGCTGGAGGCGCGCAAACGCCACTAAATGCCAGTACTTGTTTATTTCTTGGTTATATATCCACTTTTTTTTATTTTAAACAAATTGATTTCACTTCATACACACAAGTATGCTAAATAGTTTTCTAAATACAATACGATCTTAATTTTTCTGTAATGACTAGGGTAACACTATCTACAATGTACACGCATGATTTCCTGAGCAAAATGCGTAACACAAGTTCTTCCGAGTAAATATAAAAGCGTTCTCTGACTAAAAAGTTTTAAAAATCCGAACTTTCGTAGGCTTGCACTGCAGTCTTCGAAGGGTAAAAAAAGAATGATAAAAAACTTGCATGAACTAAAAGATGTAAAAAATAAAAATGCATAAAATTATCAAAACAAGTTAAGAATGTTTCTTTTAATTCATGCGCGTTTTTTATCATTCTTTTTTTACTATTCGAAGACTGCAGTACAGGCAGCCGAAAGCTCGGATTTTACAAACTGTTCAGCCAGAGAACGCTTTGATATTTACTCAGTGTGATAAACTCTGGCTACGGTTCTACAATTTTCTTACAAGTTCGTCTGTTACGTTGAGAAATAACTGCATAATGTGTCATTTGTATACGATTTTGCTTATAGAAGAAAGTCACAAAGGAAAGAAAAGCGTGTGGTTTTCAAGTCAAGCCGATCCAAGTAGAATTTCGCTAAGACGATCAGTCAAAATAACCTGAAAACTACAGACAGTTTTAGTCCAAACGAAGGCCCTATGCAACCCAAAACGGCATATCACTTTTACGTTTACTTTATTTCTCTACTGTAACGTTTGTTTGTCTGCTATCAACCATAATAATAAGTATATAATGTACAAGAAAGTAAAAGCAAGATTTCACACTAAATAACACTACTTTAACGCTATGTATGATTACAAGCGGCGCAACTGAAAACTAATGCCCATCAAATGGTCACACTGGATATTAGAGCTGTTTTCAGTTGAGTGTCGTAAAACCAAAACCAAAGTAATCACTCTGGCCAATCACAACAGACACAGACAATCTGATGAACCAATCAGAACTCGAAGCAAATACATGTAGCCGGCGCCAAGCGCGGGAAAAAGCCATGCGAGCAAGTTACAATTGGTTTTGGTTTTTACTTCTGATTGGTTGAGAAAGTGGCGCGAGATTTCTTTTAGTCAATCGATTGCTAAATTACTTTCGACACTCTTTGAAAACCGCCCCGTTATCAAAATAAAGCCATATGGAGATGCTAAATTTATAAACTAATAAACATACAAGGTCTCAAAACAACTTAAGTAAACCGAACGCTCCTAAAGAGCAACTGAAAATAACTTCCTTAAAGGAAGGTGTTAATAAAAGAGTTAATTGTATGGACGCAGTTAACTTTCTTCTTCCGTCGCTATTTCCTGTTCTCCTTCAGTCGTTTGCACATACTCCACCTGCAGATTCACTTCTGGTTGTTTCGCTTCCGGTACGTAGACAGCCATAAGCGCAGCGGCTCCCTCGGCGTCCTCGGATGTCACGCCCTCAAAGATTTCCTTCCCCGATGAGGAGTCCACTTCCATAGCTTCCTGAGCTCCCGCCAGCTGATGCTGACTGGCTGAGACCAGCGCTTCCACCGCAGCCTGCAAAGCAGAGGCGTCGTGTGAGTGACCTGACGCAGCATTCGCAAGATCAAGCTCCACCGTCGCCATCTCCACTTCCCCGCTGGCTTGCACCACCTCCGTGACCTGCTCCCCGCTGCCCTCACCTTCTGTTGCAATCAGCGAGCTCGCATCCACTGTGGATGTCTCTTCTTCGACGCTTTCACCAGCAATGCCAGCTTCAACAGTTTCCTCTGTCTCCATAGTAACACCGCTGGCCGCCGCGGATTCAGCTATGACGTCCACATTGACGTATCCGTCTTCCTGCTCACCAGTCTCGTCGGTCTGGCTGCCCTGGTCCACCCCAGTGTGTTTGCGTTTGATGTGTTTGGTGAGGGAGGACTTCTCTTTGAACTGCCTATTGCACACATCGCATTGATAGGGCTTCTCGTCTGTGTGCGTCAGTTGATGTCGTCGCAGGTTGTACGGACTGGCGAACTCTTTGTTGCAGGTTTCGCAGATGTGCAGAGTGACTTCCTTGGCTTTCACTTTGGCTTCTGAGGAACGCAAAATTACACAACAAATGCAAGTCAGTGAAATACAGTATAGGCAAAAATAGTTTAAAATTTATAGGGTAGGGGTCATAGCAAGTATGTTCGACGAGAACCCACCTTGTGTAGGGGTGGGGGCTAGGCAAGATACCACCAATCTGATGAGCATAATCGACAAAATTTATTGGCCTGAAAATGTGCGATGAAACTTTAATATTCTGGAAGGTTTGAACCTTTTTCCCAGTTTCTACTCCTGATAGAGTGGGGGCTATATCAACAAGACACCATATTTTTACCAGTATTTTGTAAAACGGTGGGTCCTGATTTAACACGACGAAAACCATTGTCTTTTAAATTTTAATCGCGTTGTTTTAAGGATTAGCTACCAAAAACGCACCGATACTCGCGATAAAAGGCTTGAAGCATGGATCTCTTTCGGCTGCCTTTGCGTTCATTTACTTTTCTTTTCGGCGGACTTGCTCAAAAATACATATTCTCTTGCAGCCTACCAAGCGCTTAGCTGCAATCGAAAACTGAAGTCAATGCGGTCCACAAAAAGCTATTTGTATTTTGTATTTGCGACTTTAGGATAAACAGGGTCCCTATGGGTAACAACTTTCGAGCTCACTGGGTTACCCTCAATAAATAAAGTTGTCACTCTCTGCTCTTTGTCAAGTTACTATGAAAACCGTGCGCACCTTTTTTCTCGCAGTTGAGCAAGTGCTTTCTCAAGTCTCCCTTGGTCGGGAAGGTGACCTCGCAGAAGCGGCACTGAGCTATAGGCTTCTCCTTGTTTTTGTTGTCGCCGCACACTTTACGGATGTGTTTCTTGAGATGAGAGAGCCGTCCGAACAGGCTGCCACATTCGTCACACTTGAATGGACGCAGGTGATCGTGCCGGGTCCTGATGTGCATGGTGACTGTGGAGTCGTGACGGAACGACATGCCGCACCTACAAACAAATAATACGAACACTTGTAAGTGTCCCTGTGGCGTTCGTTTTTGAGCCAGAACGTAGCCTATTCCAGGATCCCAGATAGTAGGGATGAGATCAAACGCAAAAGCGAAATGCAATGCAAATGCATTCCTTAGAGCAGATTTTACTGCATTGTGCAGATCCGGGTTTTTCCAAACATAACTCGCCGGCTATGATTCGCTCGTCATGGCCAGCCCAACGAAAAAAGCGGCGATAGCTGAGGAGTCGACAAGATCAGTGGAGCGAGCGCGTGAGGATCGCCGCTTCGCACCCCTCCTGGTCGTGTATCGGTGTTTCGCGCCGGCCCCCCTAGCCTTATAGGGAGAAACCGACTGTTTTGCAGTCTAGCGCTTCCTCGATATGACGAACTATTATTAGAAATAATCCTTCAATTGCTGCATAACTACGATGATGATATCTAGCCTGTTGGGGTGGGGGGGGGAGCCTACCCCCCTTCGTCAGCACTGCCCGATATTTTTCTATGCGCGCCGGCTATCATTCACTCCTCTCTATCTGAACGCCATGATCTCTTTCTCCTTAATTATTTCTCCTGCAATTCATATGAATTATAGAGCAGTTTCCAATTGAGTGTCGAAAGTAATTACACAATTGCTGTGGTTTTGCATTGCTACGCTTTGTGATTGGCTAAAAAAATCTCGCGCCATTTTCTCGACCAATCAGAAGTAAAACCAAAACCAATCGTGACTTGCTCGCACGCGTTTTCCCGCGCTTGGCGCCGCCGACATATAATTGCTTCGAGCTCTGATTGGTTCATTGCATTGTTTACGACTGCTGTGATTGGTCAGAGTAATTACTTTGGTTTTGGTTTTACGACACTCAATTGAAAACTGCCCTGTTTCTCCTGCAATTCGTATGATTATATACACATTATCAATATTAGAACTAATCACTAGGACTGCAAAGTAGCAGTTTCAATCGTTTTTAATCGAGTAGACATCGAAAACGAATGAAAACGCGTGTCAGTGGACGAAAAACGCGTTTTTTAATATCTCCGCACAATTATTAAGGTTACAGTGTACCTTCAGATCGAAAATTTATTGAAATTTTTTTTTTTGGCGTCAAAATAAAGTTTACAGAATGAACTTTCATCCAAAAAAAAATTATCGAAAAATAGTGAAAATTGACGGAGAAATGACGGTATAACTTTTGTGGGCGGAGTTTGTTTATGAAGCGATATGTTTTTCTAAGCGCTGTTTTCTCAAAGTTAATTTTTCGCTTGTAGGGGACACTTTAAAGAGCTACAACTCAAAGGGAATTTGTTCGATTTTCCTCAAATTTGGACACAAGCTAGGCTAACATATAATCAACAAAAACATTTCGGCGAATTTCTTATTTCCGAAAACTTTTTCGTCAAGATCCATTTCCGTGCGATCACTTCAATTTGTTTTCTCCCTTTTTCGAAAATATTCTGTAACATTTCACTGCAATTGAATATGGGAAATCGCCGACACGTTTTTTCAGCGCTTCGTGTCCGAAAACCCGAGAACAAATCAAATTAGCAAAATACAATAATCGCTTTGAGTTATAGCGTTTTAAAGCTGATTCGGACGTTCGAATTTAGACGTAAAAAATTCGACAATTCATTTTATTACCAAATGGTTTCCATATTTAGATAGCCAGCTCTATAAGCTTTAATTTGATATCTGGGTTTAGGTATATTAAGTGTAATCTTAAGACGCTAGAGCTGTTATACTGGAGACACCCCCGAAGGTACACTGTAACGTTAAGTAATGTTATTATATCAAGTCCTAGTAAGAACTAGGCAACCTAACGGCAAGTAATGCAGAAAGGTGTTAATTGTGATATTGTTGAAACCGTTCACCTCATTGGCTAAAACGTGAAAATCTACCATCACTTAAACCAGGTAGTGCATTTATTTCTCTCTCGTTTACTAATTGGTTCCCTTTTAGTGAAAACTATTCTGAGTTTTAATGCAAACAAAATTCTATGTGGGAAACATGTAAAATTAGAAGCATTTCTTGGCCATTGTTTCGGAGTTTCAGGATTGGATGAAATCTTGTAGCACAAAAGATAAACATCTCTTTAAAATAAAGTTCCAGTAAATTATATTTAAAAAACATGTTGTCCAGAGGTTGATGCATTCTCAGTAGAAAAAACCTAAACAACCTTATGTGGGGAAAGCGAAATGCCGCGGAACAATAGAGCATTACCTATTTCTTACACGCATTGTTACTTAACACAAATAAAACCGATCTTTCATCCGACATGTGAAACAACGGTAGTTTTTTTTCGCAATTTTTTTTTTATTTCTCGTAATGTTCACCTTGGTGGTGGGGGGGGGGGGGGGGGGGGGGGGCAGGGGGGTCAGAACCTCCCGCTTCCCGTACCTTGTTCTCCCGCCCTTAAGCATCCCGCTCCCGACTGCCGTAAATTTAAAAAACAAACAAACATCCAAGTCATTTAATTAGCTGCGCAATTCTTTGGCTTTTCCTTAATTGGCTCTAGATTAAACTTTTTAATAAAGTTTCGACTTACTTAACACCAATAAACACCAATGAATACCAAACCTTTTAATTTTTGCTGCGAAAGGCGCAATTTATTATGTAACCGTAGCAACGATGATATCTTCACATGTGAAGATATCGTATTTTTGCGCGAAAGCTCACCTGATATTTCACTGGTGTTTATATAGTACTATATAATAAGGGCCTGTTTTGGACTGTTCTTCGGACAAAACGCAAAACGATAACTCGCTTTTAGCACAGCTTTATGCCGCCCTTTATTAACGTGGCTTCCAAATGGTCGATATGTTGTCTATGGATGCTGATGATGCTAGTCATCCTAGTACCTAGCATCGATTGCAACCTTTGACACCTTTACTGAAAAGAACTCCACTGTTGATGGACTTTTTTAGAATCAAACTTTAAGTCAAATTTAAAAGTTTTTCGTTTTCATGACAAGCTTTATCCGACTCTGTACCGTAGAACATCAGCTGGGTGTCACGATTTAAGAAGGACACGAATCTCGCCATGTCACGATGAAAACCAGAAGAACAATAACACCATTCAATTTGCCCCGTGTCTGCACATGTCTGGTCACTGTTAATTGCTCCAGCAAAAGTACACAAAACATTCTTCGAAAAAAATCATCTAAAAAATGGTCCGGTTGTGGCTGTTGTGTGACTTGTGTCTGAAGAAGAGTATCTAACTTATATCTACAGGACTCTACAGTGGTAGCAAATTCAAGGAAGACTAAAAAATACAACATTATTACGTCTATTATTGTCATTATTGCTGTGCTCAGTTTAAAACAGGAAAGCACACCGTGTAATTCATAATCTTTGGAAGCGATCTTGTCTTTATTTTCTATGAAGTCATTCCTCACTGCTTCCCACGCTGTTTGTCCCCCTATTCTTATCGGAATCGATTTTGCTTTGTCTAAAACAAAGAACTGGGTAGTAAAAGAAACCATGCCACACTCTCCAGCGCGCTCATTTAAACGGCATTCCCTTGACACATCCCTGCACCACGCGTTAAAATCTTGGTTCTTTCAGATTGAGGATCGTATGGAGCAAGCTCTCACGAAGGCCTTCCATGAATAGATCTGTCACTTCCGCAGCGAAAAATACTTAGGCCGAATAAAATTGTCTTCGACGACATACATTTGGCTTGCTCGCTCACTTGACTCACTTCTATATCGACAATATCGCCTCAGCGCGCGTCATGTGCATTCATGCTTGTCTTTCATGACGTATGTCGTAATCGGCACTAAAAGGACTAAAAGGGTTTACAATATCACCGGAAATAACCCCAAGCGGTCCCTCAAGCGCGAATTTTCATTTGCTGGACTTTGCTTGTTTTCCCAGAAGACGCTAAATGCAAGTAACATAAAATTTTGGGATCTTCTTTTTGAAAGTGCTGTAACGACTTAATTAATGACAAAAGTTCGCTTTGAATTTCTCTCCCGCTTCCCGCCCCCTTTCAACTCCCGCTTCCCGCCATTTCCTCTCCCGCCTCCCTCCCCTATTCTCCCGGGCTCCCGCCCCCCTGTCCCCCTCCACTTGGTGTACACCCTGCTAGCAGGGTTTAAAGAGGTTCTGCTCGCAGGGTGCTGGGAGAGTAACAGGTCAACTATTTCACTGTAGGAGTTACACCTAAAGTCATGCAATGATTTCTATATTTAGAGTCTGGATAAAACTTATGAAAATTAATAAGCAATGACTCATCTGGTGTTTTTTTTTTCGGCATTTCGAAAATTGATATTTTGAACTTTTTTTTTCGATTTTGTACTTCATTGCTTTTGTGCGTGAAAGTTATGTTTAATAGACCCCCACGCCTCGCAGCGGATTGTTATTGCAGGTGCTGTATGGTTTTCATCCAGTTTTGATTACAAGGTTACATCTCAAAATAACACGCTTCCGGTAATTTACGCCAGAAGTGGTTTCACACTTGAAGTATTATCGCAGACAATCACTAAAGACGATTGATGCTTGGCAAAAATGCACTTTTAAGTATCAGACTCCCGCGTCGAGAAATAAGAACCTTATTTTATGGACATGGCAAATTAGCACCGAATTATAAGTCGCGGAAACTCTCCCGACACGCGATCTAGCATGGTTATTTTACGACTCTCGAGTGGATAAGCTGATTTGTAGCCTGGGTTCCGAAATATCTCTTTAGAATTAAAACTCACGAGGCGCTGAATCAACAACGATAAATGGATGTTTGAACTTAGCTTTAAGATAAAATTGTTTACTTATATTTGAATATGGTGACGCCCGTCAAATTAGCACCAAATCGCTTCGCAATGAACTGTAACTACATATTAAGACTTTTCACGCAGGATTTCAAAATTATAACTTAGGATGGCAAGATTAACCATTCTATTCTATAAGAGTCAAACACAGAGTCCCGTCATATGTCATATGTCCCGTCATATATGATTCTAACGTCGAGTCTGCAGATGAAATCCTACCGTGTGACCATTCAAATGAAAGCTACTGAGCAGTACTTTCCTGTGGTACTGTTTATTATGCTGTACAAGGTGGTTCTAACTTTTGAGTCTGTGGATGAAATCCTAAAGTGTGACCATTCAAATGAAAGCTACTGAGCAGTACTTTCCTGTGGTACCGTTTATTTTGCTGAACAAGGTGGTTCTAGCTTTTGAGTCTGTGGATGAAATCCTGAAGTGTGACCATTCAAATGAAAGCTACTGAGCAGTACTTTCCTGTGGCACTGTTTATATTGCTGTACAAGGTGGTCCTAATGTTTGAGTCTGTGGACGAAACCCTTGTGTGTGACCTTTCAGAAGGCTTCTGATGAGTACTTTCCTGTGTTGCTGTCTATTTATGCTGTACAAGATGGTTCTAACTTTTGAGTCCGTGCATCAAATCCTAAAGTGTGACCTTTTAGGGAGCTATAATTGAGTCGTGCCAGGTTGTGGTATCCTGTGGTGCTGTTTATTGTGTTGTACATGTAAAAGGTAGTTCTAACTTTTGAGTCCATGCGTGAAATCCTCAGTGACCTTTCAGATAGCTTTTTTAGTAGTGCTTATACCTGTGGTGCTGTTTATTGTTCTGTACACCGAGGTGGTTCTAGCTTTTGAATGAAATCCTAAGTAATGACCATTCAAATGTAAGCTGTTCAAATACTTCTCTATAATGTTGGGTTTCAATTGCTCCCAAGTGGAAATTTAAGCACATATAAGGAAGCTCCTTATTTTAGCTCTGTAGCTGGAAGAAAGTTTTTAATAAACGGTCTTTAAGTCTGGAACTCTTATATGTTGGAGTATTAGGGGTGATGTGGCTCCGCATGTAGCTTTGCATGATCAAATATTTTTAAATTGTTCACACAGGAAGAAGAGGTGTGCCCAGAGAATATTCAAGTGTTTTCGCAGATTGCATGCGAGATAAATGATGTTACTAATTGAATTATGGGACTGTCACATTTATCTGATGGAAAACCACATTATTAATTCATTAATTAAATTAGTCTGAAGACCACACCTGTTGCAGACGTAGGGCTTCTCTCCAGAATGAATTCTCTGGTGCACATTTAACTGATGCAAACGGCGGAAAAATCGGCCACAGTCTTCACACTTGAATTTCTTTATATCTAGCACAAATGGTAAAATACAATAATTGAGTAATTTAAAACTTAGTGCTTCCCTTTTGGCCAAGCTTGCTCTAAGCCCCTATCACCAGCTATGCCCAGGGTGTGGTGAGGGATGTTCCCTAGGCCTTATGTACAGGATATAAGCTATATATGTACAGTAGAATTCTGAAAGTTGTGGTCCTGTTACTTTCAGAATTTACATGGCATCCTTGAAAAGCAGCTGTATTATTTCCATATATTTCCTTTGTAATAAGTTAGTTAAATCAATATGAGTTTCTAAAGATTGTAATGGCTGAAGGAATGTTATGGTGTCTAAGTAAAGTTATCTTATCTTATCTTAATTAACAGCCCTAAGGGGGCACAACTTTTGGGAAGCAGCTAATTTCAGGTGGCTGTTACTTTCAAACTGCTAAAAAGCACAAACAATCCATTACAAGAAAATTATTGAATAAGGTTCATATAACCGCAAAATTGGATGTTCTGACTCAAAAATAATGAAAGGAAGCAAGACAACATCCTTTCCAACATGCTAGACTATTGTAATCAACACTAGAATTCTACACTGAAATTCCCACGATTTCATGTTTAGGGTAGCTGTCAAGGTTGTTAAATGGAGCCCTTCAACTAGCATGCCATAAAAATCCCGGTTATATATAGGCCCATCATTATTCCAGTTGCACCCCATCTGATATATAATCACACCAGGTTTCTCAACAGCAATACTTTACAACAATAATTAATTTGCACCAAATTAACTAAAACCAGAAACCCATAAGTGGGTTGAAACGTGCACCTGTCTCTTGTATGCTTCAAAACATGCTTCCGATTATTCAATTTCCTAAGACGTTGTTACAGCCATATTTGGAAAATCAAGATAAAAATATTAACCAATCAATTCGCTCGAACAACTTGCTTGCAATCTCCCTGG
Organism: Dendrophyllia cribrosa; assembly: GCA_024195265.1. Taxonomy (NCBI): domain Eukaryota; kingdom Metazoa; phylum Cnidaria; class Anthozoa; order Scleractinia; family Dendrophylliidae; genus Dendrophyllia; species Dendrophyllia cribrosa. The sequence goes on from JAJLRJ010000010.1 coordinate 26,328,288, forward strand.
ACCGAGGGGTTTCCAAATATGGTACTAAGCAAAAATTGAATATTCAGAAGCTGCAAATGCGCGTTACACGTTTCAACCCACTTATGGGTTTCTGCTAAAACATATAGATTACTTCATGGGCAGTGTGGGCGTACGGCATTAATACGCACAAGATGGTGATGTATCGGAAATCAAACAAGTGAGATTTCTGATACAAACCAACGAGTGCGTAAATGCTGTAATTTGTTTATTTTATACATTTGTGATTGGACGAAATGCTTTTTTCACGTGTGAGAAAGTCGTTTTGCCATTCTGATTGGCTGCTAACCCCAAACGGGGTTTTCACACGCTTTTTATCATGTATGTTTTTTTGCTTGCCAGCCAAAAAATCCTTATGAAGTTCAAAGCTGTGCTCTAAGAGTTATCACAGTGAGCCCAAAGGGAGTCCAACTATAAAATTTAGGGTGCCCAGCAGTTAAGCTATACGCAAAAACTAAGTTTTTCTTGTTGCCGGAGACAAGAGTTAGTTGCCTATGGCATCCGGGCACTGCTAGAGAACAGCCTTGAAGTTGTATAAGCCCAGGGCTTATAACCGAGATTGTATGATACGAAGATGAAATTGAAGTAATCAGAGCATTTACACTAACCTGTGTGTATCTGAAGGTGCTTCTTCAGATCTGATGGGTACTTGAAGCTCTTGTTACATTGACCACACACTCTAGGACCATCACTTAACTTTCTCTTGCCTGTTGGAGTTCTTGCAGCAATGGGCTCTTCAATCAACAAAAAAATTAAATTAGTTTAAATACGAATCTCCTCTGTGTAATCAGTCTTCTACCTTATCATAGGAAATTATTGCTTGTGTCAATTAAGGTATTTTTAATATTAATGCGACTCAAATTAACATGAATTGGAGTGAAAATTACTTTCCAAATAAAGGAAATTGACACAAAAGAGGAGGCGAAATTTCAAGTTAACAAAATTAACATGATTACATGTAACACAAACACAGTTGTGGTGACAAAAATGAACAAAATAGATCATAGATCTAGAACCTGAGTGCTTGACAAAATTAATGTAAAATTCTCCTATGTAGGGGTTGAGAGGAGCAATCTGCCCACTAAGTGCAGTTTTTACAGACAAATACAATGATAATGATCTGCATTTGTTGAAGCAAATAATTTTTAATTCACACATAAAAAAGTATCATCCTTTTTAAAATGGTTAGTCACAATTTTTTGTGTGGAAATCCATATTAAATGCCACAGTTTACATAAATATAAACATAATGTATGGAACATTGATTTTATTGTTTAAGTAATGATCCGCATAAGAAGGATAGCGCTGAACGGCAATGGAATGTCAAACACGATGGAATGTCAAGATTTTTCATTGTTACAACTAGTGATGTCATTGGCCTAGATTCAAAAACCGCTAAAAAGTTAAGGTTCAAGGTGCATTTTGTCTAATTAACTGGCTCGTCGCTCTGCGACGAGACAGTTCTTAAAATACCCTCTTTTTTTTTTTTTCCCTGTCGGGTCACCTGCCCCGGGAATCACTTTTGCTGCGGCCAACACCGTACCTAGTTTACTTCCGGTTTTCAGAAATGGCGTAATCAGTGATGTCAGCAACTATAATTCAAATATTTACCGTTCTTATTTCGACGGAATTGTTAAAAATTAAATCTCTGTGATTTTCGGATGTGATCTATTTCTGGTAAAAGGAAAGCGGGTTGAATTTTTCTAAACAAATCAATTGTCAAACAGTCGAGTTTAGATCGAATAAATCATTGTATAAAACACGTCCCGGCAAGTCAAAAAACTGCTGAGTAAACAATTCTCAAGCATTACATCATGGAGTCACGCTCAACACATCTCTCATTTATGTCACGCTATGGTCGGCTGTTAATTATTTGATCGATCATGTTGATATTGTTAATTTATTCCTATCAATGATTCTCCAAAATGCCTGTATTTAAACAATCCTGATTCCTTGTAGTAGGTGGTTTCAAGCATTTTAAAGGGAAAAAAATATACAAAGTTCTGAACTTGTGTTTTTTCTAACAGTACCAAGCCGATCAAAGAAAAAATTATAGACCTTAAATTGTAGCCTACTAAGGGATGGACCATTTTATTTTTATGGCGGGCAAGGGGCAGGGGGCGGCAATTTTTCTGATCATGAATTTTTTTTCCGTCTTGATGTTGTGCAAGAATTGTTTTTGGGGATCGTTGGATACTTTTTTTCCTTTGGCTCGCTGTGCATGATTTTTTCCTTTACTTTTCCTGTGCATGAAATTTTTTTTGTGGTTATTGCCCAACCCCCCCCCCCCCTTAAAAATAAAATGGTCCGTCCCTAAGAAGTGTTTGAAGCGGGGTGTGAAATGTAAATGTAGATGTGGACTGGACTGTGCATATTAATAGATTCCAGATTGTATATTGTGGATTGTTAACCCATTGACACCTGAGGATTTTTACGTTTTTGAGTGATTTTCTGCATACACACGCCCCATAGGATTTCGTGACTTCATATTTGGAGTTACCATTGAAAGTGCTGCTGTTCTAAAACACTGAAGGCTCGAGTTTACTGGAAACGTCATTGTGACGATCTCATTTTGCTTGGTTGATTTGCAATAAAGGGTCCAATATGAATTATCTACGATTTTGGTAAGTTCACAGCCATTTTTCATCTTTAGTAGCTGCCTGGTGAGCATCATTAAGCTTGGAGGTAGTTCAGAGTCCACTTCTCAATGAAGCGAGTTAGGTGTTGTACTTCGTTTACGAATTTGGCTCGTTGCTCGTTGAACTGGAAAAATGGCCGCCTGGAAACGAAGTAGCTTTGGGACTCGACTCTGGATGAATTTCTCGACCTACCGCGGCATATTTTGGAAGTTGCGACCACAGGAGAACACAACAAGCGCGAAATTTCGGCGGTGGGTCAGAGTGGCTGTGGACTTAGTATATATATGAAAATTGTGGAGGACGGAATGGACGCTGTCGAAAAATCTGTTTATTTCCCGGCATGCAGTGCGGTGGTGATGTTGAAAATCGATGCAAGGTGAGTATGCACTAGTGTAAGAAGCTGTAGCTAGGCCCGAGCAACGAATAAGAGCAAAAAAATTCACTGCTAAGCTAGGACTAGGACTGAATTTTGCTGTAAATGTTGACTTTTGGGTTTGCCACGATGATTTGAATAAAAAAAAACTAAAGGCAAAAACGTGATTTTTGTTGTTTTTCTATGACGTTAAAAACGGTAATTTTTGTTATTGTCCAAATTCAAACGCTGATATTCTGCAAAAATCGCTGACTTTTTTGTGTTTATTGGGTATCTCAATTTGAAAGACTTTCTAGTCAATGCTCACAACTGCTAGTTAAGGCAATGTTCGCACGATTGAGAAAGTTACAATGTTTTAAAGCAGTGGAGTCTTGTACGGGCGGTTCAGGTGTCAATGGGTTAATATAAAACTCTAAAATGAAAACCGGGTGGAAACTGAGACCAAATGAGCCAGTTGCGAAGCCCAATGGGATCCTTGTTTTTTTAAGGTTTCAAGTAATTTGAGATCCAATCGCACAACATACAATTTTTAAAAGAAATTGTATTTGGGGAACTTCATCAAAGAAGCAAAATTATTAGCTATTGTCTTCTGCTATTCTGATTGGTTAAGCACGAACATTTCCTAAAATTTATTTGACGCAAATGGATTTTCTTTATTTTTATAATGAAATATAATTATTAACCATCAGCTCCTCCCCTATTCTTGAAATCAAAGATATTCTATGTGGGAAAGAGCTAATGCTGCAGAACAATGAAGTTTGCTATCGTTCTTATGTGGAACAATACTTAAGGTACATCGATCGCTATTAACACGTTGATTTTAAATAAAAATTTCTCGAAAACAAAACAACTGATTGTAGTAAATATATGACGGGTTGAGACAACTAAAGTCAAGGTTTAATAAAATGAATTTGGTTATAAATGGGGTTGACAGACCTACACGACTCCTGTTGTGTGACCATTGTATTGTTTTAAGCCTTCAAGCATATCTTTAAGCAATTCTCTGTAATAATAGACCGGCTAAACACTATTACCGCTCGTTGCTAAAAAGTACTTAAAAAGCATAAAGCTTTCCCAGTAAGACTTAAGAGAGAAATGCGCCTTTAATCAGTTATGAATTTGTTCTCTTCGTTGATATTGATCTCTTGATCTCGGCGGATTATCTCTCAAATTGATAGGAGGATTTCATGCTGTTCAGAGCCGTTAGAATTATTATATTTCTTTATGCCTGTTTGGTGCTAGCTCTATTGGCATACATTGCGGTTTCTTTGGCTCACTTTTGTAGCAAGATAAATACTAATCGGCTAAAGTTTGTTATAGCTTTGAAAGTGCAAGGATCGTTAAATTTCTCAGGCCGTGATTTCAGTAGTGTCTAAAGTCTGCAGTGTGCAAGACTTGTGAGAAAGTGTTTCTCATCACGGATATAGGCATCTTAGATCCAAGTCTCAAAAAGCCGTAGTCTACAATTCCACTGCAATGGAATAATGAATTCTTGCAATAATTTTTAGCTCCTTAGTTAGTTCTGTAGTTGAGTTGTGTGTCTCAGTGGAGCTAGGATAAACCTCCGTTGTTTTGTAATAGCGTTTGATTTGGCATCCAACAGATAATCTACAGCATGGATGCTGTTTTGTAAATCTCACGGATGCTAGTATATTCTTCTCTCCATGTGTAGATGTTTAAGCTAAAGCAAGACTGCAGTTTCGATTCTACTCGTGAATCTCATCAGTTGCTAGAGGTATATCTTATGGATATTGGTAACGTTCAAAAGTTTTAGCCGTTTATATATCGCTTAAGCGGATCGAAAATGTGCGTCTATATTTCTAGGCTATAGGCTGACAGTGTTCTAATTTGCCGAGTGCTAACAGATGCAGGGCTCGAAATTGAGCCCGTATCGGGCGCATTTGTGACTAAGATTTTGCTTTTGCGACTAAAATCTGTCTATTAGCCGCGATTTTGCGATTGTTTTACGGCCTAGTTAATAAAGGATTAATATTTGTAACTGGTAGTTGTATTTTTATCCGAAAAATCCTGCGAAATTCACGTTGAATGTTGCGTGACTTAATCGTTGATTTTATGCTCTATTAATGCAGTTTAGTCCAAGAAGTGTATCACGGGCGCACTTTTTCAGACTTTCTCAGAAATTTCTTGTCTCTCATTTTCGGTTCCGATAGTAGTATTTAGTTTTTTTTTTTTGCGATTAAAATTTTCGAACTTGCGACTAAATTTTAGGAATTACTCGCAAATTGCGGTTGAGAATTTTTTTTAATTTCGAGCCCTGAGATGGCTGAAAAACCAGGTACTTCACTTTCCAAGCTGTCTACTTTAAAAGGAAAATAATTTCATTTTTCATTTCATTTATTTGTTTACTAACCTTTACAGATGTTAATATTTAAATTTGAATCACGTTATATTAGGAAGGAGAGGAGAGGGGCACATCTAGATAAACTAATATTGTGCCCCCTAAAGTTATATAAGTATAAACAAAAAACTTGTAATTTTTTAGTAAAAAGTAAAGGAAAACTTATAAAATAGCTTGGTAAATGTCAAAAGAGATGATGTTTCATTAGTATTGGGCAAGGTACCAGCGTAAAAGTACTTTTCTAAACATCTTTCTAGATGGTTTGTCTCTGATTAATTGCGGAATACTATTCTAAAAAAATCTTCCAATAACGCTCGGGCAGAATCTCCTGAGATTAGTTCGAAAAAAGGGTATGACTACTTGATTAGATGATGCACTGCGGGTATTGTAGTTATGTAGCTCAGATACTAGTGAAACAGGTATATTAGGAAACTTTTCATTGTGGAAATAATCATAAAAAAGCATACATGTGTTCAGTTTAACAATATCAGGAAATTTCAAAAGATTTAGGGATACGTAGTGTGGAGTTATTGATTCCATTAAAGGAACATCATTTATAATACGAACCGCTTTGTTTTGTAATTTTACCATTTGAGACAGTGGAGCATTATAATTATTTCCCCATAGTGTACAAGCATAAGTAAGGTAAGGATATATAAGAGAATAATATAAACTAATAAGTGTTGCTTTTGAGACATAATGTTTTAACTTGACCATTATATTTATATTTTTACTAATTTTGCCATATACGTAGTCAATATGGTCACGCCAAGTAAGGTAACAATCTATATACACACCAAGATATTTGACGTAAGAGGACTTCTCTAAATGAACATTTGCTACACTTAATGGTGGATATAAATTGTAATTTTCCTTTTGACGTGGCATAAAAATGAGATACTTAGTTTTTGTCAAAGAAAAATAATGCGCAATGCTCAGCAAGCTACTTACAATAACATTAGTAAACCTGACCATCTGATCAAAAAGTGAATGAGAAATTGATCTTACTTTGTACGGTAACTGATTCTTCTCCTTCATCCAAATCTGCATCAGTTTCGCCAACCGCTTGAGACACGGCTTGAGCACCTGGTACCACGGCAACAGTGTCGGCACTAATATCAACAGTGGCTTCCACTGACAGCTCACCTCCACCACTTGAGCCTACAACATAGTTACAAACTCAGATAATGAAAGCAAGAATGGACTTCACATTTGTTAACGAAAATGAAGTTTTGTAGGGAAATTTGATCTTAAAGGGAACATTCACTGTTATAACAAATTGATGCTCATTGTTAGAAATGACGTCTAAATTTCAATTTGTTTTTTAACAAGTGGAAAGAAAATTTAGGAGATAAGACAGTAATTCCAACAATTCAACATTAGCTTCTTTCAAGAGTAGAGTTTTGAAAAATAATGACGCATTTGCCATTTCTTATTTTTCTTATGTGATAAGTTCTGATAGCCTGTGAAAGCTTTAGTTTTCCAAGAAGCCCCTCACAATCTCTTCATGAGGCTGGGCTGAAATTAAAATTTAAGCTTTTCACCCCCTTTATTGATCACCACACAGTAAACTGACTTTCATCATCCTGATCCTAGCAGAATGCAGAACCTATGTTTTACACCATCCTTGTAAAATGGTCTTGCTCACCAAAAGTCAGTCCCTGCTAAGTTGTTAGAGCATGCAAAGGGCAAGAGTATGACTTACACAACAAGGAAACAGATTTGTTTTTGTAGTCACACATTGTTGACAAACTGAATACAGTTTAATTGCATTAACCCTGTTACGTTTGACAAAAACTGCTTGATACTCACCCTCGCCCTCAGCACTAACATCTACTGTCACTGTCTCTTGGCCGCTACCAGCTGATCCATCATCTATAGCATGAAGACCTGCAGTCAATACCTGAAGAGTTTCAGCAGATACGCTGACTGCTCCTCCTGGGCCAACGCCTCCAGTTGGGAGATTTGAAACAAGAACGGGACGGACAATGGGAACTCCATTTTGATTGACAATCAGGAAGGAGCCACTGCCAGAGTTAGGATCTGTGATTATGGCTGCTGGCACAGAGCCTGTACCACTCTGCATACCAGACACAACGTCTTGGAGAATTGACGCTAATGAAGCTGGGGGTTCGGCACCGGTGGTAGCTATATTGCTAAGCAGCATGCTAGCAGTTTGGGTTGGCTGTGTAAACTGTTCACTGGTAGTGGCAATGAATGTCTGTTGTTGATGTTCCATCTCTTCCGAAGTACTTTCTTGATGTTGTTCCTCCCCTTGACTGACCTGTACTGCTTCTTGTCCCATTTCCATGGCCAAGAAAATTGGCTGAAGATTAGCATATGTGCGCTGTTGTTCACTTGTTAACTGTACTGTGTTCCCCTCAGCTGTTTCAGGTACTCCTTCACTGTTTGTTACCTCGGCAACTTTCTCACTGGTTGGGGCTTCTTCAGTGCTTTCATTGTTGGCAGCTTGTTCTTCTTTTGTATCTGCAGTTTCCTGATTCTTTGGAGTAGCTTCAGCAGCAGTTTCATCTGGAACTAAAATATACAGATGTTAGATGTTACTGAACAACTGTGAGATTTCAATAACAAACCCATTAGCAAGGGCTGTCGTTAAGTGCTAAACAAGAAAAATAAGCCATCATAAACTCAAGATAGCCTTCCATAGTTTGAATTGCTTGTGCAAAAATTATTACTTCTAATCTTGCCTAAGTAAATTTAGAAAAAGAACAAATTAAACAACTTCAAGCACTAAATGCACTTTTCAAGTACTTCTAAGGACTTGAATATCGATTTTTAAATTCAAGGACTTTCAAGAACTCTCAGAGTGTTAGCAACCAAGGCTGTGCTCTAAGAAGTATCACAGAGAGCCCAACGGCTTTGAACTATGATATTTGTGTTTCCCTGTAATTAAGCTTTAGGCAAAAAGGACGTTTTTCTAGTTGCCCGAAGACAAGAGTTAGAAGCCCGAGGTCCCCAGTCGTTGCTAGAGCACAGCCCTGGCAGCCTGTCCTATTTGTGAGATTTTCACTGTACACTGGCAATACTGACAATAATTTTTGAAAGCATGTCATGTGTGCAAACAAAAAAATCACACATGTAGCCATGGCATTACTACAAGGAAATACAAAAGGGCTCAGCAGCAGAGAAAAGCCCTTGAAAGCATCTGTTTTTTTTATGCTCTGGTTTCATGTGTCACAATATGCAAGTTTCACTTTTGTAAATGGTGGCTGCAATTTTACTGACTTTACAAACAAAAGTTCATGACCCTGAATTGATCCCGAGCTCTTTAGTATGCTCTATTCTACCTCACCATTTAAACACAAAGTTCTGGTATAAAAGGAGCCTGGCCTGGCCATTCTTACCTCCAGTCGTCAATCAACCACTGAAGCATTAACAACTGACAAACAACATGCGTCATTACTAAGACCATTGGTAACACAAGTTGGAAAAACTTTATGAAAGTTATATCAGAAGTCTTTATGAACTTCTATTTCTTTTTTTGCTTAGGTAAAATCTTGGTTTAATTAGATTTTTGAAGCAAATTATATTTAAAGGACACGCAAGTTAACCACGTTTTGTGACTGAAAGACACCTTAATTTGTATTTCACACCCAAAAGGTGTGGAATGGGGGAGGAGATAAGCCTTTTATACCGGAACTTTGTGTTTAACACCATCAGGTAGTTCCGCCAAATAATCTAAAAATTAAATATAAGGTGTTTTTCTTTACTGATATATCTGTAATAGGTGACTGTATCCTTTTCCCTAACCCAAGCGTAAATCTAACCTTGGTCTAATATTATTTTGACTTATCTGTTTTGACTAAGCCTAGTTCCATCTTAATGATTGTAGCCTAATTTTGACACAATCCAGGCCTTTAATACTGCAGAAATGACCATTACAAAATGATGGCATCACCTGTTAAAAATGGCATAAATTTATCACAGTTCTAGATCTACTAAACATTTTATTGTTGGTAAAAGTCCTTGTGGACACAACACCATCTACATACAAAGCTGTACTGTACATATGTATACAAAACAATACTAATCTAAATTAAAAATATAAAACTAAATCTAAGGAGATATTAAAATAAATTGGCATAATAATTAATGAGAAACCTTTGAACAAATTCAGCAGGTAGGCTATTCCAAAGTTGTCTTGCTTTATCTAATATAAATATAATTGACTCCCCCGAGTTCTGAGATCAGTGTGTGGGCAGAGGTAATTATTTATGTCTATGTCAATTTTTAATCCATGACTTGTTGACCACAGTTGCTAACAGTGGAATATATTAAACCTAAGACTATTTATAGTTTTTGTCTTTTTCAAAACAAGAGCTGCACTGTCGTAATACAATTAGTTGCCAAATGTTTCAACAGATAACTTAGAAGTGAAAACTTGTAAGTAAAAGTTCTGAAAAAAAAATGAATGAAATAGTAGCAATATAACTTAATGACCTTAATGTATAACTGATAATATTTATGGCCAGGTTATCTACAGAATTAAGACTTACACAATGCAATTACTTCAACAGTTACAAAGTTATCACAAAATTGGGAATCACCGATTCTTTCACTCATTGCTCATTTTATACCCATAGAAACAACTGCCGTTGTCTGACGGGGGTCTGTTTATTAATGCTTAAAATATGCAAATTTTGGAGAAGAAAATGGCGCTTAAAATAACACGAAGAAACACGCTGCATCTTTTTTGCATATAATTGCCACCGAAGGTTTCAGAATACTTCAAAATATTCTTAACTCAAACCCCACATACGCATCTATGGTTCAACGGTATAAATATAAACACGATTATCCACTTTTCTAGCAAAAAAAGCTTATGTAAAATTAACCTGCCCTTGAAAACATCGTACATTCAATATGACGCCGCTCCCAACTGAAAGAAAGACACGATGCCTTCGTGAACGCATTTCAAAACGACAATGTTTACAGGAATGAAGGAGAGCAAAGATCCATGTCTTGACACGATAATTTCACCAACCCGATAAAAGCAAAAGATCTCAGTCCCTTTTATTTGTAGCATGAGAAAGATTGGGGAAGGATATTTGTTCAACAGAAGTCTGGGGCGACCGCCATAATGCTACAATCTTTTGAAGACCTGGGAAAGACTTGCTTTCTAGAGGAAGGACTGGGTCCCGGAAAACAACACAACTTTTCCTTTACTTTGCAGTAACAGGGTGTTGCAAACATTGCTAAACTTAAGCGGAGAAATTGTGCAGTTTGTAAGCTTGTTTTGCGCGAATAGCGGAGACGAAATGCTAACTGACTCAAAGAACGACCGAGGCAAGTGTTGGTTTACTCGATTATCAAGTTTCGGAGGCTATTCGCTGTTTCTACTTGTCTAAAACCCACCTTCTTTGTTGGCAATAGTCGACTCGGCAATAGCAGCAAAAGATGCAAGATTTCCTCCGTCTTCAAACGACATCTTCGAGCAATTCGCAAGGGAGAGCCTTCTGTAAGCAACTACCTACAACGGAAGGGACGCCATCGTGAAATCAGTCGGCAATTATCAATTGCTGAATATGATTGCAGTTAAAAATTTAGGGCTATCGAGCTGAGAGTTGCGTTATTTAACAATAAGAAATTTTGTATATACTTGCCTTGATAGTTTTTGCCTTGTAAACGCCTCTGAATTCAGTTTATTTGTCAGGCAACTACCGATGCATCAAGCGCGAACACGAGGCGAAGGAGGGAAGGCCCGCCATGTATGTTAGTCACGTGATCTGATTGCCGCAAAGTGATTGGCTCAAATTACTTTTCTTTCAAAGAAGTTCTAAAAACGTCAAAGATTACTTGATTTTTTTTGATGTTCAAATAAGACAAGGCCACAATACGATATTATAACTTCTTATGCGATTAAGTGCCATGAAGTGTGAATATTTTTTTTGGTTCAACAGCAGCAGACTTAAAAACAAATAGAATATTTTTTTTAAGCCTTACTTTTAGTATTTTTTTTGTGGTAATTTTAAAGCAACACTAATTACTTTAATTTAAAACTGTGGAAGCAACAAATTTGATGATCATAAAAAGTATTGCTTTTCTTTTTGCTAAAATCATTGATATAGCCAGGGGAGGGTGGGGTGGGTGAGTGCAACTTTTCAACATATCAATAAGAATCCATGCTAGACTCCATCATTGTAAGGGGGAGGGGGGCGGGGGGGGGGGGGGGGGGGGGGGGAGACTTAGTGTGAAAATATTAGAGACTGAAATTTTTTTGGCTCCATTTTATTTTTTGCAAGATAATGGGGGAGGGGGGAGGCATTGCTCAGTAAATTACTGTATTATTAAGATTCATAATGCATGGACCAACCCGTGGAAGAAAACTTGTAAGATTGCCAAATAAAGCTTGCCAATGTTTACTTCAATGCCCCTTTGTTTGTCTTGGCTGGTTTAAATGCTATTTTGTCGCTCTTTCACTTGGAGGTATCATCCACTGTATTAAGCCTTGCGCAGGTGCAGGATTGAAATGAGCAGAGATTGGGCTAGGTTTGTCTTTTTTTAAAATCCGAGATTAGTTAATTTGTCACACTTTGTGGACGGAGGAACATTTTTGGGCAGAAGAGTTGGAATGGAGAACAGGCCCTAAATTATGATCCTAATATACATAAACCACAGGCAGCCCAAACTCCATGTATGTCAGTCATTGGATACACAAAATATGTTCTAAGTGCTGTTTTTTACTGTACAAGTTTCCCTTCATTATGGCAAATAATGGAAAATTAAAACTCACAAAATGGCTCTTAAGGAACAACAAACAGCAATAGACAACACTACATGGTATAATTAATAAAAGTCATCTTTATTTAGAATCTTTTCAACTTAGCACTTGGAACATATTTTGTGTATTCTCATATATCATCTTCAATAGGCCATTTCCGAGTTGCCGTTAGCCTCTCTATCAAAGCGAGGCTAGGTGCGAAATCTTTCATATGCAAATAAAACTTATTTGCATGTGAATGAAAACTCATTTTCATATGAAAGGTTTTGCACCTAGCCTCGCTTTGATAGAGGTTAAAGGCAACTCGGAAAATGGCCTATTCAAATTGATTACAATGGCTGACATATCATAAACTGATGCAAAAATGAAACAATATTTGGTATAATATTAATAATTATTTGTTATTTTTTTGAACCTCCAATCCAGGCAACGATTAACATAAGTCATTAGTTACAAATTCACCTAAACTACCTTGAGTGTTTGCCCCGGGGGGTACTCCCTTATATGACCTATATGGGGACGTGCCGCTGGACAGGGTATGGTTTTTGGCGTCCGAATCTGTCCTGAACAGGGTGTGGTTCCAGTCGACTTAGCGCTTGTGGTGACTTCCCTTGTTGTTTTCGTTTCAAAGGATCCGTCTACCATTTTTTAAAAGCTCAGATCAATAACCACGCACGAGCTGTGTCCTAGACAGGGTCCTAAAATAGAGGGTGTTGTCCTACACAGGGTAGATATTTTCTTTTATTTTTGTCCTAAACAGGGTCAGGGTCTTAGACCCTCAGCAGCACCCCTATATCCAAATATTGGTCAAGTACCCCCCCCCCCCTCCCCAGGGGTGTTTGCATCAGATGTGAGTGCAAAGCAACCATTTTCTGTTTCTTTTGAAAAAAAATATACTACTTGATAGCCTACAAATTTAAAAATTAAACATCACCTCATTCCCCTGTTTATAAACTTGATCTAAAATGGTTATGTGATCAGAACACTTTGGAAATATCTACAAGGGCCAATGGACAATACAAATGCGCCAGATCCTGGTGGATCTAGTCAGCAAATTTTACATAAATAAGAAAATATAGCTAATCAAGCTAGCAAGGCTGACTGTACAACTGGGATTATAGTATATATGTATATAGATTATAACCACCTTCATGGTAGTGATTTTCTTTGTGTTATTATCACGAATTTATTATTGAGTTTAAGAAGACAAAATAAAAGGGACAGACTCCCCTCCCCCTTGAAATTTCTATTGACCTTCCATGAGGGGTGGGGGAAGGGATATTTCTGCACAATACTGCCAAACAAACACAAATAATGTCAGATTGATCCTTTATTAACCCCAAAATACTATACTTGGCAATTATAAGTGTAACCACAGCTACCATTTATTACAGTGATAAGCCTCCTGACTTACAATTATAATACTGTATTAAGTCTTAAGTCTGTATCAATATATAGACAATAAACTTGTTATGTATTTTCCAGTAACAAAATTCATAAATTACAATAAATTGTGAAGACCGATAATATTATTATTAATGGATATTTGCAAGACTCTAATAATAATTAAAATAAATAATCATTTGGAAAAATAATTATTTTAAAACAATTATTTTATTTCTTCTATTTTTATAAATAAACGTTCGCACACATCCCAATAATTGTGAAGGCAGTTGGTCATTCCAAGTTTCCTTTACCTCTGATTTGAAACAAGGTTCATTGTAAACTTTGCACAAAAAATTAATTATTTTTTGCATATTTCAATGAAGGAGAATGTATACTAAACTGGTGAAATCTCTGTGATATCATGGGTGTCCTGTGAATGCAAGTACTATGCTTTAAGGATTTTATGTTGGTCGTCTTCCATTTCGTTGCCATTGGCTGTTTTTATGCTACATCTAGTATAAAAACGGAAAATAAGCCAGACTTTAACGTATCAGACATTAAATTCGTCTAGTATAAAAATCGGACGGCCTTAACAAGAACGAATTTAGCCCTATTTGTATATTCGTGCTCTTAAAATTTATTTGAGGACGACTTTAGTCTTGTCCAGTCACTTCCGAGAATAGCTTTTTTTAGAAAATCTTTTGTTTTTCTCTGTGGCCATCTACTTTAATGCGTCCCGTTTTTATACCAGACGCATTTAACATCTGAGACGTTAATTGCGTCTAGATGACTTTAACGTCTCTAGCATAAAAACAGCCATTGAATAATATTGTCATGGCTAAGAAACTGGGACACTCTCTAGACCTACCGAGAAGATGCTGGGGACAAGTCTGCTCTTGTGTCAACAAATAACATAGCATCATTATTATTCGTCATTATTTATATTAATAATTTTATAAATAAATATCTATTTATAAAAAAATTTATTAGAGTGATTTCACAAAACCCATGAAAAAATAATTAAACGGCCATCGTCTAATTGTCAAAAGTAAACAAAAGTAAACAAAAGTAAGCAAAAGTAAACAAAACGGAATTTGTGTCTTAAGGTGGCTTGACTCAGTTTTGTGTCTTGAAATCAAAATTTCGCAGGGAAGAGATGCTTTGATTGAGTCAAGTCAAGCCTCAAAATATAGTGTTTGTCTAATGTCTCTTTCACAGGTTATGTGAAACCGCTCTATAGTGAACTCAAAACTTCTAAACTCCACTATTCAACAGAAATTATTATGTTATGATATGATATTTTACATTTTTTGAAGTTGGAAACTTTTTAAAATTTGCTGTACAATATGTGGGTTTAATTAAAGTACGCGACTTGGGGAAAATTGACCGTGTGCCAATTACTAATAAGAAATAGGCGCGTGGATGACCAATCACAATCAATAATTTTGTTATTGATATGGTTACTATTTATACATTACCGGTACCCTTTCTATTAATCTAACTTTTCAGGCTGTGCTCCGTATAAAAAATAAACAAACTTGTGTCCAACTATGCAAAACACCTTTCCTATTAGAAATATCATGGCAGGTTGATGACAGCAGGCTATAATGCGATAGTACGGTCCACTGAATGGGTCACTCACAGCAGGACATACCATGTTGTTGAGGTTCACATGAAGAATCTGTAAAAAAAGAAAAAGAATAAAGAAAGAAATCTTAGATTAACAAAAATGAAAAATAACAGTGACCTATCTGGACTTTATCTTGCAAGAAAATAAGACCTGAAAGGCCCCAAATTTTGTTTCAGGCTCTAAAATATTTACTTCCCACCACCACGCCCCTCTGGGGCATACAAGCTACATGTATGTAGGTACATGTATGTGCCGCTGTGAAGGGTATGGTTTTCAAGCAGTTTAGTCATGGATAGGGTATAGAAATCAGAGAGTTTTGGTCTAGAATAGGGTATCATTTGCCAGAAAAATAATCAGTGGTTTGAAGAATTAAGTCTACAATAGGAATTGAAATTCGGAAGAGAAAGAGTCTTCCCTAAATGGAAATGCAAAACCAGCTGAACATAAACTGGTATAGGGTAAGGGTTTCAGAGTCCCAGCGGCACACCCCCACCCAAAAATATACAGAGTACCCCCCCCCCCCCCCCCCCCAGCCACCACCCCCTCATGATGGAATCTGGATTGACACTGAATAATATTATTAATAATTCATTTGCTCAGGAATAGAAGAACTTGAAAATTATAAGAGCACATTATTTAGCTAAAATTGCCCAAAAACGTCACTTAACACCTAGTTCTTTAATAATAATCATTGTTCATTTGACAGTGTATATGTTGTGGTTTAAATTTTTCTTTGGTTTAAAAATTTTCAAACCAGTTTGATTTTGATTTTCCTTTGTCTCAGATTCATTATTATAATGTGACACAAAAGAAAACGAAAATTGAACTGGTTTAAAAAATTTTAAACCAAAGAAAAATTTGAACCACAACATATACATTTATTTAGTAATAATACAAAGATTATTGTCTGAGATTCAATGTTTCAATGTATTTAACATCATTATCAAGTAGAAAGTGACAGAAGAAAAAAGGTGAATATAAACCACAGGGAGCAGAGGAGCCAAATTTGACCTTTAGTCTACCTTTACGCGTTCGATCTTTGTTTGTTTTTCACCCCAGCGGGACCCCAAGCGTAATCAGAGCTTTCTGTTGGGTAACCGCAGACTGCTGACTGTTGGCACCACAAAATCGTTATGCAGCAAGAAGAGAGACAAGGGAGGAAACAGATTTGAGCCTAATTTTTGATCCCCGATTACTCGCTTTTGATTCAATAAAAAGTTCTGATTTTCGGCATATAGCTTTATATGGACAGTCTCTGGACAGCTTTTTAACAATTTCGATGAAGAGATCCATTAAACACTCCTTTCGGTGATCACTCTTTATGGCGTTCGAAGTTGACTTTCGTAGGATGTGGACTGCAACATACTGGTGACGGAAATATGTCATACGAGAGGTGTGCGCATGACCGGAAGCCTTTGGCATGAGTTTATTCATCTGAACATGTTAAGCGTCTTTTCCACGAAAACGTGCCATCTTTTCCGGAATATCTTCGATCAGTGCCATTTGGTGATTGTTTTTGTCCGCTAGGTGAATATTGTGAATAATGTGAATATTGTAAAGGTCTGCGAAGGAAACAGGCAAGCTCAATAAAATGTAAGGATGTGGTGGAATTCGAATCCTTGTGGAATCAAGGCATGTCTGATGCAAGGTGAGAAGTTTTCACGCCTCTTGTGCATGTGGTCCATGCTCTTGTGGTCCGTCAAAGCTTTTAATGTCAAGCTGATTGAAACTTCTGTTAAAACCCAGACGATTGTTTTGGCTAAGCTATAGATGAATTCAGGGCCACTTCTTTACGTTGACACTTAAGAAAAATATTATCTGTGACTAGCACTTTATACGTTCTGAGTTTCTTCGCATGCAATAAGCTTCACTAGACCACATTAAAAGATTTTCCTCATTCGCAACGCGTTTCATTTTAAATCTCCCTCCGCTCCGATCAGCTGCCGAGTTGTTTTGAATTTTGAATTAGTAACAGTTGGCGTAACTTCCGTTTTATTGACGGCATGTCGCTTTCGGAGTTTTTACTTCTGTCACCAGCATGTTGCGGCCCACATCCAACGAATCACGTGGTACTATGTTTCTTCCCTTGTCTCTTTTTCCTCTCGGCACTTTGTACCTCGCTCGGAAAACTATAATACGCTTTCCGGAAAGCGCCGATTACGCTTGGGGTCCCGCTGGGGCAAAAACTCGAAAACAACAGATCAAATAACGCAAGACACAGCGCGCATATAAAGCTCAAAGATCGAACGCGTATTAGGTCAAATTTGGCTCCTCTGCTCCCTGTGTATAAACAAGTAAATACTATGCACTTATTGACTGAGTGGGGGGGGGGGGGGGGGGGGGGGGGGGGAGGAAAACATTTGGCTTGAGGTCATGTCGTACGGACCGAGCGCAGCGATATTTTCCGGTCCGGCCTGACCTAACTCAGTCAATAAGTCTGGACCGGCTCACGTCAACCCATCCAGCCCCGCTCGCATCACCTTGCAATTCAATTTTCTGTAGTATTGCGTTGGCGGGGTCATACGGTCTTATTATAAAGATAATTAGCAATCTTTTATTACCATTCCTAAAGGCTGAAGAAACAATAGCATGTAGTATGAAAACAAGGTGAATGTCAAAGTTGCCCAGGTGAAATCCCATACAGGTTCTAAAACAAATGGCCCTGCAATGAGGAGAACAAGGAAAACAAGAATCTATAAATCACACTTACACATAAATGAATGGGGTTAGTTTCTAGAGAAACTGTGGTGCTGCGTCGGTGGGGGGATGAAACACGAGAATTTAGTTTTATCGACTGAGTCGATAAGGTAAATTGACCACCGTAAAAAGATTCAAATAGCTGACGTTTCGAGCGCTAGCCCTTCGTCGGAGCGAATCAAGGAATTGTGGGTAGTGTGTGGTTTTATATAGTAAGCGGTGGAGCTACGCTATTGGTGGAAATTTGGTGACGTGAAAAACAAATGTACACTTACACATATTTTACTGTCATAGGCCGGGCTAGCTTTAAGTTGGTAGAGCACTGGTCTGTTCAGCAGGAGGTCGCAGGTTCAATTAGGGGTGTAACGATTCACATTCCTTGCGATTCAATTCAATTTCGATTATTGCCTTTCAATTTCAAATATTTTGATTTGATTATGAAAATGTTTCTTGCGGATAGTTTTAGACTTAACTGTTGTGCTGTCTTTAGCTGGAAAACCATTAAATATTGCCACACAGCTGATCTCAAATATGCAGGCGGATTCACGATTGCTTGGTCATTCGTCGTCATGTTTGAGAACATGTCAATGAAGGTGTTGCACATGGTTTGCCTTATTTGGAAATTCTCAAAGGGTGGTAGAAGGGCAGCAGTTTTACCAGGCAACACAAAATGGCACACGAACTGCAAATGCCTTTGCTTGTCAATCAAAAACGCAGATTTTAAAGAGTTTTGAATTCTGATTTCACAATATAATAACTCATTGAGGGCACCCAGGAAAAGGTATGCAAAAATCGAACCAAAATCGAAACGTGGAATCAAAGAATCATGAATCGAACCGGATGTTCATAATTGCGATTAATTGAGAATTCGATAAATCGTTACACCACTAGGTTCAATTCTAGGATAAGGGTGCTTCCTTTGCTATGATATCTGCAAATGGTTACACCTTCACGTGGCTCGGATGACCACATAGAAATAGTGGTACCATCTTCAGTGACAGTAGGAAGCAGTGTGCTCAAACAATGTTATGTATGTCTATTATTAAATCATAACTTTAACAAAATTCTTGAATCTGATTGGTTATTTATATAGCAGCCCTAATTTGAGCAGTTATGGGACTGCACAGTGTATCATGTGTCATGACGTGCCTGAGTAACTGGACAGTAGACATCATTATATGTCTGAGCTGTTAAAGTGCCTATAACCTAAATTTTTTTATTTTCGTATCTAAATCTACACGTCACGTAATGAACATCTGCGAAAAAATTTTTTGATTTCAGCACAACATGAATTTTTTATGATTTTTTAAAGTCTTTGAAATTTGCCGCCATTTTGGTCCACCATTCGCATTTATTTAGTCTCCTCTCGGTCCCTCTCGGTTAACAGAGGATCCGTGACGTAGATTAAGGAACACATGCCGGTAACTTCAAACAAAGGAACTTGTGACTTCAAACAAAGGAACTGTGACATACATTAAGGAACATGTGAGCCCGTTGGCCTTCCTAACAGCGGGACAGGTATATCACAAAAAATAGGATTTTGAAGATTTGAAATATTCATAAAAAATTCATGTTTTGCAGATGTTCATTACGTGACGTGTAGATTTGGATACGAAAATAAAAAATTTTAGGTTATGGGCACTTTAATAAGAAAGTGCCATACCTTGACATGATATAAGAAAGAATGGCACAACAATTAGAATAAGAATATGCTGTATCCAGTAGGTTGCAACTTCAAATGGTAACTGAAAAAAGAAAGGTAAATTAATAATAAATAAATTATAAATTTAAAAAACAAATTACCGGTATTTACATGTATATTTAGCAAATTTATTCATGTTGTTCCAATACACATCAACTGCTGATAATTCAAGTACATTAAATTTAACCCTTTAAGCCCTAAGAGTGATCAGCATCAAATTTCTCCTTGTAATATCAATGCCTTATCAATAAAAAAAGGTCATGAGAATTAAGGACATGATCACACAAGATGAATTCTTTTGATATCCAAACAATTTCTCCCCAATACTTCTATAGGAAATGTATAGGGACATAAGAAATGAGAATTTAAATTTTGATATCATTGTTAACCCATTCACACCTGAGGATTTTTACGTTTTTGAGTGATTTTCTGCATACACACGCCCCATAGGATTTCGTGACTTCATATTTGGAGTTACCATTGAAAGTGCTGCTGTTCTAAAACACTGAAGGCTCGAGTTTACTGGAAATGTCATTGTGACGATCTCATTTTGCTTGGTTGATTTGCAATAAAGGGTCCAATATGAATTATCTACGATTTTTGGTAAGTTCACAGCCATTTTTCATCTTTAGTAGCTGCCTGGTGAGCATCATTAAGCTTGGAGGTAGTTCTGAGTCCACTTCTCAATGAAGCGAGTTAGGTGTTGTACTTCGTTTACGAATTTGGCTCGTTGCTCGTTGAACTGGAAAAATGGCCGCCTGGAAACGAAGTGGCTTTGGGACTCGACTCTGGATGAATTTCTCGACCTACCGCGGCATATTTTGGAAGTTGCGACCACAGGAGAATACAACAAGCGCGAAATTTCGGCGGTGGGTCGGAGTGGCTGTGAACTTAGTATAAATATGAAAAGTGTGGGGAAAGAATGGAACGCTGTCAAAATTTTTGGCTTTTTCCCAGCATGCAGTGCGGTGGTGATGTTGAAAATCGAGGCAAGGTGAGTATGCACTAGTATAAGAAGCTGTAGTTAGGCCCGAGCAACGAATAAGAGCAAAAAAATTCACTGCTAAGCTAGGACTTAAGGACTGAATTTTGCTGTAAATGTGACTTTTGGGTTTGCCACGATGATTTGAATAAAAAAAACTAAAGGCAAAAACGTGATTTTTGTTGTTTTTCTATGACGTTAAAAACGGTAATTTTTGTTATCGTCCAAATTCAAACGCTGATATTCTGCAAAAATCGCTGACTTTTTTGTGTTTATTGGGTATCTCAATTTGAAAGACTTTCTAGTCAATGCTCACAACTGCTAGTTAAGGCAATGTTCGCACGATTGAGAAAGTTACAATTTTTTAAAGCAGTGGAGTCTTGTACGGGCGGTTACGGGCGGTTCAGGTGTCAATGGGTTAATCAAAAAATCTATTTTTCTTACAGTTGATAGTTTTGGCTCTTAAACCAGTCAAACAAAAAACCCTTAAGACTAGGAACATGTCATCACTATTTAATTTGAAAACAGGCATATGCATCAAGATCTGGGGGGGAGGGTACTAGTTGCTGGCCAATATTTAGTGCAAAGGTGAAAGTTGCATGAAAGCCAACTTCAAGGGGTGGTGATTTTCAAAACTAGACATAAGAGGTGGAGTTAGAACAGCTGGTGACAGTCAGTAGTCAAGGGTCAGTTCATCTTGGGTGATCAAGTTTGATACTATTGCCTATTACGTGACCTGGCCAACTCCAAACCTGGGACCTAACCCTAAGTTAGGCCTGGCCCTGAGCCAAGTTACACCTTACCCTAGAAATTGTTCTAACCCTAGAATCTTAACACTAACCCTAGATTTGAACTATCCCTAACCCTAACTTTCGCCGGGGGGTGTCAAAAGCCCTGGTCACGTGACCTTTATTTTTCTTCATTAACCCATTCACACCTGAGGATTTTTACGTTTTTGAGTGATTTTCTGCATACACACGCCCCATAGGATTTCGTGACTTCATATTTGGAGTTACCATTGAAAGTGCTGCTGTTCTAAAACACTGAAGGCTCAAGTTTACTGGAAATGTCATTGTGACGATCTCATTTTGCTTGGTTGATTTGCAATAAAGGGTCCAATATGAATTATCTACGATTTTTGGTAAGTTCACAGCCATTTTTCATCTTTAGTAGCTGCCTGGTGAGCATCATTAAGCTTGGAGGTAGTTCTGAGTCCACTTCTCAATGAAGCGAGTTAGGTGTTGTACTTCGTTTACGAATTTGGCTCGTTGCTCGTTGAACTAGAAAAATGGCCGCCTGGAAACGAAGTGGCTTTGGGACTCGACTCTGGATGAATTTCTCGACCTACCGCGGCATATTTTGGAAGTTGCGACCACAGGAGAATACAACAAGCGCGAAATTTCGGCGGTGGGTCGGAGTGGCTGTGGACTTAGTATAAATATGAAAAGTGTGGGGAAAGAATGGAACGCTGTCAAAATTTTTGGCTTTTTCCCAGCATGCAGTGCGGTGATGTTGAAAATCGAGGCAAGGTGAGTATGCACTAGTATAAGAAGCTGTAGTTAGGCCCGAGCAACGAATAAGAGCAAAAAAATTGACTGCTAAGCTAGGACTAGGACTGAATTTTGCTGTAAATGTGACTTTTGGGTTTGCCACGATGATTTGAATAAAAAAAACTAAAGGCAAAAACGTGATTTTTGTTGTTTTTCTATGACGTTAAAAACGGTAATTTTTGTTATCGTCCAAATTCAAACGCTGATATTCTGCAAAAATCGCTGACTTTTTTGTGTTTATTGGGTATCTCAATTTGAAAGACTTTCTAGTCAATGCTCACAACTGCTAGTTAAGGCAATGTTCGCACGATTGAGAAAGTTACAATTTTTTAAAGCAGTGGAGTCTTGTACGGGCGGTTACGGGCGGTTCAGGTGTCAATGGGTTAAAGGGTAATAAGTATGTATTAGGATAGACTTCAATGAGGAGGAGAGACCCCCCACCCACATACCAGTTCTCAAAGTTAGGACTTGAGTGTGGGTCCAATCATCCTACCCCTTGAGATGCACCTTATAAGTGTCACATGGTGTATTATTAAGTGAGTAATAGAAATATTAATATGTTTAAACTTACCAGTCTTGTGTTAACTACTGGAAATATTACTGCCTGGAGTGCACCAAATAGCAAATAATTGTGAATCCTGTGATAGAAACAAAAACAGCATGAAGTCATCTCTTTCTCGTCTGCAGTGGGTCAAAGTGAGGAGGGAAAGTCAAATGATAAACAAGGATCAAAGTTCCTGCTCCGATTCCTTCCATGGTAGGGGAAAGGAGCAGGAAAGACCTGGTATGAACTCACAGGACTCATGCAATACCGGTCTGGACGGAGAAGAGTTATTGGTGCCTTATGCTCCACTCAGAGCAATGAAGGACTATCAAAGGAAGAAAAGATTTTATAGAATCTTTGATAAGACGTAAGTTAGAACGATTACAAGAAAGGGCATTACGTGCGGTCTTTAATAATAAATCGGATACATATGGATTTTTGTTGCAGAAAGCTAAGTTAACTACACTTTATGATAGAAGGTTACAGGATATACTCATCTTAATGTATAAGGTAAAAAATGGACTAACACCTAAATATATTAGCGACTTGTTTCAAGCAAATAGTGAAGATAGAACATATAATTTAAGAAATTCAGATTTCAGTTTACCTCGCTACAATACAGTCACTTATGGAAAGCATTCAATTGGATTTTTAGGGCCATCGTTATGGGCCAAATTAACTAACAAGGAAAGAAACATCGAGACTTTGTCAAGTTTTAAAAATATGATACGTAAAAAGGACATATCAGCTGTTGTGGAGGGCTGTGGGAGAGACTGCTATTTATGTCTGTCTTAAACATTTTATAAATTGATATTAAAATATTTTTAAATATTTTAAATATTTTTATTTTTATTTTTAGTAATATATTATAGCATTATATTATATTGTAAATAGAACATCTTAGTTAGTAGGTAGTTAATGTTTTATTTATTTTTTTTAATATTGATTATTATGATTTTACATGATTTATTGTGTGTCCCCAATTAGTGCCATTTAGGCGCTAGAACGACCAGACACTATAATAAAGTTTATGTATGTATGTATGTATGTATAAGCAACAGCTATAACCTGTAAGTGATTACCTTTACTGGATCTGAGGGTGTTCGTTAAGAAGAGAATCAACTGTTCTGGGTTTACCTTTTCAAAATACGAGCTGATTGTATGCATGTGTTGAGGGGAGGGAGAGCCCAGATGAAATGGGGGACAG
This sequence comes from Dendrophyllia cribrosa, assembly GCA_024195265.1. NCBI lineage: Eukaryota > Metazoa > Cnidaria > Anthozoa > Scleractinia > Dendrophylliidae > Dendrophyllia > Dendrophyllia cribrosa. Next base: position 26,352,117 of record JAJLRJ010000010.1, read on the forward strand.
GTGGGCTTTAGTTAGGAGACTGTAACACAGTTTTAGTTACTAGGCTTTAGTTAGGAGACTGTAACACAGAGGCTTGGTGACAGAAAATGGGACAGGACTACATAAATATAGCGCCAAATCCACTAACTGCCCATGGTGCTTTACAATAAGACTGATATTAAAAAAAATAGATATTAAATAGACCATGTTCAGCTACATTTTGCAACCCTATTCTAGACTACACACCAAAAATCCCTACCCTGTCCCAGACTGGTTTATGTAAGAGGGTAACAAAGGGGGGGTCACAATCCTGTTTCACGCACCTTTTTTTACGCAATTTACGTGTCGCATATTCGTTAAATTCCTTAGTCTGGTTCTACAAGGATAGTAGTTCCTAAATTCACGAATGACGTTTCCATTTTACTAACTTTCACGTTTCACGCACTGATTTTTGCCCTGATCACATGTCACGCATAAACCCTTTGCCACCCTCATGTAAGGCTGTTTCATTTTCCTGCTCTATACAAAATTATTTGTACCAGTCATCAGTTTCCTGGTACAGGTGTGTATTCGAATTCTAAGCATCAGGAAGTTTTGCTTTACTGTCCCCCTCAGTGCAATTACAAAACAAAAGCATGCTTATGTACATGTACGGTATGCAGCTCTCAAACCAGTTCTTACAAAAAGCATTTAAAATCAAGAAAATGATATGTTCTCACCTAAAAACACACAAAACACGTTTACTTGGAGGAACTGCTAACAAATATATCTACAAAAAATAAACATAAAAGCAAAAGTCATTACAATAATTATTATTATATTATCTACTTTTGTATGTTCTATTAAGACACTGCATGACCAAGCAGCGATAAATGTCCCACCTTATGTAAAACATAAAACTGTAAGGAAAACTAGATATTCTGACCATGAAATTTATTCAAATGCAAACATCATGTGACAAAAGCAAATTTAGTTTTTGGCCCAGAACAATTAATGATTGGAAAAGTTTGCCATCACATATTATAAACATGACCTCGACCAGTAATTTAAAGGCAGCTGTTAATGATTATCTCCTTGCCTAAGTTAGACTAATTATCATCATTTTTATTTGCTCTATTATTTACATTTCGCACTTTGCACTGAAACTTGTTGTATGACCATTAGGATTTCGCAAGTAAATCATGTAGATGTAGATGTGATAAATCACATATTTTGTTACCTGTTGTTCATGCATGGTTACTGGGGATCAGCAGAGAAGGAGTCAAAATTTGTGAAATGCACGACTGTTTATTAGGGTTAGTGATAAATAATTACGGTGAGTTTCATGTACGGTGGTGACCTTGTCTTCGCAATCGCGTATACCGAAGCTCAGTTTTTTCAAGTTCCCTGAACTTAACTTATTAAACTTACATTGTCAATGTTAAGCAGACCATGATCCCAACGATCGGTGAAAGGTGACATATACAAGTAAGTTGCTTCAATCGAATCAAATCCCGAGATCACCACTTGAAATAGAGTACCGAAGTGATGACGTCACAAAAACTAAATTTGTGAAATTATGGGATTTGATTAGATATTCCGAAAGGGCATGACGAAAAATGCCCGCTTGCCAAAAATCAGCATCTTATTGCAATTTGGGGGTGAGATATTGGCACTGTTATGCTCTGATGACTCCATACAAACCTTTCTAATTTTTGCCTTGGTTCATTACATGACTCCATACAAACCTTTCTAATTTTTGCCTTGGTTCATTACGTAATGAACCAAGGCAAAAATTAGAAAGGTTTGTATGGAGTCATCAGAGCACAACGGTGCCAATATCTCACCCCCAAATTGCAATAAGATGCTGATTTTTGGCAAGCGGGCATTTTTCGTCATGCCTTTTCGGAATATCTAATCAAATCCCATAATTTCACAAGTGTGACGTCACACTTCGGTACTCTATCGACTGTTGTGGATAATCGATCAACCATTCTATTGGTCACTGTGCCGAAGTCCTCAATTTGATATCCTAATTTAAATGCTAAATGCCGAGTGTTTTCAATGTTAAACCTAATAGTTCAGAGACACAGTAACAACAAATAAGTTGAGCTTACTTGCATAGCCGTAACGACGTGACAAGGATTTAGAAGGAATATCACTTGCTTGGTGGCGAACTTGAAACCAATTTCGATCCCAAAAATTAAACAGAGCAGGACTAGAAGTAGCCTTTTTCCAACTCCAATACCTTCTTTATAAGCCGGTAATTCTCTGGGTATAGAAACTTTACCCAGCATTTTCCAGAAGACAAAAACGGTGAAGAGTTCGTAGACCACTGTTTCGACAATTCGCTGCTTCGAAGTCAAGTAGTCGGCGCATTCCCTGCCGCCATTTCCCGGTAAAGAGAAGTCTACTCCTCCGTACAAAACATCAGTTATGTAGCTAACGTTTATCATGCTGGTAGAGGTTGCCTAAAACTACAGAAGAATATGAATAATGAGCGAGCCAAACTACATATATTTCGAAGGCCATATATTATTAAACGGATGAATACGTTGGACACCAGTCACTGCCGGTCAATGCCGGTCGCCGGCCGTGTAACCGAGCCTTGAACATCGCGTGACGAGGAAATTCCCGGTGTTCCTAAAACAAGGAATCGTGGAAAGGTGGAATGGCGGAATGGCGGAAAATCACCCCAAATCCTAAAAGACGGAACTATAAATATATATAAATAAATAAATATAAATATATAAATATAAATAAAAAATAATAAACATATAATATAAATAAGTGCTCGCGTTAGAGATGGAAGAAAATACCGCAGAAAATGGTTAGGTATCTGGAATAACGGCGACGATGAAGCGGCCCCTTTCATGATTGGAAGCTCTCCTAGCCGATAGGTCGACGATGTAGAAGCTTTCTTAGGAGATTTTTCAACGAATTGACCTTTTTTTTTACCAAGTTTTCATGTATGCCAAGGGGCAAATATATGAGATCAAAATGACCCTGAATTAGAGTGCGATCACACCAGGTCTATTTTTTTTTGCGTTGTTTGGTTTTCCGATGATTGGTCATTAAGGTTTCCCCAAAAATATTATTTCCGCGGAAATTTACGTATGAAGCGGGACGCCGGAGTTATTTCTCATCCATTGCCACAGCAATAAACCACACTAGCGAAATATATTGACATTTATGGCGTATTTACATATGCATGGTTTACACCTAGACAGGACTTCCTGAAACCGCCAAAAAATTACTTCCAAAATGCAAGAAGAAAAAGCAGGCTTGCCCAAGGACACAAACTGATCAGCAGGTCTTGTACTGCAGTGTGCATGAAAGGATAACAAGCATCACCACATTTCAAAAACTAGTATAACACTCATGATGATCTTCTTTTATGTCTTCTATTTACTTGTTCATTTCTTCTACGCCACGCCAGCCAGTGACGTGCAACTACTGCCACTTCGCTCCTCCTAATTAATGCTACCCTTTCATTCTCTACGGTTCTGCGCCTATATGGGAGGGGTACGCAAGAAAAAAAAGATAATGTCAGTTTCGCGGAAATGGATCAATAAAAAATAATAAATAAATAAAATATGCAAAAATAAATAATAAAACATAGAATGGAAAAATATCCCCTAAAAAATAGCACTTTAGGAAAGAAGGTACCGTTCCCTATAGCGAAAGGGAGAGTCCCAGAGAAGACGGGAAGAAGAGAAATACTGATAATAGAAGGTAGGGTCGGGCGGGGGTTGGGTACGGCAGGGAAGTGAAATGTTAAGGTAAAAACGGCAAACTGATCTTTACGGCAAAAAGAAAAGATAGAGCAGAAGTGAAATAAAAAAACAAACAGTTGAATATATTTGCCCGATATTTCGGTTTGCAAAACAAACCTTCTACGGGGGCTAAAAAACAAAAATGAATACAGAAATAAAATGACCGTTACATATAAATCATTTGAAATATTACATACAACAGAATAACAGAAAATGATTGGTAAGAAATAAGCTAAATGTCACTAATTAAGTTCATCACGTCTATTGATACCATGAGGATCAAGTGAAATGTATCAGGTGACAGGAAATGATATCAGACCATGCAACGACAGGCTTGAAGCAGGAACTCCTTTGCTCTATTCCTCGAAAGGGGGGAGGAGACTCCCATATAAAAATGACGGGGGTGCTCGTCGGACCTTTTAGGGGTCAAAATTTGTAGATTGGTACCGCTTAGTATAGGGTGCTAAAATCGAAAATGACCACCGTTAGAATTATCGCGGTACCTTTTTGGGTATTGAGCCGAAAAAATATGACAGAATATGACATGTATCGTTTTAGAACTGGTACCACTTAGGGACTGTACAATAATTATCAGGGGGGTGGGGGGGTGGGGAGAAATGGGCTTCAAGTAGGAAAATATTAGGTAATACCCCCCTTCTAAAGGAGTGAATTTAGTTATTGCCCCCCCCCCCCCCCCTGATCAGTCAGTAATTTGTATGACCCACCCTTCCCCTTCACACACCTTTTATATACAAATACCCAGCATTTTCTTAATATACACCCACCTTTTAATGCTACGAGATAATGTTTGTTCCAGACGTGGATATTATGTACTTATTAACTGGGGTGATTTTCACGCACGCTCGCGTTTCGCTCGCTCTACTATCCCTGAGGAAAAAGGAGGGACTACTCGTAGTCTAGCCAGAAACGTTTTATCACAATATAGGTCTCTATATTATAGAGATAGAGAAGAATAGATAATCGATTGCAACAGATTAAAATTGCAGTTCAGCCACAGAACAGATCATAAAGCCTTTTTGTGAGAACTATAAACACTTGAAATAAAATGTTAAGTCCCCCCTCCTCTTGAGTGACCTATTTTACTTTGAGCACCCCCCCCCCCCCCCCCCCCCATCCTTGCTTTGATTTTACTTCATGCCCCCCCACCCCCCCCCCCCCCCCCCCTCTCTGGTTTTCTAACTCCACTCCTGATAATTATTGCACAGCCCCTTAGGGGTAAAAATTATTTTGAGCCACGCCCATCACACGAGATTCTGGTACCTTTTAGGGTGTTTTTCGAAAATTTTCGACGAGCACCCCCGTCATTTTTGTGTCTAGTACCCAGGCTGTAAATAATTTTTATTAGATGGACCGCCTCAATGGGGATCTGTTGAAGAGGGGGATAGGACTACAAACTAACAGAAAAAGGACATGGAGGTTGCATTAGGTGGAATACAGCAACATTCTTGAATACCATGGAGCAACAGAAGTAAAATAAAAATGAAAAACCAGGCAGAAGATTGTGTGCCAGAGCAGACAATTTTTCCATACCGTTTCACAACTTATTTTGAGTTTCTGTTTTTGCTCCATCTGTCCCTTAGTCTCAGATAATAAGCAAATAAACCTGAAACTCTCTTAAGCTTATTTTTTTTAATACAGTTCACACATCACAAAAGTAAGAGTCAGGGCTATGTTACTGTATGTATGTTTAATAGTATGAAGTACAATGTAAATATCAGAACAACTCAATATTATTTTTGAGGAAATTTAATCATCAGTAAAAAAATCATTGGTAAATTTTAATAAGTAAAGTCTAAGACTGGAGCAAAGAGAAAAGAAAGGAGGTAAAACTTAAGTCCATATAAAAGGACATGACCTGAAAACAGTCCTCAGACTCAAACAATCAAACAAGAACCTCGTGAGCGGATAAAAAACAGCTGTTAAGATTTAAAAAAAAATGGTTATCTGTTACCAATTTTGTGCTGTGGCATTCTTAAGTTAGTTAATCTATAGATTAATTTTATATATCAATATCCATGTAAATATAATAATTATATTTTTTACTTTTTTAAGTCAAAGGTATAATAATATGTAAGAGCATAGAGACTCTGTAGGATGCTAATAGATGGTTTGCACTCACGTGCACCAACATGGCTGCCATAACGTAACGTGAAAACCACCTATACATCAGGGTCAGGTTGTTCAAAGCGCGATTAAGCTAACCCAGGATTAGCATCAATTTTGAATCCAGTCAAATAACTAATCAACGAAACTTTTTCGAAAGACTATTTGGCTTTCAGTTTCGACTTCGACTTGTCTTCACCTCCAGCTTAAAATAATTTTATTATTAGCTTTTGAAAACATTTTTAAACAAGAGCAATGGAATCCTTGGTTATCTTTTAATCCTGGATTAGTTGTAATCGGCTTTTAAACAACTGGGCCCAGTATTATTATTGTTAAGTTCCTGTTATCAGTAGGGAAAAACTACAGTTCTTGTTTGCTGTGATCTGAACTCAACATTTCATCGCATTCGAAGAACGCAATCCTAATTTCGTGTTGGTTGTCCTGTGGTTTACATGCAGTAAAATTTGAGATTTTTTGGTGGACGGCCTTCCAAAAGGCCGCCCCTATTGTTTTTTTTCAGGGGCTCATTTCAGCCGGAAATTCCTTTGAACGCATCTCCATAATCTGTGATTACTGCTAGTAATATTACATAAAATTAATAATATTGTTCACAAAATGTTGATAAAGTTTATGCATTGAACTTGGTTAAAAAATCTGAGTCAGAGTCTTTATGCCTGGAAAACGTTTGACCAGAGAAAGTACACAAAAACCTTCACTGTTCCGGATCACATTAACTTTTAAACAATAGACTCTTGAATGAAATCCACGTTTTTCAAACTACAAGATTTAAAGACTTCAGCCACAGGGACCACAGCAGATGAATTTGCATGTACAAAACACCCAATAAACAAAACCTTGTTGCTTTCAACAGTTAATAACCAATTTTGATTCTTGCGAAAAAATTATCCATCCTGGGAGACCCAGGGGCAGTTTAAGTCGGGGCGGGATGAATAAAAAACCAGGCTAAAATTGGCGTGGTAGGTTTTTTCTTCATCCTGCCCGGACTGTCCCTGAGTCTCCAAAGATGTTGTGAGTCCAGTCTTGTCTATTTCTGGTTTGATTTTATGTTGGCCTTAGGAGTCAATGTCAGTAAACACAATGCCTGTTGTCTTAACCTGGTAATGGATTTTGTTTTTTCGGAAACTTAAGCTAACTTCAAACAATTCATGAAGTGCTGGTTGAGAAAACATATGAGGAAAGGGTGAAAAATTGTCCAAGAAAAACAAAAGGGTTTATTATTTTGATATGTATGTTCAAAGGGTACTGTTGTGTACAATGACATTGAACTATTCTGGACCCTGTGTTGAATCTCCAGTTCTGGTGAGCCTGAGATTCTGAGACTATTTTCAATTAATAAGATGAGAAGACTACTCTACATCCCTTTGATTAATATATCATTGGGTTAACCGTTGGGATAATAAAGTAATTAATCTTAAATATGATTTTGATTGAATAAGTTACCATGAAGTAAGAAAAAAAAAACTTTTTTCACCTATAAATAATGCCACCTGTGGCATATATCTCAAAACAAGTGCTAATTATTGTATGACCACAATAATTTCTAGAGTGAAATTTAGTCACATTTCCTGAGCTGGTTTTGTGAATTGTGTGGTTCCAAAAAATATCCATATGTCCCGTATGGGAGGTCATTGGAAATTTTAAGGGGGAGGGGGGTATCAAAAGTGAAATGTTTTATGAAAATATAAACCAAAGTGAATTTCTAGAGGGGTGGGGTGTGTCCAAACTTCCATGGGAGTGGTATGGATATTTTCTGTAACAATGAACACATTAAACCGGACTCCAAAGAAATGTTTATCAAGTAAATTTAATGAAATAAATTCCTGCATAGTAGTGAAAAAGCTAAGAGGTTAAGGCAGGCTGCTCCAATCTTGTATCTAGTGACTAAATCCTCACCACTTATCTCAAGAAAAATAATGTAACAGTAATTAAATCTGTCTCTTTATTGTCACAAACCTTTGGCTAAATAATTTTATTTACAACTCAATCAAAATCTTTATAAGTTAAGACACCCACAGTTGAAAATATGTAATATTACACACAGCTGATTCTCAAATAGTTATTAAATAATCCATAATAATTAGACTGGAAGCAGTAATGCTTACATACAACTTAAAAATTAAAATGCACTTTGTTTTGCATCAGGGATTTAATTGCTTTTTGCACAACTCTTGTCATTAGTCATTGCCATATTTATAAATTTTCACATTTTCAGAGGGGCATTTATTAACCCTTTAAGCCCTAACATCACAATTTAAATTCTCATTTCTAGTCCTATACATTTCCTATAGAAGTAGTGGCAAGAAATTGTTTGGATATCATGAGAACTCATCTTAATTCTCATGACCAAGAGAGGGGCCTCTATTAGAGACAAGGTGTTTATTGGAATAAATATAGTACTTACTTGGGGGGGGGGGGGGGGGGGGGGGGATTATTTAAAAATTTGGCTGATACAAGGGGCGCTTTTTTTGAAGGGGGTGCTAATATGAGGGGAGGCACTTATTCGGGGATTTACGGTATACAAGATTTGAGATATCAAAGTTTGAAATTCTTTTTGTTATACAAATCAGCTTTTGAGAACTTATTTGTTGGAAAATGCCTTAGTTGTATTTGAAATCTTGAAATCACATAATTTAATTTAAAGGTTTTACTTGCCATATTAAGATGCGCAAGAAATTTAATATATTTTATCCCTGCAAACACAAAAGGCATTTTAATGAAATTGTTTTTCATTCATATTGAAAACATGTTGCTTAACCTAGTAAAATGCACACAAAGTTTGCCAAGTGCCTGAGATGAATTAGATGCCATCTGGCCCCAAATATGTCCTATTAACCTTTTGTCTAAAATAAAACTGAAGAAGTCTTTCCATTGGAGCTTGGGCATTAATAAGTCCTTGCAATATATAATAATTGTTGGTTAAGTTCCAACTGACATTCAGCAGCAATATGACAGAGGTAAGATTGAACTTGATGCTCCAGAATTTACTACAGTAAATAACAGCATTTTCCTCAGATACTGTATTATAAGCACCCCACGAAAAAAGGAAAAAAGAAATGAGAAGAAAAGTGAAAGAAATGAGAAGAAAAGTGAAAGAAAAGAAGGAAAGCCACCTTTTACAAAATTCTATACAAGTTGAAAAATAAACGTCAAAGATGCAATTTTGCCATTCAAGATTTCATCCCGATTTTTCCTGGACTCTCAATATCATATAATTGAAGAAATTCTGTATATAAACACTAAGATCAAGTGACTGAGAAGATCAAGCAGCAAAGTAAGTAAATTTAACTGTTTGACAACCAAGAAGGCCAAAAGTCATAGTTCAAGAAAATTGGACCCAAATCCCATTTTGTAAATACTGACAAATTAACAAATACTTCCAAAGGAAAGTGCTGCCGAAGAGGTTTCATTTAAATGGTCACACCATAGGATTTCGTCCACAGACTCAAAAGTTAGAACAAATGGTACCATGCAAAAGTACTGTCGAAGAGGTTTCATTTGAATGGTCACACCATTGGATTTTGTCCACATGAGACTCAAGAGTTGAAACTATAAATGTCTCCATAATTGTCAAACTCTGGGAGTTAACACTTGTACTCTTACATTCAGCCAAGTGTTTGGTTCTTGTATATTGAATCAATTGAAAATGGAATATTCTAATTGACAGACCACAACATAGCTCTCAAAATGGCAAGCAAGTGTCCTTGTGGCTACAAATTTGTGAAAGTCAGGCTATAATTTTTTTGTCTAAAACTGAAAAATTACTTCTTATAACTTTTGAGATTACCAGCACTGACCAGTCACATTAATGCTCAATACACAAGGAATATCAATTTTAATTTTCATTCACTACATTAAAGTGCTACTTTGATCAATTTGTGGTGAATTGGCAGTTAACTTCCTAAAGTAGTAAATCCAAAGTGTACTTTAATATGATAAAGGAAAGTGAGCTTTTTTGCACTCAAATTCTCTACAATTTTCTAATGCCAATGATCTGCCATGTTCCTGATGCCTGGTTACCAATGCATCTACTTGCCAAATCACTGTCCAAGAAATTACAGAGCATTTTTTAATCTTTGTTTTGTTTTTGAAGAGATGGAAAGCGTGTCTCAGTGAGAAAATGACATCATGGCACTAAACGATAGCTTTGATGGAAAATATATCTAAAATGGCAGACATTGAAAAATGCCACTTTTTTAAGCTAGATATTTCCCTGAGCAAAGCCCAAACTTCATTTCAGTCAAGACTACTTTAGATAGGTATATAATTATCCACCTCTGATATTTAGCTGCAAGGAATGCAATTTTTTTTTCATACAAAATGTTTAATTATGATTGTTATTAGTAGCACTTTTATTCAATTTCAAAACTGCACAATCTTTGTGTATCTAAAATAACTGCATAATAAACATTATCTTAGCTTACTTTTGACCTTACTTCTTTGATATCAATTGTTACAATCTCCCAACAAGTACAAAAGAATTATAAGGACATCAATTAGGAGAATTTGTCTTTGAAATCAGGGTGGTAAGGCCAAAGCTAAAACAGGTGCGTGTCAACTAACAGAAAAAGATTAACATTTCCCTTATGTTAACCTCAAAATTATTTCTGGAAGTATCTTTGACTTCAATATTACTCCAGCTCTGTTCAAATATTATAAATTATCAAAATAACACGTTTTAACTTAACCTCTATCCATTTAACATCACAAGAGACAAAATATTATTTTCTTACTAAAACTTGATAGAATGTATTAAATAAAAACTTTTTTATATTTATGTCAAAGCTGTGCTAATAATATTTCTACTACATAAACATTGACAAACCAGCTTGTGGTTTAACATGTGGTGTCACCTTCCACTGCAGGCTTTTGCCAGATACTGTTGTTGATATGGCTTTGCCGATAACATATTCTTTGCCTCATCTACTGAAAACCATGATCTAATGCGACCCATGTCTGAGAAAAAAAACAACAACTGTTAGCCAGCTATCGCTGGGGAATACCACTGTGTAGTTCCAGAAAATATGCATACCGCGCAATCAGAGAACCCAAATTCAATTGACAGGCACTCCTTTTCATAAAGTTGAGCATGTTTGTATATAGTTAGTTACAAATACAAAGATTTTATTCACTTTATTGCTACCGATGTATCCGCAGTTATGAAAATGAATATAACATAAGAATTTGCTGGTGATGTCGTGGAAACTTGTAAAAAAAGTTCTCACGGGTGCTCAAGGTAAGGCATGTCACACTGTAATAATTAGTCCCAGTGAAATGCTTGGTATTTATGCCATGTCAACTTAATTTGTCTTCTCTCACTTGTTGCAAGGAGTATTTAACACTTACAGATTTCTGGAGAAGGTAGGAAAGATTTGATTTTAGTCAAAACACAAAAAATCAAGGATCTAAATAAAAATCTTTAAGAAAGTCATATTGCTGCTAAGAATCACAGAAAACATGCTGAAAAGGCTTCAATTTTTTTCAATTATTTACTTGTGGAGCATACCCCCTGAACCCCCAAGGAAGGAAACAATGTACGTAGAGAATGCTTGCCTCCAAGAGCCATGTTCTCCACAAAATCGCTAGAAAATTCAGGACTTTAATTTATTATATTCACAATATTCACCACAGATCTGGGGAAACTGATTTATTCATGGTTAAAAGTTCACTAATATAGGCAGGGCTTCTGATATTACGCGATAAAAAAATGGAAATTATGCGATTAGCAAGGATTATTATGCGGAAAATTATGCAAATTATGCAATTTTTTCTGGAACTTTTTTTATGCATGTTTTACTAGGTTTCAGAGAAAAAAAACAAAAATACCTGTTTTAAAACAGTGCTCGCTATTGTGAGACATTTTGAAGCTTTTAGCTATGAAGGAACATCCAAAACGAACAACAGAATCCAAGAAAAGAGTCTGTAAACAAGCAGCCATCTTGGTTTAAACCTTGGTAACCAGGCTAAATAAAACATGCGCTCAAGAAATTTACGCGGTTACCAAGCTTGTTGTGGCCAACAACGAATGCAGTTTCGATCAAAAGTGGCGGTTTGTTTATTTGATACAGGATAATTCAATAGAAAAAAACAAATTTAAGCTTAAGTTTCTTAGCTAAAGCGATAGTGTATCGTGTGGTTTGTTCACATTACGCGATTTTGTGTGATTTTTCACGAATTATGCGATTTTTCGTGAATTATGCGATCGGATGCGATTTGAGGCCGATTATGCAAAATCGCACCATCGCGTAATATCAGAAGCCCTGCTTAGGTGTGTCACAACAAGGTTCTCTTGCTCACGATCATGATTTATCTAGACTGACAATAAATCAGTAGAATCTTTTACTTAAGCAACATGCATGCAACAGGGTTGTCATAAAGTTTCGAAGTAGCCGACTGTATTGTTGGAGTAGGTGGCCGAGGTTGGGGAAAAGACCATCTCTAAGAACAGCCCAGCTGAGTAGCCGGCTGAGATAACAAAGAAGGTGGTAATTTTCGCCAGCAGCCGGCTACTTTTGAAAACCCTGTGCAAACTCACTATTACAGGAATTTCTGTTATTTGACAGACTATTGTTATCTCATGATATCTAACAACAGTATAAATGAATTGGGTATGAATTTAGCAGACAACTAGGGTCATTATTTTACGCAATCAACAATGAGGTCCTGTTAGGGGGGGTACCCATGTCCACCGTCTGAATTTTACAAGCAGCTATGTCGCAATTTCAGGACGTTCTTGTGTTGGGCGTCGAAATTTCACGTAGTGACATTTAAAATGAATGCCTTATTAATGTTGGGTCTTATTTATGAGTATTATGTATTTCAGTAAAATATGACTTGATTTTATCATGTTTACACAAAGAGCAGATACAAATGTTTTTGAGATCTGAGCAATTAAGAAATTTGCCATCGGATTTATTTTGCTATTGATGTCGCTCTCGGTAATTCATCAATGCAGTCTGTCGTTTGTCGCTAGTTTGTGGCTCTTGTGTTGCCGTTTCAAGGCCGTGTCACTTGTCGGAATTTACCCCTAACAGGGCCTCAACAATAAGTCCCAGTCTACAACATCAAAACCACTTTCCTGTTACTTTATACTTATCTCCTCCTACTTGAAATCGGGGCTGTCATCAAAGGAGCTATTTCACCATTTTTAGTGTTACTTTACATGTAAAAAGCCAAAAGAAAACCCAAATATAAAGGTCCGGTTTTGTTTCAGATTATTCTACTAGTGCTCTAGGAGTAAAAATAAGTGTCTTGGGCTGCAGATGGCCAGGATAAAAATGGATCACATCTTGAAAAAATTGGGCTAATGTTTTCAAGTTTATCGCTTGTGTCTTGAAAAACTTGCAAAACTCTGATTATGGTTTATTTTCGCTTCTAAAATTCACTTGATATCTTCCTCTTAGTGTTCTAGAAGCATTTCATGTCTGACAAAGGTACTTAGTTTTAATTTAGGGCAGTTGGACCCCAAAACCTCAAAATCATCATGACATAGTTCCTTAAAACTTTGAGGTTGCCAGCTATACAGAAAAATAGGTGGTCTGCATAAACTAAAAAATAGCCTCCAATGGTTGTTGTCGTTTAATAATTTTCAAACTGGGAGTCACCAGTCATCTTCACTGCAGTAGCAAAGTACTAGCTACTAATGACAGCCCTGTGAAATATTAATGAAAACCCTGATAGACAGTTCTTAGTCAATTTTCTTTTTCAAAGATTTTGAAAAGGATGTGGTTCTGTTTGAACTGAACATTTTCTTAACGTTCCCAATAATTGAGATCACATTCCAAAATTTTGCTCCAAATCTTGAGAACAAGTTTTTTGATTTTCCAGTCTTGATAAGAAGACCCCTTCTTATTTACACTTGGTAAAATCTAGAATATTCAGGTAACAAAATAATGTATTTCATCAATTGATCCCTGCTCCTAAACAAACATGATTGTCTGCAAAAAGAGGTATGTACATAATTAACACCCCTAGAAAAGCTACATGTCTGTGATGCTGCTGTTGTCTTAATCTTTTTCCAACTTTAAATGACTTTTACAGAAACAGCAGTGGCTTGTGACTAAAATAAACAGTGATTTTTTGTTTTCCATTAGGATGCCAGTAATTGGCAAACATAAGAATATAACTTGATGTAAATGGTTGTAGGGAGTCTTTAATAATGATATAACAATTAAATTTGGCTTAATCCATTTTCAATCTTCATTTGACACCTCAATCAGAATATTTTAATATTTTTAGGAGACCATTAGTCTCTAAGATTGACAAGCATCATATGTTTTTAGTTGTACAAAACATAAAAATAAATTCTCCACTTCTGAATGATCATAGAGTTCTTGATGTATTTAGTTTTTTTTAGAGATTTATTTTCCCAGAGGATTTAACATATTTTCTTAGACTGGACTGAACAGATTGACAATGACAGTGAATAAATAATTAAAATAGATAACTGGACTTGGGAATGAAAAACGGCAACAACGGTATAAACATAAGCTGGACTGTCACAGAATTAAGCTTTCAATGCTTAGGTGCCGACTTGTGAATTTGTTGCCTTGATCTTTTCTGCCATGAGATCTCGCACTTTCTACCATGACAAATGGACAACTTGTCAACATCAGTGCTTCCACAACAACAGTCTTTAATAACGAGGGGTTTTCAACTCATCAATAATAAATTACTTCTTCCTCAAAGTCTTGCTCAAAACGTTTCTAATTTTCTTTTCTGATCTTTGCTTCATCAACAAAAGATTCAATTTTCGCCCTATATGAGTAGAAGCATTATTACCTTAGATACTTTGGCAGGAAATCGATACTACAATCTGTAATCTCTCCTCGACATTGCAGTATATTTTGAGATAATCGAGATCAGCTTATTCAGTTCTGTTATTAAAATATTCAGTGGCATCTATTATGCTTCCAAGCCGCATACACTGTTTTACAATAACCTGGAGTATAGTTTAGACTTTGTACTATAACCTTGAAAGTTTTCAAAAAACGTAAGCTGACAGCATTACAAAAGACGTAAATGCACTTGACAGATAGGTTTCGATAACACCCACCGGATCGAGAAATGAAATCAGTGTGTTTTCAGGATAGGCTGAAAGGATACGAAATTTTTAAATCACCGAAAAACCTAAAGGAATATAAGACGAATATTTCTTTTGTTCCACAGAGATTGGCATACCTCACAACAAATATTGCACAGTACAGAAATGTACACACTATATCTGGCTGCTTACATATACCACGAGTACAACATTTGTACAAACCTTCTTGCCACGTTTCTAGTTCTTCTGTCACAATAAGAACATAAACGGAGGTCCGAGTATGGTTAACATCATTCTAAAAAGTGAAAAACACAAGCAAAGGTTAAACCAAACAATGTTTTTTTACGAGTCACTCGAACAAAAGCACTTGTATAGCACGTTCTAAGCCATTTAGGGATATTTTTCACACCTGAAATTCGCCGAGGAAACGTCCAAGCCTTCCTCGAACGCCGGCCTAGAGAAAATAACAAATAAAATTAACACAGAAAGGTTGAAAAACAAATAAGGCAAAGGCCTGACTGTATTTACAGACTTGCAAACCACATGCAAACAGTGTGTTATCTCAAACGTTTTTGTTTCAACGAAATGGTCGATCTGTTACTAACTTCTTCCACAACTTCCCGAATTGCTGCCTCTTTTGATTCCTCGCCAGGTTCGACTCCTCCAGAAGGTACAACCCACCGGCCAGGATGCCTACAGCTCGACACTAGCAGCACCTACAGTGAACAAACATACGCATACATATCAGTTGAGTCACCGGCCATTAAAACGTGTCTCCTGCCATGTGCAAAGCCAAATGTGTCAAAACCTCTTTTTCCTGGTCGGTTCTGAAGCAGATGCACCCTGCCCGCCTCGTGTATCCATCTTTATCTTTCGTCCGGACACTGTTTGACCGGTTCTTTATCATCCTCTTGGGTATAAAACGAGTATAAATTAGTGCAAATCACCTCATGCTACCTAGAAAACGAACCGGCAGACTTGTCGCCATGACAAGACTACATGTGTCGTATTCTGCGATTGGATATTTATAAATCAACACCAGTGCATTGTGGGATATTGACGAGGAACAAACTCGGTACCAGGAATCAAACTTTTCGGGGAGGGGGGAGGGGAGCAAGTAGTTAACTTACATATGTTTACGTTTTACCGGCGAGGAATCGAAACCGGTCAAAGGCAGACGTGATCACCACTACACCACAGGCGAAACCTACAGAGATAGTGGGTGAAATATTTAGGAAAGGTTAGGCGCTAGGCGGGGCTTTACCTGAATTTAAATGAAATTTTAAGAGGTTTAAAGAAGGGATAGAAGTTCTAAAATAAAAAAAAAGATTTTGGAACACCAACAGACAGTTCATACCCACACAAGAGCACCCGAGGTTGCTAGTAGACTAACTTGGTGTCCATCTATTAATTATTAACTACCCATTCTATTTTTAAAACTTCACTAAATCTTCAATATTTCTTATTTCTCTTAATTTTACAAATCCTTTAAGAAAAACTATTTACTCCCAAACATACCCAAAAATCACCCCAAAATTTACAAAACACCCCGTAACAAAAATTCATGAATTAAGCATAGAGGTTTTGAAATAGTATAGGTAAAAACGGCAAACTGATCCTTACGAAACTTTTGAAATATGACATACAACAGTACATTGGGGAAACCAAACGCCAACTGAATGAACGCTTTGGGGAACATCGTCGCTCCATCCTCAATCACCACCATCTTATCAATCCTACTCCTGTTTCAATACATTTTAACCAACCTGGCCACTCTATCAAGAGATCAATTAGAGATGATTGCTACAATAAAATGTATAATCGATTGCCGAATTTCAAGCAGTTTAACCACTAAATACATGTGAATAAATTGATTATAAAATTGATGGTTTTATTAACATGCAGCTGCTAAAGTTCGGTTATTTGTTTACTTTCAATATAGTCTTATGCTTTTACAATACTGTAACGATTTATAGTCATACAAATAAAGCTTGTTGTTGTTGTCATATGCAAGGGGCGTAGCCAGGAATTTTTCAGAGGTACGCACGATCACTGTTTTCAAACACACCCCCTACCTCCTCCCCCCACCCTCAAGTCCCAAATCTTTCTTTTTTAAAACTTTTTCAGGTACGCACGTGCGTACGTGTGTACAGGTGGCTACGCCCCTGATGTGTTGTTGTTGCTTCAACACTAAGATCACAAGGGGATGGGGCAGAGAAACTTGTCATCTTCCCCTAAGGAAAGGCTGATAAATATAGCAGTGCTGAGCTTCTCAGTCCATTGGTCGGGTCGGGAAATTTCCCTGGGGGGGGGGGGGGGGGGGGGGGTTGGTACTCCCTTATATACGCTATAAAGGTATGTACCACTCGATAGGGTAGGGTTTTTTAGGTACTCAGTCCGTAAATAGGGTATCCTTTTTGGTATTTTTGGTATTGTGGTCCTTAGATATTCCTCAGATAGGGTCACTAAATTGCAGTATCCACCCCAACGCGCAAAACAAAAAAGATATGGTCTGTTAAAACTGGGCCTTAAAAGGGGTATCAAATCTCGATTTTGATTTGAGAACCTTGGCGGCACACACCTATCCTACATTGTCGGGAGTACCTTTCCCGGGGGAAATTTCAAACAGGTCACTTTTGCTTACTTACTTTTTTAATTTGCATTTCAATTTTAAAATTACACGTAAAACTGACCAAAATGAAACCATCTGAATGAACAGCTGTCCATGGCTGCCACTGCCTGGATGATATATATGGCTGTGTGCATGCCTAAGGTATTGGCTATACCGCGGATATGTGTCGTGTGACCGATAGACCACGAGCAGTCTCTCTTTCCCAGCTTAGTCCGTCGAGCGAGAAACGAAAAAACACGAACGGATAATGGCCGCGCGAAACTGGGGGGAGCGCCTGCCCCGACCCCAGTTTCGCGCGGCCATTATCTGTTCGCTAATTTATTTTTCGTTTCTCGCTCGACGGACTAAGCTAGCTGGGAAAGAGAGACTACTCGTAGTCTATGTGACCTATTGCTTTCTTTTAGGAGTCTTTTTTGGCCGGTCGTCTCGAGTTTAGTCGCCAGCGCATGTGCTTTCACCGCTTAATACGTGCTGACATCCAAAATGTTGACAGCCGCGAATAAACAGAATACATTTTGATTTCCAGGCTGTTCTTTGTCTGGTTTTTGTGTTTTAGCAATCAGCATATTCAGTTTTCGGTACAATTTTTTTTTTAAAAAAGTGAAATTTGAATCTGAATGAGCTAATTGTCTCGATTGACATATGAAGTTGGTTCACATCCCTTCTGTTTCGTGACCGTTATATCGGTCAATCTCGAGTCAATCCGACATTTGTTATCAAGTGCTTGGCAGCCTGTACTGTGTACAATCGCCCCTCCACTCGAGAAAACTCGGACAAGGGGAGGGGGCGGCTGTCAGCCAATGGAAAGGGGTGTGTCCTTCCCTTTCAACCTCGTCCCGAAGGGAAAAGCCCTGGGAACGAGGTTGCTTCCCTTTTGTAGCGTCGCTCCAAACCAGGGCATTTCCGATACAATTGTGACGAGTTTTTTTGCACAAAAAAAATATATATAGAAGAAAACGAAACAATTATATTTGAAAGTCATTGTCCAGTTGTACCCTCGATTTTCATTAATATTTGACAGTACTTTTTTTCTTATAGCAGTTTTCAATAAGTGTCGAAAGTAATTTCGCGATTGCTTTCGTTTTGCATTGCTATGGCTTGCGATTGGCTAAGAAATTTCGCGCCACTTTTTCAAACAATCAGAAGTGAAACCAAAACCAATTGTGACTTGTTCGCCTGCGTTTTCCCGCGCTTGGCGGCGGCTGCGGGTATTTGCTTTGAGTTCTGATTGGTTTATTAGATTACCTGCGTCTATTGTGAAGGACCAGAATACATGTAATCAGTTTGGAATTTGGTTTTACGACACTCGATTAAAAACCGCTTTAAAGCACCGCATTATTTCCGAAAACAATTGTCAAATTGCCGTTTCCACCGTACCTGTAAATCGCGTTCGGAAATCTCTATTACGTTTACTTAGGGTTTTATTTGGGAGTTCTTGGTGATGCAGATGTTGCGATCACCACCAAATCACGTCAAAAAGATACTTAACCATGACATAAGCTCCTGACCATGACAGATATAGTAGAGATATAGTTTCGTGACGTATGGTCGTTATATAAAAACCAGCTAAACATTATCATTCTTTGATCGAGAAGTAATGCTTCCGATTACATTGTCTGGGGCTTAGCACTAATTGGAGCACGGGCGTACACGTGACCAAATCAGTGATGTGATGTAATTTGAGATCCATTATCCTCATAATCTTCGTTTAATCCCTGTAAGGTTTTCATAGTAATTTTTAATACCTTGATTAGCATTAGAAAAGAACAACGGAACACACAGCCCCACAAGCTTCGCAGCTTTACATATACAATTTATCGTGTCTAAATAAAGGTTTATTTACGTAGTATTAAACTCTAGACCGGTAGATGAAAGTCAGAGTGACGTCATTTCGTGACGTCTCCTCGTCACGGGACGAACGAAACTATTTAATCGTGCGTGTTTACAGGTGTACTCTTCGCAACTCAGCAAATTTGGAATATTAACGCACAAAAAAGAGAAAGTTAGGATATTTATCCAGTTCATATTGAATTGCTAAGGAATACAGATTCGTCACGTTATTTATAACTGGAAAAGTTGGTAGGTATATATATTTTTTTAACGTTATACATTATATTTTACCCTGACCAGAGGTTTTTCTCGTGCTCTCATCCCAGGCTCTCATATTACACTTCACCGCGAAGACTCGCCGAGCCACTCGTCGGCCTTCGGCCGACCCCGACTTGTTACATACGAAAGCGTGCGAGAAACCTCTGGTAGCCCAGGGTAATTATATTTTTGGCATCTTTTCAATTTTACGTGAAAATTGCAATTGCCCGTCTTTTAACGTTGCGTGAAACGGTTTTGGGAAGGACTGATTTTACAATGATTTTGTTTTGGTTTTCATATTTTCTTGTTCAAGTGTAGGCTGGAAGAAAGCTAAGTAGTTGATCTCGAAAAGGTACCACTAATATAACGGAGGGTGACTATTTTCTTTTTTAGTTCACAAGTTAGGCCAGCAAAATGTTCATTCATTGTTTTTGCCCCTACATTTTGATTACACACACATTCCGTACTTATGTCTCAAACCGGTATGAGATTATGGAATTATTTCGTTTTACGACTCAATTACCGGTGTCACTTCCACTCACGTATACATGTAATTCGACACTAATGCGTACACGGTAAAATTCTTGGCGAAGACTTCGCGTTGTTGCCTGATACCCGGCGTAGCTAATCGAACGAATCCGAACCAAAAACCAATCGAACCCAATCGAACTAAATCGTTCGATTGGAGTTCGATTGGTTCGGCAATCGAACATAATCGAACTAAATCGTTCGATTGGAGTTCGATTGGTTCGGCAATCGAACATAATCGAACTGGAACTTTTGGGTGAGTTCGAACAAAATCGAACCCAATCGAGGCGATTGGTTCGATTTTGTTCGGTGGAAGAATTTCATCCTTTAACTGATCCTTTACTAGCGGAGCAATGTTGCCTGTAGCCTCTCTATCAAAGCGAGGCTAGGTGCGAAACCTTTCATATGAAAATGAATTTTCATTCACATGCAAATAAGTTTTATTTGCATGTGAATGAAAACTCATTTTCATGTGAAAAGTTTCGCATCTAGCCTCGCTTTGATAGAGAGGCTAAAGGCAACTCGGAAATGGCCTATTGTGAGAGATATTAACACATTTCAATTAACTAAAATCTTTATTGTTACGGTGATTCGAAATTGATTAATTTACAATATAACATGAACAGCTCAGTACTTCATATCGCTCGGAATAACACCGAACGGGGATAATATTAAAATGTTTATACCGTCGTCGGTAAAGTTTCGGATAGATTACTAAAAAACGACCACTGCAACTGGATCTGGACGCGCGCAACGGTGTACAGTGTGTACAGAATAGTTACCACTAACGCTAAAAGTGTTCTCATTACCTCAAAGTAGATTTCTATTAAAACTGCAAGTGGTGTTTGCAGAAGCTGCTGCAAAATGCAAGCGATGTAAGCTAGACTTTCAATGTTAGAACAGTTCATTAAATGTAACAAAAATAAGACTAACGCCAACAACAAAATTTTTTTCTTAACATCATAATCTATAAAGTAAACAAAGTATGGATTGTTCGTGCGCTCGTCCGCTTTGGTGTTCGGTTCTTCTGCTGGTTTTGGGATATCCGGAATGGAAGCGACGTAAGTGGAGTACTTTTTAAAAGTGGTTAAAGATGTGGAAGATGAATCCGATGATGTTGATGTTTGATCTTGAACGAGGTCGGTGTCTGTGGTATGTTCCCTTGACGTGCTGTTGGCCCTATCGGCCTTTGATCGCTCCGTCAAAACTCTTTCAACGAAAACTTAACTTATAACTTACTTGACTGCAATGCTTTGTTTCAGACCAGATTAAACTAGTTTTATATTTCCGATTGTTGAAGTGTTCGATTATGTTCGATGAGTTCGATTACGTTCGATTGTTGAAGCGTTCGATTACCGAACGTTCGATTGCGTTCGATTGGCAAAATTTTTCGGTGAGTTCGATTAAGTTCGATTACCGAACCCAATCGAACCCAATCGAGCGATTGAGTTCGATTAGGTTCGATTACCGAACGTCCGATTAGCTACGCCGGGCTGATAGTGCCCAAAGGGGCGGGCCGGGGGGCGGGCCGGGGGCGGGGGGAGGGGGGTGAATGGGCAGACCTTTTTTGGGTTTGCGATCTGAGCCTTTGTTTCGGGTTAGAAAGTTTTTTGGTGTCGAATTTTTTTGATTTTACGTTCTGGGTCTTTGGACTTTTTTGGGGTCTGGTTTTAGTCAAATAGGACTTTTTTGGGGCCTCACTTTGACATCATTCGCCGATTCCCCGTCACTATTATAGTCATTATAGCTAAGTACCCTTCCCCCCCGGGAATAAGTGTATTGCAGTAAACAGAGTAAACACCCACATTTAAGAATTACCATAATTTTTTCAAGTTAACTTAGGGCCTCTTCATATGAGCTCGGTTGACCGGGCTGGCCGCGTACCGGGACGGATTTCGCCTTGGGTTCATATGAGAAAATTCAGCCCGGTTTCCGAGATGAAGCTGCGCCATCTCCACTCGCAATTCCTGGTATTGAATTGCTTGTCCGCGTCGAAATCAAGGCTTCTGTACGCCATTTTAGACTTGTAGTTAAGTAAATAGTCGATCAATTGGCTGACCATCTCTGTTTGCTAACGGAACTTCCTAGGAATCGAGAGAGAAGAACATTCCTCACTTCCCGCCATGTTTACCAACCGTACTGCTACGTCATCGACCATGTAACGCATGCGCTGTTGCGAAGAATTCGTCCCGGTAACCGGGATGAAGTGTTCATATGGCAAAATTTTCCAGCCCGCTTACCGAGATCCCGGTTGGAAAAACCGAGATCTCGGTAACCGAGACAGCCCGCCCTCACATATGAACACGTCAAAAATTTTACAAAGGATTTAAAGGTAAGGCGAGATCTCGGAAACCGGGCCAGCCTGGTCAACCGGGCTCATATGAAGAGGCCCTTAAAAAGGTTCTTATCAGGAGCTCTTGTTCTATTATGGTAATTGGTGTTCACTGATTAGTAGGCTATTTATGGCTGTAGTCCCTTCTTCTGTATCCCAAGAGAAATACGGCATTCGCACTGTTATGAAAAACACACCGTGCAGACCCACGGGTCCTTAGCATGATATTTTCAATTCAGCAACAGGTAAATTTTGCCGGATGTCAGCCGATTAATCTTCATTTTAACTGCACGATTTTTTCCGGTAACTGATTTCAATCTTTAGGCCACAGATACAAGTTCTTAATTATATGTGGGTGTTTGCTGTATAGGAAGTTATAGTCTTGTATATGTATAGTGTAGAAACAATATCATATTCTGCATAGTCTGCATATTTTCGAATACCCCTCGTATGCAAGGTTCACCCCAACCGTTTCAAATATAAGTTATGTATGTAGATATGTGCTGCCCCAAGTGGTATGGCTTTTGAGGTGATCGGTCCTTAAAAAAGCATTCCCTTAAAAAGGTGTCATTTTTCAGTTTTGGGCCTTAAGGGGTATCAATTTTCGATTTTCACCCTTAAATAGGGTCAGGGTTTAAGAACCTTCGCGGCACACACTTATTGTAAATGAACACACTGCAAGTACCCCCCTCCCCCCCACCCCTAGCCTGCGAGCTAGTTTCAAACAATTGTACCCTATACCAAGGAAATTTTGGGTTGTATTAAGTTTTGCCTCGGTTAGAAAATTAGGCCTAATAGACCCTAATACAATATTGCTTTGGTTTGCATAGCAATCTTTCGTGGGCGGACTTCCTGCCCTGATTTCCGAAGCCAACGCGCCACCTCATATCTGAAAAAGAACAAAATCCCGCAAGTTAATTATGTTCTGTTTACACCAAGGTCAGATCTGATATAAAATAACAAAACCCCGCAAGTTCTGCTCTGTTTATACACCCAAAATAGCGCCAAACCAAAACGGTTTACGGTTTATTGCAGATCGGTGGAACGTCGGTTCTTTGGGGGTTTGCACGAGTCGTCCGGTGTATAAAAGGTGGATGCAATTTATTTAACGTCGTAAAGTACACTTAGCTTTAGATCTTTGAATGTTAATGTTGCATAGGCGCGTTTAATAAACTGTTTGTAGCTTCAATATGACGTGCTTTGAACACAGAAAAGCCTGCCGAAGGCTACAAAAGATCCGCAGAACCGTATGCCTCTTATGCCCCTGGGAATCGACTGAGAACGCGCACGCATCGAGGGAAATGGCGTTAGCCAATCAATTAAAGGTATTCGTATCACGTGAACATTACTGGCTGACGTCATACTAAAAGGGAGAAAGGGAGGACTCATCTGAGAAAGAATTTTTATTGTTACGAAATCCCGTGACAACAACGTAGGAAGTTGATCTCTTTTGCATTTCCTAACGTCTTGTAGTGAACCTAAACGTTTTTTGCCTTTATAAAGAGGTGACACTATTCTGTGAAGTGGCTTTGTTGATTATAAGTTTTTTTTTTTTTCTAAGGAAGACTGTTTCATGGCGGTTATGCCCGGCCGAGTAGCGAAACAGGATTTCGTACCTTTAGAGCCGTTTGTCCACCAAGTTGGTGGCCATTGCTCCATGATGAAATTTGACGATGTGTCTGTTTGCAAGCCGTTAAACCAAAGGGAACATCGATTTTACGAAGAACAGCCGCTAGAGATGCGGCCATTTACCCCCGAGTACCGAGGTAAGCCAGCCTTCATTTTAAATGTCAATTTCAGTCGACAACCTTTATCATCCACATAATAAACCTGCATTTCCATCTAGAGACATGTACCGTTCGCATTTCATTGAAACTGTTGGTGAGTATTATAGATTTTGAAAGCTCTGCCCTTCGCGCACAAGTCTAATTGGTTCCTTGCTTGGGTGAAATAATGACTGTGTCGATGAAAATTCTGCGTCTCCACTTGACATAAAATTGTTTTCTTATCTGACGCCTCGGGGAAACCATCGATCGGGGAAACGCATCAGAGTTATTTTGAACGCGCAGATTCGATACGTAATAGCGATTTATAAGCTTATAAACTAAATCTTTATTTATATGAAGGTGCTCTCACGGTTGTTTTGTTGTAGGATATAACTACTTTACATGTTGTTTTGATGTGCATGTTACTGTGGGTTTGGTCTTTCCGCCAAGATCGGCTCCCTGTTGTGTGTTTGAACTTGATATAAGCTAAGCTTGTCCGGTTACATAAGACTTTAGATTCGACTAAAAAATATATCGTGTTTCTCTGATGAGTTATAAAACGAGTGTTTTTTCCTTTACGGTCTTAAGTTGATGACGAAGTGCTCATTTCAACTATTATGTGCGTGTGTTTCATTTTGCAACGAGGGATATTATGGTGGTGATAAACGTTTTGCTTTTATCGGCCCACTGTTTTTTCTTCTCCTTTATTAAGTGTTTGATTGAAATGTGTCCATCACAAAATGTACTCATATATATTTCAGAGATGAATCAAATGCATTTTGTACTAAATGTGATATATCGTGCGGTATTTATTTTCTGCAGCTGTGATACATGTATATTGTCCACCTGATTCTCACAAGGCATGATTGTCTCGTGTGCAATATTGTTTTGGTTTCTCGTCTTCCTCCCTTATCTTGATAATCTGAAGGGATTTGCTGGCTTGGTCCTTTATATTTCGTGTTTAGCTCCAGAATTGTTAATTTAGAAATCGATTCTCCGTGCCAATTATTTGTGGTCAGTATGCATGCAGTGGAGAGATTGAAAAATTAAAGACTTCTGAATATTTAATCTTATTTTATTTTTGGATTATACTAGGCCCAAAGGCAACAGTTTCTTTATCTTATATTTTTGCACTAAATGATCCAGTTCAAAGCATGAAACGTCTTGTAAGAAGTTGAATTTATTACCAACATGCAAATGTTTTTTGATTGTGGTTTTCTAATTTGTCACATGACTTCTGTTATTATATTTTGCCTCTATTGTTTCTTTGTAACCTTAGGCTATTGACAATGATATTGGAATCTAGCCATTCATGTTTACTGTTGTTATACCTGAATGGTGAATGAAATAATTTGCATTTTTCAAAAAACAAACATGATATGGACCATTTATGCTGATGACCTTGGGCTTTCTAAAAATCAGTCAATGTCGATAGACAGAAAAAAAATTATCTCAGAAAGCACTTGATCAGTTGTCTTTTATTTGAAACAAAAAAGGTCATGTGACAAAATTTTCCTTGGAAATAATTTATATTTGTATGTCTTCACTGGTGAGAAGGCTACCCGCAGTGCAGTGTACCTAGGATGAAGAATTGTGGTCAAATTATCTATAATTAAGCCTGAAACCAAACATGCATCATTTAAAATGATTCATGAATTTTAATCCAATCAATTATTATCTATAAATAAGCCTGAAACCAAACCTGCATCATTTAAAATGATTCATGAATTTTAATCCAATCAAGCAAAGGTCTGGTTTATATCATCATAAGGTTGTCAATATGGTCAGGTTTATTGTATTTACCTGAAGAAGTGCTGCAGCGCTTTCTAAATTTTTCAACTTTTTAATGCATTGCTTATTCAAGGGCAGCCCTTAATATGGGGCGGCATTTATTAAAAAAGTCATGAAAACAATATTTTTGAATACAAAGTAAATTTTACTTCTTTTCTAAAAGCAAGAAAGAAAAGATTTATTCATGCATAAGCAGGGTTGGAAACAAAATTTTGACAGCACTTGCCATTTGGGCAAGTGACTTTCAGAACTGCACCAAGAATGCACAATTTGTATTCACCTAAGAACATTTGACACTTGCGTACCAATTTACATCCTTGCATAAGAATAAATTCCCACAAAAACTGGTGATATAAATCATTGGCAAGTTGTTGAGCTTCTAAGCTTCCTGACTTAGTTCAGGGCTGTTATCTAGCTTTGAAGAATCCGGCTCCACAAGGAGTAGTAGCTGGTCGTAAAACAAAGGATTAGTCTTCCATTCTTGTTGCCTTTTAGTCATTTTCAAAGCTTGAGTTGCCAGTTATCTTTGCTGTAGTTGTAGAGGAACCCCTGTTTATTGCCTTTATTGACCTGACCAAGGCCTTCGACCTAGTCAGCAGGAAAGGTCTATTCACTCTCCTGCAGAGGATTGGATGTCCCCGCAAGCTCTAAGGATGATCATGTCTTTCCATGAAGACATGCAAGGAACCATCCAGTATGACGGCTCAACCTCAGACCCCTTCCCAATCAAGAGTGGAGTGAAACAGGGCTGTGTACTGGCTCCCACACTCTTCGGCATCTTTTTCTCCCTACTGCTGTTTTATGCCTTCAGTCAGTCAGAAGATGGCGTGTACCTCCACACCAGACCAGACCTTGGCTCTCAAAAGCCTTGGCGCTGGCTCCTTTGTCTCCCAAGACAGATGGATGCCCACAGTTGTCAGCCATCATGGCCAGTTGGTTGGCATCATAGCCTGTTGCCCGTTACTAGTGACAGCCATGTTACCTAAGTTACCAAAGCTGTCACTTTATCCTTGGTGATTAATAATATATTATAAGAGAACATTTTATCAACATATGCTAGTCACTGTGAAGCAAGTCCGTATAAATGTACATGTAAATGAAAGTTTATGTAGCATAATTTATGAAATTTTAATTGAAAATTATTTAAAAAAAATTGTCTCATGTTTGTCATGTCTTGCTGTGTAGGAGTGATTTATGTGAGCTTTAAGGAGGACGAGGATGGCTATATTCACCTCACTGCCCATCCAGACAAGTTGGCTTTAGAGCATCAAAATAAAGAAGGCTCTACCAAATACTGCACCTCTGGTTCGGACAGTGATGGCAGTACCGGGGAAGAAGTAGGAGGGTCTCCAAAACGCAGGTCTCGACGAATTGGTATAGTTGAAACAGTAGAAAAAGGTCCACACAGGTAATGTTAGGACAATTTGAACCTGTTACTGTATGTTTAGAACCTGGATGCATTGTTAGGTCTTTTATGAAGCGGTCATTGTGTTATACCAGAAATTATCCATACACCTTCCATAGATTTTTTTGGTATGGACCCCCACCCCACCAGAAATATTAGTCCTTAAGCTGAATAGGTCACCCTGCGTTAACAAAAATTATTGACTGACTGACTTAAGAGTACGTACATCCTACAATAAAGAGAGTTTGTAATTTGAACTTGTAATACAATACAAAAATATTGACCTTTAAGCAGACCTAATAATGACAAGTATTGATATCCATTCAGGGCTAAAAAACCTAAAATTTTAGCTTGCCCTTTGGGCAAGCAAGTCTTAACTTAAGTTTTACTTGCCCAGACAAGTTTTTATAAATTGTTACTTAAGCTTAGTTGACGGCAGCTTGTCCGTATCCTTGCCCGTCGAGCAAGTGAGGGGGGAAAGTTGCTTGATTGACATGAAAATCTACCTGTCCCGGACAACTGGACCGGACTTTTTTTGAGCCATGCATTTTAACATTGATGAACCAGTAGTAATGTGTCCTTGAGTTGAATAGGTCACCCTGCCTTAATAAACACTTAATGACTGGTCCCGAGGGAAACAGTGAATTTTGTTTCCCAAGAATCTCGATGACATTGAGATTCGAGAGAAACAAAATTCACTGTTTCCCGAGGGATCAGTCATTAAGTGATTTGTTATATAGCAACACAAAAAACCACAACGAATCAACCGATCAACGTGCGCATTGTATATCCTACAATTTGAGTTAATTGTAATGTGAACTTGTAATATAATATAAAAATATTGACCTTAAAGCAGACCTAACCATGAGACATTTTGGGATCTATTTCTCTGAATAGCAGTGTGAGCATAACTTTCTTTTTGCTAACCGTTCATGGCTGATAATTATTTATTTCAGAGTCCGGCTTCGGAGTGGAAAACTAGAATTAGTGAGCAATAGAGTGGAAGGATTATTTGAAGCAGGAGATATGCCAGAACATTCAACAGGTTTGTATGAATTTTTCAACAGACTCTCAGTTTCAATTCCATGGTCGCAAATTGTTTATACTTGGGATGTGCAAGATAAGGCTGCTCTTGATGTTGTACTTTAACAAATAATTGTATGTCTGCCTGAAGAATTAAAACTAAATAAAAAGGTTAATATATGTACAAAGCTGAAAAATTGTTTTTATATCAAATAGAATGAAATATTAATATTTTTTTGAAGTGAAAGTTAAAGGCAAGGGTTTGTGCTTGTCTTGCAAATCTCATGTAAATATGCTACCTTATAAAACTGGTGATTAGTCATGTGGGGTTTTGTGGCCAGTTCATGCTTATAAGGGGGAGTTAGAGTGAAGACCTTGTTGGTCATCAGAACAAACCATGTGTTTTACTTCTTTAGATAATGCCTCCCACGGGTGGCCTGACAGCAGAAACCACACAATCTGTTATGCCAGAAGGAACAGCACTCACTCTTCTAATGGTAGTAACTTGAGTGCTTCCATATATACTTAAATTATGTATATATTGTTAAAACTTAAATTAAATAGTAGTGAATTGACGTTTACTCAGTTTTGCGGCCTGGTTGTACTATACAGGCAAATATTCCACTATAAATCAGCATACAGTGGGTCTCAACCTTGAATTGTGTAGTTCTTTTGTGTGTAGATGAAATCCTAAAGTGTGATGACCATTTAAGTGAAAGCTAATGAGTAGCAAGGTTTTAAAGAAGTTCAAGACGTCATTTTTTAAACTTAACCTGCAAATACAACCACCTCATTTCTCACTGCCACTAAAGGCCCGGACACATGGTACAACTTTTCTTGCACAAGATTTTTTGGGGGTGTCACACGATGCAATTTGTTGCGCGCAACATCACAAAAGTAGAACTCAATTCAACTTCTGCAACTGTTGCACGCAACGATGCAAAAAAAGTTGCAACCGGTGCTGTGATGCTGGGTAGTGATGGGCAGTTGCATTTGCAGGCTATATGATGTTGCTTACAAATCCATCTTTTGTTGCTTTGTTCATTTTAGGGAGTGCTGGAGCAAACCCTTGGAGTTTACATTGTCATAAGGAAGAATTAAACAAAATGAGAGCACTAGGGTCATCTTCAAAAGCACATAGTATCCTTTTATTACATTTAACTAAGCAATCAATGGGGCTCTTGGTAGGTAATCTCATTGGGCCGGTTATTTAAACAAAGTTTAGACAGTGTTTAACAAAACTGCGGTCTAAATCAATAAATTTCAATCTGGCCATCTCTAATGTTTAAATGTTATTTACTGTAAACATTGTTCAGAAGGCATACAGTATATGTTGTAGGTTCAAATTATTTTAGGTTCAAATTATTTCAAACTAGGTTACTGCGCCTTTCAATAACATGCAGAATTTTAAATTGAAATTTACACCAACGGTTGCATTTTACACTGCCGTCAATCATCTTAGCTTACCTCTCAGGAAACATCTTCACTTCAATGAGTTCAAAAGGTCACATCCGTGCATTATGATTGGTAGATTTCGATCCATTTTGTTTGTTTCTTTTTTACATGGTTCATTGGCTTTCGTATTAATTATGATTGACGGCAGGGAATAACACAACCGCTGGTGGAGATTTGAATTTCAAATTCCGCATGTTATTGAAAGGCGCAGTAATTTTTATTTTCCTTTGTCCCAGATTCATAAACATAATCTCAGACAAGGGAAAATAAAAAGTTAACCAAGTTTGAAATAATTTTCACCTAAAATAATTTTAACCTACAACATATACATGTACATGTAGCACACCTTTAACCTAAAACAGTGTAAAAAAAACTATACCAGGAGAATTATAAATATATAAAATTAAATATTAAATTATCTATACAAATTTATAGGCTAAAAAAACATTTTTCGATCATAAACAGATGTGGACTTCATTTAACTAACCAGCCCATTGATTTTTACAGTGCATATGTTGTGGTTCACATTTTTCTTTGGTAATAAATTTTTTAAGGTGGCTAAACACAGTTTAACTGCACCTATGCATCATTCATTATCATTTTAAAATCACTAACGTCTGGGCACCCAAAATTGGAGAGGCATAAGATTAAGCAACAAGCTTTACATTTTGATATTTTTGTTAAGCTTTTAGGGTGTTGCCATGGCAACACGGTGGATTGTAAATCAGCCTGCAATATTTGGTTTCATTTTTTTGCAAAAAATCTAGTCATTAGATTTTGTCCATCATTTGTCTCCCGTAAACTCGTAAAAATATTTGCA
The DNA here is from genome assembly GCA_024195265.1 of Dendrophyllia cribrosa. NCBI lineage: Eukaryota > Metazoa > Cnidaria > Anthozoa > Scleractinia > Dendrophylliidae > Dendrophyllia > Dendrophyllia cribrosa. The sequence goes on from JAJLRJ010000010.1 coordinate 26,382,876, forward strand.
TGTTAACACTAATCTCATGTAATTTTGACAGAGGTATCATCTTATAATTTGTTGTTTAATATGTTTGCGTTTTGTAAAAATCTCCTTTGTTAGATTTCAAATTTTTGATGGCAGGTGAGTTTGGCATATTCGGAAAAATAACTGTACCAATTTTTGTGAAATTATAATGAGTGGTTCCGTAGAAATCAGCACATTTCCAAGGAAAGTCTCTAAAACATCCAGTCACAATTTTTTGGTCAACTGCACATGCGATGCATTTGACTGGGTTCTCAAGCCAAAGACAAAAACGACGAAAAAGGCAGTGTATTTCTTCAGTGGTTCTATATATTATCTATTGATTACAAACAACAAATTGTTTGATTTAAAGACGAAAAACAACACTTTTACGAACCACACTGAGCAAAATAAAATGATCGCTGAATAAGCACCAAGTTTGTTTTTCTCAAAACTTTGCGCGCTGACTTATGTAAGCAGCTGAAATTGAAGAGCGCTTACAAACTGTGTTCAGCTACCTTAAACCAGATCTAGTTTTGTTTTCCTTTGTCTTGAATACGATAATAAATCTGAGACAATGGAAAACAACAATTAAACTGGTTTGAAAATTTTCAAACCAAAGAAAATTTGAACCACAACACATATACGTGTACTTTATTGAATATTTTCATGTTCCAACTTAACCTTAACATTAAGCAGAATTCATTGTTTTGGAGAATGTGGCATACACATTCTCATCTCCTTGTATTTTGGACTTAAAAATGGGAACACGACATCATGGAGATGATGCAACTAGTGAGAAAAGGGACAGGCAAATAGCTAAAGTAGAGAGATCTACTTCAAAGACCCTTGGAATCAGAGCAAGTGGAATGCAGGTAGCAAGCTAAGCATAATATTATACTTCTTTGAAATTGCCTTACTTTAAGCCTACATGTTGTTTTATGTGCGACTAGTGGTTTGTGTTTTTTTACTGTCTTTAAAGCAGCCCCTTTGAGAACTATTTGCAAAATTCAGTCATGCTAAAATAAAAGTAAAAGAAAATCATTTGCAGTGAATTTCAGTTCACATTTATTTTTTCTCATCAACCTTTATCTTGTCTTCTGTTGCTTCCTGTCCTGAAAAGCTCTGGGTAAGGCTCTGTAAAGGCACAAAGGGTGAAGTTGACCTTGTCTATGTTCTTGTAATAGCGGAGCTCTCGTGGGCCAAAGGCCCGCTGCGGAGCGCCATACTCATAGAACCTATGCCCGTCATTTTTCATGGTCATGGCTAGCGGAATGTTTTGTGGGTGTGCATGTGTACATGTGTACTTGTGTCTGTTGGGCAGGGCTAATTCGCGGGTGCGTATGACGTCTCAAAACATGCGCGTATAACACCACACAACATCCGTGTAGCAATTTTGAAACCAAAGCGAGGCTTTGTTTTCTGCGCAGCTACAAGCCAAATTGTCACGTCAGCTGGGAAAACACTTTCGATGTTTTGCTTTAGCGGAGAAAAACGATTCAAATTAAAGTAGTTGTTTCCCTGCATTTTTTTGCGGTTTTCTACTCAAGACAGGGATACAAATTAAGGGATACTCAGAAACCGCTATAGTGGAAAAAGAAGAGCTTTCAGGTATAAAATCTTGCTTCGAGGAACTTCATAGGTTCTAATCAATGCGAGAGCAATGCGGGGAGATGTTTCTGACTGAAGAACCGGAGATGTAAAGAATTTCTTAAAGGTAAAACAAATTACATTTTTCGATGGAAATTTATGTTGATATCAATCTGTGATTGGCTTTTTCTTTGTGTCTTGTTAGTTGTGGTGAATTGTTTATAAAACGTGCTCAAATTCAGTCTTTTCATGATTTCTTTCATCGAAGACAGCTCGGCCTCGATGTGCTATGAATGGTTTGCGTTTTGCTTTTAAGTATTGTTCCACATGATAGCAAACTTCATTGTTCTGCGGCATTGGCTCTTTCCCACATAGAATATCTTTGATTTCAAGAATAGAGGAGGACCTGATCGTTAATAATTATATTTCATTATAAAAATAAAGAAAATCCATTTGCGTCAAATAAATTTTAGGAAATGTTCGTGCTTAACCAATCAGAATAGCAGAAGACAATAGCTAATAATTTTGCTTCTTTGATGAAGTTCCCCAAATACAATTTCTTTTAAAAATTGTATGTTGTGCGATTGGGTCTCAAATTACTTGAAACCTTAAAAAAATTAGACAAAATGCACCTTGAACCTTAACTTTTTAGCGGTTTTTGAGTCTAGGCCAATGAGATCACTAGTTTTAACAATGAAAATTCTTGACATTCCATTGTGTTTGACATTCCATTGCCGTTGGCGCTATCCTTCTTATGCGGATCATTACTTAAACAGAAACTTTTGGAGATTTGAATAAAACTTTTTAAAAGAAGATTGTGTTGTCCATTTTTATGTGTTTGTTCATTCATTACATAGGTTGAAAAGCGATTTTATGTAAACAAAACAAGACTTGGATTTTATAGTTCTAACTTCACTTGCGTGGCCTTATGCAAATGTGTTTGTGTATTTTTTGCAATTTTGATTTCCAAATCATTTTCTTGGACAATTTTTGATAAGCAACAGGTGTATTTTATTCGGAAAGCGGTCGTACTAGTTATTCTAGACAGAGAAAAAGTTGTTTTTGTGAACTTTTGTACGGTCTAAATGTACTGTGCAGACGGTCACATAATTCTGTTTTTGAGAATTGCTAAAATTGACAAATAGCCCAGTCCTCAATCTTAATTCTTGTGCTTCCGACCTTTCACCTCAGTTAAGTTTATCATCGGCTTTCTGTTCAGAGAGCGACGCTGTTAGGCTCAGCCTATCTATATATATCACTGGCATCCAGGATGGAGTAGCAAAATGCTGGTTACAGTATTTCTTGGTGTTGCAGAAGCCATTGTTTGTTAGCTATTGTTTGTGGTGTGGGTATTTTTGTTTTGCATCATTTGGTGATTGCAACACACACAGCAAGAAACTGCCAAAACAGTAACCACTTCACCAGTAGCCTAAAGAGACATATTAAGTTACATAGAGTGCCCTAAATCAACTTCTTCACTCTGATTAATTTAATAAGTTACAACTACATGACTTACAGCAATGTTGTTGTCCCTGTAGGTTTATAAACGCAGTTCGGGAAGGTTTATGTGTCGGAACAAATACTTTGGCATGAAGTTGTGTGAAGAAGGTTTTAGAGAAGAACTGGTTACTTTCCTTCACAATGGAGAACAGTTTAGAACTGAATTGATAGAACCCTTGCTGTATAAGCTTCGAAAGTTGTACAAAGTTATCGAGAAGCAAAATTCATATCGATTCTACGCAAGCTCCCTGCTCCTCATGTATGAAGGAGACATGGAGAAAAAGTGTGATGCTTCTAACAGCTCTGGAACTTCTGAAAAGGAACAAGAGAGTTGTAGAAGAAAGCAAGATATTAGCCGAAGTTGCAGCTCGTGTAGCTTGAACAGAAGCGGCAATTTCAACAACCATCGTTCATGCAAAGTGGATGTCCGAATGATTGATTTTGCGCACACAACATATGGTGGATTTTCAGGGGATCGTTTGCGTATTGGTCCTGACACAGGCTACTTGTTTGGATTAAAGAACTTGATTAGACTTCTAGAAGAAATACAAGACAAGTACCAAGACTCTCCAGATGCAAATACGCAGGAAACCATTATCAAATCAGACAAAAGTCAAGAGAATTAATTAAGGTACTTTAGGGCATGTGTGTAGAAAATTGAACTGGTTTAAGTCCAGATCACCTTTGAAATGGGCTTGATAGTCTGAGTCAAGAGACACATCTTTGCAAGTGTCTTTCTGTTTTTGTAATCCTCCTTGCTAGTTACATGTTTGTCCAGACTTATATACTACATTCATATATCCCAGTTATTATATTTAAGAATGTTCGATTTTAATGCACTTAAAATAAAATGTTTTGAAGGAAACAAAGTCAGGAAACACGTTTTTAAATTGGCCGATAAAATATGGTTGAAATTAATTCATGTCACTTGCTAGAAAACTCAGCTTTCATTAGAAAACCAGTATGCTGGGACAGACATTTAACTGGAATTAATTCACACTGGGCATGTGGGTTTGCAAGTTTAACTATCAAAGTTAAGCTACTAGTCACTGCTCTTTTAAGTTCACAAATTCATGGGGTACTGTTGGTATCCATATTAGCCCAGAATTCAGCTTATAAATTTCCTTCATCTTTCATTTGGTTTAATTTTGCATTCATGATCTCAGTTCTGCTAATCACCTTATGTGCATGCCTTATGTTGTGTTAATATTTTAACAAAAAAAATTGATCTTAATAAAAATTATTAGCATTTACCTTCAATGCAGAAGTCCTTAGCTCTTGCCATGCTATCTCTAAAGTGCGCAATGAACCCTGCAATGGAGGCTTGTCCTGATTTTAACAAAATAATTTATAATTCATCTCATGATAGCCTATTCTTTAAGTTTGCTTTCTGGGGTTGGTATTTATTCATCTAAACGGAGAAAACTACAAAATACAAAGTAATTTCATAACAACTGTTCACATTATTTATCACGGGTTACTCACACAATTAATGACATTAAACGACTTGCTTTTATAGGCTATACAAGTAACTAGAACGTTGTGTAACTTGATGTTATACTTTGTAAGAGCATACATGTAGTTATTTCTTTAAAGCATAATTTAAGTCAGTAATATCTTGAAAATAATATACCATTGTTAATCATTTCGGGAGAGTTGAACTCTCAATGTCAGACACTGGATAAAATATTATAATCCAAAGGAAGGTGTCATTATCTTATGATACAAAATAATTCAAGTTTCTACTAATTTCACCGATATTTTTAAGATATTTTCACCGATATATTTACGGTGTGTATATAAAATTCCTATAAAAGTAAATGCAAAATAACTGATATTCAAAGGAAAAACTGGTTACATCACTAGGGTTGGGTTTTTTGGGAGCTAATTAAATGTTATTTATCAATGGGGTGACATTCATTTGAGCTTAAAGTAAAACAAAAAACATTTCGAGGATGTAAACAAGCTTGTATATTATTGTTGCTGATAAAATTCTGTTACATGTAAATGGCCCCAAATTGATACATCGACCAGTTTAAATTGGTAATTGTTATTACATAAATTAATAATTATTGCTTAGTAACATTTCTCTATTTGGCTAGAATTAATGACAAATGTACATAGCATTCGTTTACACGGTTTATTTCAATTTATGTAAAGAGAAATATTTTAACATTTTTGCACTTGTTAAAAAGAAAGAAAATTGTATTAATGTATATAATTCAAATTAAACAAGACCGTCGTCAAACTTTCTAGAAAATTAGCTGTTTATTGTTTAAACTCCCAGAGTCAATTATGTAGACATAAAGTGTGGTTCTAACTTTTGAAACTGTTGACAAAATCCTATGGTGTGACCATTAAAATAAAACCTCTTGGGAGTGAAAGAGTAAAGCGACTCGCATAGAAGATAGAGCGGTCTTCAATAGGCCATTTCCGAGTTGCCTTTAGCCTCTCTATCAAAGCGGGTGCGAAACCTTTCATATGAAAATGAGTTTTCATTCATGCAAATAGGTTTTATTTGCTGTGAATGGTTTCGCACCTAGCCTCGCTTTGATAGAGAGGCTAAAGGCAACTCGGAAATGGCCTATTGAGTGCCTAAAGTAATTTCGCGATTGCGTTGGTTTTTGCATTGCAACGCTTTGTGATTGGCTAAAAAATCTCACGCCACTTTCTCAACCCACTTTCTCAACCAATCAGAAAAAAAACAAAACCAACTGTGACCTGCTCACACGTGTTTTCCCGCGCTTGGCGCCGGCAACATGTATTTGCTTCGAACTCTAATTGGTTCATTGGATTGTCCGCGTCTGTTGTGATTGGTCAGAGTAATTACTTTGGTTTTGGTTTTACGACATTCAACTGAAAACAGCTCTATTGCCCAGCCACGTTGTAAAGTTTTGTTAATATAGACCGGTTTTGATCTGACTGTCGAAAGTTATTTTGCAATTACTACGCTTTGTTATTGGCATAAAATCTCCCGCCACTTTCTCAACCGATCGTGACTTGCTCGCAATTTTGCTTCGACTTATGATAGGTTTACTGGATTATACGCGTCTGTTGTGATTGGTCAGAGTGATCACTTTGGTTTTGGTCTTAGAAACATTGATTGGTTACTTGACCGTTGTAGATTGTCTCATGGCGTCACGTAACAGTTTGTAGGCTTCGGCCCCAAGCCCCCTCTTTCTTCTTCGCAACCTCGTCCCAGGACCTTCTCTGCTTTAAAAATGACGGAGCGGGGGTAGAAGCAAGGCTGCTGATACTCCAAAAAACGTATTCTGAAAAAGTGGTCTCTTACGACAGGTGGTCGCACACATTGAAGTTCGGCTTTAAAATGAAAAATAAAAGCTATCGAACAGTACTTTCCTAATAGCATTTTTCATTACATTACTATGTGTGACCAGTCAAATGAAAGCTATTGATCAGTACTTTCAATAAATGCTGTTTCATTTTCGACAGTTTTGTAAATTAAATTTGATTTTCTTTTCAGCTTTAAACTTTGCAATCGTGCGTGAAAGAACAAACAGCCGGATACAAGAAGGACGAATCTTGAGCGGCTTGGAAGCAAAACAGAGTTGAACAGATTTGATTGGAAGATCAAAGCAAAACGCCGAATGTTATGATTGAAGCAATTATTGCATTTCATAGATGGCATTTTCTTCATTATTTGTTAAAAAATCAACTTGCTTAAAAGAAAAAATTGACAGCAAAACTGACTGTTTTAAATAAAAGCTACATCAAACATACATTATTTTACGGCGACTATTAATAAATATCTCTAGTATGTACACTTTAACATCACGTAAACGAAACCATGAATTAAAGAAGGAACTCATCATATTTAATTTTACTTCCTGAAAAACAATACACCTCAGAACTTGTCCACGTACAAATGAAAAGAAAAACAAAATTACAATAGAATGTTTCAAATCGGAATTCCATGAATAATATATATGGCAATTAACACCCCGAAAATTGCAATCAAAAGCCAGCTGCCTGTTTGGTTAAGGCTTTCTATTGTACAAATATGATACTTTGCGTTTCTTACAACTAATTTTTGTTGATAATCAGATCAGAGGCTCTATATAGCTGCATTCGCAAGAAGAATATCAATCCACATATGGGAACAGTTCTGAAAACAAATTGTTAGCAGGCGTTGTACTTTCTTTTGTTGAAGCAACGCCCTTGCAGTATGTCCATTTCAGAGAAGGCGAGCGGGGACAAAGATAGCAATTAGCAGTTCTTAAGGTTAGTTGATATAATACGAGACATGTTTAATTTGTCTGTGGTACAAATTGCATGCTTTCCGCGCCCATAAAACAGTTTAAACAGCAAAACAGAAAATAATACGCGATAGGGAATTCTTGCCAAGGGTAGATGTCAGTGTAGTTGTCAGTCCAGTCACATCTCCCATGGTTTTTATCACCGTATTTTTCCATTGAAAAGGACCATACGACAAAAAAAGTGATGAGATTTATTGCTTTCATTTTTCCTTTTCTGTTTCTGGACTTCATTGAAAACTCTCAGGTTTGAATATTCGTATTCAAAAATCATATTCATAAACAGGTAATTTCCGTTTCAATTCTACGTTTTCCGTTGCTTCTCTTCTCCATTAAAACATGTTCGCTTCGATTCAATTTAGCTACCATACTTGGCAAAAAATTGCATCTCTCTTTTATCTTTTTGTTTGCAGAAAAACGTGACAATTAGGTCAATTAACCTGCAAATCAACACCAACTCCACAACACAATGGGTTCTTTGCAGAAAAGCGAAACTTCGATCCTACAAAATAACACTTCAGATGCTGACAGCCCGACACCAGCGTTAGAAGCTACTTTGATCATATTTATAACGGTTGTAGTAATTGTTGGAAATATTATTGTTCTGCTTGTGGTTTACCGTCAAAGAACACGGCCTAACGTGCGCGTGGCTAACATGTTCATCGCGAATCTAGCAGTGGTGGACCTGTCTATTGGATTGTTGCTGTTTCCCTTCTCTGTGATCACCATTTTGTTACACCGAACGACATTCGGGGACGCTGTGTGTCAGTTTAATGGTGCCGTTAACGTGATAGCAGGAGCAGCTTCTATTCTAACCATGGCGGCTATAAGCATTGACAGGTAGGAGTTGGTTTCCGTTCCTAAGACTTGTCTGCGAATAGAGCCGTCTCGTAGTATCGCGGCCAGCACGACTTAAGGGGCGCTCGCGAGCAAGATTGTAGAACGCACCAACGCCCTTTGCTGCTAAGAGCGGCGAGAGGTCTCTGCATTCGCAAACTTTTCCAAGACGTGCTGTGTTCATCCTATAGGGTATACTGCGTAAAAATGAGCAGATCAAAAAGTGACAGTAACCTAATATGCACAACTTAAAGAAAAGAGATAAAGAGCTACTTTTTCAATTCGCTACTTTTCAATTCTATCCCACACCCTCCTTTGTGTCAGTTCAGGTATAAATTGCACGTTTCATTCTCTTGCTCTTAGCTGCAACCAGTTTATCAGTAAAGTGCCATACTGCCAAGCAGGGCTTCGACTTCGAGAGACATACGCCCTATTAATATACCTTCATTCGGCCTCATTTATTCCATTCTGTCTTGCGCGGCCCAATTTAATACGGCAATATCATACTGAGTGATCGCTCTAAAGCTAATGAATCTTTTATTCAAATCTGCTCTTCAGGGCGAATTTCTAGGTTAACACGTGAAAAGATCGCACATCGAAATCGAAATGATTTTCGCCAGACCAAAAGGGGGAAAACGGGAAAAAAAGGGCGTTGGTTTTCTGGAAACAGAGCAGCATTATCACCATAACCGGATGGCTACCGACATTTAATTAAAACAGCCATTTATACCTTAATATCATTGCGGTACTTGTGCGGATTAAGGGGCTAAACCGCGTCGTCGCTATTTTTTCACTTAAGGCCTTTTTTCGGAAAGTGTAATTTCTGACATCCGGAGTGACGTAGGAACGAACTGGTCAGAAATTATGATTCTGACCACATGATATGGAGGCTTGCGTGTCGTCATGAGACATCTCTGGACTATTTATTGGTTTGACAGGAGATATTTATCATTCTACGTCGGTCAGTCTTCTCAAACGTAGTCTCCTACGCAGTCCTACGCAGCCGTTATTAGGTCTCGTCACGCAACGCTCCTCGTGACGAGACCTAATAACGTCTGCGTAGGAGATGATCTCGAACGTTGCCTCAATTTCGTTTAAGTCTTCATTTTTTATTTTACGTTGGGAAATAAAATGTTATAAAAAGTATCAAGCAAGTAATGTTCTCAGTTTTTGTACCTTTTCATCGAGGTCCCGGAGTGCCACTGCACTTATAGGGGAAATACGTTTCCGCATTTTTTGGCCACATCTAAAGGGTGTGGTTTTTACTGTTTTTTTCGTAGCTGCCGGCACAATTATCTGAAATTTTGAAATATAATTTAAAAGGATCAGGAGAATAGACAGAATATGCTATAGGATACATTCATCCCATGACTGACTGACTCATTCTTAATAAACTATTTCACATTGAATGTTTCGTGTTAGTGGAGTCAGAATTCTGATTGCTTGATTCAGCTTTCAGGGCTTTTGGGCGAAAATTCTAGCGGTTATCAGTGGCACTTTATTTGTACAGGGCAAGCAAAATATTAAGTGCTTTTGCATTGTATTTTTAATCTTACATTTCCCCGCATTAAACTGACCAGAATTGTAGTGCTTTTCGTAACACACAGGTGTTGTTTTTTTATCGCTTTCACGCAGGTATCGAGCGATAGTTTCGCCACCAGGCCACAAGGTAAAGCCGAAACAGGCCTGGGCTCTACTGACCACATTATGGGCCTGGTCCATTCTTCTTGGGGTCCTACCAATCTTAGGATGGAACAAATACGCCCACTCCTCTCTAAACACCATGTGTAAGATGTCATTCACCGAGGACCAGGGTTATATTCTCCTGGTAGCTGTCACGTGCTTTGTTATACCTCTTTTCGTGATGGTTTACTGCTATATGCGAGTTTTTCTCAAGGTTCGTTTCCATAAGAAACAAGTCCAACATTGGAGCAACAGCCGAGACGCAGAGAAAAACTTTCAACGCGAAACGAAAACAGCGCGCGTTGTCTTCACGGTGCTTTTCGTTTTTGTGGCCTGTTGGACACCGTTTGTTATTGTTCATGTCCTCCAATCCATTCCCTCGATCAGCATGTCACGCACTGTGTTTCACTACGTGACGCTCATTGCTGGGGTACATTCGGCTTGCAACCCTATCATCTACACTACAATGAACAAAACCTTTCGCAATGTGTTGCTTCAAATATGTCCGTGCGCACGATGCGGGATTGTGACGTGTTGTGGACGTCATGACCTTGTTCAACCATTCAACTTAGAGACCAGTGTAACGTTGCGGTCTGCATGAGTGTAACGCAACGTTGCAGTGGAATGTAACACAACGCTGTTATACTGAAATCATAATAAGAACTTAGAATGTAACACATTGCTGTGACACTATAGCAACGAGATTAATTGTACCGTAAGGTTGCAACGCTGAGACTGTATGCACGTGAAGTGGAACGTAGCGCAATGCTGTAAGGCTTCATTCTAGAGGTGGAAAGTGGAAACCAGACTGATGATTAGTACAATCCTAGCAAATCTATATCAATCTCGCTGCTTGATAAATATATAAGTACGGGAAGTCTTTCCACATTGGGCAGAATGGCTGGATATTTACGCATAACTCAATGAGCTACCGCGGCGGGCTATTGTATTTAAGCCTGAACTCAGCTCACTAAAAGCACCATAAGAGGAGTGAAAAACACGAACTTGGCGAAGTTAACTTATCGCTATTTCGCAGTATTCTTAGGATCCTTGAAAAGTGACCTGTTTCTTATCTTGCTGTCATTGCAACTTCTCCCCCGCTCCCTTCTGTATATTTGTGGGTGGGGTGTGCCGCTGGGACTCTGAAACCCTTACCCCATACCAGACCATGTTCAGCTGATTTTGCAACCCTATACTAGACTAGACACTGAAAATCCCTACCCTATTCCAGCCTTGCTATTTTTAGAACTGTATCACTATTAGTGTTTTTAATGGCCAACCATCTGTCAACAATGCTGGCGCGATGATTTTATTTCCGTTTAGTGAAGCCGTTTTCTCTTCTGTGTTTTTAATTGCTGTTTTAGAATTAATTACTCACACCACTGATCAGTTTCCCGGCAAATGATCAATTCTAGACCAAAACTCTCTGATTTCTATACCTTATCCCAGACTATACTGTTTAAAAAACCATACCCTTAACAGTGGCACGTACCCATATAACTTATTTACCCCTCCGGAAAAAACATTGTCAGTACTGCACAGCTCGTCCCAAACTGGTCCACAAATGATTCATAGCATTGGAAAACATCCCCACTTCAACCGAAAATCATCCCGGCCGATCTCTTTGAAAGTTTTAATATTAGCTTACCGTTATTAATAATATTGATATTTATATAGCGCAAATTATACGTGAATATGATCAAATGCGCTATATAAACTAAGAAAAAGGTTTAAAAGTTTCCACTTTGGTTTATAACTTGCAAATGCGAGTATTTAGCATTACATTGATATATCAATTGAAAATAAAATTTACGCGGGTATCATAGTCCCTCGTCAGGGCAGAAACCATTCTCTTTCCTAGAGCTCTCTGTTACGCATGCGCGTAATGAAACACTCCAACATGTCATGTGACTTGCATTCATAATGCGCATGCTTGACAAAACTCCAAGACTTGACTAAAGCATTAAGGACTGTTGCGGGGGGAACCGAAGGTCTGGATATCGACATTTATTATTAATCCCTTCCCCCAAAATTGCCAAAGGCTGCGTCCTTTTTACTCAGTATCAAAAAAGCAAGATCTCCGTTGGCAAAATTAATGTCAAGACAAAACGTGATTAAGTACATCTCACCAGGAGTAAACTAGAAAGCAACCTCAAAAGCGTGGGTTCTGGGAGCGACATTTCAGTTGTCATACGGACAACAGCGCATAATGCATAATGCTTTCAGTACCAAGCTACTGGAGGTTTCTGAAGCTGTTTTCGCTAGCTAGGCGATCTGTATAATTTTGTGAATGCATATAAAAAGTTCTAATGAAAATATCCGCTGATTCATAGCACCGAAGGGAAGGTTTCTTTTTCGCGAATATACCAAGGAAAGAGATTGATTTTTTCTGTGAATGTAGACTTTTGATCTTGAAACTAATTTTAATGCAAACAATTTGAAGACAAAAGTGCGTGTTTTTTATCGTTGTTCTAGGACCGTGGAAATAGGCATCAGTTGTCACATGCAACCGAAATTGGCTGTTGTGGTCAGCTTATCGGCTGCCAAAGTTTGAAAAATTACCGGTTGGCACTATCAATGAGTCATTCTGATCGTGTGTTCGGATTTGACACAGCTTCGTATTTCTTAAGCAGCAACGGTATTTTCTGGCAGTTGGGTGTGCAGAGTGTCACTGCAGACTCCTAGGAAATAGGAGACGTCTGAGCACAGGCTTGGTTCCTAGTGATCTATTTTCACCTCGACATCGCGGGAGACGCGCGCGCGTAGTTACTTTACTCGCTCGATTGTGCGCTCGTTTGGCTTCTTGTTCAATAGAGTTGTTTTCAGTTGAGTGGCGTAAAACCAAAACCAAAGTAATTACTCTGGCCAATCACAACAGTTGCGGATAATCCAACGAACCAATCAGAACTCGAAGCAAATACATGTCGCCGGCGCCAAGCGCGGAAAACGCGTGCGACTAAGTCACGATTGTTTTTGGTTTTACTTCTGATTAGTTAAGAAAGTGGCGCGAAATTTTTTAGCTAATTATAAAAAGGCGAAGCAGTGCAAAACCAAGCAATTGCTAAACTAATTTCGACTTGAAAACCGCTCTTGACATGTAAAATGGCGCAATTCAGAATTTCTTTTCGTCCCTAGCGACGATGAATAAAATGGTTGAAACATGTGAATTCTACCCTCTTGCAAAATAATTAATCAGTCAAGGATATAAGAATAATCAATCTAGTTTAATCAAAACTTTAATAACATACAATCACTTAAATAAACAATGCACCAATATTCAAGTTTTGCAAAGAGCAGCAAGACGTACCGCGTGGAAACTAGCACCTACTTAAATTTTAATGCGACTATACTACAAAGCATAACAATTATTTAAAATATATTTTAAAACTGATCAATTTTCATACGGAAGGAACAACTAAAACCGACTGTAATCGATTCTTATGAATGGTTTAAAATTACGGGGGAACTGGGAAAACGTTGGTTCCCCTAAAGTATACCAAAGATAATTTTCTATCCACAGTCAAACCTCTGTTAAGCGGCCCTCTATTAAGCTGTCACTTAACAAATCCCCGGAATTAAATCGCCCCCCATATTTACTGTAAACTCGACCTCTTTTAACCGACCACCTCTATTAAGTGGTCAGTTGGCTATTCTCCGAGGGTGACCGCTAAATAGAGGTTTGACTGTATACGATAACCACAGGGACTTTCCGACTCTGACTAAGTTTGTAAAGTTTTCTTCGTAACAAAAGGCAGCCAGCTCTGAAAAGCCCATTCTTATGTCACTAGCGCTCAGCTTGTTTTCCCTCTTCATATTATTACAGTATTTATCCTATTATAGGACCTTATAGACCCCCGCCCACGTTTAAGCCACACCCAGGATTAAAAAACGTTTTTCCTGAAGAAATAAATATATTGACAGTGGCGGATACAAACCCGTGTACAAACAGCGTTCGTAAAACGTGTGGCATATTCAGAGGTACTGATACGGTATTTCGTTTGACTTTCCACAATCAGTAAGGTAAAAATCGCCAGTTGCTATCCAAGCCTGACATGTTTAATCATCGACAACATTATCCTCATATCGCATTCACATGAACGCGAAAGCGTTAATTATGGGGCTTAGCCACGTTTTTCTGGCAGCTGTAAAGGAATGCGCAAAATAGTGGACTATTCTCGAAATGATTGTTGTCATTTAATTTTTTTTCTTCACTTTACAGTTGGCGGAGTCAACGCGAGATAAAGATGACGCCGAAATGCAGATACCAACTCTGAAGCTCTGTCTGTCTGTCTGTCTGACCTAAGTTTCTGCTGGGCCATCAGAAATCAATTGTTGATTGACCTACCTAAGACATAAACAGATGAAGAAGTTTGATAGCTTGCTTTAAAATCTAACGACAAACGTAGCTGTTAAGAAATTCGTGACCTAGCCCCTAGCTTTTTTGAAACTTTTATGAGTTAATTTCTTAACATATTATCTCCCGATTAAAGATAGTAATTCTTATTCCAGTCTCTCCTGCTATACCCTCCATGGGTAGTGGGTTTTGTCCCTTCAGCGTAGGCCAAGTCCTCCGAGACACTGCGAGCTGTCACAACACTTGATACACTTGAAACACTTTTTGCTTTCACTTCAATCGCTTCGTTGAATATCTGTCGTGAAGAGGAATGTCTTGCCGAGCTACTCGTCTCAGTTGTACTCTCACTGCGGTGCTCGCTCACTCGTGAATTGTTGCGAGACACGACAAATGAGGTCGTATCATTAGCCAGCTCAGTTCCCCCAAAGGATCTGACCATCAGTGGTGCGTCTTTCGAGCTTAGGAAAACATCATCGGGAGTTGGTGGTTCGTCCTCCACTGGCTTTGCTTGCACCTCTATCACTGGCTCTTCAAATGTCAAGTCCAGCTGGCTGTTGCTTCTGCTGCTGGTATTACTGGATAGTGGTCGGGCAAAGGTGTCGAACGGACGCCTGCTTTGTTGTTGCATGGGTGCAGACACCCTATGCGAGAGGGGCACGCGTTCTGTCCGAGGAGAGGATAGAGGAGAAAAGCGAGGAGAGCCAGGTTGGCTTTTGGGCTTCCCTCCAACCTCCATAGCGAGGGTTGAGGTCTTTCTTCCCAGCCCTTGAAACGCGACGCTGTTGTCGGACGGTTTGCGGTTGCGTCGAACCTCGAAGCTGGTCTCGTACGTGGGTTTAACATCCACTCTAGCGATCTCCGAAGTTCTTCTGGCTTGAAAATCTTTGAGTCTTCTCTCGCTTCGCTGTTGATCTTCTTGCGCGATAAATAATTCCTTCTTCAGCCTTTCGATCTCGAGTTCCAGTTTGGCGCACTTTCGATTCAGGACGCCAACTTTCTCATCTTTGTCGTCGCAGGTCTTCTTCAGCAATTCCAGTTCAGTTTTGAGTGTTCGCATGTCCTTCTCAAAACGGATGATCTGCTCTTGCTTGCTCATGACATCTTTGTTGGCCTTATCCAGCTGATGTTGCTGACTCTGGTTTTCCTTGGCCGCCCTCTGTAGATCTGTTTCCAGTTCAGATATCTTCAACTGAGTGGATATCAAATCGCTGTTGGCCTGTTGTAACCCATCAGTACTGTCCCTGTACACTGTCTCCGCGTTATCCAGCTGCTCCTTGACCGAACGAAGCTCGAATTGCAGATTGTTCCTCTCTTTTCGTAGCGCATCTTTTTCGCTCTCGATTTCGTCGGACTTCAGTTTCAAAGATTCGATCTCCGCACGAAGATCATCTTCAGCTGTAAACCTGGAATGCTTTTGTTGGCCAAGCTCAAATTTCAGTTGGTCAATCTCCCTTTGAAGTGCGTTGCATTCGTCGGTCTTGTTCTGAAGGTCTCGCCTGAGTGAGTCGAGCTCCTTGTCCATAGTAATGACCCTGGTGCGAAACTGCTCGATGATCGTCTCCTTTTCGATAATTTCTCGTCTGAACACTTCACTTCTGGTGTGGATCTCAGTCACTTGTCGCGTCACTTCTTGCGAAGCTTCGTCATTCTTGCTGCGAGCGTCGACTAACTGTAGTCTAAAACTGTCCTTTTCTTTGTTTGCATCGGCTAACTGAGCTTCTAACCGTGAAACTGTGGAGCGCAGTGAGTTGATTTCATATTCCAGGTCTGAGCGGTCCTTTAGAGTTGACTTGTTGTTGTCGCCAAGTTCATCCAATTTCTGTTCCAAGTTGGTTATCTCGTACTCAAGTTCCGTATTTCTCTCCCTGCTTCGTTCGTAGCTGGCCTCTAATTCGGAGATGCGCTTCTGATAGACAATTATTTCTTCCTTAAAGTGCGTCGACTTGTACTCGGCGTCGTTATAAGCGCTCTGTAGACTCTCCAGTCGCTCACGGGTCGATTTCAACTCCTGCTCCAAGCTCAAATTTTTCTTGTGTGCTTCCAGGACCTCATTCTGCAGTTCATTTTCCCGCTCTTTGCTCCTTCGTAGAGCTGCATCTGACGATGATTTCCATCCAACGGAAGACGCTTTTCCTTTCTTCAGCAGTTCATAATCCGCCTCGAGTTTCAGCATCTTCTTCTGTGCGTCTTCCAGATCATTCTGCAGGCTACGTTTGTCATTTTCAGCGGTGTTTAACTGTGCTTCCAGCTCGACAAGCTTCTTCTCAAGCCTATCAATTTCATTTTGAAGTCGATTTCGCTCAGATATCAAGTTCTGGTTGGCCGCCTCTACGTTGCTCATCGTCTTCTGCATGGAAGCAACTTTGTCTTCAAGCAGATGCTTGTCTTGCTCCAAGGCCTCGCAGTTGTCTTTCCATGTGACAATCTTTCGATTCAGACCCGACACCTCACGAGCCAAACGCTCGCATTCGTCTCGCAAAGCTTCGACTTCAAAGTCGTTTTCCGGTGCTGCCTCAAGATTGCTTTGGTCCACTACAGTGATGTTATTCATCTGTAACTCGTTGTAGCTCACTCGTAGTTCGGAGAGTTGCTCTTGCAACGCTTGCATCTCAGGCTTGAGTCTTTCGTTTTCTTCTTTGAGCAGAGAGTAAGATGTATCAAGTTCTGAGTTCTTTAGCTGCAGTTTTTGGATTTGATATTGTAGCTCCCGTTTATCTGCCAAGGCCTTCTCTAGGTCAGATCGGGTTGTCGTTAGATCTGTCTTTGTTATGGTCAGCTCACTCTGCAGTGCTTCGTAGTCGTGTCGCAAGCGATCCACGCCGTACTCTTTCTCTGACAACTGACGCTGAAGCTCGTCGATGTCGTGCTGAAGTTCTAATATCTTCTTCTGAAGCCCGGTTATCTCATCCTTTAGGTCCTCATTCCGTGCCCTTGTTTCATCCAACGTACCTTTGAGCTGTGCTTGATACTTGAGCTGCTCTTGAAGCTCTTCTTCGAGAGAATGTATCTTGGATTTAGCACCTTGAAGTTCTCTCTGAGTATCGTTCTTTCCTTGAACGGCTGCGTCAAGAGCTGTCTGAAGCTCTGAAGTCTTCTTGTAGCTGTCCATAAGCTCTCGTTGTTTTTCATCCAGAGTGTCTTGAGCATTGGACAAGGCAGCTTCAGTACTTGATAGTATCTCTTGTCCTTCAACTATGTCATCGTTCAAGGCGTGTATCTTCTCATCGTATGCCTTGTTAAAAGCCTCTAAACGCGCGATTTTGTTTTTGGCAGCTTGAAGCTCTTGTTCCAGTGAGGTTACTTTCTTGTGCCAGGACAAAATCTCGTCTTTGCCAAACTGATGTTTCTCTTCCATGCTCCTGATCACATCTTCTAGCTCTTTAATTCGATTGGTCCGCCAGGTGACCTCGTACTCGAGCGACTCCTTTGCGCGGTTACACTCACCGAAGTCTTGTTCAATCTTAGCCAGCCTTTTGCGTATTAAGTCCAACTGGTTTTCAGTGTCCTCCTTTTCTTGATAAGCCTGTTGTAGCTTAGATTGTAGATCGACAACTTTTTTCTGTAACGCAGCATCACCTTTGATCCTTGCTTTCTCGTTTTCAATGCTGGTATAACTGCTTTGAATTTCTTGGTATTTCTTTTGGATCACGCTGTACTCATTTTGAATCTTTTTCTTTTCACGTTCCAAGGAGTCTACCTTTCCTTTCAGCTCGACGTTGATTTTCTTCAGATGCGCAATCTCGTTCTTCAGTTCATTTCTTTCGTCCTCAAGAGCTCCGTTACGGGTTTCCAAGTGAGAAATTCTGTTATTTGCTGTCAATAGGTCCATCTGGAACTTTTCTATCTCCTTCTTCGCCCCTTGGTAGTAATTCTTGTATTCGGTTGTCGAAGCTCGACAGGCCGCGATCTCTTGCGTTAACTTCTCGTTTTCTCGCCGAACTGATCTCAAGGTGTTTTCGATGTTGCCGAGTTTGGAATCCCTCTCTCGAATAGCCACGTTAAGACCCGATATCTCTTCATAGCCTCGGTCAAAGTCGTCTTTGAAATGATCGATTTTTGTTTTCAGCGAGTTGATCTCATTTTCCAGGGAACTGTTTGCTGACTTGAGAAAGTCGATTTGTCCATTCTTGTCGACGATTTCGTTCCTTAGCGCCTCTACGGTGTTTTTATACTCGTTGTTCTTCTTCAGCAGGATATCGTGGTCTTCTTTCTTTCTGGACATGTTATCTAAAGTATCTTGAAGCTCTGCTTTCATGTTAGCGTTTTCTTTTAATGCATTCTGTATGTCATCTTCTAAATCGGCTATCTTGTTGTTGTTCTTGATCAAATCATTGTGCATTTCCTCGTTTTCCAACAGAGTAGACTTAAGCCTTAAGTCGTAATCGGCCATCTGTTTCTTCAACGTGAAAGCATCGCTGTCGCTAACATCTTTCTTTCTCAGAACATCGTTGATGGAGCCGTGCATACTGGATAGCTCGTCACGTGCCACTTGTAAGTTCCTCTCTAATGCCTTGTTCTCGCTTCTCAAATCTTCAATAATTGCATCCTTGCCGCCCACATCCTTGGTATGCTGATCCCAGAGTGTTTGATACTCTACCAGCTTTCTCTGCACTCGGAGAAGTTCTTCGTCGTTTTTGCTTAGCTTGGAAATTTCTCCGTCTTTTTCTAATTCCATCTTTGACCTGGCTTTTTGTTCTTTGTCCAGCAGTAGCTCCAACTGGGTAATTTTGGTGTGCGCTTCATTGAGATCACTATTCAATGCATCTATTTCATTCATCGCTTCTTCGTAACCCTCCTTTAATGGCGACAATTCTCTCTGTGTGGCATACAAATCGTGCTCAATCTCGGTTTTCTTTTCTTGGAGGGTTTCCCTGCTCGACTCGAGTCTTGACAACTGCGCGTGAACTGCGAGTACCTTCTCTTGAAGATCCTTCTCGCGGTCAGTGCTTTCTCTCAGCGTCGCTTCTGTTTCTGCAAGTTTCCGTTTCGTCACTGCCAGATCCTCTTCTAGAAACATTCGTTCTTCGTCGGAACCAAACGGGTTGCTCTCCAATGTTTCGACCCTTTGAACGGCCATGTTATAAGATTCTTCGACCTCTTTCCTCTTGGACGTCATGTTACCGAGATCTGCATCTTTGCGGCGCAAAAGCCTCCTTGTCTCTTCCAACTCTTCTTCGATGATAGCTTTCCTCTGCTTCAGGTCTTCCAACTGTCTGCTCTTGTTCTCTACATCTGAATTGAGTGCATCGATCGTTGCCTTCAGAGACGAGATCTCGTTCTCCAAGGAGACATTTTCCTCTCTGTACCGCGCAGACGACTCTTGCCACTCCTTTATCTTGTCTTTCAGAGAATCTTTCTCTCTGTTGGAATCCGCCAACTGTTGCTCAATGTTCGACATTTTTATCACATGGGAACGTGTCTCCTCTTGCACCCGATCTCGTTCATACGCCGTCTTCTGTATGCGTCCTTCAGAATCCTTCACATCATCTTGTAGCCTTAGAATTTCGTTTTGTAGGCGTTCCTGCTCCTGTTTCAGTCGCTGACAGTCATCCCTGCTGATATTCAAACTTCCTTTCAGCGACTGAACTTGTTCTTCAAGGTACTTTTTGCTGGCCTTGAGTTGTTCAATGCGTTCTTCCTTCTGCGCGATGTCTTTATTGATCATTTCCGCCGTTAATTTCTGCTCAATCAGTTGTTGTTCGACTTTCAGAACTTCTTCCCTGTTGTTGCTGGATCTGTTGTTAGCATCTTCAAGCTGCGCTTGTAAAGAAAGCTTCTCGCGGTACTCGTGCTCAAACTTCACCTCTAAGTCCGAGACTTTAGCACTTAAGGTCATGAGTTCTTGTTTTAGTGCCTTCTTTTCGCGGTCCGCCCTGTTTTTTCCCTCGTCCGCATCGTGCAGTTTTCTGTTTAGTAGATTCATCTCATGTTGTAGCTCAATGGCTTGCTGTTGAACCCTCTTGAATTCGCCCTCCGCTTTGTTCGCTTTAGCCTTCTGAAGCTGAAGCTCTTGTTTCAAGGAACTTTCGCGGTCTTGGCTCTGTCTCAACATGGCTTCAGTCTCGTGATGTTTATCTTCACTCGGCACTATGCTTCTGTCTCTATCTTCTTTCTCTCTCTCAAGCGCAGACAGGGTTACCTCCATCTTAGATATTTCTATGTTCGAATTCTGCATCTGTTCTGTGAGATTTGAGACATTGTCTTCCAAATTCTCGTTCTTCCATTTCAAAGCCTCGAGATCTTTCTTCGCCTGAAGTAGTTCGTTCTCTACTACACCCTTTGATGTTTTCAGCCGCTCCAAAGTATTTTCTCTGTCGCGCAAGTCCTTCCTTAATCCATCCAGCATTCTTTCTTTCTCCCGAACCTGATTTTGCACGCTGAGCATTTCCTCTTTTACCTTTCTGTTGGCTGCTAGCTGCTTCTCATACTCATTCTTGAAATGGTCCTTGTCTTTAGAGATGTTGATAAGCTGAGTCTCCATTGAAGTAATCTTGAAGGTAAAAGAGCTGATTTCTTGTTCCATATCACCACGTCCATCTCTGTAGTTATTGAGCTCCTTCTCTAGATTATCGATCCGATCTTGTGCAGAACCCAATCGTCGTTCCAAATCCTTCTTTTCAGCTTCTAATCCATCGCAGTTAACTCTAGCGGTGATGAGATCTTGCTTCGTGTTGTCAAAATCCTGCTCTAGTTGTCTGAGCTCGTTGTTGAGATCTTCAATTCCCTTGTCTTTCTTCCCCACCACCTTGTTCATTGTTTCGTTGATCTTCTTATTTTCCATCACTTGACTCTCAAGGATCATGATCTGTTCTTTGCATTGAATTAGTTTGCTATTAACATCATCGAGCTGATCTTTCAACTGCAGCTTTTGTCGCTGGACAATCTCCGCCTGGGATTCGAGTTTGTTTGCGCGGTTTCTCGCGTTGTAAACATCCTCCTCAGCTTTGTCTTTGAGCCTCAAGGCAGTAGTGACTTCATTGTCCATGTCTTTTAACTTCTGGCCCAAAGATAGCAGCTTCTGATTCATTTCAGTGTTATCGTGAGTCAGCCGTTCGATGTCTTGGTTTTGTAACGCGATCTTTCCCTCTGCTTCATCCAGTTCTTGTTCCATTTCCTCGTTGTCTTTCTTTGCGGCTTGAAGTCCGGCCTCGGCTTCCGCGATCCTCTTTCTGTACGCAGACAAATCTCGCTCTAATTCGCTGTTCCTGTTGCGCTCAACTTCAAGCTCGCGCCGCGCATTCTTATCAATATCCTTCTTATACGTGGTTTCTAGTGTGGTCATCTTTTTCACCACGACACTGTGCTCCACTTCAAGTTGATCGCTCTTCCTCTTGGCAGCTTCGTATAACGAATTCACCCTGTTTAATTCCTCAGCCAGTCCCGTGACCTGTTCTTGAAGTCGCCTCTTGTCACTCTCAACATCGTCTACGAGAGACTTGTTGTAGTTGAGCTCACCTTTGAGGTCGTCATAGTCCTTTGTAAGGAAAAGATTTTGTTCACGCAGCTGTTCGATAGTCGATTCTTTATCTGCGCCGTCGCGTCGGTAATCATCCATCATGCTTTGCACCTCTACTAACTGTGTCTTGACGATGCCTGCCTCCTCTACGCCTTTGCGGCTGTTCCCTGTGTAGTTTTCCAGCTCATTTTCCAGCCATTTCTTATCTCTCAGTGCTTCCGCTAAGTCGACCTCTAGACGTTCCACCTTCTTTGTTAGAATCAACACTTGCTGATGGTTCTCCATTCTCTCCTGATCACACACTTTGTACGAGGCTTGCAGCTCGGATGTTTTCTTGTAGTACTCCTGGAGTTCGTCATTTAAACGCTCTTTGTCTTCATTAGCCAGAATCAGATCAGCATCCAGGTCACGCAAGTCCCTCTGAATCTGCAGAGTTTCTCCGTGAAGACTCTTCTTTTCGTCTTCTAAGATTTCATTGTGGGTCTGCAGCTTGTTGATCTCTTCGTATAGCGGCTCACTCTTCCCTTCCATAGCCGCTATGTTGGCTCGCAAGTCGTCAATTGTTCGATCCTTGGAAGCTGCTTCTCTCTTGTACCACTCTGATGTTCTTAGATACTCTGCAGAAGTCGCTTGGGCTGTGACCAAGTCTTTTCTCAGCCTGGCAATCTTGCTTTTTTCTTCTTCAAGCTCTGACTTCAGCTGCGCTTTGCTCTTACTGATCGTGTTCAGCTGGCTTCCTAGTTTCGACAAATGCGTCTTCATTCCCGCCGTTGATACTTCCAGCTCTTCGTTTTCCTGTTCATTCTTTTGCAGTGTTGCCCTTAGCTCTGTGATTCTACGCTCTGAATGCCCCAGCTGACTCTTCAAATCATCATTTTCTTGCCCGAGGAGTTCCAGCTGTGATTCTAAATCCACGACCTGCTGATTCGCTTGCTCGCATCTATCCTGGAGATCCTGCGCTTCGTTCATGGACTCCTGATAATTCACTTCTAGCTGGTAATTCTTGTTCTGCAGCGAAAACAAATTAGTTTCCAGGTCCCCGATACGCTGGCGAAGACGGTTAACGTGCTGTTCATTTTCATTGGCTTTCTTGTTGGCCTTCTCGCAGTTATTCTCCAATGTGGGGATACGCGCCTTCACTAGTGCCAGTTCTTTCTCCATCTCGTCTCTCTGACTCGATAGTCCCTCGTTAGCTTCAACAAGATCTTGTATTTTCCACTCCGATTCATGCAAATCGCGCTGCAAAGCTTCTTTCTGCTTGTCATGGATATCAGAAGAGAGCTGGTTCTTGGAGAAATCTTGCTTCAGGGTTTCGAGTTTCGCTTGTAGCGACTTGTTGGAGTTTTCCACTTTCTGTAACTGGTTATTCTTGGCATTGAGTTCTTCGCGGAATATGTCTGCCTTCTTTTGACTCTCCAAGAAATCTCTTTGTAACAAATTGTACGCTTCTTTGCCTTTCTTGTAATCATCCCTGAGTCCCTCCAATTGGTTCTTAAAACTGTCCCTTTGTCGGACAGCATTTTGCATCTGCGCTTCGAGTTTCGATGTCTTCATGGAGTTGATCTTCATGTCCTTCTGTAGCTCTCTCTGCGCCCTGTCAGAATCGGCTTGTAAATCATTTAGCTTGCTCTGTAGCGCCAACATTTCTTCCTGTAATTCTTCCTTCTCCTTGTGAACGAACTTATAGCTTGTTTCCCATTCAGTAATCTCTTGTCGAACGGCAACAAGTTCGTCACTGTCATCTTTTCTTCCCCCGGGCGAAGGAACAAGCGCTTGGCTAGAGGACAGCTCTCGCCTTAGATCTTCGTTTTCTTTTTCTAGGGTCGACTTTTCCTCTCGCAGTTTTCGAATAATTTCTTTCTGAGAATCGAAGTCTTTTTTTAACGCATCGTACTCCCATTCCTTTTCGGTCAACTTTCGTTGAACGCGATTTAATTCGTCCTGGTGTTTTTTGGCGTCAACGCGAGAATCTTTTAACTGTTCCTGTAAATTCGCTTTCTGTTTTTGAAGGTTGTCGATTTGTAAACGTAGCTTGTCGACCTAAAAGGCAAAAGACTGCTTAATTTGTTTGTTTTATTTTCCTCTCCGCGTTTCCGCATGACTCCAAAACTAATTATTATGCAAAGTAGCGATTGTTTGCGTAGCGAACATGATTAAATCCTTCAACTGTTTTACAACAGGTCACCTAACGTTTTGATTTTCGTCCGATATTAAGAATAGAAAACTCAAACCGAAAAAAACAGTCGCAATTCAACGCGATTAAGTTAAAGTTAAAGTTACAGAACTGTAGTTACTAAGCAAAAGGCGGATTTGTATTTTGATAGAAACTATGCGGGTATCCAGCACCACGCTAATTAGTTAAAGGCTTCAAAAGTGCTAAGGCTCAAGACCTCATTAGTTTAGATAAACTAACACATTCTTTAACCAAGTTCAAGGATATTTACACTACAAAAGAACTGTACAAGAAGTATCGCTCTCAAAAGAAACGGTGTTTAAACTCAAACTCGGCCAAGAGAGGCAGACATCTTTGTTTTAGTATTTTAGTCAACCTGTAGGTGGCAATGTTTTTCGATTGCGCGTCTATGCAAATTACTACAATCTTCCACCGGCTGAATCACGGTAAAATAATTAATCTAAAACCAAACTCATACCTCATTTCTGTGCTCTTCTTTGACGTTTTCCAATTCCAGTTTAAACTTGCGATAAGCTGTTTCCAAATCACTGAAAGTTTCCCTGGCAGTAGCGAGTTGTTTCATTGTGACATCCTCGCCCAATACAGCTAGCTCACTATTCGTGTTGTAGGATGAAGACACCGAGCTGTAGGTCTCAACCTTAGACATTGTCCTACGGCTTGTACTTTCACTAGTAACAGTGCGGTTCTCCATTGTTTTTACGTTTAGCTTGACGAGCGCAAATCAAAAACTTCTCCGCAAAGTTATGCACTCCCTCACGCTTTTTCGCAGGATTGCGAAAGTGAGTGAGTAAGTCGTGTCTTGGACACGATTTCTGATAAACCTTTACGTCCCTTGAGGTCTACCAGTTGAATTACCAGCTGCTAAAATTTTGGAACAGGAGCCAATCAGAGGTCTGCATTTGGCTATTGTACAATAACTTTTCGGGTAGTTTTTGTGTTGCAAGACTTAGCTGTCCCTCCCACGGCAAAACAAACGCCATGAGTTCCGAATTCGTCACAACAGAAATTTAGCGCGCTCAGTTCAGCTCATGAAATATGAACGATGTATACAGAATTTGGCAAACATGTCTGGGAAAACTCGAGAACGTTAAAGGCGAGTTTATCTCGCGCAAAACACCTCGGTGGAAAAGAACTAATTTGTTATACTTATAAGCGTTGTTTTTCAGGTACATTTTCATCACAAAGAACACCCATTGTGGCACTTTCACGAGCCGCCGCATAAAAACAAAACTGAAAACTTCAGAATAGAGTTATAAATAAAATAGGTTTCGGAAGACTGTTTGTCATTAAGATATCGTGCAGTGTTATAATATTAGAGCTAGCGCCGTGGGTAAAGTATTTGTACTCATCTTCTATCGTCCAAAGTAAACTATTTAAGCTACTTCAGAATAATGCCTTGATTTAATGCTTTAAACAAAGCGTTTTGTTTAGGTGCTTGTTAATCATATTCTATTTACGTGAAATCATATTGAAATCACTAAAAAGAACCTTGAAACAATGATAAGAATCCGAGTATGGTAAATAATCGAGTGGTTCGGTTGCCTGCTCCATATCAGCGCTGAATCAGTTATCGGCGTATTTTGGTTTGGTTGCTAGTAAGGGCGACAAACATTTACTTATTTAAAACGTATGATAATTATTGATTCAACTACTGAAACTTATATTTAAGTGTACAATGCGCTGAATAAATAATGAAAACTTTGCTCAAACAAATTATTTGCCGATCGATTTTGCAGTATTCGACAGTAAGTTCTTTCTGGCAAACATACTCACGATCCTTTGGCGCGAAACTGCCAAAAATAACGAAAACCTACCTAGTGTTTATAATTGTAACTAAAACGATATACGGCCAACTTACTTCTTAAAGAATGCAAAAAATTATAAACATTCAAAAACGCTCATTTACTTTACAATTGGCATTATACGGGATGTGATTTGTTGAATGTAATGCTTGAACAATCCTTTGCATTCTGCGTCAAATCGCGATAGTTGTGAAATGTTTGATTTTGTACCTGAGAGACCTACATGCAAGTTGTTTAAAGATTATTGTAATTCTTTTCATTAAACGCCTTCCGATATCGCGCGTGGTGCAACAAAACCGTCGACCACAGAACGCTAAAAATGTTTTAGCTTGTTAAAAGCCCCGTGGGAAGATTCCGTGGGAATCTCTGTTGTACTGAGTGTTTTCGAACAAAAACGTTTTCGTCACCTGAAAACGAACGAGTTGTTTAAAGCATGAGATCTGGATTTCTAGGTGAAGCAAGGACAATCGCAAATTAACACATACAAAGATTTCTTAAACCCAAATACAATAATAAGGGTCAGAAGTGCTTATAGAGTTCTGCAAGGATCAAAATATTTTAATTCTTGAGCCAGTTGTACAGTAAAGTTTCAGTTCAGTGTTTCTATAATAACCTCTTGTACTCGCGTTTGTGCTTGTAGCTGCACTAAACAGAGTAAGTCACTTACTCATTCACGAAATTATTAAGCTACGCGGCCCCAAATCACAGACAGCCATAACTGATTGCTTTCGCTTCATGTTAAATGCGATGGCAAAACTGTTGCTGATGTGGTTTACAACGAAGACTTGCCTATAACAAACAGCATTATAAAATCCGATAGCCAGATAACTTCCTTGAACATGCAATTATTAAATTTCTATGTATCACATTTTGTGTTACTGTTGCTGTAGCAATAAAATATACATCATGTGAGCGAGTTCGCATTCTAGTTTAATTCTTGCCATATCACATTCTAAATTTTAGAACACCTCTATTTTGTCTATTAAGCGGTCAGTAGGCTTAATAGACAGACCGCTTAATAGATCGAGGTTTGACTGTAGTTCGTTTAGACCCATAATGCGTCCTGTGCCGTCTTCTTATTAGGCAAACTACAAGACGTATAATCAGACGCACTACGAATGCGTTTCCAATGAGGATGAAAGTTTAATCTCTCCCTAATGTGCATATTTTTTCGCGCTTGAGTGAATATTACCTTGAGCTTGATTGGCAAACGCGCGCGTTTTGCTTTTACTCAAGTACTTTTGCTTTTAGCACTTGTGAGAGACATATTCAACTAACCACTCATAAAGCTCAATAATTCGTACAAAAAATCAAATTGAAAAATTAAAAAGGCGGAAAACCAATCGCTGCTAAAACTAGTGTGCTAAGCTGGTAGTATTTCACAATTTTCATGCTGTTTTTTTGCAGAAAAGATTTACATTCTGGACCAGAAGTATTCCACCGTGCCGGTCGAGTTCAGTTCCCGTCTGAAGTAATTTTCGCGCGCGCACTTTCATTTATCACTTCTTTTAGCGCTTTATAGCTACCACTAAAAGAAAATAGGAACTGCTGGTAGAAAAAGGTCAAAATAGTTTAGAAAGCTCCCGAAATCTGCCAGAGACTAATGCTACAGACGTCTGTGAAGCGCTGTAGGTTTTAAAAGATTAATTATTGCTGTTGTATACCAGTATAAAGAGTGCAGGCGACCGTTACGTTCCTTGTTTGCAATTTTTCGTGTTGGCGTTCAGTATTTCGTCTGTTCCAGAACATTCTGATTTCGTAACAGTTCAGAACAGCAACAGAACTAACATAATTGCACAGCATGTACATTCCCGCCATTTTCTTGGCCTTCCTTTCCTTGGCCTTAAGCCACATGCAGGCATGCTTCTTTCCTTCACTTTATCTCCTACGAGTGGGCAATGGCAAATGGCAACTTCCGTTTTGAAAATTATTGAAAACTAAGATGACGGTTAACACTTATTTCCATCTGTCAAACTGACTTTTCCTTTTCACTTAAAGTTGCATGAAGTAAAACCTATTTCACACTTAAGAGTAAAATTAGAAAAACGATCAGAATAGTGTATGCATCGAACCCGAGTCGTTCGTTTCATAACTAATATCCTTATCCACTGAACCAACGAGGACTAGCTGCTGGGTGCTGTAATTTTTAACATATTTATAGAGTTACCCATAACAATAAATGAAAGCTAACCGTTTTCAAATCAGTGCTTAACCCTAAACACTGTAGATCAATGCTAAACCCCAAAACGTTCTTCTTTGCTTAACCGGAGCTCTGTTCTCTCGGTTTTCTGAGTAATAAATCGGGTTTTGTTCCCGTATACGTCAGTAATACAACGATGAAGAATGCTACATTGTGTAAACCTCATAATGTGTCCAACGTCAGTTTGAGAGATGGAAATAAGTGTTAACCTGTTGGGTATGACAATAGGCCTTTATCACGCGGTGGTCATGTTGACTCCCCGGAGAAGAAAATGCTTTGTTTTTGCCCGCCTAGCCTCGCAGTGAAAAAGTTGAAAACGAGGTTGGGCAGGCAAAAATCTTTTGTTTTTATACAAAAAGGCGGGGCGTGATAAAGGCCTATAGCCGGTGAACAGGCAGCCTCGTTCCCAGGGTCTCTCATCTTCCCGCCTCCTGAAGCTCTTGGGGGCGGGAAGAAGAGAGATCGTGGGAACGAGGTTGGTGAACAGGCCTTCTGGTTGGGGATAGGGCGAAAAGAAAGGCTGGGAGCGAAGCGAGCCGAGGAGGAACTGGGGAGAGGGAAGAAAAGTCTTTCCACCGCCTTTCTTTTTGCTCTATAGGCCCAAGCAGAAGGCCTGTCCACAGCCTAAGATGACAATAAATAAGTACTGCTGAAGAGTTTTCATTTGAAAGGTCACACTTAAAGATTTCAACTACAGACTCAAAAGTTCGAACCACTTTGTACAGTATAATAATCAATACCATGGGAAAGTACTGCTCAGTAGCTTTTATTTGGATGGTCACACTTAAAGATTTCATCCACATACTCAAAAGTTAAAACCACCTTGTATAGCATAATAAATTCAACTACAGACTCAAAAGTTCGAACCACTTTGTACAGTATAATAATCAATACCATAGGAAAGTACTTCTCAGTAGCTTTTATTTGAATGGTTTCTTACTTTTTATTTCATCCACAGAATCAAAAGTTAGAACCACCTTGTACAGCATAATAAACAGCACTACAGGAAAGTACTGCTCAGTAGCTTTCATTTGAATGGTCACACTTTAGAATTTCATCCACAGAATCAAAAGTTAGTATCACTTTGTCAGCATAATAAACAGTACCACAGGAAGATACTACTCAGTAACTTTCATTTGAATGATCACACTATAGGATTCGACTGAAAAGATAGAACCACCTTGTATAGAGTAAAAAACAGTACCACAAGAAGTTTATTGCTCTGTAGCTTACATTTGAATGGTCACACTTTGTAATTTCACCTACACACTCAAAAGATAAAAGTTAGAACAGTTGCTTCAATATACGTCTACTTCAACAAACGGTTCTATATAGTTAGAAGTAAAAGGGATATCAAGTTAGCAACCAGGGCCGAGTCAGTGTTCAAAGCCAGGGCCCGGTTGTTCGGTTAAAAGTTAACCGAGGATTTCATTTTTCTGTTAACCCTATTCAGACTGGGCTTTTTTAGGCAATCTGTGACTGGGGGGAGCACCCCCCCCCTCTATATCGCTGGAACCAGTAAGGCTAGGACCATAAAATTTTCACACAATATTCACCTCCATACTAGGAAACCTCACACCCAGTTTTGACCTGCCACACCCAATTATGACGTCACAATGACGTCATTTTTTGTTTTTCCGACGTTTCTTTGATATTTTTCCATCCAGATACTTAAAATATCAAATATAACTGTAAAATCATCTCTTTAATATTAAAACATAATAAATGCAAACAAGGACACACTTGAAAAGCGAGAAAAAGCAATTAAATGCGATAAAACTATAATTTTGAAATTATTGTCCGCCATCTTGGATCCGCCATCTTGGATTTTCTTTTTTTTGTTTAAATTAAAATTTAAAAAATATCTAAAAGAGAAAAGGATCAGAATGTATAAAACACGTATCAAACTAATGTCTATTATCCAAACAATGAACTTAGAAGCGTTATTTAATAAATAGTACAAAATGTTTGTCTATAAGTAAAAGAGAGCAAAATTTACCTACCCCTCCCCCCCAAATATTTGATGTTAAAAATTTTTGATGTCTTTCAAGAACTAGTCCCAAGAAAAAACTATTCTAACAAGAAAATGCACTATAAGTCAAAGAACAAGATCTTAAAATAAAAAAATTTACCATATTTTAATATTTTGAAAACCTATGTGTCAAAAACCGGTTGCTATGGCAACATGGTTAATCACACTGACATGTTATGG
Source organism: Dendrophyllia cribrosa (assembly GCA_024195265.1). Lineage (NCBI taxonomy): Eukaryota > Metazoa > Cnidaria > Anthozoa > Scleractinia > Dendrophylliidae > Dendrophyllia > Dendrophyllia cribrosa. Next base: position 26,412,972 of record JAJLRJ010000010.1, read on the forward strand.
ATACCAAAATGTCCCTAGATAAATTCTAGGAAAAGTCAGAAAATTTCAGCCTCATAGCTATTTCGGTGTAAGAGTTATCACAATTTTACTGGAGGGGGGGGGGGGGGTTCGAAAAGCCCCCCCCCCCCCCCCCAGTCTGAATAGGGTTAAAAAATGTTTTCAAAAGGTCAATTGTAGCAAGTAGTGAAGATAAGTTAAAGTCGAAACTGAAGGGCAGAAAACTTGGGAAAATTTTCAATTGTTGAGTTGTTTAACTGGATTCAAAATTGACGCTAATCCTGGGTTAGCTTAATCGTGCTTTGAACAACCCGGCCCTGATAAGCACTAATCCTGGATTAACTGTCAACAGAACATATGAGTTGTCATGGTAATTAACCCTGGATTAGCGCTAATCGTCCTTCGAACAACTCGGTCCAGGGGTTAGCAATTAGCAACAACAGGCAGGAGGATAAAAACGATAATGTTTCTAAAGCAAGCGCTTCATCAAGGCGCTACATCAAGCTTACATGGCCCCAAACGCAGATTTTCTCATAGCCTGATTTCTTTTTGCGGTGGATAACTCGGTAAGAGGAAATAAGATCTTTAATTTATCATCCAAACTGCACAAAAAATTAGTTTTACTCTGCATTTATAAAAGACGAGGTCAAAACAGTTAAAGGCGTAATATGCGATATTAAGTATCACGTATAAATCACAAATCTTGACAAATGTATTCTGGGCCACATGCAGAGCCCTGGCGCCACTTTAAAAACGAGAAGGAAGCTGGGCCGAGTGAACTTTCGCAACGACTTCTGGGACTGTTACTGGGGACAGAGACAAAAGAAGTGTCCCCTGTAACGATCCCAGAAGTCGTTGCGAAAGTTCACACGGCTTATTATTTTGAGAAAAATTAAAAGATAGTTACGTCAACTAATTTTTTTATACATCCTTGCCCATATTTTTCATTTAATATTAAATGAAATCCCACTAAATAAAACGAAAAACGCCTCGGACGTTTGACCGCGGTGGAGTGGTCAATGGTGTCTGTGGATTAATTTTTGTGATGCTATCTGTTTTTCGATACCTTGCAGAACGAAATCTAGTGATTTTCCCACCAATTTTACGCGAAAGCCGGTACATTTGCCTGTGAACGGTTTAGGCAACGAATTAAAACAGATCTTAGAAGTGACTAATCTGGTTATAGACAATAATTCAGAACTAAGGCGAAATGGAAGATAAATTAAATATGAAATGATAAGTGATAGTGGTTAATGAGTTAAAATTTACGGAAGAAAAAAATAAAAGCTATTAGCTTTTCACGGTTTCTTTTAATGCTTTTATGCTACGGGGCCTTAGTATCACCTTTCACATGAATAAATTATTTATTTGGTATGAATGCTATGCAAATAACAACAACCAATAGCAGGCTATAACAGCCTGTGTCAGCTGCATGCATGCGTTTATTTTACAATAACATCGATATTTCACGGACTCCACTTATTTACCGGGCTGATATGAGGGAACAGGTAAAAGTGAGTATACTTCATGATTAAGACTAAAAATATGAGTATTGGCCGGGGATTATTTGCCACCGACTGGTTTTATTTATGGGTAGTTTGAGTTTATGTGCTGCAGTTAAAATGTGGGGGAAAGTTTCAGTGGAAGGTCGTTATAGCGGTAGCTTGGAAACGGTTGACTATCGTCTCACAAATCAAGTAACGCCATAAATTTATTCAGTAATAATAACTAACTTCAAGCCGAGTCAACCGAAAATGTTTGTAATTTAGCTTCCGTGAAATTGTAAATGATGAGAAAATCTGATGAATTTAACCGTTGGAGGTCGTTAGAAGAGAGCATTGAATCTTGATGGTTACTTTATTAATTTTGAATGGTAAAATTATACAAATTTTAGACAGTGTTTCTCTATATGACTGATTTTATCCCGTATGAATATATTTGAAATGATGTATCGACATTTCATGAAAATCAGAACCCGATCGAAGAAACGCAAGCATTACGAAACTGAATTTATTTAAAATGAAAGCTTGTTCAAATATTGATAAATGAAGAAGAATTGAATGGCGGCGACACTCGTTTTCTATTTCCTGCAATTAATGTTGGTAGATGGTAACAAGTTTTGTACAAATTTTGCACTCATTTAATTTCAAGTCGATAAGATCGAGATATATAGCCCGCCTGGAGTAAGCTTGCCCAGGAATGGAGTAAAAATGAAACATAAAGATTCGAAAACCTGAAATTTCGTTCAACAATTGACATATATTCAATGCCAGAAAAACAGTACATGTGTATTTAGTTTTGCAGGTTTTTTTGTGTCATCGTTAGAGTGAAAATAGTTTGTTTATATTTTTTGACACGCCAGCTCTAAATTGACCCATTTAAAACATCCCTGTTGGTACAAGATATAGGCAATGAAAAAAAAAAACATTGAAATACAAAATATTATGAGAAGAACGGGCATAATTTTGAATTGCCTTCACGTTTATTCCGGCAACACCTGCTGACACGGAATTATAACAACACGGTTCGATGTCTCTTGATTGGTCAAAAAGGAGGCGATAATCGCTAATGTTAATTGTTGTAACCAAATAACTGGTAGATAATTTGGATATATAGCAAAGATCTATTAAGAGAAAGATAGTTAATGGAAATTATATAAAAAAGGAGTCCGACCAAGACTTCAAAAAGAGGTTTTCGACCGCGGTTTCTTGCGAAAGAGAAAATAAAAAAAAATATATAGCATTTTCAGTTTTTGTAATCTTTACTTTTTCAGATTTAAATCTCGATTCAATCTCATCTTTGTCATTTACATCCCTCACACGTTTGCTCGTTTAATTCTATTTTTTGCGAGGCAAATTTTAAAGAAGAACACAACTCTAACAAAATAAAGCTGGCCATGCTTATAGTTAACAGGTGGATACTTTTAAAAACCGTGGCACGCGCGAGATCGATCTGGAAGAAAATTTCTCAGACCAGCTGGGTTCGCGAACGAGAAATCAATGAGAGTTTAAACCAATGTTATCAGTCGATTCGCAGTAATATAAATTCGAGTAGGTTCATACTCTTTTAGAGCGCATGCATGAAAGTTGATAGTCGAATGAAAGCAAACGTCGACAAGAGTTCAAATTCTTTGAGATCGCATGAGCCGTGTTGAAGTCGCATGGAGAGCGCATATTAAAGAGTCATCGGTCAAAAGCAAGAGAGATTTGACAAGAGTTCAAACTCTTTAAGTGCGCCCGAGAGTTGACGAGAGCGCATAAGATTTATCAGTCAAAAGCAAGGGAGAATTTATGAGAGTTCAAACTCTTTAAGAGGAGCGCCCGAGAGTTGATGAGAGCGCATAAGACTTGGGTCGTTAGCAAGCGAGAATTTCGAGAGTTCAAACTCTTTAAGAGCACCTGAAGGCTGATGAGAGCGCATAAGATTTGTCAGTCATTAGCCAGCGAGAATTTCAAGATTTCAAACTCTTTGAGGTCAAACGAGAGCGATAGTCAAGCGGTTTACAAACGCGCAATCGTCCCTGCGTTCCAAGGATTTTCTTCTGCGCTATAATGGATAATTTGGCGGAATGTAGGTTAACGGGAATAGGAAACACAAATACAGAACGCGAGCAAACCCTTCCGAACGCAGAGGCAGTTCAGCAGAAATTCCTACTTAAACTTAAACTGAATTGCTTTATGCAACCGGGACCAGGTCTCAGTTGTTCAAGGCACTAGGTGAAGTGAAGAATTCTGCTATAAGAAACAAATCACTTTAATCCCGGCTTTCAAATAACCGGGCCCAGGAGGGAAAGAAGAAATTTAATGTCGGATGATCGATCCGCCGCGTATTCAACTCAAGTTTTGATTGGTTAATGTTTGCGCAGACTCTGCAAACATTACTTTGGCACATGTCATACCCGGGGTCACGAGTTTACTTTGGCAATTTATAATATTCTCAAAGCAATATTTTCCCTTTTGTTTTCACTTGAAGAACAATTGTTAACTTCAAAATGTCAATGTCAAGTGATAATATTTGCTCAGCACTCATTTCCGATTCGTCAAAGGTTGTTTACCAAGTTATGATTGTTCGAAAGGATGAAAAAATAACAATGATTTTGTCATAAATTAATCTCTTTGTGGATCCTCTTTCATTCGATGGTGTCATTTGTCAGTTGTTGATAAACGAAGAGTTTTTCCTTTTCTGGTTGCATGGAAACATTATGAAACACTGAATGAGGCTTGCAGTTGTTTTTGACCGAAAACAATGCAAAATTTCCAAAAATTGTTCACCTTGATCCGGTTGGCTAAAATTTACAGAAGACTTCAACGAAACACTTCTGTGTTATTTTAGTCCGTTTACAGTAGAAAAACAAAGGTTTATTGCAGAGTTTTCTGTCGTTTGGAAAACCAACATGGCGGACATCAGAAAATTTTGGTTGAGACTTCTGAGGGTAAGAAACTTCGGTTATGTTTCGTGTTATTTTCGTGCATTTTAAGATCTTTTTTAAATAAATAACAGTAAGCGATTTTCTTATACGTTCCATTAAACGATTTTAATTCCAAATACTCTGAAAACAACGACAGTAAATTGTAACTTAACCGTCGAAAAAAAAATTGGAAAATGTTATTTTTATTGAAATTACAAAGTCTCTATTCAAATATGGTAAGATACCTAAATCACTCTTCACTTTAATAAAAAAATGGTAGGATTTCAAAAAATGAAGGATTTCAGTACGTAAAGAAAACATTTCTGAAGGTGATATATTTTAAAAATACATATATTTCAGTGAAACTGTTTGCTTTTCAATTCTCAAATAAATGAATCAGAAAACTGCAATGAAAAGAAAATCGCGGCATTCTTCTAAAGACGTATTTAAAGGCAAGGCTATTCGCTGGCAATTCGCCTCAAAATTATGCGTTTTTAATGACAAGACGTTAAAACTACTTGTTTACGATGATCGTTAGGGCCTGACTTAACTAGAAAAATTTGTTGCGGACTGTTGCGGAGGAAAATGTTGCCATTTTAGCCGCGCAAGAAACATTTGTTGCGGACGCAAATTTTTGCTTCCCGGACGCAAGGAAATGTTATTGAATCAAGTCAAAAGTCAAACTTTGCTTCCGAAACAAATGTTTCCCAGTTTAGCCGCATTAGAAGAAACTGCAATCTTTCCGCAACAATGTTTCCTAGTTTAGCCAGGCACTAATTTTATGTAATGAGTTCAATAGAGTTCCGATGATTTCCTGAACGATTTATGTTGATTAAGTTTACATGGTTATTTGTTGCGATAATAATAGGCCATTTCCGAGTTGCTCTTAGCCTCCTTTTCAAACTGTGGCCAAGTCCAAAACCATTCATATGAAAATGAGTTTTCTTTCACGTGCAAATAAAACTTATATCCATATGAATGGTTTTGCACTTGACCTCGGTTTAAAAAGGAGGCTAACAGCAACTCTGAAATGAAATTAATGGGCTATTGCGCCCCTTAAAAGCACTAACCGATCGGTCTAAAATCAATGGGGTTAGTTTCTAGAGAAACTGTGGTGCTGCGTCGGTGGGGGGATGAAACACGAGAATTTAGTGCTATCGACTGAGTCGTTAAGGTAAATTGACCACCGTAAAAAGATTCAAGTAGCTGACGTTTCGAGCGCTAGCCCTTCGTCGGAGGGCTAGCGCTTGAAACGTCAGCTACTTGAATCTTTTACGGTGGCCAATTTACCTTATCGACTCAGTCGATAAAACTAAATTCTCGTGGTCTAGAATCAAGTTTGTTTTTACGCAGTCGTATTCACTTATTTTTGAAGGAAATACCAGGATTACCATGATAATACTGACCCTCCTTTTAACGCTTTCTGATTGGTTAAGAACCATAAAATTAATAGTAGCACAGTTGATATCTTTTTATATTCCCTTTGCATGTAGGCCGCTTCTACCCGGCGCAGTGATAATACAAAGGTAAGAATTCTTTAGTGAGATACACTCGTAAGCAGGCTCTTATTTATTTATTTATTTATTTATTTATCTTACCGGATAGCGAAGTAGGAAGCGCGCACGATGCGAGAGATTATTGAGTAACCGCGAGTAACAAGGGTAACACCTCGCATCGCGCGCGCTTCGGCCACCGATCTTTGGCAAAAAACGCAGTCTTTTCAAGAAATAATTAGAATGACTTCGTTTCACCAAACAATGATACGGAAGGCGTAGGATGCGAGATAAAGCACCCGTTTTCATGTGAGCAAATGATCTTTTCTTCACTTGGATCTTTTAATTCAGTGTACATGAGCTTTTTAGGTATGTGCCGCTGTGAAGGGTATGGTTTTCAGGCAGTTTAGTCTGGGATAGGGTTTTGTTATTATCAGAGATTTTTGGCCTAGAATAGGGTATCATTTTCCGCGAAACTGATCAGTTGCGTGGAGAATTTCGCTAGACAATGTTTACTGGCAAATGGCATTTAAAAATCGGTACGGCGGGCAGTACGCACATTTTTACTGACACCTGACATCTTAGACTGCGACAGTGAACAAAATAGAAAATGGAAAATAGCGAGTCTGGAATAGGTCTAGTATTCTTGGTTTTCACTTACGTCATATCAAAATTCAGAAGCATCAAACAATAGATTTCTATCCCAAAATGTTTATGGAATTGTAGAGAGTTTAAAACTAAACATCTTGGCCAAATGTTGAAGCGCAAAAGCATTTTGTTCAACGGTTACAGGCGAACGAGTATTAGACATTAAATGTATGGAGCGGCCATCTTGGTGCCCCACTCAGGGGCACCAACGTGGCGGCCAAAAATTCAAAGTCTTAATAACACCAAAAAATCTCATCACAAAATATTGTATTCACTGTAAGTGCCATTTAATCGACTTTTAAACATCTATAATACAAAAATAACTTTCAACTTGTTCAATTTTGTTTATTTTCACGGCTTATCTGAAATAGCGTGACGAATTGCGTGACACATTTAAAACCTTTATAAATCGGAAGCAAAACATCGTTAAAACCTGAAACTTTTTGTGAAAGATTATAACACTGGTATCCACATACCGTGTTAGAAACAGCCTTGTAGGACGTATACAGTGGAACCCCGTTAATACGGTCACCAACGGGCCATGAAAATTTGGCCGTATTAACGGGGTGGCCGCATTAACGAGGTTTCATTATAAGAAAATGTGTGAGTGCGCGTTTCGCCGGGACAAAAAAAAGTGACCGTAATAACGAGGTGACCGTATTAACGAGGTGACCGTAAGGCGGGGTTCCACTGTACTTTAGATTTTTAAATTTTTATGACGTCATGTGAAAACCAAGAGTTTTTCGGTGTTTAGTCTAGAATAGGGTTGAAAAATGCAGCTAAAATGGTCTAGTATAGGTTAAGGGTCTCAGAGTCTTAGCGGTACACCTCCACCCAAAAATTTGCAAAGTTCTCCCCCAGGGTTTTCCCGCGCTTGGTAGCTGGTTGCACGTATTTGCTTCGAGTTTTGATTGGCTCATTCGATTGTCTATGTATCCGTACAGTGTTATGTGGGCCAACTATTGGTTTTGATTTTATGACACTATTAAAGCTACCTATTTCGAAAGCAACGACATAACAACGGCGTTAAGTGTTCTCTCGCAGGTTCACGCGATTTGACCTCCTCATGACGTTCATGTCACGTGCGTTTCGCAATAGCCGCAGTAATAAATAAACAAATAACTATATTTAGAGAGGAAAGCCACATCAGCCGCAGCTGGTTTTCATGCAGGTCCTCTATCCAGATCGAATTAAAATTTAGAATGTTGGTTTATGAGGAGAGGGGAAAACCGGAGTACCCGGAGAAAAACCTCTCGGAGCAAGGAGAGAACCAACAACAAACTCAACCCACATATGACGCCGAGTCCGAGGATCGAACCCGGGCCACATTGGTGGGAGGCGAGTGCTCTCACCACTACACCACCCCAAGATCGTTACTGTACGGACAACAAAATCGTGAAATTTGTCTCGCAACATTGTTGCAGCCTAGATGTATTACCACCTACGCGCGCAACACATTTTCCTGTTGCAGAAAGTGGACGTCGCTTCACCTTCTGCAAATGAAAATTTGTTGCGCGCGTAGGTGATAATAGGCGCAACATCAGGCAACCGGTTGTGCCTAAATCATACCGTCCAGAAGAACGTCGGACACCTTATTGAGACTTATATAAGGTAATGTCGACACTTAGAATTTTATTTTCAATTAATTTTTAAGCCGTGAAAAAGAAAATCTAAAATCCCCACTCAGGATTGAACCTGTGACCTCAGCTAGGCTTAGGCTTACATAGCCTACCGTACCACTGTACCACCTAGCTTCTCGGGTTGCTTAGTCCTAAATTTAACTTTCTAAACTGCTACCCCCAACCTCAACTGAAAGCTAACCAGTTACTCCGTTATATAAGTCTCAATAAGGTGTCCGACATCCTTCTGGACAGTATGATTTGGGCTTGACCCAGGTAACCTGCAACGCAACATTGTTGCGCGACAAGTGACACGATTTTGTTGCCCGCCTGTTAAGAAACTCACGTGAGCGCACGTGAACCCTGCCAAAAAGCTTGACTGACAAGTCACGCATATTATCGTTTCGTATTTGCTTGCAATTCATTATAACTGTTGAACCAGCGAGACATATATAGCTGTGGTCAGTCTAGTAAATTTATATAGGAAAACATGTTGCCTTTCAAAACCCAGGGCTCCTAATTATAATAATACAACAAACAGAGATCGATTACGGTCGATATTTTAAACAAAAACAGGCCATTGTTTAGATTTATCTCAAAGGTGTAAAGGCCAAAAACACTTCAATGGAAAAATTTGATGTCTTCACTCAATAACGCGATGTCTGGAAATATTATCACGGAAATTTTCAGGTTACAAAACCACGGAACTAAATCATCAAGGGTAAGTCTTACTGATGGATGATCTCCTTTTCGAATTAACGACGTACGACGTTCATTTATAAAGCGACCAGAAATTGAATGTTCTTTATGTTTGTACTGAAAGTTTAGACTGCGGTCTAAACGCGCTAGAAACCGTCAGTACTGACTTTATTAACTACTGCAATATTTTTGTTGAATCTTTAGATTCTTTGAACGTTTCTTTGACACAAAGCGGATCGTCTACAAATTTTCTAAAGCCTAAAGTATGTCCAAGTATTAAACAACAGCAAACAAAGTTGTTAGAGCGGATTAATAAATTGCAAAATTTGGCGAAGAATTCGTATTGATAAAGCTTCTTCTCCGATCAGTTTTCAATTCTTGCCCTAGGGCTAGTCAAGTGCGTAGACGAAAATCGGATAGCGACCTTTTTCAGCAACTGACAAAACAGTTTTCGTCTTAAGACTGCCGAACAAATCAGTACGAATGGCTCGTTTCACTTAACGTTTAATCACCATTTCTGTTTACAGAGCGTACACATGTTCGTAACCGATAAATAAATTTTTATTGTTAATTTTCCTACCAGGTGACAAAGGCCAAGCTTTCCTTCATCTAGCCATCATACTATCTAAATAGACGTTTAATGTCTTTCAAAACTAACACTTAGAGCTAAAATTAACAGTATAACAACTCTCCAATGCGAAGAAAGGATTTGCTTTTTATTTGCTCGTGAAACCAGTTTATTTGAACTAAAAGAAGTTTACTATTCATAACGAAACAAACATCTGCTTTCACGCTTAGTATCCATGTGATTTTATTTAAGAAGAAAAATCCGCATTCGAGACGTGAGTGACATCAGGCGTCGCCTTTTGCCCTTATCGTGAATTCCACTACTCATATTTCTCGAGGATTATGAAACAATCTCAAAAGCGGTCATATGACCTTTCAAAACCCTTATAAAGCCATTCGTTCGTATGAAACCGAACGATGCCGGTATAAATCGTCTTGAAACCATAGACAACTACCCTCTGGACAACCATGGAGTTACATTTCACACTCATTTTTACTGAATTTATCTACGAGGATAGCTGAAATAATTTAGTCGAAGAGAAGTTGTGTTTTGACTGGAGCAGAAATTTGGTAGCGATGAGGCGTTCATCACGAGCGCCGAAGAGCAAACATCCGTTTTTTAGCATTTTTCCTCGCATAACAATTGGGAAAAAGTCAAAGCGATGGGCTCAAGAAATTTATGTTTTTCCACAGAGCCGTGCAGTGTCGGAGACCAACTTGTTAATCCATCTGAACCGCATCTTGGACGAATATGAAGAAGGTCTGAAAAGAGAGACTCTGATCGTGGAAAACGCGACTCTTAACACCACGAAGACGATCCATCGTCTCGACAGAAAGGACAGGCATCAAGATGTACAAGACGCTTGTCAAATACACGATTTGTCTCTCCGGGAATCGTTTCTAAAGAGTTGCGAGCAACTTGGCATTCCGCCGCTCGCCATGACATACTTCCTCGACAGAATGACATCCGGGGACTCAGAACTTATCATGAGGAATCTTGGGATAGGTCCGACGGGCGCTGTGGCGGTTGCCGACGCTTTGGCCCGAAATTCCTCCTTCAGGAAACTGGACCTTTCACTAAATGACATTCAAGATAAGGGGGCAATCGCCGTGGCCAAATTGCTGGAGGTAAATAGTCTTATAACTGACGTAAATCTCTCCGAGAATAAAATTGGTAAAGAAGGCTCAGAAGCGCTCGGTAATATGTTGACTGTGAACGACACTTTGGTTAGAATTGATTTTTCGCGAAATCACTTAACTGATGACGATATTCAACTTTTTAGCAACGTTTTACAAACAGAGGATTCTCTTGCCGCGCTTGATTTGAGCCATAACTCGTTCGGAGTTACCGGCGGAGAATATCTGGGTGAAATGATCGAGCGTAACATTTCTCTGCGAGAATTAAATTTGGGATGGAACCGATTCGGGGACGAGGGAGTCAAACATGTTTGCGCGGGTTTGAAAGAGAATCGAACGCTTGAAAAGCTGGATTTGTGCTGGAATGAGATTGGACACGATGGTGCGAGATGCATTGCCTTATCATTGGATCATAATGGCAAGCTTCTAGAGCTTAATTTGAATAACAATCGTATCACCGATCGAGGAATGGAAAACATTGCTAAGAGTCTGGAAGTAAATGACACTCTTAAAGTTCTCAATATAGGCTACAATATCATCACTGCAGACGGTGCATGCGCACTACTGCAATCCCTGATCAGAAACTCGGGAAACGCAGTGGAAGAAGTGCGCATGGCGGAAGTGGAGATAAATAGCAGTATTAAAGAATTGTATTTCCAGTTAAAGATCCGAAAACCGCGATTTCAACTCTTGGATATGTCGAGGTCAAGTGGTGAAGTTTATCATTTTGTAAAACCTCAAAATCCTATGAGGGTATTAGATGATTATCTCAAAAGAAACAAACTGACTTCACAAAGATATGGCAACATAGAAGAGGAAGAAGATTGATGAGGCGAAATACGCATGCGTAAATTCGCGCGTGATTTGTTTCTCTCTGGACGATGCACGCGTGGAAATTGTGACCGCTTGTTAACCTTTCAATTATGAGAATTTAAAGGTCCATGTTCAGCCAATCTGCTTTGCGCGCTTGTGTTTTTGTTTTGAAACGGTTCAATTGTTCAATGTAGCGTTGTGATTGGCTGGCACGTCGATTTGTCGATTTTCCGTCTGTGCGAAAATTAGCCCGGGCGCGCAAAGCAGATTGGGTGAACATGGGCGTGTAATCTCCACTGATGTAGTATGTCTCTAACGTGTGACCATTCAAATGATAGCTACTAAGCAGTACTTTCCTGTGGTACTGTTTATTATGCTGTATCAGGTGGTTCTAACTTTTGAGTCTGTGCATGAAATCCTAAAGTGTGACCATTCAAATGATAGCTACTAAGCAGTACTTTCCTGTGGTACTGTTTATTATGCTGTACAAGGTGGTTCTAACTTTTGAGTTTGTGGATGAAATCCTAAAGTGTGATCCATCAAATGATAGCTGCTGAGCAGTACTTTCCTGTGGTACTGTTTATTATGCTGTACAAGGTGGTCCTAACTTTTGAGTCTGTAGATAAAATCCTACAGTCTGACCATTCATATGAAAGCTATTGAGCAGTACTTTTCTGCGGTGCTGTTTGTGTCCTGTCAAAGTACCCCCGGGAATCAAGGACGCCGTACACAAGAGATCTCGTAATTTAATTATTTCACTCTCAGGCTCCTACTAACTTTAAATAATGCGACTTTAACTTTTGGGTCCGTGAAACTCAACTTTTTTTTCTTTTTGTCCAGTTTCTTCAGTTGTTGTCGTGCTTTTTTTTTTCTTTCTGAATACGAAAACTGAGAAATCATTTTTCAGTTTTGGCGTGGCACGCAATTGAGATGGAAAAGGTTAAAAAAAAAACTGCAATAAGGCCATTTCCGAATTGCTGTAAAGGCCCGGACACAAGGTGCAACTTGTAACAAGATTTTTTGGGGGTATCACACGATGCAATTTGTTGCGCGCAACGTCGCAAAAATAGAACTCGATTCTACTTCCGCAACGGTTGCGCGCAACGTTGCAAGAAACGTTGCACCGTGTGTTCGAAAAGTCTCATATGCAAATCGAGACGCCACCAAAGTTTCGACCGGCGGTGCATCCTTCCTCGAGCCTCGCGAGGTTCTATGAGACACATATTTCTAGTGAGCTTGTAAATAAAAAAACTAATTTTTTATATAAAAAGCTGTGCATTGGTCTTCGTTTTGATAAAGAGGCTAATGCAATTTGGAGGTGGCTGATGGAAGACCAGTAATCTTTTGAATTCAAAGTAAACCATTTTTCTCATCCTTGATGTTCTTTAGTATTCAATAATTATAAGCACCCCAAGTTACTGAAGTCAGTCAAATTTAAAATTCGTTAAGAATGAACATTTCTGACCCACGCGGTTTTTTTATAATTATCAAACAGTTGGAGGGAAAACACGGAAAGCAATCTGTCATCAACGAAAGTTAATCGACACTGAATTGTTTCAGTTCAGTTGTGTTTCAACATTTCTAACCTATACACGCGGCTTGTTGTTCTTTGTTTCTACGGGAAAAAAATGACAGCATCTAATCGTAACCAAATGTTCTCTGAAAACTATTCGATGGGGACATTTGCACCCCGGGAGTTACCCAATAAAGTATTATACGGAGAGACTCCGCCCCGATGTTCAAACCAGCTTTATCCTTTCACTCGCACTAAAATTTATCAAAATGGTACCCCGGACTTTCATATACACGAAACACAAATTGCACTCCTTTCTTATACTGACCTCAATTCAAGAACCTGAATTCAATGGGGATTTTCGGTTGCATGTCATTAGCAATGTGATTAGGAGTGGAGAGAAAATGTTCGGCGGCTGTAGTAGGTTTAGACTTGGTGTTAGGATTATCTATGGTACGGCGGTGTTCATTAAATCTGTCTTTTAAGCGTCGTTTAGTCTCTCCAATATATTGTAAATTACAGCGGTTACATTGAATAATGTAGATCAAATTTTTGGTGTCACAGGTCAGGTCAGGTAAAATCTAACCTGACCTGTGACCCGTGATACTATATTTTCACCTGTTAAACCGATCAGATCACCAGTTTGATCCAACGTACACCAGCAGGATTGTTGTCCACGGTAACCGTTATTTGCTTGAACTTCTTAAAATAACCACGCCATCACACTCAGTATGACACATTGGAATAAACCCACGTGTGGGGGATCTATTCTCTAAGATTATTTTCTCTTGCTCAAATATAACCCCAAGACAATAGAGATTATCCTGGCACACACCCACGTACAGCCGGACTATCCGAACTGAAAAATCGACAAGCCCAGCAATGAATCGTTGCAATTTTTGCCCAAATTTTAAAACATTCATACTGACCTACTAATAGACAATGACAAATGACAAATTATAAAATTCATTTTCACGTCGAATGGTTGGGTCCTGGCGTGCGTTTCTTGAAAGTCCCAAAAACTTTTCGAACCCAAAAAGCTGTGTTACGTGCAGAATGTTTACCAATAAAGATTCCGTTTTTGTTGATTTTGAAAGCTAAGCAATAAAATCTTGCGTTTACTACACAACTTTAGCTGATTTGTGGGCTAAAAACTTCAACGCCTTTCGTTAGAAACTACATTTACAAAATAGCTTTCAGGCCGGAAAAGTCTTTGGGAGTCTCTCTCTCTCTAAGTCTCTCTTTGACAACTTAGAACATCCTTTAAGTATTTGAAGAATAATCTTTAGAGCAAAAGTGAATACATCTTGAAGGGTAAATTTCTTTCCCAGTTGACAGTAATTTAATTTTTGTAACAGCAGCACGTCCAGAACCAAGACAAAAAGCAAAAGAAGTTTCAATGACAGAAAGAAAAAAAAACCTGAACTAATTATTTGTGTAGGTAATAGAGCTGTTTTTAATTGCGTGTCGAAAGTAATTTCGCTACGCTTTGTGATTGGCTAAAATATCTCGCGCCACTTTCCCAACCAAACAGAAGTAAAATCTAAACCAATTGTGAGTTGTTCCCGCGCTTGGCGCCGGCTACATGTATTTGCTTTGAGTTCTGATTGGTTATCATTGGATTGTCCGCGTCTGTTGTGATTGGTCAGAGTAATTACTTTGGTTTTGGTTTTACGACACTCAATTGCAAACTGATTTACCTGCTTCTTAGGTGAACCTTGTTTCGTGACACGTGATATCTTTCAACAGATTACGAGCTGGGATAAATTTGATTATTTGTTTAAGATTTGGTTTTTAGATTTTATACACGAAAATTAAATGTACTCCTATATGTGGCAAAGTTAAGTTTATTGTTTTTAGTCCTACAGTTATGCTGCGAATTTCTAATCCCACAAACGATGATGTTTTACAATACCATTAAACATAATTACGACGATAACGAATCCGTCCCTTGATCGGGATTCTCCAATCAGATATCAGTAATGTGACTATTTGCACACACGGAACTATAAACTTATTTGCTTTCAAATTGGTGCCATTTGAAGTTACCCGATACTTTCATTCGGAGTTTTCATGACTGCTGTTGCAAGGTATGTCTTTTTTCAGTGATTTCTGTTTTTTTTTTTTTTTTAAGTTTTCCTTTCAAGTATCACTATCAAAAACTTGTTAAGAACTTAATATTTAGGGTCTCATCACCAACACTATATTATGTGAGATTTTCAAACATCTGTTTGTAAACGAAACCTTCACTGTCAAGTCCTATCCTTGTAAAATTATTTATATTTTCGTTTTGATCTCCAAGCCGACGTACGAATGTTCGAACACTGAATAAACAACAATAATCACAAATAAAAAAAGGTTTAAGATTTCGATGATATGATGTAACGTTCTTATTCAACTTAGTCAGTCGGACATGCAAGCCGACTTTGTGACGAGACAACTGTTGAATTTACTTTGCTTAAGTTAAGTGAAACGTTATAGAAACTCGCGATCGTTCTCGAGTTTTGCGGTATCTAATGATCGCCACTTGAGGTGCTGTTACACATGGCAATTTTGGCCAGAAATTTGCAATGCAACGCTAACGAGAGTCTTTGCAAAACAATTTCCGGATGAAAATGAGCGTGTAACACCCCTCTTCGCAACTTGCCTCGCAACGAAGAATTGCGTTCGTTGTGAGTTTCAGAAGTTGAACAGTTATCTACTTTTATCAGCGTTGAGATATAGCTTGCGCGCGTGTTACATGTAATCCGCAACTTGTCTTGCAAATGCTCTCGTCAGCGTTGCGTTGCAAGTTGCATTATGTATAACCTCTTGTGCGATTTGACTTCAGGAGTGATCAAATGTGCCCTTGAAGAAAGTCACAAAAGGTTGACCACTTTTGTCTCAAGCCTGTGTCGGGAGAACGGAGATGCAGGATACAAAACACTGCAGGGCCATGGATTTGCTCGTTTTACTTTTCGTGTTAATCTGGAATAAAAAGGACGGAGTGCACGCAACGCAAGGTGAGTACACATTACAGAAAGAAGACTATCAAATTAACGAGCAACTTGTGCGTGGGTCAAATGACTTAAATCTTATTTTTTTTGCAATCTGATTGGTCACCAAAGCTGTCGAGAGTTTTTTATCTTAAGCGCAAAATTTCTTCTCTAGACCTCGCTGAGTTCTAAGCGTACATAGTCTGTTTCAACGCTTGTTGTCGTCCCATTACATGTAATAACTAGACACCGAAGAAGAAGTCAGTTGCAAACGGCATGGCTTCTTCGTCGACTGACTGCCAACGGAGGAACCAAACGAACAAATGCTGACATGAGTGAGTTACAGCTTTATTCAGTTCCCACTAAAGGGCTGAAACAGTCAGAAAACACCCATGACTTATAGATACAAAATAAAGAAAATGGCCCAACCGTAAACTTCATTAAGGAGACAACTGCAGGTTGTCACAGCTGCAAACAGCTTGTATGGACGGATACAATGAAGCGCGGGAATTAATGAGCCCTTCTACCGAAAATGTTGCATTATAGGTATTTTGATTAAAATTTGGGGTATTTTCAACCCGTTTTATCTCCAAAATTAAGAAGTCGTGGACCCCCAATTTTTTTTGTATTTCTGACAAGGGTGATTCATGATTCATGAATGGTTCATGATCTAACTGTCGCAAAAGTTTGAAGATAAAATCTGTAGAAGATTTTCGCGTGAAATTGTGCTTCTTCTTTCTTCGTCAAAACAAATTGATGGTGAATTTCTTTGGTGGTGGTATTCACATATCTTGCTAGTAGGGCCGCTTCTTTCTCTTTCCGCCATTTTGTTGTTCACTCTTCTTGTTTTACTCCAAGCAACCATTGAATGATATCCTAACGATCTCTCAACGTGAAACAGACGGATAAATTAATACATGAATGGGTGCAGCCATAAAACTTCGAATATTCAATTCATATAATCGAAAAAAAAATGCATAGAATCTAATTTAACAACATAACAAGAGAAATACCCCCAATCTGCCATTTTTGGTTTGAAAATGTAAACAAGTTTGTCAGTAAAAACTGATAAGTTTCGGAATTGTGAAAAAAGTAAACAAGAGATCCGCTGACGCCAAATTTGCCACGAGCCACACCAGAAGGTAATATCTTCTCCTTATTTTATTGTAGCAGGTTTCTATAATCCACACAATACCAACGACTGACATAATGAAAACAGTGATGAAAAATATACTGAAGAAGACCACCATAAATAGCGGGAAACTATCGCTGATTGCCATCGTTTCTGAGGTTACAGAAGACCGCGAGAACGTGAGCTTTCTAGCGGCTAGCTTTCTCTCGCTGATGATTCTTCCAGGCGTTATCTAAAAGACTAAAGAGAAACTGAGTTTTTCAAATACTCAAAATTTAATATCGGTGTTTTTGTTTCTCTGCGTAATGCATTTGTTTTCAGCCTTCTCTAATATTGCCGGTTTTAGTTTGCTTTTTGATTTCCTGAAAGGTCAGCCTTCAAGTTCAATCTGCGAATAACAGCCTCGACGACATAGTTTGTTGTTTAAGACTATACTTGTTAAATACATCTCGGCCTATCATCATTTCTTTCCTATCTTTCTGTGGCGATTCCTCTTTTTCATGGGAACTAATATACGTTCGCCATACCTTTATAAATTGGCTTAACAACCACGCGCAAAGGTAAAAGCGCGACACGATTTCGACTCACGGGGGCCAGTGAGTGTATTGACTGGCGACAAAACTTGTCTTTTGCCTCCCTTGACAGTCTACTTATTGCGCGTGGTTGTTATTTTGAATTGGCCAATGAGAGTGCAGAATGTCATATGATCGTGGTCACGCTCTAGTGGCCGTATCCGCACGAACAGGCGAGCGCCCGGGAAGATTGCAGATAACCGAATATTGTTTGAAATTTCTCCCCCTAAAATCGCAGTGCGATCGCCGAAACGAGCCGATGTGATAGGAAATGTATGTGGCCTTATGGCTGTGGTGTTTTTATGGCGATTCGGTCCGTCGCTTTGTGATGCGAGAGCGATTTGTGGGACGAGGTCGCCGGGAGTCACCGGCCTTGCTTCGCTTTATGAGTGGAAACGACAACCACAACGACATCGCGAAAACTCGTAAGCCACAAAACCGTATAAAATGGACATCATTTGCGCCCAAATTGCATAAAAGACACAACGAAAACACAATGTTGAGGTAAGTGAAGTTTATTTCTACATTAAAGCTTTATTTTAGCATATATAAGACTAAAATAAATTTCCCATACAAAGTCTATAAATCGTTCGTTGCGTAATAACAAAGAACCATCACATACTAAGCTTGGGCTGCCTGTGGACCTGCCAACTCCTTTTATTTCATATGTAGGATGGCTTGCTGGCGCTCGGACGTCGATTGGCGCTCTTGGTATTAAAATTCTCACAAACTGTTTTCAAACAACACTTAGGGGTTATTCACATGATACCACAGGGTCCAGAGGAGCTCTATTTGATCGTACAAGATGATATTTTCTTCGAATCGTCGCCGTCTTGAAAGTTTAACTGATTGAGCCCGTAGTAATTTGGCCCGCAGTACATATTTTGTGTAACGCAATCAGTTTAACTCTTTCAAGACGGCGGCAATTCGAAGAAAATAACGTCTTGTACGATCAAATAGAGCTCCTCTGTAACCTGTGATGATACCGGAATGACTTTCATTCTGGAACGAGTTCATTCCATCTCCATATATTTCTCTGTATCTGTTTACATGATACCGAGACAAAATTTTGTTCCCGTACAGGTCATTCCGGAATGAGTTCACTCCGGTTTTCAATCCGAATGAAATTCTCGTTCAGGTATGACATTTTCTTCTGGTATCATGTAAACTGAAAACGAACTTCGTTCCAAGATGAAAACTGCAAACCTTGTAGTCTGGGGCGAGTGGCGCACGCGTATCGTTGCGCGAAACTTGCGCCATCTTTGTTTTCTGATCTGGCGCGAAAACCACGCAAGCGAGAACGCCTTAGGCTGAGCCGGTTGATTTTGTCATGTGAATACAGTACGTACTTCATTTTGGAACGAAACTCATTCCGGAATGAAACTCATTCCGGTATCATGTGTACTGTATAGCCCCTTATACACAATTATGAGAAAAATCACTAGGGGATTGATCACAGGTTTTTTTTGCTTTGCTTGGTACAGCTTTCGTGGGCGTACAGCCGCTCATTTCACATCGTTGCTTCGAATACAACACAATCGGAAACCGGATGTTGACGCAGACTATGAATTTGCGGGGAAAAAATTAATATACTGCGGGTCTGTGGCACTCGGGGTAATGCGTCAAAAGTAGGCGGAGTTGTGACTCGATCCATATGTTAAGCGAAGGCGCGTTTTTAGTAAGAAGACAGTGCAGTCTCTTATTTTTTTTTCCCTCGGGCTGACGCCCTAAGTTCCATGCGCCTCGCGGCTTCGCCGCTCGCGCGCGCGTGCTCGCTCGACTAACTAAAAGTAAAAATGGTGAAGCCCTAATAAAAGGTAAAGTACTGCGAGCGGATAGTCTAGTTATAAAGCATCATATTTCATAATTGCCCGAAAAAATATTGGGAGGTATTCGGTAGTAATGTCCAAAATTGATTGTAGTAAAGAGGAAGGAATGTGTTCATTAGCAGATGCATTAAGTCTTCGGTGTCTTTTGATGTAGGTATTAGGAGTCGAAATATATCGGGTCAAATAAATTAACGCGTACGAGAAAAAAAACAATGACAACGAAACAAAGCGTAAATAAATGTCTTTTAATGTATATGTTTGGCACATTGGCCACCGAGCACATTCGCACAGTTTGGTTTGTTTGCGACTACAATGGTTGTTTGACACACTGGCTACCGAGCACATTCGCTCAGTTCAGTTTGTTTGTCACAGATCAGAGCAAATCGGCTCAACTCGTTATACGGTTTGTAGGTCATTTTATGTCGCTCCTTTCGCATGATTTGCAATCAACGATGCTTTGAACGAAATCAATGATGCTTTGAAAGAAAATATCGAACAACTCCTTAAGTGACACGGTAACAGAGCAGTACAAATTATACTCACCAAATACAAAAAGTTAAAAAGTCGTCCTACCAGAACACGCCAGGTCGCGAAGGGAAAGCTCGTGTTTGAGCCAACGTTGTAATGGTCAGCTGTGCTGTTGAACCGCACTAAACACTAAAGCGAGGCAAAATGTTCCAATAACACACGTCGGGAATGAAACCGGTATGATCTGAGTTATGTCAGTTATATAGGACTCCTGCTTGCTACGCTCGCAGCGATAAGAGACGGTTCGCAGTCTATTTTTTTTTTCGGTTCACACTAGATAGTAAGTGCCTTCTTAATATGTTTTTCGAAAGTTCTGATTTAAGATATTTTGAGGAAAAGCATAGTGGGTTTACACCAGCGTTTAGACAGATATTTATGGTATAATTGTTGTCATGGAAAGCTCATGTCATCATTTAATAGCGATGTAAGAGATCAGGTCACTAGTTGTCATAAGAAGTCAGCTAGGAAAACAAAATTTATTTTGTGTCTTTTCCACTTTGCTAAAGCGAATCACGAAACATGCTTTATACTCGAAAGGGCAGATTTTGTGTAACGCAAATGTTCTAGAAAGTTCTTCTTTTAAGTGCTTTCAAGATAGAGAGTAGATAAAATTGTATTTTGTATTGTATTCCGAAAATAGCATTCAAGGATCAATTTCTTATCTTATTTACTTATTTATCTTAAATTTCATCACCGATTCTTCTGTATGTCTGTTTTATTAATAGCACTGTTCAGTGCTTGTTTTAAATTGTATAATTGTTAGAAAGTTTTTCTATTGAAAAGATTTGAATTGTAAACCACGCGCGTTGGAAAATACGATTTTGGAAAAAGAATGCAGTGCTGAAGAAGTCAAAGAATTTAACACATTAGGTCATTACGTGACTTGAATCGCACGTTTCAAAATCGCACGACATTTTTCATGCCGTTGTTATGTACGTTTAAAGCTCGATTTTACTACTCGTAGAGTTCTTGTTTTAACGTAAATTCCTCCTTGTTGGACCGATAAATCTTGAAATGGAATAATCTTGACTGAATTATTGTTCCTCATGCACGATCAATGTGACTACTAATTCATGTGCGCATGTATGGTTACAGCTGTTAATTCATAAGAGAATAAATACTCCAAGTAAGGTTTTCGTTCTTGAAATAACAATTAAAGTGTTTGTATAACTCTCTTACTGTATTATCGAACTACTCAAAATGTCGATATTAAATGTTGCAATTTTCAATCGCACCCAGCGTCATTTGTAACCCAATACCGCTTTTATGAGTCGCGTTCGATTCTGATTCCAAAATCTTGAAATGGAATAATCTCGACTTAATTTTTTTCCTCATGCACGATCCATGTGACTACTAATTTATTCATGCGCATCAGTAATTACAGCTGGTAATTCAAGGGAAAATAAATGCTCCAAGTTCGCTTTTCGTCCTTGAAAAAAGAATGGAAGTGTTTGTAATAGCCACGTTTGATTCTCAATGAAAGACAATAAACAGCACCAGTATTCTAATAAATGACATGAAATAAAATGTACGGAATCCATTTTAGCATTGCAAGAAAATAGCCCAACCTGCCATTATCGATTTGTAAATTTAAATTGGTTTGTTTGCGATCGACACTTGATGTCAGCTGTAAACGTTCTGCTTATCTTTCCAGTTTTTCTTTAAAGTAATTCCCTTAAAAAGTTTTTAAAATTTTGTTTTGTTTCGCAATGTTTTCGTACGTTTATCCTACATTAAAGTTTACTAAAACGCCCGTTGAGGCATTAAGTTCGAAACTCATTTGTACGGTACTGGTAATATTAAATTCTCGTCGCTGAGTATAATTGCACTTCAGTATTCTTCGCACTGCAGCCTTTAGATTTCCACCAAAGTAGCCGTATAACAAGGGATCCAATGCGGCATTTAGGCATATCAAAAGTTGAGATGCTTTCCAAACAAGACCAGGTGAAGCCAAGTGAAAGTACATCAATGTTCGCGTGATCATAAAAGGTGACCAACAGATAACAAACGCTGTAGTTAAAGCTGCAAGTGTCTTTGCAACTTTCTTGTGTCTTTGATGCGATTTCTCAATGAAAGAGTTTTCCACTAACATACCTCTTGTGCGAAGAGCGCGATGAATGCGGGTTAGCGTGAAAATCATATACAACAAGGGGAGAATAAAGAACAGTGTTGCATGCAAACTGTAGTATATTTGTCTTCCAATATCTCCCCATGTAGAATTAACACAAACCACGTCACCATTTGCTTGTGTTTCCACGCGATATATGTGCACCAAAGGTGAGCTCACTGCTAGGCACATGACCCAGATTATGAGTACTTTCCAATATTGTCTGCGTAGCCAGTCTCCAATTCTGGCATTAAAAGGGTCAATTATAGCCTTCATTCTCTGATAGCTTATCACCACAAGTGTTGTGATGGAAGCTGTGTAAGTTGCTTCGACAAGGAATCCTTGAAGTTTACAAGTGTAGTCACCTCCTACCCAATGCCAGAAAAAACTGATAAGGTTCAGAATTGTAAGAAAAGTAAACAAGAGATCCGCAGACGCCAAATTTGCGACGAGCCACATCAGAGGGTAATATCTTCTCCTTATTTTCTTGAAGCAGGTTACTATAACCCACACATTACCAACGACTGACATAATAAAAACAGTGATGTAAAATATACTGAAAAAGACCACCATGAATAGCGGGAAGCCATCACTGATTGCCATCGTTTCCAAGGCAAAAGCCTTATATCAGAGTTACAGGAGACCGCGAAAACTTAAGCTTTCTATCGGCTTTTTCTCGCTGATGAGTCTTCCAGGTGTTTTTCGCGGAAAGACTGAAGAGAAAAGTCTTTTTTTCAAATTCAATATCGGTGTTTTTTTTTCCTTGCGTAATGCGTCTGTTTTCAGCTTCCCTTAATTGCCGGTTTTATGCTATGTTCGCTTTTCGTTTTCCTATCAGCCTTCAATTCTGTGAATAAGAGCCTCAAGGAATTAGTTTGTTGTTTAAGATTATACTTGTAAAATACATCTTGCCTAATTACAATTTAGTGCTATCTACCATCATGCATGCAAAACGCCATTTACTTCGATTTTCATTTGTTTTCTATCTTTCTGGGCGGGCCTCTTTCTCATGGGAACTAATATACGTTCGTTACCTTTTGTTAACGTGAATCGCTCCTCGTGGGAGTTTACTCTTAACTCTTAAAATAGAATAATCTCGACTGAATTTTTTTCCTCATGCATGATCCATGTGCTGACTACTAATTTATTCATGCGCATGTTTGGTTACAGCTGTTAATTCATGAGAGAATAAATGCTCCAAGTTTAGTCAGTTTACGTCCTGCTTGGTGAAGTAACAATTAAAGTGTTTGTAACTCTCTTATTATCGAACTACTTAAAATGTAGATCTTTAATGTTGAATTTTTTTATGAGCCACATCCTTATTTTCTTGTAGCAGGTTACTATAAACGACTGACATAATGAAAACAGTGATGTAAAATATACTGAAGAAGGCCACCATAAATAGTAGGAAACCGGCATCGCTGATTGCCATCGTTTCCAAGGCAAAAGCGTTGTATCAGAGTTAAAGACGACCGCGAGATGATTTATATTCAATTTGGCTATTTCTCGCTGATGATTCTTTCAGGTGTTTTTGTTTGTTCAGCCTCCTTAACCGTTTAAATTGTATTTGTTGTGAGCCCCCAGGCAAGTAGCACACTAATCTTTGGTTTGCCTGTGATTCCTTGGGTTCCCTGCGCCTTATGTTATGCAGGCGGCAGTCTCGATTTTTGTTTGTCAAGATGATTTTGAGCAAGCGTACGTCCAGCGGTGTCATCATAACTTAGATGCGCCTGGCTCTGGATGCGTCTTTCGCCGTTCATAGCACGTGCTCGCTTCTATTCTTCGATTTCAAAGTAAGTGTTTCTATTTGCGTGACACAAATACGCATTGAGAACTGGGTAGCGTGATGTTTTACATTTGTTTACTCGTGACTGCTCTGTGATACAACAACAAGTTTAGACCAATCATAGGGAACCCACACTCTTGTTTGTAAATTGTAAACTGCAACGTTCATTTACCCGTTGTTTCCTTGAATTTGTTAAGGAGCCAAGTGGATATGAGATGCATTTTGAGATACGAAACGATGTTCCTCGCGTAGCTTTGACCGTTACAATATTGCACAAAGCTGCTTTATGGTTATCGCGTCTGAAAGTTGTTTATTCTAATGCTGTTACGCGGCTCATTATCGTTTTGCGTTTCACTGTTGGTTATTAATTTATTAACATTTTGACAGCGTAACATTTTGACAGCCTATCAAAAAATGCATCTCACAACGACGGCCATTCTACTTGGCTCTGCAATAGATTCATTTACCATTTTGACTCCATTTTCAGTTTACAAATATCGTATTCAGTTTACAAATATAATAAGCGTGTGGGTTTCCTATGCCTGAATCAAAGGTCACAACAAATTTAACATATTACGTTATTCAGTTGTCTCGTTTCACACAATGCATATATTTATGTTCATCATTTTCGAAACAAAGTTTGCTTTCTTTGAACGGCTTTTACAAATGACTTTCGGTCCGCCATCCCCTCAGTATCAAAAGACCGTTCCATATTCACAAGTTGGCTCATAGGAACCTTTGATTTTGTTGTAGGTTGCGGTTCAGTGGTAAACAATACGCTAAAAAGTCCCGGATATCCCCGTAACTACCCACCCAACACGAACTGTCTGTATCTTGTTCATATCCCAAACGGCATGGCAATGAAAGTTTCCTTTAACTATTTTAACGTGGAGGATGATTCAACTTGCTAGTAAGTACCTAATTTTACCTAAGAGCATGATAAGTCCAGTAACAATTTTTTGTAACAAAAAATAAATAAATAAATAAAAACCACTTTATTCAAGTGTCTATGTATTTAGCACGAAAGTACTAACTGAGTACACTGTTTCTACGTCCCCTTCTGGAGACGGGACCGCCATTTCTACGTAGTCATCCGAGCCATGTGAAGGACTAGCCGTTGGCTTCTTGGGTTAGTTGAATATACAGTCAACTCTCTAGATCTTCAGCTCTTAGACGAACACGGTCGAAACGAAAACAGCAAAACGAGTGACTGCAGTGAGGTAGCGACCAACTTTAGGTCTCCGTATAGAGACAACCTCGTTCCCAGGGTCCTCCTCTTCCCTCTAGGGGGGCGGGAAGAGGAAGACCCTGAGAACGAGGTTGGTTCAGCGAGAGTTGAGGCATATTCGTTTGATATTGAGCTTACTCCAGACCTTTACTTTTTTCTTTCCATGCAGCTATGACTCTCTGGAGATTATTAATGACAGAAACCAGAAGTTTGGTATGTACTGTGGTATGCAGACTGGTCGAACAATTACTGTAACTGGACTGGACTATGCGGTGTTGATATTCCGCTCAGATAGCAGTTATCAATTAAAAGGATTCCAGTTATTTTTTACCCCTATTCCAGTTGGTAAGTAAAATAGCATCGCCTTGTTTCTTATAAGGGGACTTTGTCATGGATATTTTTATTTTAGGGGTGGGGACGGTCAAAACTGTGCTAAAAATAAAACTTATCTATCCTCCTCTGCAGGCCTCTGGGCAGACTGGGCTCGAAGGTCGGAAGGAGACTGGAAGGAGAATAAGAAAGAAGAGAACGACTGGAAACGAGAGACCCAGACCCCTCCCAATTTTCTTCCAGTCTCTTCTTTTGAGTTTCCTACAACTTCGCACTTTTTCTTATACACTAAATTATTCTAGAATACCAGGAAAAGATGTCAGTTCAATTCTCTTAGGGAGAACAAGCGATAAGAAGAAAACATTAGCACAATTTGTAATCCATTTTTATCCTTGCCATACATCATAAGAAACATTTACAGTTCCAGTTTTTCACTTGGATGTAGTTAAACCAAAGTAATGACTCTAGCCAATCACAACAAACAATCCAATGAACCAATCACAACAAACAATCCAATGAACCAATCACAACAAACAATCCAATGAACCAATCACAACAAACAATCCAATGAACCAATCACAACAAACAATCCGATGAACCAATCACAACAAACAATCCAATGAACCAAACACAACAAACAATCCGATGAACCAATCACAACAAACAATCCAATGAACCAATCACCACAAACAATCCAATGAACCAATCACAACAAACAATCCAATGAATCAATCACAACAAACAATCCAATGAACCAATCACAACAAACAATCCAATGAACCAATCACAAGAAACAATCCGATCAACCAATCACAACAAACAATCCAATGAACCAATCACAACAAACAATCCAATGAACCAATCACAACAAACAATCCGATGAACCAATCACAACAAACAATCCAACGAACCAATCACAACAAACAATCCAATGAACCAATCACAACAAACAATCCAATGAACCAACCACAACTCGAAGCAAATAAATGTAGCTGGCGCCAAGCGCGGGAAAACCCATGCAAGCACGTCACAGTTGGTTTTGGTTTTATGTCTGTCTTTTTGAGAAAGTGGCGCCCGATTTATTAGCCAATCACACAGCGTAGCAATGCAAAACCAGAGCAAATACGAAATTACTTCCGATACTCAACTGAAAAGGGCTCTAGTTAAAAACAAATATTTTTGGTTCATTGATGCAAATATCCCTCTTGGCTCTTGGAAGTAACGTCGCCTATTTAGTTAATATAATGAGTACGAAGGCGATTTTTGTTTTGTTGTTTATTGATTGCAATAACGAGAGACATTTCTCGCGGAAACAATGGTTATATACTATTTAATCCGTATGATACTTTCTCCTTAAACAGGAAATGCAACAACTACGGAGTTACCGTCAAATGGTAGTGTATTACCGAAATCTTTGTGTTTCTTAGTTTATGCATTCCACTTACTTACAGAATCATTCTGTATTTTTTCTTTTTCGCTTAACGCCATCGGCACCCAGTTTGTTATTTAACTCATTATTTGCTGCACGTAGCAGCATACCTCCTCCTTAGGGGAAAACACTTCCAGGTTTAAACATGAGGGAGTGCTCATAACCGGAATTTTGAAAGAAACCCTTGAAAGGTAAAAAAGTTTCTCATTTTGTGTCGTGGGTCCAGTTTATTTTATACGTAAGCTACCGAGAAACGTTTGAAACGGAACAGTCCAATCAAATCCGTCATTTTGACTCTTTAAAGCGAGGTAGTCCACCCCTTGGCAAGAAACGTTTGATTTTGGTGCATAGATAAATGGACAACCATCCACAGCTGATACAATAATTGGTAATGTGGTGAGAGCACTCGCCTCTCACCAATGTGGCCCGGATTCGATTTCGCGGGGGGGTGGGGGGGGGGGGGGGGGGGGGGGGGTACTCTCATATATTAGCTATACGAGTATGTGCCGCTGTGAAGGGTATGGTTTTTAAGCAGTTTAGTATAGGATAGGGTATACAAATCAGAGAGAATAGGGTATCATTTGCCGGGAAACAGATCAGTGGTATGAAGAATTAAGTCTAGAATAGGAATTGAAACTCGGAAGAGAAAGAAAATGTGACGTTGTAAGATATTGTTTTAATTAGCGTATATTTGACTGTAATGATGATACCGTTCTAAAAATAGCAAGGCTGGAATAGGGTAGGGATTTTCAGTGTCCAGTCTAGTATAGGGTTGCAAAATCAGCTGAACATGGTCTGGTATGGGGTAAGGGTTTCAGAGTCCCAGCAGCACACCCCCACCCAAAAATATACAGAGTACCCCCCCCGGGGGACGTGGATTGAGTTTGTTGTTGGTTCTCGTTCTTGCTACGAGGATTTCTCTCCGGATACTCAGGTTTTCCTCTCTTCACAAAAACTGAGCCAACATTCGATCCAGAGATAGTGAAAGTGAAACAGAGCCTCTCTCTAGATTTCCACTGCAAAATTCCCATTGATAAATAATCGAATCACTAAATAAAAATTACTCCTTTATTAAAGTGTCTAAGTCATTTAGCTATTACAGCAAGCTAATTGGGGACACCATACTTCATTTAAAGGGGAGAGGGACTCCCCTATAAAAATGACGGGGGTGCTCGTCGGGAAAATTTCGAAAAACACCCTAAAAGGTACCAGAATCTTGTTTGATAGGCGTGGCTCAAACATATTTTTACTCCTAAGATGTACCAATTTTATACAACACAAGACATATTATGTCATATATTTTCAGTTCAATACCCTAAAAGGTACCGCGATAATTCTAACCATGACCCCTAAAAGGTATGACGAGCACCCCTGTTATTTTCATATCGGGGTCCCCTCCCCCGGGACTTCATTCACTATATAATTATTTTAATTTAATTTTCGCTTGCATGCTTCAATCATTCAAATTGGTATTTCTTGGCGTTACGGAAGTCAATGATTGTTGGTTAACTATTCTGTTGTATTGTGTTGTACTGTTCATTTTCTTTTGGATCTTTTATTTTACGTCACTTGGTGATCGCAACATCCTCGACACCACGAAACTGCCATTCAAATCATGTTTTACGGTTATACCCTAAAGAAGAACGGCCGTGCCGTTCGAAATCAATCGGTTAAAAAAATATTACTTACTGTACGATCAGCCTTTCATTTTATTTTTTCCAAGAGAGTTAAAAGTATTGCTTTTCTTTATAAATAACAGGTTGTGGATCAGTTGTGAACAATTCATTAAAAAGCCCTGGATATCCAAATATGTACCCGCGCAACATGAACTGTATTTATTTGGTTCCAATACCGCAGGGCATGACAATGAAAATTTCATTCAAGAAATTCAGCTTGGAGTACACCGATGACACATGCAGGTAGGTAATTGCATTACTCGACCTGAATGGAATGAAATTCCAAAAGTATTAAACGGCCTAGTTTTGTTTGATTTTACTTAGGGACGATTTACACGGTACAACTTTGTCGCATGCGACACGCTTAGGATATGCTTACGACACGAATAGACCAATTCTGATATATTAAAATTCATACTTGTCTCCGAGGCTTAGGGGAATAAAACAAAAGAAATCACATCGAGGTTCAGGTATGAATAATTTATTTCTTTTGTTTTATTCCCCTAAGCCTCGGAGCCAAGTATGAATTTTAATATATCGGAATTGGTCTATTGCTTCGTGTAAATCAACACAAGTCATGTCGAAACCATGGCGTAAGCATATCGCATGCAACGAAATTAAACTGTACAATGGTAACAATGCGCATAATATGTTGCGTCATTTGCGCGTGCACTAGCACGCGCCTGCATTCTGAAGCTAGAGGGTTTCCTTTGAGGATTTTGGTTCCTTTAGTAAATAAGTTGTTGTTTCCTCCTAAACGAGCATGGTGACTTACCTTTTTTATTCCATGTAATTGAAGAAAATACTACTCTCCATTATATATCCAAATTTGAAGAAATTTTCTTTAGTAGATTTTGAAATATTCTCATGGAATCATTTTTTACAATCGGCTAGTATTTAGCGCTTCATTGGGAGCGTGCAAATGCTAAAATTGGCATATTATTTCTTTTTTCGTAAACTTTAAGGCTTTTCACGATGACATAATTGTTCTGCTGTCATAAAAATAATACTAGTATTTTAGAGCAGTTTTCAATTGACTGTCGAAAGTAATTACACAATTGCTTTGGTTTTGCATTGCTATGCTTTGTGATTGGCTAAAAAATCTCGCGCCACTTTCTCGACCAATCAGAAGTAAAACCAAAACCAATCGTGACTTGCTCGCACGCGTTTTCCCGCGCTTGGCGCCCGCGACATGTAATTGCTTCGAGCTCTGATTGGTTCATTGGATTGTTTACGACTGCTGTGATTGGTCAGAGTAATTACTTTGGTTTTGGTTTTACGACACTCAATTGAAAACTGCTCTATTGTTTATAATAACTTTCTGGAAATAATGGTTGCCTCGCGCTCAAGGCTAGGATTTTCAATATTGCCGTCACAAGAGAGCACTAGCTATATACTACAGCGCTATAAGTCCTATAACGTGAAAACGAGCATGGTGACCCCCTCTTTTTATTTTTTTATGTATTCGATGTAATAAATGACTGTGAAAAGTTTTCGCGTTCGAAGAACGCAATCCTAATTTCGTGTTGGTTGTCCTGTGGTTTATGTGCAGTAAAATTTGGGATTTTTTGGTAGACGGTCTTCCAAATGGCCGCCCCTATTGTTTTTTTTCAGGGGCTCATTTCCGCCGGAAATTCCTTCGAACGCGTCTCCATAATCTGTGATTACTGCTAGTATAACTTCTATTTCGATGGAATCACCTTATATTTACTCGTTGTATCAGCTTTGCAGTAGTCCTTGGACTTCTCGTTAGTATATTGATTCATTTTAGCTGATTAGGTCTCCTCCTGTGAGATCCAACGAAAAACCAGCAGGATCTTCGTCCACGGTTTTTGCAGTTAAACAAATTTAATCACCTTAAGCAACGAGAACGCTGAACATCCCGGAAGTCACGATCAGTAACCGGAAGTCTTGTGTTTCTTTTTATGGAACCGGCTTCAAGTTCAAACAAAGAAAAGGAAAGTTTTTTTTATTAACGTCATAATAGCATTATACCCAATAACGTTATAACCCATAATAACGTTATATCCAATGAAGACAAAAGAAGCAAGAAGAAAATTCAGTCAGCTTCCGGTTGCTATTCCTAACATCCGGGAAATCAACGTTATCGTTCTCATCAACGTTCTCGATGGATGGCCAGGATTTTTATTTTTGTTTTAACCAGGATGAAAGTGGATTGCAACTTAACAAATTAGGTCAAATTTTGTTTTATTGATTTTTCTTTTCAGTCTTGACTTTTTCAAGATAACCAATGAAAATAACGACTCTCCCAGCCTGCACTGCGGTCAGAAGACCGGGCATACAGTACTTGTTATTGGAGAGGTTGTTTTGATGACATTTCATTCAGATGTCATGATTGAAAGAGAAGGATTTCTGATACTTTTCGCTTCTGTTCCACATGGTAAGTTCCCCCGGGGGATGGCGAGTACCCCAAGGGGATGGTGAGTACCCCCGGGGGATGGTGAATACCAAACCACGAATTTCAACCAAAAGATACGACGATCACCCCATCACATTTATATGGGACTCCCCCGGGGGTGTTCACCATCCCCCGGGGGTACTGTTTGAATCGAAAATAACCACGGTCAGAGTTATTCTGATACGTTTTAAGTTATTAAGCCATAAAAAATATGATGCAAAGTTTGTGCAATATAAATATGCAACTTTCCAGAAAGAATAGATACGTCTTAAGATTAGAAGTTAATGTGAGTTACACCCACAAAACGTGTCCCCCCCCCCTCCGGGTAAGTACCGCTGTGCATGCTCAATTTATCTCGTACCAAAGATATTGTCTTTGAAGAGAACACCTGGTAAAATCCGTCGTGTTCGCATATCTGATTGGTTATGACCAGCGTTACCGTTTGCGGTTGTATTTTCAAAAGTTTGTTCTGCACGCGCGCGCATAAGTGAGCTTAAAAATGTCTTAACACTTCCATGAAAACGCCTTCTTGGAACAAATTCAACTGAGCGAAATTGGATTTACATTGTTCTAGCTTCTTAGTAAAATTTTTCCAATACCCTTGTCAGAAGACATTTAGTTGCACATGTTGTGTTTGTTTGACCACCCCACGCAACATCATTGCAACAACACGCAGCCTTGTTGTACACCCGGGGGGGGGGCGGGGGGGGGTACTCCCATATGAAAGCTGTAGTTATGTGCTTTTTGGTATTGTGATCCTTAGCCAGAGTTCCTTTAAATTGATTTTATACCCTTAAATAGGACCAGAGTTTAAGAACCTTCGCGTCACACACCTTTCCTAAATTGATGGGAGCACCCCCGTCCGAGTATTTGATGATGCATTATAAATGCTGCGTCTGTTTGATGGGGGCTTAACTTGATATAGGCCCCCCACTTTTAAGTCCCCCTGGTTATAGGCCCATCAGTTGGTAACAAACATTATCCCGGTTGTTATATACTAGCACACCACTGTGCCCTAACGCAATTCTTTACAAACATTTACACCAAATTAACTAAAACAACGCTTATAATTTCGCAATATTTTTTGCTTGCCAGCCAAAATACCCTTACGAAGTTGTATAAGTCCAGGGCTTATAATCGGGATTTTACGGTATTTAATCAGCTTTCTACTTCGTTGCTCTGCAGTTCCACCCGAAGTAGTGTTACCAACTTCTGTGACTGCATTACCAGGCTACAGATTGCAGTGCTCAGCCACTGGAAGTCCTGAAATCAACATTGCAGTGATAACAAACAACACGGTACTGGTAAATACAACAAACACTGCTAAAGTCGCATTATATGAGCACGGAAACTATACTTGTGTAGCCAATAGCAAGCATGGCATTGATAAGAAAGAGTTACAAGTCATTTTTACCGGTAAGTCAATTTTACACCTGTGACATTTCTTTTAAAATCATCCAGGTGGTTGGTTTTGAACGTGATTAAAGCAGTTTTCAATTGAGCGTCGAAAGTAATTTCGCGATTGCTTTGGTTTTGCTTTGCTACGACTTATGATTGGCTAAAAAATCTCGCGCCATTTTATCAACCAATCAGAAGTAAAACCAAAATCAAACGTGCCTACCGTTACGAAACAACCAGAATTCTAATTTCTTTTTTTTTGGTCAGTCCAAACCCTCAAGGAACACCTGGCAGTCGTGCATCTTCAGCCTGATATTAATGCTAAATAGTAACTGCTAAATTATGCAGAATTATCCGGGGTTCAGGTTTTAGCCATGTTAGCCTACCCTCAGTGTACCCGGGGGCATTTGACATCCTCGTGTTTTTGACCCCAAAGATTCCTGGATTCATTTCTGACGAGAAATGTGCTGCAAACATGCTTCAATCTAGTTAGACTTAGTTTGCCTTCAAAAAACTTTTGGATGAGTTTACATTCGAAGAATTTTCCTTTTTTCCTTCTATACCCTAGGGCATTTTTCCACAAAATGCTAATGCACAGGGGTTGCCCCGGTGCAGGAGGGGGGAGGGGGAACTGCTGGAATTGAATGATGCATAAGATTCTATTATTTTGCGTGCCATCCCACGGCCAATAGTATCCTTTATCATGCACATTTTCCAGTTCAGGTTAACTTCGGAAATCTTCGGATGAATTCTAATAACGATTATAGATGGTTTTCATTCACGTGACCTTCAGTCCTGTGGGACTCAAATGACATAGGCCATGGCGGCCATGTTGGTGCACATAACAAAAGAAGTTTATTAAAATTCTTTTGTAGGTGTGCACCAACATGGCCGCCGTGACGTAACGTGAAAACCACCTATTGCTTTGCTTTCTTACAGACTTTGATTCTCGCTGCTCTCATCGCTATAATCCTCTTTTGGGAAATTTATTTAAATGCTCGAATCCCATGGATCCTGTGAAGACTATTAAATGCGCACCAACGATTACTGACACAATGTAAGATTGCTTACTACCCATCTTATCTGCTTATCTTCAAGGAGGGCTTATTTGCGGGGGAGCTTATTATTGGAGAGAATTTTGCGTTTCAAAATGAGTTGGGCTTGCAATAAAAGGTTACAGTTAAAATTCTATGCACATAGAGAAAAAGAAACTTTTTTGCAAGAGAAGCAACATGAAAATCCGCAAAATTCACAACACGCTTTCTTTAGTAGTAACCATAGTACATTCGTCAACGAAAAACCCAAAGATACAAAATGAGTCTCCTACCTAATAACTACACTTGTATTGGAAAGAATAGAGGCTCAGAAGTCCTCCTCGTACTACTCACACACGGCAGATTTGAGGCAAACATGTAAATCAGTTCTTTTATTTGTTTGTAACAGATGTATTCGGCAGGATTTTTGCGTCTGAGATTTGGGGCGGGGGAGAGGGAGCGGGAGGGGGAGCGGGAGGGGGAGGGGGGGTGGGAGGGGGTCAGCTATTTTTAGAACGGGTTGTTTTCGTTTTCGGGAGGACTTCTTTATATAGGGTATTTTATGGTATGACATACATTTTCAATTTATACAGGATAGTTGGATATTTTTTATTTGCAGAATTTTGACTTCAAGCAACTTTTCTCATCCACCTGTTGGAGTTTTTTCACACGTTACTAACCTACAGTCCCTGTAAGTATTACTATAAAAAAATCATAAAATGTGTTAAGGAGGTTCGTACCCATTGCGCAAGTTCGCACCCTTTCAATTTTAATGGGCCATATCTTTTGTTGTAACGCATAAAAAGGCAAGCCACTTTGCATGCAAACACACAATACATTGAACTTTATGGGCTTTAACTGGACAAAGTTTAAAGGAAATGTATGAGAGCGTTTTGAAAATACAACGCGGTCAATTTTTCCATGAAAAAATGGCTCTTCTATTAGCCGTCTTTCTAAATTCCCAATCTATGCTATAAACTCCTTTAGAAGCGATTTTTTTGGCATTCACATTTATATATTGACCTCTTCTAGTAATAAAGAAAATTTAAGAGCAATCGGCCTTTCCTATCGCGTATTTTCCCATTAGTTTTCGGGGGACTCTGTTGCTCGCATAAGTACAAAAGCTACTGTCTCAACTTTTTTAGTCGCGGTTTAAAAATTCCGAGATGGATTTTTTTTAAATGATTCATGGAAAGTTTAATTAGTGCTAAGCATTTTGGCATATTTTTAAAAGTCATTGAAGGGTTTTAAGCTGCGAAATAAAAATAAACGTCCCGCGACCTTGGCACTTCACTTCACACTGGCCAGTTCTTGTTCAAATTCCCGTTTAGGAGTGTGCGTTTTACGTGTTCGTTTCTGCATTTTTTCATGCAGCATTATCACGGTTCATTGCTTCTTTGACACTTCAGTGATTTTGCAACGCTTCAATTCGAGTAGTGTAACGCCATCGTTTCGTCGCGAACTTCTTGTAGTCTACGCCGTGTAGGAAAATGGTAAACAATACTACCAAAAAGAGAAAGTAAAATCCTACCTGGTCGTTATTTTCACTCAGCCTGATTTTATTTGCAATATTCAATTTATTCTGCAAAAGTATCGCAGCCTTTCTCTTTTCCTTCTTATCCCTCAAGAATTTTCGAAATGCCCATAATACACTTTGTTTGCCCCCCAAATTTTGCATAAACTATTGTTTGTAAATGCTCTTGGGAGGACTGCATATTCTCAAGAGCGTTTCAAAACAATAGTTTATGCAAAATTTCGGGGGCAAACAAAATGTATTATGAGCAATTCGAAAATAGCGAATTGAAAATAAATTGACCCTTAAAGACTTCCATTTGAAATGGGTTTGCCCCTCAAGAATGCCATGAAACATCTGTTCACCCCTGAAGAATTTTGAAAGAAAAGCGTTTACTCTTCAAGAATCAGTTCTATTAAAGGGGCAGTATCATGAGGACGAAACTTGAAAACGTTCGGCCCATGTTTTCAACCGTTTGATTCGACAAATTCAAAAAGGCCGTCGAGAAGTGGAGGTATTTGTTGAATCAAAAAATCCGTTTTGATAGCCGGAAGAAAAAAAAATCACTTTTAACAGTGATATGTCCAAAATTCCGGTGCAAGAACAATGAACAGTGCCGCGCGTGGAATCTCGTGATACTGCCCCTTTAAATATCTGTTCATCCCTAAAGAATTCCATTAACAATATGGGTTTTACCCCTAAACAATTCCATGGCCTTTATCCCTTAGCACTAAATAATTCCACCATTTTCACCTTTACCCCTGAAGAATATCACGGCCTTGGTTTGTTCAATGTGTTTCTGCTTTTTATTTTATTTTTATTTTTGAGGTCGTTTTCAAGTTGCACATGGTGGTTAAAATAAAACAGAAAATAAACTTACTAAGGAAAAAAATGTTTTTTCATCGGTAGGTCCCTGGAATCAAACAACATTCAAGACCTACCTGCCGAAATATTTTACAACCTGACGAAATTGCAAACATTGTGAGTGAGCTCTTATGAAATGTATTCCGGCAGAAATTGTTTAGTTTAACGATTTGACCAAACATAAAATTTCACCAACCTCGTCCACTTTTCTCTCATTTTATCCACCGTCTTTATAGTTCTCTGCCTGACAATGTTAGCGTGATTTCGTCTTCTAACTACTGAAAATGTATTGGACAGAATGGCCGGATATGCGCTACGGTTTATTTTATAATCGCAAAATGCTCTCCAACAAGATAGAATAGAGACGAACTGAATTTGACTAAATTGGCTGACTTTAAAATTGTCATTTTGCACTATTCAGTGGAGATTTTACAAGGATGTTAAAGTAGGTTTTATTCTTGAAGGGCAAATATACCATGAAACTATTTTTTGGCGCGATAAGGGGGGAGGGGCCCAGGATCCGCTACTGTTTCATGCTGTTTAATGTCGTCACCGTTCTTGATTTTTTCAGGTTGTTGTCTTCAAACGCCATTTCATTTTTACCAGAGGGTTTGTTTGCCACACTGACACAACTGTATCGGCTGTAAGTGATGTAAAACATACTGTAAGAACGTGTGCAAGCAGTGTTTTTGTGGCTACTTCTCCTAAGGAGAGTATAGCCACTATGTCACCGTGTTGTCAGAGTGAGTGTACGGTAGTCCTAATCTTCGGACAGTGTTCGGAATTGCACGATCGGGCTTCGATCGACACCGACGCTTGATGTTTGTATTTTCAGTTCGTGAGTATCGTTCGTGACTTATCGTCAACTATCGTGGTTATCGGCGGCAATCGGCGACATGTTTCGAATTCCCGTAATCTCTCGTCTTGTTGTCGACATATTAATAATTGCCCACTCCAGAAACTATTAAAAATACCATAATACTCTTTAAAGTGCAGGTTTGGGTGGAACTTGATGTAAGCCTCATTTTTCCAATTTCTTTTGTTTTCAGCACGAACTGCACGTGCTATGCTTCAACTTCGTAGAAATTTGCATACGGTGCACATTTGTATGCGAAGACACAATGCTACGTCCTAGCATTCCTACATGTATTCTGAATTCCATTGTGCCATTCTAACAAAGGAGACTTGAATAATTACACCCCGGCGAGGCTGAGCCTGCACATAAAAGAGTATTATGGTATTTTTCGGAGTGGCCAATTATACGTACTTGTAAAATTCATTAATAATTCATAAGGGTACTAACAAATAGAAATGAGCCATTCCAATCACATGCTTACCCTGTAAATCAGATACAACTCACTAGTGCATGTCTCAAGCGTGTTTTCCTAAAGGTTTTTTTCCGGTTTATTCACAGTTTGTGGAGATTTTGCACCGGAATAACAATTTGCGAACCGAAGAGTTTGTTTGACGTACATGATCATCGAGTGATTTTTGCAACAATCCAGGATCTCTAATGGCTCCATCAGCGCGTCTGGCGACAAATACTGTCTTTCTAAACTCAAATAATTCTCTATTAAATGAGAACGAAAAAGTTGAGACACACATTTTTCCCTTTGGGAATGAAAATTGTCTTTCGAGACACAAATAAGTTTAATATATATAGGTAGGCTAAGCCTAACAGCGTAGCTCTCTGAACAGAAAGCCGATGATAAGCTTAACTAAGGTGAAAGGTCGGAAGCACAAGAATTAAGATTGACGACCGGGCTATTTTTCAATTTTAACAATTCTCAAAAACAGTATTACGCGACCGTCTGCACAGTACATTTGGACCGTACAAAAGTTCACAAAACAACTTTTTTTCGGTCTAGAATAACTAGTTTGACTAATTTCCGAATAAAATACACCTGTTGCGTATCAAAAATTGCCCGAGAAACCGATTTGGAAATCAAAATTGCAAAAATACACAAACATATTTGCTAAGGCGACGCGAGTAAAGATAGAACTGTAAAATCCAAGTCTTGTTTTGTTTACATAAAATCGCTTTTTTATCTATGTAATGAATGAACAAACATAGCGCATATAGCGCGTCGAGGCCGAGCTGTCTTCGATGAAATTCAAGATATCAATACAACTGAATTTAAGCAATGAAACCTAGAGGGTACATAGTACGTCCAAAATTGTCTCCTTTGCGGTCAGCACAATGGAACGATGACGTTATATGACGTAGTTATTAGGTAATTAGTTATACGACCGCCATCTTGGATCCGCCATCTTGGATTTCTGAAATATTTTGAAACCTCTTAAAAACCGTCCAAATTTACTCCAGATTAATCAAAAAACTGATGCAAATTTCAAAAAACACGGCTGTCAAAATCTTGTTGCCATGAAAACACCAAGTCACGCGATCAATAAAATGTCATATGAAATTGTTGCCAGATAAATTTTAGGAAAAGTCACAAAGTTTGGTCGCGTTTGAATGCATATTAAAGAAGTTATGAATGTTGAAAGTTAGCGCGGGCACTTTGTGCCCCCCAGGCAAAATAGGGTTAATATCAGAACGGATAAAACTTTAGTAGCAGCAGCAGTAGTAGTAAAACTTTATTAAAGTGTCAGTGGTTCTAGCGTTTACACACTAATTGGTGACACTATATGTTCTGAATAAAAACTCTAGTTACAAAATGTACCCTAATTACATATTACATCTTATTAAAAACTACGATAAACACTTTCAGTTTGAATTTACGCAGTTCGATGCATGAATCATAGTTGATAGTGATATTTTTCGGGTATGCACTCGAGATATCATCCAAAAAACGACTTTTTTGATATTGTCAAAAGGATGTGAAGGTATTAAGTAATGATCCGCATAAGAAGGATAGCGCTGAACGGCAATGGAATGTCAAACACGATGGAATGTCAAGATTTTTCATTGTTACAACTAGTGATCTCATTGGCCTAGACTCAAAAACCGCTAAAAAGTTAAGGTTCAAGGTGCATTTTGTCTAATTTTTTTAAGATTTCAAGTAATTTGAGACCCAATCGCACAACATACAATTTTTAAAAGAAATTGTATTTGGGGAACTTCATCAATGAAGCAAAATTATTAGCTATTGTCTTCTGCTATTCTGATTGGTTAAGCACGAACATTTCCTAAAATTTATTTGACGCAAATGGATTTTCTTTATTTTTATAATGAAATATAATTATTAACCATCAGCTCCTCCTCTATTCTTGAAATCAAAGATATTCTATGTGGGAAAGAGCTAATGCCGCAGAACAATGAAGTTTGCTATCGTTCTTATGTGGAACAATACTTAAAAATGTTGTTATTGTTCATCGTGGTGTGTAAGATGGGTGAACGCTTATTTATTTGCCTCACGATGGAGTCACTTTGAGATGTTGATCGCGACGTTTCGACTGCTATTACTTCTTGCCTTCATCAGGTAATGAGGTCGATTGATTAAGTGTAAGGCACTTGCAGTGACTGTTTGCTCTACAGTAAACGCGTTTTACTCATTTGCTAATGCCAATTTACAGGGATTTATCTTCAAACGCTATTACAGTCCTTCCCGACAGATTGTTTGCCCCGAAAACAAATTTTTATTGGCTGTAAGTGAAAAGTTAAATTATATATATACACTGATTTTCAAAAATATTGCTTTTTGAAAAAATGTATATCTTATATATACATATACCTTTTGTATTCCCATCAAAAAGTTGATGCACGACGTATGTATACAAAAGGTATACATATATATGTAAGATATATATTTCTCAAATAGCAATGTTATTTTTGAAAATCAGTGTATGGTCTGTATGTATATTAAACGTCTATTGTTTCGAAATAGTAACTGTTGTAATTTTATACTTTTCCACTCATCCTGTGTATATATTCCAGCTTACGTTGTAATTTTACATTTGGCTGTTTATTTGATGAGTGCCGTACAAGTCGTGCGGTACATAACTATATAGCAATAAATATGCCAAGTCAAATCTCCAGTTGATCAGACTGTCTTCAAATATTTATGCTCTAGTTTTTTCTATCGAGCACTCTGACAACAGTTCTGCAAATCAACTAATATGGACTATGGTATTTATTTTTGAAGAGCCAAAACACACTTACATTAATGGAAAACCGAAAGATAATCGTCTAGTATTAAGCAGTGTTTAAAATTAATCTACTATGGTACTGATACTAAAATGCAAAATATTTGTCTTTGGCTGTAGATGAATGGTTACTTCAAAAACATTGGGCTAATTTGTTCAAGTTATTCCAATGAATCTTGCAAAATTTGCTAAAAGCAGACTATGGTTTATGAGAAAAGTTTCGTAATTTTAATTCAAACACACTTTTGACCTCAAAACATGTTGTTATACAAAGTTTGACAGCTATTTTGTTACAAAGTGTGATGAGTGTTATTACAAAGTGCGATAGGTATTATAGAGAAGTTTTTAATTGAATGTGGTAAAACCAAAACCAAAGTAATTACTCTGACCAATCGCAGCAGTCGTAAACAATCCAATGAACCAATCAGAGCTCGAAGCAATTACATGTCGGCGGCGCCAAGCGCGGGAAAACGCGTGCGAGCAAGTCACGATTGGTTTTGGTTTTACTTCTGATTGGTCGAGAAAGTGGCGCGATATTTTTTAGCCAATCACATAGCGTAGCAATGAAAAACCAAAGCAATTGTGTAATTACTTTTCACACGACGATTATTACAAAGTGCGGCAGAACACTGCCAAGTACATGAACGATTTTAAGCTTTTAAAGGAGGCGTTCAATCCAGACGGTGTCCCCTTTCCTTTCTACCAATATAAAGTACATTATACAGAGTGTCCAAAGTAGCCCAAACATCGTTTTGAACGCCGCCATTTTCAAACATACTCAAGTTAGAAGGCTGTTCTCGAAAGTGCAGCAGCAGTAGCAGTAGTAGTAGTAGTAGTAGTAGTAGTAAAATTGCTTTATTTGCATGACCGCAAGATTTTACAGTATTGCAAAAGCATATTTATAACAATTAATAACAAAACAAGACTAATAGTACTCTAATATTATGCTAATGAACTTAAGTTACATCACTTTCACTTGATAATAACAATGTATCACGTATATTCATACACAAGGAAATAAACTTCATTACTAGCTTATTCACATGATGAGTCGTTAGATTTCATGAGAAGTTTTATACTTTCTGAGGTTGATTTCCTTTCGATGTCAGGTATTATTTCATTGATTTCATTAGTAGTAGTAATAGTGGTAATAGTAGTAGTAGTAGTAGTGGTAGTAGTAGTAGTAGTAGTAGTAGTAGTAGTAGTAGTAGTAGTAGTAATAGTAGTAGTAGTAGTAGTAATAGTAGTAGTAGTAGTGAACTTTATGAACGTATCAGAATCTTCTAGCGCAAAAGCACTAATTGGTGACACAAATAAAAGATAAAGGCAACATATAAATTTATATGTTATAAAAACTAGACCTATCATACACATTAAATTCTTAATTCTAAAATGCTCCATGCTAAAACGTTACACAAGGAAAGTCTTAATTATCACAAGGCTAAAAATAAATATCTAAGACCTGCTTACACATCAAAACTGTGATATCAGAATAGATGTTAAATACCAAAAAAGGTCACAATGTTAATAATTACAACGCATGCAATTTCCACAGCCATCTCTTTTTTTTGAAAATCTTTATTGATTAACGTACACCACATTGACGCTAAAATCGTTACACACAAAAAAAGAAAAAAAAAGTCATGAACGTAGAGGAAGATTAAGCATTGGAAAAAAATTTCAAGAAGAAAAAAAATTAATGTTACAACTTAAAAATTACACGTTCAATTGCTTGCTTATATAATATATAAGAAAATTATATACAGTATATCTAGTGCATACAACTGATACTTATAACTAAGATTAACTAAGAAGACTTGTTAACATAGTTAACTAGATTAATATTAGACAAAACGGAGAAGCAATTGCCCTTATTCTAGATTATGATGGATTCCACAGCCAACTTCAACTAAGGCAGAGCAGACAGGTCAGTTTTTCTTACTTTCGTCCTGAATGTGATGTCATTTCATCCAACTCGAATTAACCTGTTTGCTAGCTGCTCGTTTTGTATAGTATACAAAAATCACGGATCAGGAGGGTGATAAAGCGTCGGGACCTTTTCTCGAAATATACTGGATCTTTTTTGTAAGTCAGAAGTTGAAACATTATCCCGACTCAAACTTTGAACATTAACTATTCTCACCCACAGGTGTCGAAGCGTAGTTTCTTTTATTCATTGGGTAATTTATTTCCTCAGGACATTCGCGTTCAATGCTATTAAAGTTTTACCTCAAGGAATATTTGCTTCAATGACAGGTCTAAGTGAGCTGTAAGTGGAATATAATGCACACATGCTCAGTACGTCAATGTATGTTATGATCTGTTATCTGTACATGAAGCTTTCGACGTTCTATTTAATTTAGTTGCTGTTCATGTCTCTTCTCAACCGGGGCCATTTTGACATTTTTCATTTCATTTTGACATAATTGAGAGGTGGTTAATGTTTAGCGGTCTAACTTTAAAAAAAAAAAACAGGAAAACTCCGAAAAGTCTTCACAAATGATTTTATTATTATTCCCAGAGCGCGCGATTGGAAACTCTAAGGAAAAAATAAACCATGAATAAATCAAACATTGGCCGCATTTATACTAGAAGACGGCTAAGTCGTCCAGACGACCTTAACACTTTTAGTTAAGGTCGTCTAGTGTAAATTCGGAACGACCTTACGACGTCCTTACGTGTTAAGGTCATCGATCAGACGCCCTTAATTTCAGATGGCTAAGCCGTCAGACGGCTAAGCCGTCTTCCCTTTTTCTCGAATTTATACTAGACGACCTTAGCCGCTTTGGTGCGCTAAGGTCGTCTCTAGTATAAATACGGCCATTCATTCATGTTTTCATATGCATGGGATTCAAGGGCTTCCCGCGTAACTACAGTATTTTATCAAAGTCTATTCACAAGGATCGTGGCATACTGTGAAATGTTTCAAACAATATCATGACCACTGAGAAGTGAAAACTTGAATCGTGCTAAGAAAACCAGAAACTTTCGATCCGGTACAGCTACTACTACCGGGATAAAAGAGGGAGCCGGGATGAACTCGTACCGGCTTGGAAGTCATAATACGGGTACTGCATGAAATAAGCACATCATTAGTGATTTTTTATTTTTCCAGCAAGGTTTTTGGTGTACATCCCACTTATAACCCGTGCAATATAAGATGTATGCACTGATTTTGTTATTTATTTGCCACTTTTTATCAATTTCTCTGATTTATTTTGCAGGAATCTGACTTCAAACAATATTCAAAACATACCTGCAGATAGTTTTTCCGCTCTAGGGAATTTGCAAAATCTGTTAGTTGACAAAATTGTTTTATTTTTAAAAAGCTGATCGTTACACAATTCCGAATATTGAAAGGGCACAGCAAAATTATCGTTCTCTGGAAATGTGAGCCCGATAAACTAGATACTCTTCGTGTAATGCTGTTTTCAAAACTTGACATTTTATAATTAGCGCTCTTGTCACCCAACAATTTTGAGTTTTTTATAACTGTTATTTCTTTACAATTACACGCAAAGAGCTAAAAATTGCTTAGATGACTAAGTTTAACAAGTTCTTTCATTTTTTGAATTCAATTTGTATTTAGCACGATACCTTCTGTACGTAAATTCGTATGCTAATGAAGCAGAATGAAGACAATGACGTCAGCAAAGATGGCCTTCCTAAAAATAAGATAATACTCTTCAATATAAAGGTTTAGCCTCACTCAAATTTAATACATTTAAGTTCTTCGATCTTCTTTGTTTTTGTAGTCTATTTGTCTCGTCACGCAACGCTCCTTAACGCTCCTGAGGAGGAGCGTTGCGTGACGAGACAAATAACGGCTGGGTGGGAGACTATTGTTCTTCTGGCACGATGGAGTTTGAAATACATGTCAGCAGCTTGTGCTTGCATAAGAACGGTGCGTTCTAGAATCAAAGAACCCTAAAAGATTCCTTTTGACTTCTTGAAACAAAAATTTGTCATTTGTTTTACATGACAACGACAAGAACATCGGCCCTTTCTCAATATATCAACAACGATGGCTTAGCGGTCTATGAATAGTTACAAATCAGATGGACCTGCTAAACAAGACATGAAACGGCTTATCGAATATAAAGGCTCACATCTGTTAGTCCATCAGTTCAACTACGAAATGAAAAACAACAATACTTTCTCTTTATCCGTTGTTACGTTAATTTTTTATATAGTGTTGAATCGTTTTATGGAATAATTACAGTGTAATACCTTTTACGGAGGATGGGGGATCTTTATAGAGGATTTGCGGTACTTTTGTGATATTTTCATTTTCATTTTTTTTATTCAGGTACCTAGGTTCAAACAATATTCAAAGCATAACCACGGATGTAATTTCACACCTCTCAATTCTAAGCGTATTGTAAGTTTGATGTCAAATTTATATATCATATATCACTTGACTAGTTTTTATTGAGTTTTTTTTTAAGTTGGACTGTTCGCGTGCGGTTCCATGTGTTTCGGTGTGTTCGTCGACTTTGTTTCGTTCGTCGTTTTTGTCGTTCGTTCGTCGTTCGTCGTTCGTCGTTCGTCGTTCGTCGTTCGTGGCCAAAACTGAGCTAATGATAATCGGATCTAGGCAGAGATTGAATGCCCAATGTGAGGAGATTAATATAAGTATCGATGACAGGACGATCAAGAGAGTTGACCATACTAAATCTCTGGGTCTTACCATTGATGCACAACTCTCTTGGTCTAAACACGTTGACGAGATAAGCAAGAAAGTCTCTTCAGCCATTGGTGCATTGAAACGTGTACGACCTTTTATTCCGACGGATGTTGCAGTTCAAATTTACAATGCTTTAATATTACCACATTTTGATTACTGCAGCCCGGTTTGGGATAGTATGAGTGGCTGTTTGAGTGATAAATTACAAA
The DNA here is from genome assembly GCA_024195265.1 of Dendrophyllia cribrosa. Taxonomy (NCBI): domain Eukaryota; kingdom Metazoa; phylum Cnidaria; class Anthozoa; order Scleractinia; family Dendrophylliidae; genus Dendrophyllia; species Dendrophyllia cribrosa. Next base: position 26,457,689 of record JAJLRJ010000010.1, read on the forward strand.
AATTACAAAATCGCGCTGCCAGAGTAATTACTCAATCACCTTTTGATACGAGCTCCAACCTCCTTCTCGCGATGCTTAAGTGGGAGAAGCTGTCTCTTCGTCGTAAAAAGCAGAAAGCTTTAATTATGTATAAAACATTGAATGAACTTGCCCCAGACTATCTTCAATGTCTCTTCACTCAACGCCACGTTAATGATTATAACCTAAGAAATCTTGAAGGAAAGCTTTCGCTGCCCAAGCCAAATACTAATTACCTAAAACGAAGTTTTTGCTACAGCGGGGCCTGTTTGTGGAACAACTTGCCCCAAGATTTAAAAAGCGTTTGTTCTATTGGGCAGTTTAAACGGGGTATTAAGAAAGTATCTGAGATATCGGATTCCCACACGGCAATCATGTAAAGCAGTTGTGCAAGTTTTAATTTTTAATTATTAACTTAACTGATGATTCTCCGTGTTTAAATAAAGATTTACATTACATTTACATTACATTTACATTACATTACATTACATTCGTCGTTCATCGTCGTTGTTTCGTTTCGTTCGTCGACGATGTGTTCGTCGACTTTGTGTTCGTTGACTTTGTAGGCGCCATCTTGAAATCTCGCGTCGCAATAAAAACTGGGGCGGTAAAATCCCTCAGGGGAGGTGGAGGGAGGGGGGAAGGGGGGGGGGGGGGGGGGGGGGGGGAGGGGGACTGTTCCAGTGCAGTTCCATATATGTTTCCGTGTGTTCGTCGAGTATGCGATCGTTAACTTCGTAGGCGCCACCTTGAAATCTCACGCCGGGCGCGATATAAAAAACTGGGGAGGTAAAAAATATGTTCTTATGCAATTATCAGTACATGTAAACAAATTTACTGTAGTTGTCTCAATTTTCCAGGGACTTATCTTCAAACAATATCACCAGCCTTCCCGCGGATTTGTTTTCCACAAATTATCGTTTAAGCACTCTGTAAGATTTACGTGATTGTATGTAACCTAGCCTACGTGTAGGGATGGTACGGCTACACGTAGGCTATACGTAACCCAGCTATTTGTAATCTTCATAAGGAAACTCCTTTGCACCATTAGCAAGTAACTGCATGCAGTTTACAGCAAAAACCCGCGTGTATAAGAACCTCTAACCAAAGCAGGCTGAATTGGTTTTTATATATTGGCTGTTTAGTGAGAAATCAGGTTGTTTAAGTTATAAAATACGTTCTTATTTTTGACAGGATAAATACTGCTTGTTGCTGGCCATAAAAAAAATAAAAAGCCAAACAAAGCAGGTTGAATTGGTTGGTTCTTATATATTGGTTTTCTAGTGAGAAATCAGGTTGTTTAAGTTATAAAATAAGTTCTTATTTTTGACAGGATAAATACTGCTTGTTGCTGGTCATAAAAAAATAAAAAGCCAAACAAAGCAGGTTGAATTGGTTGGTTCTTATATATTGGTTTTCTAGTGAGAAATCAGGTTGTTTAAGTTATAAAATAAGTTCTTATTTTTGACAGGATAAATACTGTTTGTTGCTGGCCACAGATAAAAAGGCAAACAATGTTCAAAATAATTTAAAAATCAAACAATGTTTAAAACAGAAACCGAAAAATATGGTCAGGTTTTGTGATATGTATCTTAAAAAACTGTCGACGAGTGTCTCTAGGCATAGATGGACTGAACGCCGAACGCCGAACGCCGAACGCCGAACGCCGAACGCCGAACGCCGAACGCCCGAACATTGTTCTCATCCACAACAGTAAATAAAAGCTTACCAATTTGAATCAGTGCTTAACCCTAAATACTGTAGCACTGATTTACAGTATTTAGGGTTAAGCACTGATTCAAATTAGTTAGCTTTTATTTACTGTTAAGGGTGAGAACAATGTTCGGCGTTCGGCGTTTGGCGTTCGGCAAATTACCCCTGCTGTGAATGAATTGACAAATTAATTAATTAACAAAGGTATACCTTAACTTTTTTCAAGTTATCACATTTTACTTTCCAAAATCAGTGGGCTAGAACACACTATGATTTGTAGCTCCTTCAAGAATTCGGGTTGATTTCCAGGATTTCGTCCCTTGGTGTTTAGTATTATTTTGTAAATAAGTAGAGGTATTGTAGCATGGACTAAATAGGTCAAAATCTTTGTTTCAATCTGTTTCTTCACATGCTTTGTTTTGTTTTATTTTAAAAGGCAATTGTCTTCAAACAATATTCAAAGTCTACCCTCCAAGTTACTCGTTAATCAACATCGGATTTTTCGACTGTACGTTTGATAAACCTCCCCTTGGGGACGAGGTTGACGTTTGAGTCATTTGTCATCAAACTTTAAAGGGAACCTCCATTGTTATAACAAATTGACGTTAAATTGTTGGAAATAACGTCTAAATTTAATGTTTTTGAAAAACCAAGTGCAAATGTAATTTTAGTGTACAAAAAATGGATATGAATATCGCCTATTTTCGCTTTTAAATTTCCCGCGCGCCGCCATTTTGAATATTTATGACGTGTTACGGTTGGTTGTCTAATTGTTAACTAGTAACTGTAATTTGCAACGGACCGCCGTAACGAAATAGAAGCACCGGATCCTGTGGTAAAGGATCTAATCAGCTATAAAATAATGAAAGGATTTGATAAAAAAGCAAGGCTGATAAACGGTACGGAAACGACTATATTTGTAAAATATCCTAATTGTTGCATTCAAAAGAATGTCGATTCTTAACAATAGCGGCAACCGTAACACGTCATAAATATTCAAAATGGCGGCGAGCGGGAAATTTAAAAGCAAAAATAGGCGAAATTAATATCCATTATTTTGTATGACTGAAAAGATATTCCATTTGTTATTAAAATAATCGAAATTTCGACTTTATTTCCAACAATTTAACGTCAATTCGTTATGACAATGGAGGTTTCCTTTAAGTAGGGTATTACTGATGTAACTTTTGAGTTGGAGCATGGGCAATAGGAAATGTTTATTTCGACTAAATAAAGTTTAATTGCTCACATTAACTAGTCTGTGTCTTTTCTGGTCGTTTCTCTCCATATATTTTGTGGCCAAAGCTTGGAAAACACTCCATTCGATTCAGAAATAGTGCCAGCATTCGTCAAGTCTTGGTAACCAAGCATATATTTTTCAAATCCGAGGCGCGGGCGCTTAGCACTTGGTGTTAAACCTAAATGATCTAGAACCTAGTGCTTAGCGCCCGCGCCTTGGATTGAAATACGCTTGGTTACCAAGACATCTTTACGAATGTTGGCGCTATTTCTGAATCGAACGGAGTGTTTTTTAAAATCTATGGGGAGAATGATCAGAAGAGACACAGGACCACTGAAATGTGAGTAATTTAAGTTAATTTGAGATAAATTAAACTTTATTTAGTCGAAATCCACTTTTCCTATAGCTCATGGTCAGACGACGAAATTCTAAGGTGTAACCTTTCAAATGAAAGCCAATGAGCATAATTTTCCTGTTATGTTGTTGATAGGTGTTTGAAAAGTTTCTTTCTTTTTGGAGAAGATGAAACATGGGGGCGTGCAGATAAGTTAAACAAGAAAAGAGAAATGTCATATTTTTCAAGAAGACATGTATTACTTTGCTTTATAAACGACAGTAATCACTAGGTTTTAACAAAGACTCTCAGAAGATTTCCAAAGATTTTCAAAAATTATCCGAATACTGTCCAAAGATTGTACAAAAGTTTTCGATCATTTTCCAAAATTTTCCGAAGATTGCCGAAGGTTTCCGAGCAAACATAGTAGCTAATGTGCAGATTTTGATATTTTCATTCTTCGTAGTGAAGATAAAATTCATTTCTTCACTAGATATGGGAGAAATACTTGTATTTCATCGAAGCTTATATAATAAATATACTTAATATACTTGGTGCTTGAAGTGCTGACCTGGGCATCATGCATTATGACTTTGAAATATATTATTTTTGCATCTGCAGCGATCTTTCCTACAATAACATTTCAAACATACCAACAGACCTGTTCTGCACCAGCTGTATGTGGTATTTTAAATATCTGTAAGTGTCTCATAAAATATTTTTTGTTTCATGAGGGGCTTTCGTCACATTCGTCACACTCAAAGCCTGGTTTCCATATAATGGTCCGGGTCGTCTCGGTCATCCTAGTCATTTAAAGGGGCTATGTCGCAAGGTGAGTTTGCGCAATGAGTTCCTGTCATGTGACGTCACCTGACGTCACACATGTCGAATTAATATTTATATTGTTCCCTCCCGGATGGTCAAGCCCAAATCATACCGTCCAGAAGGACGTCGGACAGCTTATTGAGACTTATATAACGGAGTAACTGGTTAGCTTTCAGTTGAGGTTAGGGGTAGCAGTTTATATAGTTAAATTTAGGACTAAGCAACCCGAGAAGCTACGTGGTACAGTGGTACGGTAGGCTATGTAAGCCTACGCCTAGCTGAGGTCACAGGTTCAATCCTGAGTGGGGATTTTAGATTTTCTTTTTTACACTCAAAAATGTATTGAAAATAAAATTCTTAGTGTCGACATTACGTTATATAAGTCTCAATAAGGTGTCCGACGTCCTTCTGGACGGTATGATTTAGGCATAACCCTCCCGGATCGCGGCAAATTTTATCGCGCTTGCAATCGTGTCGAACCACGCGAGGTAAACAAACACACGATCAATTTCGCTTTAAAATTCCTCCCCAACTTCCACCACTATTGGAAGACATCGAATTTTTCGAAGGTACGACTAACAAATCGCAGAAATAATTTAACAAAAATCTAGCCAAGTAAATACTCTAACTAATTTGTAAACTTGAGATCTATCCTTCCACGCAATATGACGGGATGGAACGGATTGCAGCGAATTCGACAGTAATGGCCGCCAACTTGATAAAAAGCCACCGGACGTTTTTCAAGTTGTTAGTACCCAGTACTCAGCCGCCATCCTCGCGACATAGCCCCTTTAAAAAACTATTGAGACGACTGGGACGATCATATGGAAATACCGTATACGTACCCGGACGATTGCAAGCGATTGAGACGACCTCGGTCGCTTGGATAGAACTGACTTCTATCCGGATGACCGGGACGACCGTGAAAGATCTAAAGCGATCACATGAAAACCATTTACACACGACAGAGACGACCAAGACGATCCAAATCTATCCAAGAAGCATCAGTTTTTCCCAGAATTCATTTCTTTCAGAAGACTGAGGCGATTATATGGAAATCCTATAGTCATCCGGATCGTTCTAATCGTCCCAATCGTCTCAATAGATTTTGAAACGACTGGGACGATTAATTGATTGAATGATTACAAACCAGGCTTAATTGAGGATAAACATATTAGCATACAATTTGTTTATTTCATAATGGAGCAGTTTTCAATTGAGTGTCGAAGTTATTACACAATTGCTTTGGTTTTGCATTGCTACGCTTTGTGATTGGCTAAAATAATTTCGCGCCACTTTCTCGACCAATCAGAAGTAAAACCAAAACCAATCGTGACTTGCTCGCACGCGTTTTCCCGCGCTTGGCGCCGCCGACATGTAATTGCTTCGAGCTCTGATTGGTTCATTGGATTGTTTACGACTGCTGTGATTGGTCAGAGTAATTACTTTGGTTTTACCACACTCAATTTAAAACTGCTCTATAATATTAGATGTATCATTTTACCGACTTTTTTTAAATGCACTTCTGATTTCAATCTTGTTTCCAGTAGTATAGGGGTTGGGGGTACCAGCGCATTTTTGCAAAATGCGCTGTTACCAAACCCAACCCCGATACTACAGCCATATAATGGCTTCCTTATAATGGTTTATATCTAATTTGCGCTCGTATTTCGGGTATATACAATGGCTTCCATATAATGGTTTATATCTAATTTGCGCTCGTATTTCGGGTATATACAGTGGCTTCCATATAATGGTTTATATCAAATTTGCGCTCGTATTTCTGGAATATAGATAATGGTTTCTAACTTCTGGAATATATTTTTGGAATACCTTGACATAGTCTCATTGGATTTAATTAATAATTGCATAATGGCCATATGCATAACTGCTGATTCCATCTTCTTGCAGATATCTTTTGTCATCAAAACAACTGAGTGATACTTTATTGATTTCATAACTTCCTAATTGATGTTTTTGACTTCTGATTGTTTTCATTCTATTTTATTGTGAGGAAATGAGTCATCAGATTGTAAACAGGATGGAGTTATCGGTGTGTGACATTCTCGGAAAAAACAGGGGAAGCCCCCTATGAAATGAGTCATCACTATAGCTATTGTTTCAGATCACGAGAGAAAATATTTTCAACATATTATGGGGTTTGATTTAACTTTACAAGATCTCTCAACTTTGCCCGGTCTGTTCTAAACTCAATAAAACGCTGTTTATCCATCAGTGATATCAAAGGTGTGCGAAATATTATGCCTTCCACTCTTGTTTATATTGGTTCAGTTTCCCACGCGTGGGAATATTTATTGTTTCATCACCTTTTATGACAGCTTCCATGATTAGCATTTGGATTAAAAATAACATCTACGCAATGGAACAAAGATAGTTTCCCACGCGTGGGAATATTTATTGTGAGGAAATGACATCGTTCGGTAGCAATAAATTCGCGTTAGCCGATTTTTACATGTTCGCTATTTTTGTTTTCTGGGAATTTAGACACGTGCCGCTTATAGCTATTGTTTTAAAAATATTATCTCATATAATAGTATAGAATGAATTGTGATAAGATAATTCACGATGAGTTGAAAGCAATGGGTAATTTTATTTGTGATTTTTGTGACGTAAAATTAGTAGAAGTTGATAGTAGTGTGAGAGTGATCGAGTCATGTTGTAGTGAACAAGATATAAATAATATAGATGGCATGAGTGTTTGTCTAAATTGTGGTTCCGTACATGGATATAATTATGTTGAAGAGTATGTTAATTTTCATGAGAGTAAGTATAAAATACGGCGAAAATCGGTATATCATCGGAAATATCATATCCAAAACACAATAAATGACATCTGTAGCCAACACAAATTACAGATATCAAACAACAATAATAGAACTAAAATCATGAAAATTTTTGAGGAGATAGATAAAATTTTGCCACAGATAAATGGAAACCGAAAACGTATGATAAATATTGATTACATTTTAAAACAATTATTTAAGATGTTAAAATTACCAATTGAAAATTATATACCTTTATCTAAATCGAAAAGAACATTAACTTGCTATAAACAATATTGGGATAATATCCTATTGTTAATAGGTGATCAAATACAAACAATTATTAATAAATGATCCAATATCGTCATGCAAAGGGGGTTTCCCTATGAATGAGTTATTGAATGAAGTTTGTTAGTAAAGTTTACTTGAAGGTTTACTCAAATTTTTTATCATACTGTTTCTCGAATTTATCAGCAAGAGGACAAAGATCGATGATTATTTCATCTAACTGTCTCATTTCATTGATGAAAACAGTGTGGTTGAATTGATTTCCTCTGAGACATGAGCGTAAATCAACTAATACTTTTTGATATGTTGTGTATGCAAATTTAGACATTTCTATTTTCTTTTTATAATTCTTAATTTCACTTACTGTTTTTAGCACTAAACCAGCTCCAGAAATAGAAGCTAGTATAGCAGGATTTAATGTGATACTACCAGCTACAGTACCAATAACTAATAAGCCTGTTGAAGTTACATTGATAGCTAAATTCAATCTCTTAAAATATTTGAAAGCCTTCATATAACACCAAAATCTTTTGTGGTAGAATCGGTATAATGCTTTGATTTCAGATAATTTTTCTTGGCTGATATATCTGTCAATATGATTAAAATTGAATATTTCTGTTTTCGTCATTTTATATTATATATTTGGATAATAATTATATTTTAGGATTTGAAAGAAGACAATAAATTACACCACTTATTTGACCCATTATTGGAGATCTTTTTAATTTCTTCGGCATTGAAAGGAAGCAATATGTGTATCCAGGCCCCATTTCATAGTCATTATAAAATCTTCCAAATGCATCATGAAAAATAGCATGTTTAATTAAAAATTGGTAATTGGTATTTAGAGTACAAGAACCTGGTCCTATTAATCCAATGTCAGGGTGTTTTTCTAATATTTGGTTAAATGATATTGGCTTATTCAAATAGTTAATGTACAAATATTGATAAATTAAAGAAGATTTCAAGATTTCATCTTTAGTATTAGGATGCAGGTTTTTTTGAGTTGTAAAAAATTTATTGCAAAAATTAATTGCGTTATCCAAATTCAGCATATATATTTATTGATTATATTAAATGTAGCTTTTATATATAAAAATATGGTGTATGTTTTTCCTATGTGATTAAAATTGAAGATGCCTGTTTTAGTTATTATATTAAAACTCTTCAAAAAGTACACTGATATGGCAATTATAAGGTGCATATGTAATATGATCAATTGATATTAATTTGATTTGTACAACTGTACCTTCCCTGAAATTGATAATTGAAGATAAAATATTGAAAGTGTAATAAATTTTATTAGATGTTTTATCCCATAGTTGAGGTCCAAAAGAATTGTTACCGATCAATATAACCATTTTTTTGTATCCTTCAGGCGGTTTATCGTCCAATATTATCAACCCTAATTTTACTATTTTCAAATTAGTTAACGCAATAAATGATGATGAACCGTTGAATATGATATCATTAGTGTTCTTATTTTTCATATTATTGCCTAAAAATATGAATTTTTGTTTCTTTATAGGTAAACCAATTATGTTTCTACCATTCATATCAATATCGGTCTCCATAACCATTTTTCCATTTTCAATTACAAAAACAGTATCAAATACATCTGGATCGACACTCGAGACATGTCCTTGAACACCATAAACGATTAGATGTGCTTTATTTGTATTTCCTTTTGTTATTCTTCCATGAAGATCTATCATTATATATTCAGGTGGAGAGACCTGCCATTTGTGTAAATGAACAATGCTTTTCGTATATCCTTCAGTGTTGAAAATCTTTGTTGTTTGCTGACCGATGTTGATAACTGTTGAGACAACAGTGACAGATGTTGAACTAATATGAGCTTTATCTGGAACAAAAAACTCGATTACCAAAGTGAACTCACCTTGAGGAAGTTTGTATGCATTGAAACCTATCCTTGACCTGAAGTCATCATTATTGTCTGTTGTAAGTGTTATATCATAGGCTTTCTTATTGATTTGGTGAGGTGATGCAGCAAAATTGATAATTCCATTAACAACTATATTACTTTCTGAGGAGCTCTCATCTACATCTTCCATTAGATATCTGAAAACATCTTTCAATGTAGATGGAGTTATGTGTGACTTGTTTACATAACTCTTATAATCATCCGTTATTCGTGTGTACAAGTTTGTATTGGAATCATTGAGTTCGGTGTTGAAGAATGAAACATTTATAGCAGCGTCATTCTCATTTGGTTTAGGAGTTGCTAGATTAACAATCTTTTTATCTCCCATATCAAGATCGCTGGAAATAGTTTTATCAAGTTTGAGTGTTTCTAAATTATTTATTGCATTCGTATTTTGATTTATTCTTGTGTTGTTATCACCAGTTTTTGTGTCAACATATCCTTTATTTGTAGCGTGATCAACTGCTATTGGATCTTTTACATTGAAGATCGTATTTTTATTCATATCAAGGCCCGTTTCCATCATCAACATCTCTTTACGAGAAAGAAAAATGTTTTTTACATCATTATAACTAACAAGATTGTTGTAATTTGCAGCTAAATCCAAGTATGTCTGTTGTTTCGACTTAACAACATTAAAAAGTTCTTTCAAATCAATGTTTTTAGTAACTTCATGAGTGTGATCAGGAACATCGGGATGATATTTTTTTAGAGTTATCATATTCACAGCTGAAAGATCTTGGTTTTCATCTGTGTTGATATTTATGATTTTCTTATTCTTCGCATCATATTGTTGACCGTCATAATTTAAAAAATGTGTCTTCCCATGGTAAAAAGGGAAAGCATCATTATCCCCAGCTGCTTGAACATTTAATAAAGAATGATAATTAGCATCTAAATGATCATTCAATACTATTCTTTTGTTTTTCATATATGCATCTGTAATATTAGCTTTTTTATTATTATGATTTTTAAGAGTTATCATATTAACAGCTGACAAATCATTGTTTTCATCTGTATCCATATTTGTAATCAATTTTCGGTCCATATCAATTTCACCAGGAAGAATTAATTTATGTCCCCGCATATCAAGATCCCCCACCATATGAGTTGTTCCATCTAATTTTAAATAATGCGTGTCTCCATACTCTTTATTAACAGCATCTTTTTCTGAAATTGGTGTTTTTAAATTTCTTATATTATTGTTTTTCATATCAAGATTTGCTGTAACTAATGGTAAATGCTTACTAACAAATGTATTTCTAATAAATTTGAAATCAACTACATCATTCAAACCAGTAACTGTTCCTATATTTACTATTTTTTTATTTTGCATATCATAATTACCATCATCTGTCAATTTGAAGCCAACGCCTGGCGGGCCTGGTGGCCCTTGTGATGTTGTTGTTGTTGTTGTTGTTGTTGTTGATGGTAGTAATCCGTTTGAATAACTCATTATATATAATATGAGTATATTATATTTTTTCATTGAAATTCTTGGTTGTGAATTTCCTTGGTTTATCAATATATATGAAGCAATATGAATCATTAGTGGCTTTTTCATAGTCAGATTTTTTTATACCAAGCTCTCTACTAATCCTGTTTTGTTCGTTTGGAGAAGGAAATTCAAAAATGCAGTAATGTGTAGAGTTAAGACGGATACATTTGTCAGTGTCATAAAACGATTGACTAAGATATATGCAACTGCAATTTTTGTTTCTTGAGTTAGTGTAGTAGTTTCTTATTTCTGCATCATTTTTACTACCAGTATTAAGATAGTCATCAAAAATAACCAACTTTTGGTTATCACAATTTAATTCGGACAAAGGCAATATTTGATCATTACTTGCTTCAATAATTGGGTAACCCACCTCTTCACTGATTGGTTTCAATGTTTCCAGTAAATGTTGATATTTTGATTGTTCCAAGTTTTTAGCATATAGATAAATTTTATCGAAATAGAGTAGCCTATAGATCATGTCTAGCAGAACGTTTGTTTTTCCTGACCCAGATGGGCCGCAAATTAGCATCCGGAAGCATCGGTCAGGCATGAAAGGATATAACTGTTTATAATTTGAGGTTACATCATCATCGGCATCGTAATTTGGTATTATCATTTATATTATATGGGTATATTATTTCAATATAACATGGTGTATAACACGGTGTACAACACAGTGTACAACACGGTGTAAAATGCTCTTTTTTATATATGATTTCCAAATTTTATGTAACGTAATAATATAACAATAAATGAGTTTACTTAAATGGAAAGAACTTGCAAAGAGTAAATCTCTATTAGGTAATAAGATTAATCTTGTACATGATGCAATCACAAAACATAATCTTAGTCATAAGATAAGTCAAGAGTCATTGGCTAAGGTATTCAAACCTGTGACTAGTAAATTAGATGATGTTATCGACAGTAATGTAGATTTAAGGGTACCCATAAGAAAGAAAAGAGCACCTAAAAAAGCTGATCAAGGTATTGATTATATGCCTGAAGTTGACCCTTTCGAAGACATGCAAGTTGATGATTTATTTGGTGATTATGTCCCACCAAATCAAAATAAGCAAATTGTACCAAAACCACCAACATATGAAGAATCGTTGAAGGATATTTTAGAAGGGAAGAAGGAGATTTATGTTGATCCTCAGTACTTTGGTGATGAACTTGATGAATTACCACCAGAATATGATGACGACGATGAGATCGATTATGGATTAGATAATGAAGATATAAGTAATGAGATTTTGAATGATATTGGTATTACGGATTATGAAAATGTGGAAATGAGGTTAAATCAACCAGAAATGACACATAAAAAGACTAAGGCCTATCTTAATAAGATTATAAATGATGCAAAATCAAAAAGGAGTCAATTAAGTGGTTATAAGTCACATGTTACAAAACAGTTCAAAAGTGGGGCTATATCAGAAGCTGAGAGACAAATGCGAAACAAAAGAATAGACAATGCAAGAGTTACTTTAAATGAATACATAAAACATTATAATACTAAATTGGAAACAATAAAAGGTTCTGGAATCCAGAGTCGGGGAAAAAAACAGAGAGGTGGAAATATTATGTTTTTTAATGATGTAAAGCAGCTTTTAAAAAAATTGGAATTGATTATTGGTGAAAGATTGGCAGGGAATACCAGCATTGAGATGCGAAATATGGGAGTAACTATATTGGACACATTATTGAAAATATCGAAAATCAATAGATCGCAGTATAATAAATTGTATGGTCAATATTTTAAAAATATAATGTAACTTTATTATATATGGAACGAGAGATAGTATTATCCTCCTATAGTGTGAAGTCCCAATTAAATAATAAACCTGAAGATTTCACAACAAAATTTACTAGACAAATGATATTGGATAGTAATTCTCAATATGTTATCGGTCTTAACAGAATTATCAATATGAGTTTCACATGGTTCAATGTTAACGCAGGATACAACAATCAATTAATAAAATATAGCTCTAATAATGGTACAACTTATCACAACATACAATTTCCATCAGGAGTATGGAATTATACTGATTTCGATGAATATATAAAAGATATAACAAAGAACGGTGATGAATATCCAATCACTCTTGAATTTGATCAGACAACATTTAGGGTTACGATTACATTGGCTCAGAATTATCAGCTTGATTTAACGCATTCCAATTTTAATGATCTAATCGGGTTTGATAAGACAGTATTGACAAGTGGAACAAATATTGGTCCTAGAGTACCAAATCTAAGTCAAGACACCGATATTTTGAATATCCATTGTGACCTAATTAATGATTCACTTGTCGACGGTCAAGATACAGACATCATTTATAGCTTCTCTACCAGTGTACTCCAACCTAGTTATAGCTTCACTTTAGAACCTAAACGGGTTACATATAACCCAGTTAATAAAAATACTATCAGTAGTATCCGAATATACATCACAGATGGAAAAAGAAGATTAGTTAACTTGAATGGCGCAGATACAGCTTTCTCACTGATTCTGAAAAGTATAGAATAATATAACATAATAGTATAATGAAACCGTATGAATTCAAAAGATTTTACCATCCAAAACTTGGTAAATTTGTATACAGACACAAAGGATCGGGAATTATCGTTGATAATATTTTCAAACCGTTGAAGAGTGTTGCATCATCTGTTTTCAAGAAATTTGCTAAGCCAATAGCAAAGAAGGCGTTAGAATCGGGGATATCCCATGCAGGTGAGCGACTGGGTAAGGCGGTATCTCAAAAATCTGGTGATTTGATAATGAAAAGATTGACAAATTTGAGAAAAGGAGCTACAAGACAAACAGCAATTGTTCCATCCTCACCCATTAAACAGCTGCAGCAACATTATCAGCCAAAACTAGATCAAGAAAGTACTGATATGATACTGAATAGACTCATTTCTGGAGATGGTTTGAGGAGAAGACGTAGAGTTAGATTTGTATAGAATCAATGAATATATTTTTTAATTGTTAAAATTATATAACATAATAATATATGTCTTTTAGAACAGATAATTTTCTACAAAGAAATGAGTTGGTGCGATTCCAACTCGATGATGTAATCAGGTCTCCAGCTAACGGTCAACACCAAACGAAAAATGGTTATAAATTTACAATTAATGATCGATCGAGTTTCTACGATTGGTACAATGCCTATATTGAAGTCCAATTCCAACTACAGAAATTAGCAGACGGAGCAGGATATGCTGCTGCTGATCGAATAACGGTAATTAATGGAGGGCATTCCTTAATTGACCACATAATGATTAAATCTGCAGGAAAAATAGTTTATGACACTGACAATCTCCATAAAGTCACTTTTGTTAAAAACCTGCTAGAGTATTCTGATGATTACAGTAGATCAGTTGCTAAAAACAGTTTCTGGTATTTGGACACGAATGCTACAACAGCTGCGAATAACACAGGATTTGAAGCTCGCAGGTTGCAAACTCAAGCTCTGCGCGATAATGGTACAGGTGGTCCTAAAAACATTAATATGATCATACCATTGAACAGGTTCTCATTTTTTGAAGAACTTGAAGATAAGATGCTTGTACCAATGCAAATACAATTTAACATTGAGCTACAAAACGATGGTGAACTCATTCACATGGCTAATGGAACTGATGCTGGAAGAATTGTTGTTAACAGGTTTTTGCTCTGGGTGCCAAAACTAACTCCAAAGGATTCATTGTATGACAATTTCGTTAGTTCATTTCTTAAAGAAACTCAGTGGAAATATTTAAGGGAAATGTACGAAGCATCAGCTCCTACACAATCATCAGGATTTTTCCAGATTTCAAGCAGTATTGACAATGTCAAACACATTTTTGTTTACTTGAAAAGAACAAACCCGCCTAATGATGCAGTTGAAGAAGACAGTCCTTATCTAATGGACACTTTTAAACTTAATGCTGCTGATAATAACTCTTCCCTTTTAAACTGTAGACTAGAATATGGAAATGGAGTCTTTTATCCAGAAACAGAGTATGATACAGAATCAAAAGTGAGAATCTATAACGATTTGATGTCATATGCTATGCGGAAAAATGACTATAACAGCGGAACTCAGCTGAACTTAGCAAACTATAGTTCTTTGTTTGGGTTGATTTATTTCAATCTTACATATCAAACTGAAAAAATAACAAGAGATCCGAAACAGCTAATCTTCAGGTATAGACTAAGCCAGAATGCAGCTGCAAACTTCAATGTTCATGCTGTAGTCCTATATGAAGAATCTGTTGTCATTGACAAGGTGGGTAATGAATTGGTTATAGTGTAAAATTGTATAATAAGTAATGTATTACTAATAAAAATAAATATCCTTATTTCATATATGTTTTATAACTGGAAAAAATTATATAACATATATTATATACAGCAAATGACTCAGCTTTTTGAAATCAAAGTAAATTTGTCTGACAATCAAAAGAAGAATCTTAGCAATGCTTTCAAAAAAAGGGAAACTATTGTTCTCAGACTATCAAATGAATCTCTGAACGGAAATGATATTCTATATGTACCAGCAATGGTAAAGAAGAGATTGGAGAAGAATCGTATGATGAATAAGGGTATGGATATCAAACTTGTTAAAAGTAATATCAGAAAACAGGTTGGAGGTAGTCTACTAACTTCTATCTTAAGTATTGGAAAGACACTAGCACCAACTATAGGTAAAACCCTTGGGCTATCAGCTCTTGCTGGATTGGCTTCAGAAGGTGCTTCTCAGATTGTGAAATCAATATCTGGCAAAGGCGTACAGTCGGGTGGTTTTCTCGTACCACAAGACAAAATTAATAAGCTGATAGAATATAAGCATCTTTTATCGACGAAACAAAAACAGGATATATTGAATGCCCTTCAATCAGGTTCAGGTGTTCATGTAAAACCAACAAAAACACAATCAGGTGGATTTTTAGGCACTCTGTTGGCAAGCATTGGTGTTCCACTCCTTCTAAATGCTTTGACTGGTAAAACTGGTAGTGGGGCTCCACGAATGGGAATTAGTAAGAAAAAAGGGGGTAAGGGAGCTCCGAGAATTGGTGCATACAGACAACCACCTCCATTTATAGGTACATGGGATAATCCAATTGGTATGGGGATTAAAAAAAAAACTACCAAAAAAAACAAGTCGGGAGAAGGCATACTATTAGGGAAAAACAGCCCATTCAATGGCATACCACTACTAGGGGCAATACTGTAAAACCAAAATTCCATAAAGATATCCCGTTAAGTAATCATGATCTAATAAAATGGTGTAGATATTTAAACATCCCAATCAGTGATGTTCTGTCAAGGGATGAAAGAGTTCCACATAAGCATAAACAAGCTTTATTCATTTACAATCTCGAACCCTCATATATGAGTGGAAGCCATTGGGTGGCCACATATGTCAATGACAACGTAATAAATTATTTTGACAGTTTTGGTATGCCCCCATTTCAGGAGATTGTAAATCATGCTAAAAGAAAGAATATGACTCTGTTACATCAAAACAACCAAATCCAGAACATAAAAACGACTACATGTGGTTACTTCTGTTTATACTTTCTGAATGAAATGAATAAAGGGAATTCATATTACAATCTATTGGAAGTGTTCGACATATATGACACAATGAAGAATGAGAGATTCCTCGAACATTATTTCAAAAATATCTAACTTATATATATAATGGTTAAATCATATTGTGTAAAACAGAAGAAGCAAACAAAATCGGTACCTGGTACTGAAAAACTTGTTAAAACAAAAAATAATCGTCTTATGCTAAAATCTCAATGTAGCGAATGTGGGGCTACTAAAACACGTTTTGTATCCAATAAAGATTTAAAATAAATAGCCAGTCAGAGATGGCTGGCGGATTTTTAGATATAGAAGGTAGTCACAGTCTTGGTGAAATAGCAGCTAAAAGCGCTTTAAAAGGTTTGTATAATTTAGGTAGAATCGGAGCATCAAAGGCAATTAAATCTGATTTTGCAAAACGAAAGATTAAAGGTACTGTAAACAAATACCTTGATCAAGCGCTTAACAGTTTCACATCGGATTTATCGAAAAAACTAGACCCTATTCATGGTGGTGCTGTTGATATTCATAAGGCTATCGGTAAATTACCAAAACCCAAAGGCGGTTGGACATTACCCGGTCATAAATATACTGGGCCTTATAATGATTTAGAGAGTCAAGTGAAATATGACCCAACAACTGGCCAAATATTAGAAATATATGACCAACCTACAGGAAGAACGGATGCCATTGCCATGCAGCACGATGTTGATTATAGTGTTTGTAAAGACGACAGAAAGTGCAAGAATAGAGCAGACAGAAAAATGGTCAAAGCTTTAGATGAAGTACCATATGATGAGAGACAATGGGGTCATTGGTTGGCTAGAAACACGATTGATATAAAACAGAAATTAGGCCTTGGTGTTAAACAAAAAAGGAAGCCAAAAAACGGAAAGCGGCGTTGAGTAAAAATGATTGGGCTCAACAATTAGCCGATGAATTACATAAGCCAATCAAACGAAAATTTAAAACAAGAAGAGTTATTGTTAATGGAATAGATGATATTTGGAGCGCTGACCTTGTAGAAATGCAGAAGTTTTCAAAATGGAATAAAGGATATAGATATTTGTTAAACATCATTGATGTGTTTTCAAAATTTGCTTGGAGCATTCCCATTAAAAATAAAACCGGTAATACAATTACTGAATCATTTGATGATGTTATTAAAAAGTATAAAAGAAAACCGAAATATTTATGGGTAGATCAAGGATCTGAATTCTATAATAAAACTTTCAAAGACTGGCTAAAGAAAAATAATATTGAGATGTATTCTACTTTCAATGAAGGTAAAGCTGTTGTTATTGAGAGATTTAACAGAACATTAAAATCTAAAATGTGGAAACAATTTACAGCTCAAAATACAACACAATATTTAGACATGTTACCAAAACTATTAAATGAATACAACAGTACAAAGCATTCAAGCATCAAAATGAAACCGGCAGAAGTAAATAAAAAGAACGAGGGAAGTGTATATCTCACTTTATATGGTGATATGGAACCATCATCATCAAAAGTAAAATTCAAAGTTGGTGATAAGGTTAGAATTTCAAAGTATAAAAGAAAGGTATTTGATAAAGGATATACAAGTAATTGGACTGAAGAGGTATTCACAGTTGATAAAATCCAATACACAAACCCTATTACATATAAGTTAAAGGATCTTAATAATGAATCAATAGAAGGGTCATTTTATGAACCTGAATTACAATTAGCAGAACAGGATGTATTCAGAATTGGCAAAGTCATTAGGAGGGATTACAAGAAAAAACAAGCTTTGGTATCATGGTCTGGTTATCCAAAAGAATTTAATTCATGGATACCGTTAAAAGATGTCAAAAATATCTAACATATATGTATCATGAGTGGCATTGAGAAATATATCAAAAAAATAAATTTTCAAATTCAGGAATGTGAAGATGAAATAGACAATCTTCATGATAAAATATATGATAATGAGCGTAGATTGGATCTGTTACAATATAAAAAGAAATTATTGAAACTTTATCATAAAAAAATACATGAAATTGATGAAGATATAACATTGAAACAGTTATTGAATATTATCTGCAATGAGATAGAAAACAATAGATACGATGATGAATGTAATGTGTTGAAACAAACCAAAGTTGATAATGTCGAATATCTCAAACGTGAAAATAATATTTTTACACCTGTGAATACAACAAGTAATGCAAATTTGATTAATGAGACTTGGCTTTAAAAAAGGTTTAAAGAGATGTTACTATTTACAAGTATCCCAGAAATTTCTGAGATATTTATATCTTTGCATTCGCTATTCATTGGTAGCCAAAAATATTAATGTTTCTGGCTATTATCAACCATATTTAAACGCACTAAAATGACTTAAAAAAATAATCATACTATATAGTAATGGTAAAACAATCAAGGGGAAGACCTAAAAAGTATATGACCGATGAAGAAAAACGTATTATGGGACGTCTTTATTGTAAGAAGTATAATGACAATCCAGATAATAAATATCATTGTATTGAATGTAATAAATATTTTCATCCTGCAAGTAAATATAAACACAATAAAACTATGATTCATCAATTGAATTCACAAAAATACAACAACGAATAACACAAGGATATCATAAAAAGATAATCATATATGACCAATCATATATAACTATCTCAAATTATTTCCAAAATGATGCCAAAAAATAAACGCACTCTAAAAGGTACTTAAAGAATTATAATATAGTTATATATATATAGATAATGGAAGCATCAGACTTGACAAAATTTAGTAAGTCTCAACTAATCCAAATGATATTAAAAATACAGAATGCCAAACCAGCTCCTGAGGTTACAATGGTGGATAACAAAAAACAACGTAGGAGACCAATTCCAACACCAAGAAAAAGTGTTAAACAGATGGTGAATGAGTATGAAGACCATATTATTTTACCACCGACTGAGTTTAGAGATGACTATAAACCAGTGCCAGCACCTAGAACTAAAAAGTCAGTTGCAGAAAAACCAGTTCCTACTACAAGAACTAAAATAGAGCAAACAGACAAAGCTCTAAAAGGTTATACTAAATCCTATGAAATTAATATAAAAAATAACAAAGACCCACTGGTGCAACTGCAGAACACAAGAAAGGCTATTGAACATCATATTACAAATACACTAAAATCCATGAAAGGACTAAAATTTGTTGAAACACTCAAGGTAATATTTGCAAAAATATCAAATGGAGAAACAGTGTATAAAACTGCCTATTTCAACAGTCAAGTTCAAACAATCATAAACAACCTAGAGATTGCTGAATCACTACAAGTGTCAAAGCAAAACATATTAAACAAGATTGCAGTTTGGATTTCAGAGGGATCTGGTTGGACTGTCCAATCAGTGGAAAATCATTATATTAATGTTGTAAAATATCAACCAATGAGAGGCTCTTCATATATTCAACTACCCCAAGAACTCAGCAACAGTGCAAAAGGATTGATCAACCTACAAAATGAGGATAACGAATGCTTTAGGTGGTGTCACATCAGACATCTAAATCATCAAGATAAAGATCCTCAACGAATCAAGAAACTCGATAAGAAATACATCAACGAATTGGATTATTCAGGAATTGAATTCCCAGTCACCACCAAACAGTACAACAAGATTGAAAAACAAAATAAGATCAATATAAATGTGTTCGGTTATGAAGACAAACAACCATACCCAATTTATGTCTCAAAAGAAAAACATGAAGACCACATGAATCTTCTTCTGATAACAGAAAATGAAAACAAGCACTATGTCTTGATTAAAGATTTTAACAAATTAATGTTCAATCAAACCAAACACAAAGAAAGAAAACATTTCTGCATGTATTGTCTTCAATGCTTCAGCTCTAAAGAAGTATTAACTAATCATAAAAAAAACTGCATGCAAGTGAATGGCACACAAGCTATAAAAATGCCTGACAAAGATAATAATATACTAAAATTCAATAATTTCCATAAACAACTACCGGTACCATTTGTTATTTATGCAGATTTTGAAGCTATAACAGAAAAGATTCAGGGATGTAAACAAAATAATGATTCATCATACACTGAAGCATACCAGAAGCATACAGACTGTGGATATGGTTATAAAGTAGTTTGTTGTTATGATGATAAATATACGAAACCAATACAAATATATAGAGGTGAAAAGGCTGTGTACAAATTCATGGAAGCTATGCTTGATGAAGTCAAATATTGTAAGAAAGTCATGAAAAAATATTTCAACAAACCATTAAAAATGACTAAAGATGATGAAGAAGAATTTCAAAAAGCTAAAGAATGCCATATATGTGATCAAAAGTATACAGAGAAAGATATTAAAGTTAGAGATCATTGTCATATAACTGGTAAATACAGAGGCTCTGCTCACCAAGAATGTAATCTGAAACTCAGAGTGAATCCAGCAGAGATAAAAATTCCTGTTATATTCCACAATCTCAGAGGTTATGATAGTCATTTCATAATGCAAGAGATTGGTGAAATAGTCAAGAAGCATACATACAAAAATAAGAAAGGAGAAGACAAACAGATGAATATAAATGCTATACCAAACAATATGGAAAAGTATATGGCTTTCATGCTTGGTAATCATCTTACCTTCATTGATAGTTTCCAGTTTATGAGCTCTAGTTTAGAAAAACTAGTAAGCAATCTACCAAAAGAATCATTAAAATATACCTCTCAACAATTTAAAGGTGAAAAGCTTAATTTAATGTCACAAAAAGGAGTCTATCCATATGACTTCATGGACAGTTTTGATAAATTCAATAAAAAACTACCACCAAAAGAAGAATTTTACAGCATATTAAATGATATATGTATATCAGATGAAGACTATAAACATGCTCAAACTGTTTGGGAAACCTTCATGCTTAAAAATATGGGTGAGTACCATGATTTATATCTTAAATCTGACATCCTTCTGTTAGCTGATGTGTTTGAAAACTTTAGAAAGACCTGTCTGCAATACTACAAATTAGACCCATGTCATTATTTTACATCTCCAGGCTTGTCTTGGGATGCTATGCTAAAAATGACTAATATTAAATTAGAACTAATGACTGATATTGACATGTTTCAATTTATTGAAAAGGGGATGAGAGGTGGTATTTCTTATATAGCCAATAGGTATGGAAAAGCAAATAATAAATACATGAAATCATACAATGAGAAGGCGCCCTCAAAGTATATTATGTATCTTGATGCTAACAATCTCTATGGTTGGGCTATGTCACAATACCTACCAACTGGCAGTTTCAAATGGATGACAGAAAATCAGATTAAGAAGTTAGACTTAACTAAATATAAAGAAGATAGCAATAAAGGTTTAATACTAGAAGTTGACATGGAATATCCTGAAGAATTGCACAGCCTTCATAATGACTACCCATTAGGACCAGAGAAAGTTAAAGTGACTAATAATATGTTGTCTGGGTATTGCCAAAAGATAGCTACCAAATATAATATATCAACAGGTCTTGTACAAAAACTGATTCCAACTTTAAGAAACAAAGAAAAGTATGTTCTTCATTACAGAAACCTACAATTATACACTGATCTTGGTTTGAAAATAACAAAAGTTTATAGAGTACTAGAATTCAATCAGTCCGCATGGTTGAAGCAATATATTGATTTCAACACTCAGAAAAGAACTAATGCCAAAAATGCCTTTGAGAAAGATTTCTTCAAACTTATGAATAATTCAGTATTTGGAAAAACAATGGAAAATATCAGAAAGAGAATAGATGTTAGATTAGTAACTGATGAGAAGAAACTATTAAAAATGACTGCTAAACCTACATATGTAAGTAGCAAAATCTTCAATGAAAACCTTGTAGCCGTTCATAAGATCAAAGAAACACTAACCCTTAACAGGCCGGCATATGTGGGTATGTGTATCCTAGATCTTAGTAAGACATTAATGTATGATTTTCATTATAACTACATCAAAAAGAAGTATAATAAGGCTAGACTTCTATTTACTGATACAGATAGTTTAACTTATGAAATCGAAGCTGAAGATGTCTACTCAGACTTCTGGAATGATAAACATTTGTTTGATAACAGCGACTACCCGGAAAGCTCACCATATTTCGATAAAACTAATAAAAAAGTAATTGGTAAATTCAAAGATGAAGCTGCAGGAATTCCTATTTGCGAATTTGTTGGCCTACGATCAAAAATGTATAGCTATATGAAAGACAACCAATCAGGAGGTAAGACTGCTAAAGGAATTAAAAAGAATATTATCAAAAATGATATCAAACATGAAAACTATAAAAATACGCTATTTGAGAAAAAACAGATGCATCATAGAATGAAAACAATCAGAAGTCAAAAACATCAATTAGGAAGTTATGAAATCAATAAAGTATCACTCAGTTGTTTTGATGACAAAAGATATCTGCAAGAAGATGGAATCAGCAGTTATGCATATGGCCATTATGCAATTATTAATTAAATCCAATGAGACTATGTCAAGGTATTCCAAAAATATATTCCAAAAGTTAGAAACCATTATCTATATTCCAGAAATACGAGCGCAAATTTATAGACACCAATATATGGAAACCATTATATATTCCCGAAATACGAGCGCAATTTTATAGACACCAATATATGAAACCATTATATATTCCCGAAATACGAGCGCAAATTATATATTCCCGAAATACGAGCGCAAATTAGATATAAACCATTATATGGAGGCCATTATATGGCTGTAGTATCGGGGTTGGGTTTGGTAACAGCGCATTTTGCAAAAATGCGCTGGTACCCCCAACCCCTATACTACTGTTTCCGTAGCTTAGTTCTTCCTGGCCTTTACTTCCACTGATTGTATTTAAGTTCTTTAACCTCTTGCTGTTGTCTTTTCCTTCATAATGTTTTGTTATTCCTTCTGCTCTTTCTTTCTTTTCTTCTTCTTGCTGTTGTGCTTAACCTTGTTGTTGTTGTCCTGTTTTTCTTTTCTTTCTTTCTTTCTTTCTTTCTTTCTCCGTCGTCGTCATCATCATCATCATCATCATCATCATTATTTTATTCTTCTTCCATTATACACAACGAAATGCTCACCAATTTTACGTCATCAGCGCTAAACACGAGTTTCTACGTCCGGCTTGCAAGGTTAATTCGAACCGATTCGCTTACCAATCACAAGGCGCAAAATTCAACAGTATAACAACATATATACCTATGTGAAATAACAAGTCTTATTTCTTCGCTGCCGTTATAGATTCCTGCGAAATAACAGAATCACTTCTATATCAAAAGACACATTTGCTTCCCTCACGAGACTTAAATATCTGTAAGAATATGATCTTGAATGATTTGTGCACAGCTTGTGCAGCCGAGTGTGCACAGATTATGGAACAGGTTGTGCAACCGATTGTGCACAGTCAGATTATGCAACAGATTGTGCACAGTCAGATTATGCAACAGATTGTGCACAGTCAGATTATGCAACAGATTGTGCACAGTCAGGTTATGCAACAGATTGTGCACAGTCAGATTATGCAACAGATTGTGCACAGATCACGGTGGAACAGGTTGTGCAACCGATTGTGCACAGTCAGATTATGCAACAGATTGTGCACAGATCGTGCAACCAATTGCTTAACGTTAAACAATGTACATGAAATTGTCTTAACAAGAACATCAAATAATATTCTTTTTGTTGTTATGTTGTCATAATTTCCTCTGACCAAATACGATTTTAATTTTAACAAAGACGAAGTATGGCAAATTTTGCTCTTGTTTATGCTGTGATGAAAAAAGTAAGAAAAGGAAGTACTTGCTCCCACTTTTGGCAAACAAATTTGCGACACATTTGGTCTCTGTTGTTGTTCGTTTCCACAAAAGTAGATAATGTAGTAATCAGCGGCTTCCTTTAGAGGTCAACTCTTTTCAAATGACCAATCCAGTCAAGCCTAATCAAATACCCCTGGCCGGCAACCCGGGGTTGGGGGACTATGAGGTTAAGCCGTTCAGTTGGTTATAGTAATTTGCAATGATTCAAACAAACTTCATTTTATTCATATAACATTTAGATTTCTCAGCGCCAACCAAATACAGGTCATTCCATACCGCGCTTTCTATAACCTGCAAAGGCTCGAGATAATGTGAGTGAAATATATACAATAGTTAGGGTAAACTAGAAAAATAGCAAAAATATAATTATGGCAACATTTAGCACGGAGGACTTGCAGGAGAAAATGTTTCCTAACCCTTACCCTAACCCTAACCCCTAACCCTAACCCAAACCTCTTATTTCATTCGTTCTCTTTAACAATATACTGTATTTTTATCAGGGCTAGGGACATTGTTTAGCTCTTTTGTCTATTGTTTTCTCAACCAATAGTGTCGCCGCTTCAGTGAGTTACTGTTTGCTTCCAAAATTCCGTCAAAAGCAACCCTGATGTTACAATAATATAATGTTTGCTACCGTGGAAAGGTTCCTTGGAAAGTATTTTTCTTTATACTCTGTACACTTCGGATTGTTCTCATATTCTATTTGTCCGACGACAACGGCCACCGGAGAGATCGAGAAAGAAGCAGCTACCCAAATTTGCGGCCCCTTGGGGTTCAGTTGCTTATTGCGAAAGTAACGGGGCCGTTATTTTTGAATACTACGGTAAATGATTTGTAGATCAATCCGGAACTCGCGTTCTTCCAAGGGATGTGAAGAGAGATTCATTTTGTTGGTATTCTTTTTTTATCTTTATAGAATGCTGACGGATAACCCCACTAAAACGATCGAACCAGAGGCATTTAAACTTGGCAGACCTAACTTACTAACTATGTAAGTTTATCTAGAAAAATGTGCTAAAAACTGGAGAACAGCGGTTGTTTGTTTTTAAACAAATATGCTCCACATAAGAACGATAGCAAACTTCATTATTCTGCGGCATTGGCTCTTTCCCACATAGAATATCTCTGGTTTCAAGAATAGAGGAGGAGCTGATGGTTAATAATTCTATTTCATTATAAAATTAAAGAAAATCCATTTGCGTCAAATAAATTTTAGGAAATGTTCGTGCTTAACCAATCAGAATAGCGGAAGACAATAGCTAATAATTTTGCTTTTTTGATGAAGTTCCCCAAATACAATATCTTTTAAAACTTGCATGTTGTGCGATTGGGTCTCAAATTACTTGAAATCTTAAAAAAATTAGACAAAATGCACCTTGAATCCTAACTTTTTAGCGGTTTTTGAGTCTAGGCCAATGAGATCACCAGTTGTAACAATGAAAAAAAGTTGACATTCCATCGTGCATGGCCGTTGGCGCTATCCCTCTTATGCGGATCATTACTTAATATGGTGCGCATTTAGACGTCACAGAGACGGCTTTAACACAGTACTGCGATTAATGGGAAACGGAAGTCTACTTACCGAGACGTCCGCAAATTAAACGCCTGTAAATTATATTTTGCGGGAAAAGCCATACTCTCGATTCTGAATACTCAACAGCTGCCATTTCACAATGCCCCGTTGGCACACGGTTAAGCCCAAATCATACCGTCCAGAAGGACGTCGGACACCTTATTGAGACTTATATAACGGAGTGACTGGTTCGCTTTCAGTTGAGGTTAGGGGGTTTATTCCTCGCGAAGCGAGGTTTATAAATTTGTCGGCCTTTGGGAGCTAAGCCACGCGAATTCGAGCGAAAAATATATGTATATGTATATATACTTGATGGTGTCCGGCAGTTGCCTGGCAACAAAAATC
Source organism: Dendrophyllia cribrosa (assembly GCA_024195265.1). Classification (NCBI taxonomy): domain Eukaryota; kingdom Metazoa; phylum Cnidaria; class Anthozoa; order Scleractinia; family Dendrophylliidae; genus Dendrophyllia; species Dendrophyllia cribrosa. The sequence goes on from JAJLRJ010000010.1 coordinate 26,483,687, forward strand.
GCGACCGCTGACAACGGCGCACTCTCATGTTTATTCATGGCGGCCGGTCGGCGGCCGGACTGATGGCTATACCCGTTTACTCATCTTCTGTGAAAAGATGTTTACTCTCGGTGAAACACGACCAATTTCTGATGCAAATGAGAAAGAACAGCAAACACAACAACGCTGAATTCAACAAGTGACTGGAAATCCTTGCCCGAGACAATTAACCACCGAAACTTCGCTGGAGCGAGAACGGCGACTTGAAATTCAGCGCGATCGAGCAACGAAGAAACAACGAGACCATCTATTACAAAGACTTCGAACAGCCTAGGCACACCGTTTGAGTAGGTTCAAACGCCTTGACAAAATGCTGCCATTAGAATTCTGAACGAAATCGATCAGGAGAGGCGACACCGACTGGAAGTGTTGGACAAAATGATTCTGTTTATAGACGCAACGAGAGGCGGCAAGAATTACGTACACGATCAGACAGCTAAATACTCGTGACGAATATCTTTCATACGGTAGGGAAAAGCAAACACGGATTACAGGAAAGGCTCAGAGAATAAAAACGATTAAGAAATCTAGCTCAAATCACCGCACTTTAATCCGCTCTCCAATGCTCTTCAATTCAAACAACCTACATTTAAAGGCAAGTAAGCTTAAGCTTATATACAACCCTCTATAAATTATTCTTTAATCTACCTTTTGCAAAAAACAAGATTTAAAGTAGCTAAACAACTTACAGAAAGATGATAGGAGGATATTTTTTCAACATGATATATTAGTACTCAAACACTGGAAACTATTCTCTAAGTACATACTGTGAATTGATGTTAGTATTGAAATTCTCATTAAGGTCACTAAGGAACTTTGATATAAGCTTAAATGACATGACATTGTATGACAATGCTACATTTAATTACTATTATCTATGGTATGTTAGAATGTGTTACTATTCTATGTTACTGTAGTCTCATTGCTGTTTTTGAGTAAGATTAAATTATTATTTTTACTACAACTGTACCACCATTAAGTTGTTATTTTTTGTGCAACATCACTCTTCAGCAACAGTAAACTCCTGCGATCTCAACCATTCAAGCAAATAATGAATTGGGTTAGCAATTATTTGATGCGCAGTATATAGAACAAAAACTACAGCAGTATCTAAAGGGAACAGGTTAATTTGGGAGATAGCACTCACAAGCTTCTAAAATGGAATTTAATCAAGACAGCAGGAGTTAGCTGTATTCCTGATAAGCAAACTCTCACCCAATCAAAATAAACAGAACACCACTGCATATTGTCCTGGACCCATGTCCACAACAGTACTATAAATCCACTGACAAAAATTAATGAAGATAGGTGGGACCGGGGGGGGGGGAAGGAAGGGCCTGAGGATCTTTTGATACCCAGCCCCATAGCAGTTACAGCGACCCACAACTCATAACCCAAAACTGACCAGTACCAGCTCCCATTTATTTTATTTTAGGAACACAGGGTACTAAGTACAAGTTAAATGTAAGCGACTAGGAACGAAAATGTTTCAACTTTAAATTTCAGGGCCATTGCTGGCATGCAACTCGACCTCTCTAGTCAAATCAGAAATTCCATCTCTCCCTCCCACATTGCTGAAATCTTGCAGTGCATCCTCCCCCGAGCTTCGCGAGGTTCTGCGAGACACATATTTCTAGTATAGTTAAATTTAGGACTAAGCAACCCGAGAAGCTAGGTGGTACAATGGTACGGTAGGCTATGTAAGCCTTAGCCTAGCTGAGGTTACAGGTTCAATCCTGAGTGGGGATTTTAAATGTTCTTTTTTACACTTAAAAATTTATTGAAAATAAAATTCTAAGTGTTGACATTACGTTATATAAGTCTCAATAAGGTGTCCGACGTCCTTCTGGACGGTATGATTTAGGCACAACCTTGGCACACTCCGATGAGTTCCGATGACGTCACAATGAACGTTTGCAGTCGTCTCGAGAAACGAGCCTCGCACACTTGGTTTTGGATGTTGATGGCTTAAATGCTGATCATTCATCATAATAGACCAATTTACAGTTGTCTACTTAGTAACCTGGCCTTTGTGTGGAAATGAGGCTGAAGTTGATCTTGTTTTGATAGAAACCTTGCTTCTCTTCATATGCAAATCATGTTGTTCTTATGCTAACTAACGTGATTTACATATGAAAAGCAGGGCTGGAAGGTTTGTATTAAAACAAAGTCAACTCAAGCCTCACTTTCACTCAAAGGCCAGGGTACTAAACACACAACTGTAAAATGGGTTAACACTTATTTCCATCTGTCAAACTGACGTTTGACACATTATGAGGTTTACACAATGTAGCATTCTTCATCGTTGTATTACTGACGTATACGGGAACAAAACCCGATTTATTACTCAGAAAACCGAGAGAACAGAGCTCCGGTTAAGCAAAGAAGAACGTTTTGGGGTTTTGCATTGATCTACAGTGTTTAGGGTTAAGGACTGATTTGAAAACGGTTAGCTTTCATTTATTGTTATGGGTAACTCTACAAATATGTTAAAAATTACAGCTTCCGGCAGTAGTCCTCGTTGGTACAGTGGATATGGATATCAGTTATGAAGCGAACGACTCGGGTTCGATGCATACACTATAATCTAATCTTTTTTCTAATTTTACTCTAAAGTGTGAAATAGGTTTTACTTCTTGTAACTTTAAGTGAAAAGGAAAAGTCAGTTTGACAGATGAAAATAAGTGTTAACCTGTAAAATGGTCTATTAGGCCTTTATCACACGTCGGCCATGTTGACTCCCCGGAGAATAAAATGCTTTGTTTTTGCCCGCCTAATCTCGTTTTCAACTTTTTCACTGCGAGGCTCTAGCGGCGTAAATCTTTTGTTTTTATACAAAATGGCGGGGCGTGATAAAGGCCTATTGGAATAGGAGGAGTACATGCATGAAGTGGTCATGATCATGGATCAATTCTTCAATAGACAATAATTGTTGTGGTATAAACTTATTAGAGGGGCTAAACAAGTTATATTTTCGCGCTTTCTGTTGCAAGACATCTCTTTACTTTCCACCTAAATGAAAGAAAATTACTTAAATAAGTAAAAACCAGTGAATTAGAATTGATAAGTAAATACATATATTTGCTGAAGAAAATATTACTTTATACATGGCTGATATGAGTGATTTTCCCATTTTATGATATTTTTGAACAGATATTTGTTACGGATGAATCTGAGGACATTGAACATTAATTCCTTCGCTGGTCTCCGTGGTCGAGACTCTCAACTGTGACGTATCACACTAATAAATATATTAATAATTTAAAATAATTGAGTATATCTGAATAGATAAATATAGATAATGATTTACGCTGCGATGATAAATGTCGAGTTCAAACTTCAAGTTCGAACTTTTTAGTGCTATTTTTATCAATTATATCTAAATTCGTAAATTTTTATAGTTTTGTAAATTAGAGTAGTTTTATAGAGGGCCACAAGTTTATTAGCTTTGCTATTTAGTGCAACCCTCTTTTAATAAAGACTTTACTTACTTGCTTACTTAACATGACCCTCAGCGCAAATTTCCGTAACATATCGGGAAATTCTGGGGGAAGGCCTTTGTTAGCTAGTGTAACCAGGGGGAAGGGGTGGGGTACTAAATAAAGTTTTATACGGGAAAGCTCCGCCCCAAGATTCAAACCCTTACCCCTATGATTTTACCAAAACGGCATCCTAAATCTTGGCGCTGACCCCTTTGTTTTCCGAGACAGACGAATGCTAACAACAACAACCCTTTTCATATACCTATATCTTTGTATATTAAAACAAAAATTGCACTCCTTTCTTATACCTTAAACATAAACCAAAAACAGCAGATTAGTTTACACGCCGTTATAAGGTACAACCGGATTATTGTGTTTGACAAAGGAAAACGCATATTAATCCGTGTGTGTCCTGTGAACGCAATCGAAACGCTTCAAGGATTTTTCGTTGGTTTGTCTTCCATTTCGTGACAGTATCTTTTGGCGATACTAAAAGACCCTTTTAATGCGAAAATTGCAAAGAATTCAAAATTCTTTGTATGGAATAAAACACTGCCAAAAATTAAGCGTCCTTAAAATTACTGCATCACTTGCACATCACGGTTGCTTTCACCGGATATTAGTTCGGGCTCCCAGTAGACCTCCCCTTCGGCCCCCCCCCCAAAAAAAAAGAAAAGAAAAGAAAAACACAACCGTCGATGCATCTAGGTATTACGCCATAAGTCATACAGCCAGTACTTTAAGAATCCTAATATTTTGCTTTCTAGGGAGATACAGAATAGAACACTTGGAACATTGAAATATCACTCTGCAACCAAGACATGCATAATATATTTGTGAGTACCAACGTTCGAAAATGTGCCTGTCCCGAAGTGTCTGCCGATTTCACAGGGTCCCAAAGGAATTTAGGGCCTCAGAGCCCCGGGCCTAAAGAAAGCGGACTCCAGGGTTCCAGGCTCGGAAAAAGAGGACTCTTGGGGTCCAAGGTAAAAAAAAACGCGCGACTCCAGGGCTCCCAGGCTAGAAAAAAACAAAAACAAACAAGCGGCCCTTTTTTAGGGCTCAGGGTTCCAGATATTGTCCAGAGGAAACAAATCCTTGGGTTCCGGGGACTCCAAAAAAAAAAAACAATCAGGGCTTTTCAAGGCTCCAGGGACCCCACCTTTTGGTACCCTGTTTTCAATACCATCCAAGTTTGTCTCTTAGGAAAAAACTAAAATCATAGGCATTTCTTTATTGCATCGGTTGCAGTTTAAATGTTTTTTGTTTTTGTTTTGGGAAGGGGTCACCTTGATGTCTTCAAGCATACCCCAAAAATGACCCCTGAAAGGAGACAATTGTTCCGGGCGTGCGCGTTACTAAAATGAACTATTGTCCATGCGCAGTTCAGCTCGAACGGCCTGGGCGCTAGTCCGCACAAGTCACTGTTTAAAGTCTAATGTATTGCCAATACACTGTCAATTTACCAAACGTTTTAAAAGTTTACCAAAAAAGTTCTAAGAGTTTAAAAACTGTGAACTGCAAAATTGTCGGCGCCATTTGCCAACATAATTTTGATGAGGCGCAAAGATTTTTGGTCCGTTTTCAACGGAAAAAAGGTTATCATTTTGAGAAAAATTAAAAGATAGTAACGTCAACTATTTTTTTTATACATCCTTGCGCCCATATTTCCATTTAATATTAAATAAAATCCCACTAAATAAAACGAAAAACGCCTCGGACGTTTGACCGCAGTGGTCACCAACAGAAGCCAAAATGGGCTCAGTCGAAGCATATTGCACTGGAAATATGGCAAAATGACAGGGTTTTTTTCGCTCCAACTAAATCATATTTCCCACCAAAATGTTCAATAGATCCCAGTCTCTTCAAAACCGAATGTGGATGTTGACATTACGCCTATTAAAATGAATTATACCGCTAAAAACGATGACCGCGTGGTTGAACTCCATACAAGCCTTTACGTGACATTGGTCACTTCAAGGTGAAAATGACGGGACCTGTTTTTAAGTTATTAAAATATTTTAACGTTTCCAGATAGGATAATAACCAAGTTACTGGAATCCGAGTGTGGATTTCTGAAAAGTAATTCAAAAATGGGCGTTTTCGATGTGATTTTAACAGTCAAATTGGGGATCTGCGGAGGAGTTAAAAAATGTCATCCAATTTTTTGCCATGACAAAAGCTCCTAAATTTTTAACGAACTTTTATACTACTTTTGTTAACCTGATTTTGTTTATCCACCAAAACATAAAGCAACTCGTAACATTTAAATTGAACGAACGGGTGGTTTTGGATTAACATTTAGATAATAATATAATAACAAGAGGCTGCAAGCAGCCTATACTCATGCGCATGCGTAAGAAAGTTTTATGATATATTTTAAACATAAGAAGATGTCCGACATGGAGAAGAGTTACTCCTTTCATTCAGTCATTATTCCTGCAAACCACGTTGTCTACTATTGAATGTTTTGTAAATGACGGTTGTACCACAATGAAGCCAGTGATTCTTCTAAGTCTTATATATACCAAACGTGAACTTTAGTAATGTAAGTAGGGTTGTAGGAGATGCTGTCGTGACGCTTCAGTAACGCTGTTTTACCGGAAGTGGGAGTAACCGGAAGTCACTAAACAGGAAGTCTATGAACCGGAAGTGCACAATTTAAAATATGCGTGCATAAATTTGCATGCAAAATCGTGACACAAAAAAAAAGAATAAAAAGAATAAAAATAAAAATAAGAAAAACAGAGCCCATTTTATAACTCATGCCGCTACGCGCATGAGTAATAAGATGACATCGAAACGTCATCTATAGTTTTGCTTATTTTTATTATTAAATTGTAATAATAATAATAATAATTAAAATAATATAATATGATAATAATAATGGTAATAAAAGCTGAATTTAAAGAGCCCGCAGTCCCTAGTGCGCATGTTTGGACTTTGCATTTTTTGTTTTGATTTTGACAATACATTACATTCTGTGACTACTTACATGACGGAAATTTCAAGTTTTATCAGAAGCTGTATGTTCACCATTATGAATGGAAAAGTTTGCGAAAGTAAGCTTCTATTCTACTGTCGATTAATTCAAAAGAAGCGGTGCTGTAGCAGTTAATAGATCGTGTAGGGTAACATAACATCACCAGCAGCACATTCAAAGGATGCTTTCTGCAGTGAAGTTGGAAGGTAAACTGACATTCCACTGCGTGAGTCTCATAAAACATTGCATGCGTAGAAAGGACTGCAGGGAACCATTACAGTGGACAATAAAATCTATCAGCAGTGATAAAATCTACTAAAATAGGCCGTTATCACGCCCCGCCATTTTGTATAAAAACAAAAGATTTTTGCCCGCCCAACCTCGTTTTCAACTTTTTCTCTGCGAGGCTGGACGGGCAAAAAACAAAACATTTTATTCTCCGGGGAGTCAACATGGCTGCCGCGTGATAAAGGCCTATTAAGACTCTCTTTTATCTCGTTTAGGAATCCCCTCAGTTCCGACGCACAAGCTGTCAAAATTACTTCCCCGGGAACAAAAGGAAGTGTCGCCTTTGCTTTGGCTCTCATGGCATCGGGATTCAGTCGAAAACCTGACAATAACACGGATTATCACATATATCTACCATGTCCAGTGGGAACATTTTCTAACTCTACTTCGAGAGGAAGGCAAGGATGTACACCGTGCCCTCCAGGTATTTTCTACCCTTTTTACTGCCAGAGTCAGTTATGGAGACATGCAGTGTACTTCTAACTTTTGAGTCAGTCGACGAAATGTAATACGAATTAATAATTGTAACAATCTTAAACAAGCTCCTGGACATAATCATGAAAACACGATATATCAGCAGGGACGCTGTCCCTTTAGGAGAAGGAGATTCCAAGTCATTCTTTTTCCGTTTTTTTGTTGTATCGTCAGGTGGTTTTTACTCTGACGACGTTGGACACGTTGCCGAAAACTGCAAGAAATGCCCGGATGGTTCCTTTGTTGCATTTGATAAAGCTCCAGGAACACAAGTTCAAGATTGCAAGTCTTGTCCTCAAGGTAATCATACTAAAGCTCTTTTACCCTTTATTCTGGATCGCATGAGGTATAGCTCTTTTTCACTGTTTTTGTACCCAAAATTCGCAGAATCCCCAGTGACCTGACATATCGCGGATTTCACTTTCTTCAATTTCAGATTCACGATTCACCTAGTGATAGGACTTGAATATCGTGAATCCTGTTTTTGGTTAAGAAGATTAATTCCATACGTGTATACAGCTATAATATAGTAAATTGTTCAAACAAGAATGTTTACCCCAAATGTGTAACTTTGTTGGAATTTTAAACGTTAAAACATCTCCACAGGAACAGATACGGATTTCTTTGCTGGATACCGTGCTTGCAAATGCTTGGAGGGATTTTATAGAACGGACATGTTCAGCGAATGTCGAAAATGCGGACAAGGTGGACGGAAATGCCAAGATGATTACGCTTCATTGAAATCTGGTTATTGGTGGGCTTGGCGAAACGAGACACACATACATCGCTACAGAACTTTTATCAGAAATTTGTTAGCATCTGTACCAGAACTGGGCTTTGATGATGTGAAATACCCTTACACGATCCCAACTCCGTATATGTGTCCCAGGAAAGAGTCCTGCAAAGGTGGTTTGGAATCTCCATGTGAAAAAGGGTATGAAGGTCCTCTCTGTGCAGTCTGCAGTGAAGGATATTACAAGCAATTGCAAACATGCAAGCAGTGTCCATTAAAGAAGTGGATGGTATTGCACTTGTCGATCGTAGGAGGTGTTTTATTTATAATAGTGGTATTTTTGGTGTGGTCAAGTAAACGAAAAGTTAAGAAAGACCAAGGACGCGCTTTCTTAGACACGTTTTTTTCCAAACTGAAGATTGTAATTGGCTTTTACCAAGTCACTTACGGTCTACTGGAAGCGTTTTCATTTATACAATGGCCAGATTCGTTGGAAGTTATCGGAAGGTATTCAGAAATACTTCAGATGAACATATTTCAGATTGCACCCATTCAATGTCTTATCTCGGGATTGCACGTGGATGCCTTTGCAAATTTGTTTGCAATGATGGCAATAAATGCTGCTGTTATCTGCATTTCCGTTGTCTTTTACTTTGTGCGTAAAGTGATGATCTCGCTGAATCAAAACCTGAATGTGAAAGAAAAGATAAGTAAAATTTCACAGACAAAAGAACTTATGTACAGAAATTTGTTTTTCATCCTGTACGTGACCTATCTTAGCACCTGTTTTAAGACAGCAAGTGTTCTGCCCCTCGCTTGCCGCGACCTTTGCCGAGATGAAAAGGAAGAATTTTGTTTTAAGTACATGAAGGCAGACTACAATATTCGATGCCAAGGTTCAAAGTACAACCAAATGGTTATTGCGGCGTACATTTCTACAGCCTACATCTTCGTTCTACCTGCTGCCTCGTTCATCGTCCTTTGGAGGCAAAGAAAAGTGATATTAGCTGCAGAAAAGATAACGACATCCCAGAAACCAGGCCCCAGCATGGAAATAATCACAGGTTTGCGTTTCCTTTTTGAAAACTACAAAGCTCCATCGTGGTATTGGGAACTGGTTGAAATGTGCCGTAAAGTTATCCTAACATCTGGTTTAATACTTGTGGGACAGGAAAGTAGGTCCTACATTGGCTTAGCATGGGTGATCGCTGGGATGTATGGAGTGGTATTTTCCTCTGTCAGTCCCATACAAGACGCTGTAGAAAACAGATTGATGGTTACATCCATTGCAGTTACCGTTGTTAACTTAGGTATTGGGGCTGTAAGCAGGATTCCCGCAGAGAACATACCAGGCTCTAGCGCCTCTTACACTGATGCAATGTTATTCAAGATAATGGTGATTGGAGCAAATACTATGGTGATCGGTCTTCTTGTTGGTAAGATAACGCAGCGTAATAAGTAAAGTTATATTTGAAGGTAAAGTCGCACACGACCTACAATGCTGGCCAGAATGTTTGGGACACTTTTCATTTTTCCCATTAAAACTTCAATAAAATATACTCCCCCATCCTTCCTGAACAAAGTTGAGTGTACAAAGAGAAGAGCTTATTTGAAGCGAACAGTACGAAATGGACCGAAGTACGTGATTAGAATCAACTTTTCAAATCAGGAACGTATTTTTCGTAATGTACAGAAAAGGACTTTAACAACATTGTTTAGGGGATGTGTATGTGGGGTTGGGGCCCGGGGGGGGGGGGGGGGGGTACTCCCTTATATAAGCTATATAGGTATGTACGGCCCTAAAGGGTATGGTTCTAAAGCCGTTTTGGTCTGAAATAGGGTATAGATTTTGACCATTTTGGTCTGAAATAGGGTATGGTTTGTGCACTCTGGTCTGGAATTGGGTATGGTTTTTAGCAGAAGCTACTTTTTTCATTCTTTGAGAAATGCGGTTTGTTTAACATCGGGAAATAGAAGCCCTTCTCAAATGTTTACGCAAACGGAAGTACTTCCTGGTCTGAAATGGGATATCGAATTTTTGGTCAGGTCTGAAATAGGGTAGGGAAAATCGCATATTTTGGTCTGAAATAGGTTAAGGGTTTTAAGAAGCGTGCCGCACACCCCCACCCAAATTTTCGGGGAGGGGGTGGGAGGACCAAAACATTCTGGCCAATATGGTAACTATAGACAGCCCACAAGGCCACAGCTTAACCTTGTTTCAGTGGCAAATATCAACTACAATCGCGGCCAAAACCTGCTGAGACCAATTCGTTTTTCTTTATACTTTTCACTGGTTTTAAGACGTATAACTTACTCGCTTGAAAATCATGCACTCCCCCCACTCCCCACCCTCCCCCTCCCCTCACCCAATGTTGTCTCTTTGTCTGCAGAAATGTTTGTAGAGGAAAACCTACCGCAAACAACATTGCATTGAGGGGGGGGGGGGGAGGGAGGGGTGCGAAATATGTTCCCTTGGTGAACGCACTGTGAAATTTGAGCAAGTGTCTCAACAGTTTTGGCCGAGATTGTAGGTGTTTAACTACACCTTCCTGGAAGGGTTGCTGCAGTCTTTTTTATAAGAACCCTTTTTAACTCGCGAATAAGCGCATGCATAATGAACGGGTTATTGGTAACGGTGACTGATTCACTCACATACTCACCCCTTCCATCAGCTGTAAACTTAGTGACGTAATGCTTTGTTACGATTGCATTTCATAACAAGAACAGCGTAAATCCAGCGACAACAATAACTAATTTGTTGTAAACGAATATAAACAACAAGAAGCTTAAAGATGTTTCGCATTTGGAGTCTTTAATGCAACATTTAAATCGATCTAAAAGGATTTTTCAACCGAGACACGCGTTTTGATGCGTATCTACCTTGAAGTAATTAAATTTGACACTCGGAAGGCCCGAGGTTTAAGTCTCGTTCAGGACCTTTTTTTTTTGTTCTATTTTTCTTTCTTCTTCGGACTGAACATTATGAAAGTGATGTGCTGTATTTTTCTTTTTGCGTTTGTCAAAAATCCTTACGTTTAATTTTGAAGAAATATTGAACCGTGTCAGTGTGAAAAACTTAGCTTACCTCAATATTGCGTTACGTTACGCGTTAGCATTTCTTATTCACGGGTTGGCTCTTAGGAGCCTTTGATTATTTATCTCGCGAATACGCGAAGCGTTGAACGAGCCTTTGATTTATAAGGCTGAGATTGGGCAACATTTTAAGAACGTGCTGAGGACAAACCCAGGCTGAGATTTTGTTAAGAATTTCTTTATTTTGTCCTGTTATTTTTGCATTGAACTAACTAAGAATAAAATATGTATAGTTGTTCAGTTTCTTTTTCATCAATTCCTCAACTTTAGGTCCTATTCTAGATTTCTATACATCCCTTAACTCCCGTTTGTTTCTAGTTCAATATGCAGTGCACCTTTTCCAGTACCTGAAGGAATGGCGCAAAAACCCACAGTGCTCGTTTTCTTGCTGCCTGGCTGTGATTCTACCTCTGAGCGATATGCAAGGGGATATTACTGGCCAGATTGGTGGAACAAATAACCTAAATGACTCGATTCGAGTAAGTCAAGTAGAGATGCCTGCTATGAGGTCTTCCGTTGACTCAAGTGTCGGGAATACTAGCGAAACAATCAAATATTGTGGCAACAACAAAATGGATGACATCTGTGAAAACGCCGAGTGCAGAAACAACAAATGTCATCAAGGAACACAAACAGAGCTGGTTGCTGTTTCAACGACTGATATTGTCAGGCAGGTGCACGAGGAGAAGCATTGGAGAGAGGAGAAACCTTTGTAAGTACCATCAGAAGCTTATCACGTTATGAGCTTCTGGTACCATACACAAGTATCACAGATTTTTAAGAAATAACCGGTTGACCCAACCTTTTCAGAGCTTGATAAAACCTGGTAACCCTGGTAAAGCAGGCTTATCGAGAAAAGCCGGGTTAACCGGGCTTGTTTCATCGTGCTTACTGTCAGATGTTTCAAGCAACCAATTATGTTAAAATGTTTGGGTAAAGGTGAAGTAATGCAGGCAACAAAATCGTGCAACTTGTCGCGCGACAATGTTGCGTTTCAGGTTGCAGCCCTGATGTTGCGCGTATTACCACCTACGCGCGCAACTTGTCGCGCGACAATGTTGCGTCTCAGGTTGTAGCCTGTAGAATGAAGCAAACTTTTCCACAGATTTTAGGCATGATTCAACAAATTGAAAACTATGTTTGTTAGAAAAGCACTCTCTTACAAAAACATTATTCGAAAAAAAGTGGAATGGCTTGCTTGGTTTTATAAACGGCCTTACTTTACCGAGTTTTTCCTCATCTTCCTAGAATGTAAACATGTTTAACTACTGTGAATGTTTAATCTGAGTTGTAAGCAAGCTAAGATAGTAAGCCACTATCTCTTCTGTCCGTGCCCTTTTCCCTTTGTTTTTTTTTTATTGTCTTTTTTTTATATTTTTTCTTACAACAACTATATTTACTAATTTAAGGACAACTGATGTATTAATTTACTTATTAATTTATTGTAATTAGTGTTAAGTATTGTACGTATTGTAAGTTATGTCATTAATCGTTTTGCAAGTAGTAGTTTTAAGTTTTTAAGTTTAAGTAAAAATAGTTTTTAGTTTTAAGTTTTATTCAATACTGCTGATCCTGATCGACACCAAGGTCCGGCTTCACTTCGCCGTGCTGTTTGTCCAAGTGGTCCTTGCTTTATTTGAGAGTTATCTATAAATTATTCACCTGCCTTCTTGAACAGTCACTTTAAAAAGAAGCTAAACCTCTTTTGACGAGATTCTATCTTTTTCGTTTATTTATTTTGTTTGTATATCTAATTGCAGTGATGTTTTTATACCTTTTGGGATTTATCTTTTTACACTTACATTTAGTTTTATGCATTGAATTGTTATGCACTTTTTTCAACTGCATTGTTTTCGAAATGAAAAATCTCGCTTTTCCCCAGGTCAAGGCAGTCAATCCCAGATGACTTCCTTTCTCCCAAAGTCTGAAAAAGAAACGGAGAGAGCGAGGCCGGACAAGATTGTAATAAAGAGATATGAAATCGCCTTTCATTAAGACTGTGAAACGGATATGTTAACGAAACCAGTGTTTTACTTGTACTTATATTACAATGTTTGTTAACTTTTAATATAAAAAGTTTGTATATCTTAAGCATTTATAGTATACACATATTTATTCATTTTGCTTAAGTCCCTATGATTTCACTATCCCTATTCAGACTGGCCAGGGAGTAGGGGGCGAAAAGTGCCCGCGATTTTGAACGTTTATACCTTTAAAAGCATTTAACTAATACCCGCAAAACTTTAAAATCGGAAATTTATCTGAGAACATTTTCATGTGACAAGTGTTTGTTCATGACATGAGAAGTTTCCATGGCACTCATATTTTGAAAGGTTTGAATTTTCTGATTAAATTAACATTTAAAGGAAAAAAATTAACCTTCTTTATAATTAAAGATTTTTTTTTTTATTTCTATTGCACGGTGGCAATCCACTGATGTCTGATCCAATATGGCGGTCATTCAGAATTATGACGCAATTTCCGCGTTATATGACGTCATCGCCTTAACTTAGATAGATAACTTACATTATCGAAGACCCGAAACCTAAATCGAGGTATGACTTTATCGAACAATGTTATCAAAATTTCGCTTTTTGATCGCGACCCGGCAAGTTAATTATGTAGGAATAAGATTAATGAAGTCGTACGTTTCTGTAAACTAAAAATATTGACCGATGCCAATGTGTTTTCCTTGTTAAGCCCTATTTTGTCATCCCGTTTGTGTTATTTTATTATTAGGCGACTAAGGCGACGGGGAATATGGCGAAGGGAATATATAATCCTTTGTATTGCTATTGTATCAACTATTGTTTTCAGCCCCGCCTCTCCCCTGTTACAATCAAAGCCACACCCAGCTTTTCAGACACTGTAATGAACGGGGTTATGTGATATATTCCCCTGAAAAGAACAAAGAAAGCCGAGCTAGGTGAAAAATAAGTTAACTTATTAACAGTTATACACCTTATTCCAAAATGGCGGCCAATAGCCCAATTTCGATATATTAAAATTCAACTTAAAACAAAAGACATCACTACGAGGCTTAGGGGAATAAACCACATAAATCTCTACTATCATTCCCCTAAGCCTCGTGGTGATGTCTTTTGTTTTAAGTTGAATTTTAATATATCGAAATTGGTCTATTTATTATTCTTTTATATGCATGTTAATTAGCCCTCCTGGCCTCATTTTCGCTTGAAAATTCTTTTGTATTTTGCACATGCTGACGAGGCCAAGAGGGCTAATTTACATGGATATAAAAGAATAATAAAATGGCCGCCATTTCGGAATAAGGTGTGTATGATACCTTTTCTATCAGTATTAGTAAAAAATGGAAGCAAGGATTATAAGTGCATTAAACGACATAAATTACGTTGTTCAATTCAAGAAGAACTCAATTTGCTATTTCACTTCCTTCCATTTGTATTTCTCTGTTATAATTTTTTGGTAATTATTTATAATTAAACCAAATAATTTATCAGAAGCAGATCACAGAGGTTGTGGTTGTACTGATATAATTAGTAAGTTGTTCAATAAAATTAGACGCTGTATAAGCTGGCCCCATAAGCTGTATAAGCTTTCACTTTTACCGTGACTTAATAAAAGATGTTGTTGTTGTTTACATGATACCGTTAAGACTTTTACATGCACGATTCGAATTGATCCCGGTTCCCTCTTGTAACTCTATATTCGTTAACATGATACCAGCACAAAATATCATTCCGGTACCAGTCATACCGGCACGAGTTTATCCCGGTAGCTGAACCGGATCGAGATTCTCATCGATCATACCGGTACGAAAACTTAAACCAGTACCATGGAACCGCGGTACGACCACTAGTTTCGGTATGAAATCACTCTCTTGTGGGAGACTGAAACGAGTAACGCATGCGTAATAGTCGTTATCCAATGCAATGTGGCGTCTTTTTTGTCAATATGGTATGTCGATCGGTATGAAGTATCCCTTCAGGTTAACGCGGTATGACTTTATGACCTCCATATTCTGACCACTTTTTCACATCCTGTGTAATCGGTAAAGTTTATAAGTCACGTATTTTAATTGTATTCAAGAAAAACGAGTGAATAGACTATTGTTAAGAAACAGTACTTAGGATATGTCTTTACTTAGGAGGGTTTCGTGAATCCCTCCCCAGGATTATAAAATGAATTGAAGTTGTGGCGTGGGTGACAGAAATAATAAGTAGGCGATGGGAATGAACAATAGATAATTAGCTGTACAAATAATGGCGATAGTAATAAACAATAAATGATGAGTTCTGATGAGAATAAAAGGTCTTTGAGTTCTGTAGATAGTTCTGATTAAAACAAAAGATCTTAAAGTTCAATGGATTCTTCACGGGAATTGAGTTCGGGTTTGTGTTTTCGAATGTAGAATGCTTGAAAAAGGCGCATGTTGACTAGGTCGTTTTCTTGTGTAATTATTTTTACATCGATGCTATTGTTGTTAATTAATTGTCCTTTGACACGTTAGGATATGTTTCTTTACGGGGGAATTGTCATACAGGCCCCGGTTGTTCAAAAGGTGGATAGCGCTATCCACCGCATAAATCACTATCCAGTGGATAACGCAATTGGTTTTGCACACGTTTATCCGCAGGATAGCGATTTATCCTGTGGATAGCGCTATCCACCTTTTGAACAACCGGGCCCAGGTGTTCTCTTACGCGGTCATGGGTAAATCGTGTGGTGCTTCACTGCTTCCGATATATAGCTGTTTACATCTATTGCATGTGATTTGGTATACAGTGTTTCTCCATGGGCATAAGTTGGTACTTGAGATGGGACAGTTGGCTCTGCTGCATGTGTGCTCTGTAGTGTGTTAGAGAGGCCTCGCCTTAGTGTGAGGGATTTGTGGGCAACACCTACTGGGAGGCCTTCTCTGCGGAAGATCTTGGTGATTTTGTGGTCTAGTCGTTCTGAGATGAATGGAATTTTGAAGTATGACCATTCTGTGTTAGGGATTTGGGGGTATCGTTGTTGGTTCTGGGGTCGTTTGGTTTCATCTTTGACGTTTTCTGGGTGTCCATTAAGGCCATTCCTTAGTATTACATGGCGCATCACGTACTGCGCATAATTTCTTGCGTCATTAGCCGGCGCACGAGCGCGCGCACTGTCCGATCCAAGAAGGTTTCCTTTGAGGATGAGTTGGCCAAATGAATAAGAGATTGTTTTCTCCTAAACGAGCACGGTGACCCCTAATGTAATTCACTCGTTATGACACTATAAAAAACATATTTTAAGCAGAAAAAAGGTTTAGTGGTAGAACTTGTATTAATTCTGTGTAAATCGCGTGAAACTCTGTATTTGGAGCCAATGAGGAGTATGTGGTGATGCTGAAGCGTTCCGATTTCCTTGCAAAATTTGTAAGACCGAGCAATTTGAAATGACTTCCCTAAAAGAATGTTGCATAGTCAAATAAATAATGTTAAAATTCCAATAGTAATCGTAGTTTTCTGCAGGTAATAACAATCTTTTTCTCGACGTTCGAGTTTCGAACATTCCTCGCGCAATTATAAAAGTCGCTATAAATAACGGGCGTGCAGTGTAAAAACAAGCACGGTGACCCTCTCTTTTTATTGCATTTTTTGAATGTTCTAAGAATGGTTTTCAATCGTACCAAGTTTGAAAAAAAAGTTCAGTATAAGATCCTTTTCGAGGGAATTACCTTAAGGCGCAAGATGTCATCGAATGCGCGGTTGTGTTTTTCGGATACTGTTTGAGTGGAGCATCTCTGTTTATTGTATCCAAGAAAGTTTGCTTATAGACCCTATTCATAAAAGGCGGCCGATTTATTTATTCTTTTATATTCATGCTAATCAGCCCAACTAGCCTCATTTTAGAGCAAAAATTCTTTTGAATTTTGCACATGCTAACGAGGCTAGTTGGGCTGATTAGCATGAATATAAAAGAATAATAAACCGGCCGCCATTTATGAATAGGGTCTATGAAACAACGAAAACAAAATTTAAATATGCATGCTTCGAAACTGCACGAATTTTTGTGTAATCAGCTTTCCACTGTTTTTCTGGACAGCACAAGATGCATCTGCAGTTTCCAAACGCGTGCTCTTTGTTTAGTGTCGCAACGTGATTGGTTCGTAAACGAGGTTGAGCGCAACAATGAACAAAATCCTGCTTGAGAAAGATGTGATCTTTTCGTGTTACGCGTTTCGTGTTTTTCAATATTTAGATAGGGAGTTACTTATATCAACCGGCACAATGTTAAAATCCCCCATTTTGATGACGTTATAGAACCCAGGTGAGAGCTCGTAAGCCAAACTAATTATTTTAACTTGTTACTTGGTAACAGCACAACGGGCGTTCTGCTTTGTATGCAAGAAGCGTATCGTTTTAAGTTTGATTTCACGGACAAACTTGGGAAGCAAAAGTGGACAAGTTTCGATGCTTCGTCTCATGATGAAGTTGGGTTATTTGCATATTTCAAGGAAAATTGAAACTTTATTTCGAGCTTTCATTCAACCAGCAGTTCTGTTTACAATTGCTGTGTGTATCAACAATGTTTTCTTTGCTAAAGGAGGTAAGTTTTAATTTAGAGAACATTTTTCGTGTATCTGATTGTCGTATATGTTTAATTTTGTCATAAGGAATTACCAGGTTTGTTACCTAAAGTCTGACGAGCATGCAGTATTTTACTGTGGTGCTGTTTCTTGCGTTATTTGCGGTGCTTGTAACTGGAACCCTTTACCTCCCAAGAGTGCCAAAAATCAAAATTCAAGAAAAATTCCAATTTTTATTTTGTAAAATATTGGAAAACAAATGGTACCATGCAAAGGTACTGCCGAAGAGGTTTCATTTGAATAGTCACACCATAAGATTTCATCCACAGATTTGAAAGTTAGAAGTAGACTTAAAGCCTCTGACTAAAATCGTAACGGCCTGGCGAAACTAGGAAACATTGTTCTGATTGTTGTGGACGCAAATATTTCCCAGTTTAGCCGTGCGAGAAACATTTGTTGTGGACACAAATCTTGCTTCCCGAACGTAAGGAAATGTTATCGAATCAGCTAGTCAAAAACGTTCTTGCCTCCCAGAGCTGAGCCACATTAGAAAACAAAACAATGTTTCCGCAACAACCTTTCCTAGTTTAGTCAGGCTCTAAGGCGCGACAATCCGAATGAAAACTACAGAAAAGTTCTTATGTAGCCGCAGGAAATAAACTGTGCGCTCTACGAACTATCATTCATTGAAACGAAAAACACCACTAGATACACCTCTGTTGTGCCAGAACGCAGAACGGTTCTGGAGAGAAAAAATAAATTTTATACAAGATGAGCTATGAAACAATGTTGCCAAAGAAAATGAAAGTGACACAAACATACCTAATCGGTGAATTCTTCAAAAAATATAAATCAAATCGTTGACGGCAAGGAAAATTGAACTGACGGCAAAGAAAGCTGTACTGACCACATGCAAATAAAAAACTGAAACTTATGCGAAAAAATGTGTGACAAATATATACATAGAAATTAGCACGTGCGAGAAATAGCGAAATTAGCACGTGCGAGAAATTAGCGTGCAAACACGCTTTAACAACTTATTTTATGGTGCTTTAAGTTTTTAATATCGTGACAAAACGGAATTTGGACGTTTTCTTTTTACATTTTACGAGTTTACGCTATAAAGCGCCAAACTTGATGAAAAAACAAACAAACATTAAAAGCGGCGGCATAGGACAGATGATTTTAAGAAATAAAAAATTCAACTGAAACGTTTCGATAGTGGCATGAATCAATATAAAATACCAAAGAAATTTTACAGCCTCGAGCCAGATTGACGAAATAACGTACTTTGGCTAAAGGTAAAGAAGTGCATGCGTCCAAAATTGTTTAAACAACCCTTGATTATTGTTACTTGCACAAATTTTAATTAACAACCCCGATGCCGAAAGAGTTTTCAGCACAGCAGTGTCATTCCAGTTGTCAACAGTGTTTATGCGTTGCAAAGACCAGTTCTACGACCACATGGCGATACTATTGTAGCTAGGAGTAGGCTCAGTCTCCAGCCGTGCGTGTCTCGATTCGCCCGCGATATCTCCCCACCTCACGGCTGGGCGCACGGGTTTGGTTATTGTTTACATTGACCAATCAGAAACGAACCCGCCGAAATTTGCGGGGCATAAATTAGCGGATGTTTGCATAAATAAACAAAGATGGCGCACTATGCAAGCTTTTATAGTAGGTTTGAAATTGCTTGCTCGTACGCGCTTCAACAGTTTTGGTTTGATAATTTTAGGGAGAAACAGAGTATTGCTATGAAGAAACTTATTTTGGGACGAGATGCATTTGTCATTCTACCGACTGGTTCGGGTAAATCCTTAATTTTTCAAGCTTTTCCACTAGTGTTGGATCACTTCGAAGGAAAGCAAAGTTCGCATCAATCTATTCTATTATGTAAATGACGTGTCCATTTTCCGCATAATTGTATGACGTCATGGACAAGCAACCAAAGCCGTGCGCCCAGCCGTGAGGTGGAGAGAATCGCGGGCGCATAGAGACACCCACGGCTGGAGACTGAGCCTAAGCTAGGAGGGGCTTTAATAAGAGTTATAAAATTCATTAATAATTCATAAGGAAAGTACAAAAGAAATGAAAATTTAATAAAGGTTTGTAAACCCCAATACAAATCAACTGAGTTGATGAATTATTAAACAGTAGCATTAACTTTTGATACAGACATCTGCTTAGCTAATTAGTATGCATTAACTTTTCATACAGATCTCTACTCATTGTTTCATTTCATAAGTAGGATAAAATATTCGCGTCCGATCTGTATGGGCGTTTACAATGGCGAGCCGAAGGCGAGCCATTGTAAACGCCCATACAGATCGGACGCGAATATTTTATCTACTACTTAACTAACTCAAACAACCTGCTAGCTCGTGTGGAATAACTGAGCATCAATCAAGTTAGCGAACAATGAGCCTGCTTTGATTTCAACAGTAGAAAGAAAAATTAACAGAGAACAACTTTCATCATTTCATTATTTCTTTTCTAAACTTAAAAACCCACTCAGTTAAAGGGAAACAAGGGTCTAGAATAAGTTTACTGACTTAAAATCAAAATGGTGAAAATGTATGGCGCGTTTTCAGGGTCAAAATGAAAAAGTGACTTTTCCACATTTTCGTACCTACGAAGTAAAATGTTACCCATTTCCTGTCTTTGAAATAAAACATCGTACATCCCTTTTGACATAAGAACAAAACATCCCGCGTTTTCTGACTTCTCAAAGTATAACGTCTGACATTTTCTGACTTTAACTGAAATAAATTACAATTGTTCTCCTGAGTTTAATAGAAAATATGTCGCATTTGCTGTCTAAACGATGCATCCTGTATTCCCTGCTGAGAGCAATTCGACTTCATCTGGTTACATGCTGACGTTCGCTTTCATTCTGATTTGTGCATGCGCGGGTTCTGTCTTCTCACTTCTACCAGGCGTTTCTTGTCCTGGAAGGCGCGCAGGACTGGACCTAACAATATACACGTGACCTCAGGGTCCTCGATCCCAGGGTTCAAAATGGTGTCGCTTAGTGTTTAGTGTACTGTTTTCATGGCGACCACCGCTGTTCAAGTTGAATAATTGTACTCTTCGCAGCGCTATTTGCTTGGCTGACGTCTTTTTGTATGTTCTTAACCGTCACTGAACAAAGAGGTGCTAATCTTCCATGCAAATTTAATTCAGTGTAAGTTCGTATAATAAAAAGTTTGAATTTTGAAACCACCAGTAAAGTCAGGTTGTCAAAACTAAAAGTGGGTAATTGCTGGCATACTGAAAATTGACATTGAGTCTAGCGATGTACAGCGGCTATAAGAATGTAGTGGCGATAAGAATGTTGTGGATTTTAGTAAAGAAAAAAGCGCGGGTTTTTTTATACTGTGCAATTTTATTGATTCTAAACTTGAATGTTTCGGAACCCTCTTATTAGTTTTATTCAGCTATAGTATTCACAGCTTTGATGGCCTAGTGGTTAAGACACTGCGTTGTGGCCGCAGTAACCAGGTTCGAGTCCTGGTCACCTGGTCAAAAGCATTTTCTCTTGCGCAGATACGAAATATTATCGTAAATAACTTACACTGAGCTAGCCTTGTAAACGACACGGCTCAAAAAGGCAGAAAGAAGACAAAAAAAATAGATGAATTCAAAATGTTCATTACGGAAATGCCGTCTAGTTCAGCAGACATCGCGACAATGGCTGCTAAGAAATCTCTTATTGCGATTTTTCTGTTGCGGTCGTCAAGTAGCCCGAAATGCTTCTTTGCCAGCAGTTTCACCTTCAGATGCCTACCTCAACTGATTTTATCCCTCTTTTAATTTTAGCGGAGCACTCGCCGGGCCGAAGGCCTGGCTGCGCAGCCCCATACTCATAGAACCCATGCCATCATTTTTCATGGTCATGGCTAGCGGAATGTTTCGCGGGCGCGTTGTGTGCCCGCCGTGTGCCCGCCGTGTGCGGTACTCTGACGTACTCGCCGTACGCGTTGGGCTAGCTCGCGTGCGCGTATGACTTCACAAAACATGCGCGTTCGACGTCATCAACGGCATCCGGTATTTTTAAGGCTTTGTTTTTCGCGCGGCTACACAGCCGTCAGCTCGGTAAACACTTTAGTTGGATTGTTGTGTTTTAATAGCGGAGAATTAAAGTCGTTATTTCCTTGCAGTTTTTCGCGGTTTGCTATTCAAGACAGGGATACTAGTTAAGGGATACTCAGAAGTCGCTTTAGTGGAAAAAGAAGAGCTTTCAGGGATAAAATCTTGCTTCGAGGAACTTCATATTAGCAATGCAGGAGCAATGCGGGGAGATGTCTTGTTTTTATTACGGATTTCAGAACCGAAGAAGTGGAGTTTTAACGAATTTCCAAGCAGTCCAGTGCTTTAAGGGTAAAATAAATCATATTTTTCGATGGGAATTTATGTTGATATCAATTTTTAATTGACTTTTCCTTTGTGTTCTCTTAAGTTTTGAAGACATGTTTATGAAACGTGTTCAAATAAGTCGTGTTGTTATCTTGAATTTCATCGAGGACAGCTCTGCCTTGATGCGCTAGAAATGGTACATGTTTTGCTTTTAAACAAATTAATGGAGATTTGAATAAAATTTTTCGAAAGAAGATTGTGTTGTCCGTTTTTATGTCTTTGTTCATTCATTACATAGATTAAAAAGCGATTTTATATAAACAAAACAAGACTTAGATTTTCTGTCTTCACTCGCGTCGCCTTATGCAAATAAGCTTATGTTTGTGTATTTTATGCAATTTTGATTTCCAAATCAGTTTCTCGGGCATTTTTGACAAACAAAAACTGTATTTTATTCGGAAAGTAGTCGTACTAGTTTTTCTGGACATAGAAAAGTTGTTTTTGTGAACTTTTGTACGGTCTTAATGTACTGTGCAGACGGTCGGGTAATAAGCTGTTTTTGAGAATTGCTAAAATTGAAAATAGCCCGGTCGTCAATCTTAACTCTTGTGCTTCCAACCTTTCACCTTCGTTAAGTTTCACCTTAGTTAAGCTTGTTCAAAGTGCGACGCTGTTAGGCTTGGCCTATCTATATATATTAAGAAGAGATATGCTATGGCTTAATAATGGTTGAATTAGTCTACAAGAGCCTGAATCATTTTGATCGTTTCGATCGTAGACAATTGTTTATATATGTGCCCGCAATTTTCATACTCGAGTCTTAACTACTGTGACGTCATAGCCAAGATGGCGACCATTTAGTCGCCATGTTGAATTTTTAGCTGCGTAAATTTCGACAAGAAGGGCAAAATAGAACAAAAAGCATTATATTTTCAGACCTTTAAAGTGATCCTCTTTTAATTTAGCAAAAGTTTTCCTAGACCCTTGTTTCCCTTTAAGGTGGTTCACAATTATAGTTTCCAGCATTTCCATCACTTATACTTTAATTTATCAATACTACAACTATTTATCAGTTGATGCTGCAATAATGTTATCAAACAAATGGCCAGTTATAAGTTTACAAGTTATGGTCTATTGTACGATGTGACAGGTTACCATAGTAACAGTATAACCTGTTAAAGACACCCTTAATTTTAGCTTGAAGTGCTTATAACTAAAAAATCTAACATTTAAAAAACGAGCTCGGTGACCCTCATTTTTTTCTTATCGAATTGTAATAAAGTAAAGATTCAACTTTTAAACTTTGCAAAAAGTTGAATCTTAACATATTTATCACAATTCTATAATACAAAAGGGGAGTCACCGAGCTCGTTTTATCTCGTGAATATGCGAAGCGCTTAACGAGATATCGTATTAGGGAACATGTGCACATTCGTCACTCCGGTTGTTTACCATTTACCCAAAAAAACCGGAAATTTCGGTTGGAATGTAAATGGAAAGGCTAATTTGGTCTTCCCAAACGGAAAATTTCCTGAGAAAACGGGATTTCTTCAAAGGTAGTCCAAAATTCCCAACCGGAATTTCCGAACGGAAATGTGTGGACCATTTACTTTTATCTACCAGTTCCAGGCCCTGCGCCAGTTTTGATGCGTGAGCGTGGTTACTCAGCTCGTTTGTGGAAAATGGTACACGCCAATCTCAAACGGAATTTCACTTTCTGGAGTTTTGCTTACCATTTACACAAACCGTGGACCAACCGGTTTTCCCGTGTAAATGGTAAACAACCTCCATGTCCCTCAGTTGTAAACTTGTTATAAACTCCCCAGGGTATTACGTAATGTCTCGTTTCAGTAATGTTTCGTCTCGTTTCAGACAATGCATATTTATGTCACGCTAATATGTTGTCTTATTTGTAAACTGAATACGCTTATTTGCAAACTGCAAATGGAATTAAAATGGCAAGTTAACATTTATCATTTTACTATTTTTTTTCACTCTTTGCTTTAGGCTTATTCGCTCAAATCGCTGCCCATATGAAAGTCACGTTTAACATCAGGTCATGAAATTTGATCTGCGTCAAGTCAAACAATTCACACCCTTTCATTTTCGAACATTTTGTCTTCGTTCGCAAACAGCGCAAGAAGTCGAAAAATCCACAACGGTAAAGGAAAATTTAACACATAGAGCAACATTGAAATCCTGTTTCGAGCCAATCGGGAAAAAATTAGGCTCGGCTTTCCGAGTTCGAACATTACGTATTCGGGTTTGTTCACAAGTAAAATCCGAGCGATTTCTGAATACGTGGAAGACTAAGCTCGACTGATCGTAACGTAGACATTTAACGCAAAAATCTTCGCTGTTTTCGAAATATTCGTTAAATTTGGCGCGTTTTGACACCAAATTCGTTGGGGTTTGCAAAAATGTGCTGTCGGCCTCATGGCAGGGAAGTTTGAGAAGTTTGCCGTAATTCTAATTTCATCCTGCGCTTCAATCATCCGCGTCGTTGAAGCTGCTCCTGGCGATGAGAACATGAAAAATGAAGGCTTCCAAGGCGATATACCAGTTTTCATAAAGAAAATCAACAATTAAGCTAAAGCCACAAATATCTGAGAATTTTCGCTCAATTTTAAGATATTTAAAAAGGTCTCTACGTTGAGTTTTTCTTTTTTCTTAGCTATCTGTTCTACTCAATATCGAAGAAAGAGTTGAAGACGAGGACGAGATTTGCAGAGGTTAAAGAAAGACCTATATTAAAATGCACGGGTAAATGCAACTTTTACAACTGAACGAATTGGCAGTCCAAGTTCAACGCACGACCTCCACTCGTCGAATTCTGAAGCATATCCTTTGTAGTGAACTTTAACTTTATTTTGGGCCTTGTCGATTTCGATGATTTCGCACAAAGTTTCGTCTTGTTTGATTATCTTTTTTGCTCCAATTTGAGATCGCTGAAAGCAAAACTCCTCCACGAATCTCTTCGGAGGCTTAACTTCTCTCCTCATTTGTGAGTCCGCCATGTTGCGTGATCGCATGATGTTGTTATTAAGTTTGCTGAATCAATCAAACAACGCATGCATAGAACAATTAAATTTGGAAGAGAGACACTGGTATCTAATTTGAGCTGATGTTCATCGCAAAGGGGAAAGACTTTAATATGCCGCTGCTCTCAAAGGCACGAAGCGCCGAAATCGTGGATTCTTGCTCCTTCCCCCTTCTCGTTCCCGCTTATAAGTGTTAACTGTGGATGCCTAATGCTGGCTGAAACAATGGATAAGTTTTAGAAGTTAAAGGATTATCAAAAGCTTGAAACGTATTACAAAACATCAAGAAAAACTAAAATTAACCTTCGTTGTTTAATATTCACGAGATGGCTCTTAGAGCCCTTTGATTTAGTTATAATTTATAATAAAAACAACCGAAAGGAAACGACGTTTCGAAGTCATCCTGACTTCATTTTCAAGTCAAAAGGTCACTGTTCAAGTGGAGTTAATTTATACTACTGTGTTCAAAGCGTCAAAACTTGTTATAGAATTCATAATTAGGTCAAAGGTGACAATGATTGAACTGATTGAACTTTTTAGAAATCAGCAAGTCAGATTTGATTGAGCTTTTGAAATTGGCGACCAAAGATTAGCTCTTTCAATTTGACAGTAAACTCTATGCGCAAAACGACGGCGTAGCGATGAGCTCACCTTTGGGGCCTCTTATGGCTAATGCTTTCTTGTGCAGCATGGAAGATAAGCTTGAACGCGGCAACAAGATGCCAGAATTTTACCGAAGGTACGTTGATGACACCTTAGCTACAATGCCAAATATACCAGCAGCAAAAGCCTTCGTGTTGACATTAAATGACTGTCATCCATACAGTTCACAGTGGAGATTTTAACTAACAACAAACTGCCATTCCTCGGTATGACGATAGAGAAGAAAGGCTGCCATCTTATAACAAGTGTACAGCTGTTTCGAGAAAGGTTGTCGGAGAAAAGCATAAAAGTGCACGCGACAATCGCGATATTGTGGGTAGTCATCAACGCTTTATCCTAAAAACTCGTTTATCCATATGGCCCACCATCTAAGATCGTCGCTGTACGGACGAGGCATCACGGATTTGATGTATTTATTTGACTTATTAAGAGCCAATGTCTGAAATTTTCGAAAATTGGGCGACAGACGCAAAATTTCGGATTTCTTCATATTTTGCCCAAATAATCTATATAGTGATGCATTTTCAAAAATAACATTAAAAATTGTAACGGCGTTTTATTTTTTTCGAAAACGGGCAAAGTTTGAAAAACGGCAAATCGGCGGCCTTTCAGTTGTGAAACCGGCGAAAAATTGCACATTTTCATCTCGCTCGTACAGAAAAACGCGATGCCATATATCAATAAAATCTGGCCACAACATAAACACACTCTTGTTCTTTAAACTACAGTAATTTACTTTGAATTAGCTGTTGAAATAAGAATATTTCGTCCGTTAGGAGAAACATTATTTCTTCCATTTTAAAAATTAGCAAATTTGAACCAATTTCAACGCCGTGGAAACCCAATTGGTACGTTGAGTTTGAAAACAAAATCAATACAGTCTTGAAGCACAACTTCTGTTGTTTACTGTGGTAAAATATTTCTGGCGGCATTTTAAAAGTGCCCCGTTGAGAGACCAAAACGTGAAGGATAGTATAGTTTGACAGGAAAATTTGTGATACGAACCAGCGCCGACGCTACGAATAAAGTGTTTACCGCAAAAAAAAAAATAGTTTCTTTGAGATAAAGCCTTTCTCAGAATTGCAAAGACATCAGAAGAATTTTATCTATCCTTTGCTAACTTAAAAATGATATATTTTAAACAGTTTGTTGGGATACGAAGTAGAGACAAAAGCATGTTGTGCGACCTTATATTAAAATAACAGCGATCAACACTCACCCGCTTTCCGTTAATAGTTCATCAGAAAATTAAACTTACCCGAGCCTTGAATTGCGTTTATGATAAAGGAAATCCTGCACTCCATTGTTGTGTTTGGAATATCTGAACCTTGTAGATCATATCATAGCGTTATTTATTGCAAATGTGTTAAAACGAAAGTCGCTAAATGACAGTCCTCTGAGTCCTCAATGTGTTGCAGAGAGATTGCGTGACGCGTAGCGCACTGAAATTTGAGAAATACTTTGCTCCCTGGGCGAAAAGTTCTGGCAATTACCAAAAAATAAATTCCTGCACAGCAAAAGTAGAGAAAAAAAAGATTGTCCGCAGCGAGCGAAAGAAAAGTATGGAATAATCTCGACAAAAAATTCTTGCACAGCCTCAAGGCGGAAAAAAAATTCATACATCACACAAGGCTTCTTCAATCTTCTTACAAGAGAAAATAAAACCGTAAAAGCCGTTAGCAATCTTGCATTACATTGGCCCTTCATTTTCTAGCTTTACAAGGGCAACTATATATATCCTCAAATTCTTCAAGGAGGGCCATCGGTGGCGCTTTCCTCTTCACTGCCGGGCACGGGCACGGCGCATTTCTTTTGTGACTACATCCGGGCCGACTTTTCGTTGAATCGGTAGCAAGGGCTTTTACATTTCCTTTAGCGCCCAGCCCGCCTTGAGGCTTTGGCCTTTGTTTGAGCTGCTAACTGAGCTTGAGACTTGCAAAGAAAGGGAGAAGTGCAACGCCTTCGCTGAGGAGGGTGGCGTACTGTTGTTTGGCCAGGTTCATTAGTGGTACGGGAGACCTCCTCATCCCCCCCAATTCGCGAGCCCGTTCCCAACCCGAGAGCTTGCTCGCAGGCTAGGGGGGTACTCGGATATGTTTTGGCTGGGTATGTACCGTCCGGGTCTCCAAATTTAAACCCCGTTTTAGAAAGAATTTGCACTCAAAATGTTACCCCGTTCTAAAAATAGGTTAATTTTTAACACTCCATTCTAGAAAATGATACGAAAATGATATGCGATCTCGGATGGCAGAGCCTTGAAGCGCGCAGGGCTGTCAGCCGCCTATCCCTGATTGTCCACGGCCTTGTGAACGTTGAAAGTCAGATTCTGGTCAAGACTAGACAATCCCAAGGTCAACACCACTTTTGAAATATCCTCTCGGAGGGGGAGGGGGTACTCCCTATAATGGGCTATACGGGGATGCTCCGCCCGAAAGGGGTACCTTTTTGAGGTTGGAGGTATATGAAAGGGTCGGGATTTCACGAGTTGAAGTATATGAAAGGGTAGGGTTTTCACGAAGAATAGGAAAGGGTAGCGAAAAGACGAGTTGAAGCATAAAAAAGGTAGGGAAAACTGCCATTCAAGTATTATAAAAAGGGCCTTTCAAAATATATCAAAAAGACGCACGTAAAGGCTATATGAAAGGGGTACCATTTTCAATGAAAGGTATATGAAAGGGGTGCCATTTTCAATGAAAGGTATATGAAAGGGGTACCATTTTCAATGAAAGGTATATGAAAGGGGTACCATTTTCAATGAAAGGTATATGAAAGGGGTACCTTTCCTGTCAAAAACGATATATGAAAGGGTAAGGGTTTGAACCTCGGGGCGGAGCATCCCCGTACAAAACTTTGTTGAGTACCCCCCCCCCCCCCCTCCCTCCCACCCCCACCTCCCCCCGGGAATGTCCTAGCGCTCAAGAGTTGTTACAGAGCATCATTCTTTGCTCGCACTGTCCCAGAGTGGAACCATCTGCCACCTCACATTCATAACGCTTCTTATGTTGACTGCTTTAAATCCTCCCTTATGCGAGACCAAGACATTAACGATTTGAACTGTAAAAGCCATTACTATAACTGAATGACCGCTGACCGTTCCCTGTGACCGTTCCCTGTGCAGATTTCGTAGAAATTGCGTAACTTTCAATAGCCCATTTTTTGAAATGTTATTTCTCTGTTTGTTCGACTTATACATAAAAATACGACAATTCTGCTTCTACTCAAATCAGCAACATAATTCCTTCGATTTCAAACAGAAGATAAAGCCACGATAGACAATTTCTTGATTCACCATCTTATGAAGCTTTCGTGCGTTCGAAATATTATACCTCGTTCTAGGAAACGTCTCTAAAATGGATACCCGTTCGTTCTAGATCAGGAGTCCCAAAATTACGACCCCGTTAGGCGACGCATACCCGAACAGGTATTTTTGGGGAGTACCTCCCCCCCCCCCCCCCCTTCCCAAACGGGATGCAGCCTTCCTGTGGGCATGAAAATACATTGCATGGATGTTGGTGGTTCAGCACTGTTTTCCTTGTCATCGGACGTGGCTGTTAAGACTGTAACTTGCGGTGGAGATATCACAGAAACAGCTTTAAACCCACCAGCCGAAAACAAAACTGACAGCCAGCTGTAGCTCGCATCTGTAATAGTATCACAATTCTCAGATACTTTTGCTTGCTTTTGAGACGTCAATATAAAGTCGCATTGACGTCTCAAAAATCTAGACAATGTTTAATCGTGATACAAAATAATTTCGATTTTGCGGGCGTCAATACTGCATTATATTGACGGTGTTGGAAGAAAATATATTCCGTATTAGGCTCCGTCGCTTCGCGACTCCGCCCAATACGGAATATATTTTCTCCTAACTAGCCGTTAATATAATGCAGTATTGACGCCTCAAAATCGAAATCAGTTTATAAGAGTATAAAGGCGGTGTGTTATTGCAAAAGAGCCGGCAAGGGGCGTAGTGAAAGGGTGACACCCCCTCCCCCCCCCCCCCCCCCCCCCCCCTCCTCCTCCATGAATGACTTGTATTATTTATCTACCAAATATACCTGAAAGACGGTTTGAACATTGAAAGTGTACCAAAACGAAAGAAAACAGACTTTATTATAAGACATTTCCAATAACGGACGTTACTCCTGTGACTGTGACTGAAATGTCTGAAATAGTGGCTAAAAAGAAAACATATCTTTGAATTTCACTTTTTTTTCCGAAAATATCTTGTTTTGACTGTGATGTAAAAAGCACTTTCGAGCCTCCCGACGTCAAAAATCAATATAGAAGGCATGCACTCGGACCCCCCTCAAGTTCTACAACTAAAGGACCCCTAGCCCACTTTATAAATGACACTGACCTGAAACCTTTTCCACGGCGATGTTTTTCCCTTGACATTACCAAAAGCACGCAGCAAATTCCAGTGTGCTACGCGTCACGCAATCTCTTTGCAACACATTGTGGGAAACTTCCCAACTGTCTGTTGTTTTAACAGATTAGGAGTAAATAATGCTCAGATATTCCAAACACAGCAATATAATGGATCGGAGTGCAGGATTGTCTTTATTATAAGTGCAATTCAAGGCTCGGGACAGTTTAATTTTGAAAGCCGGTATGTGTTGATCACTGTTACTGTATTTGTATAAGGTCGCACAACATGATGCTCGTGTCTCTTCTCCGTATCCCAACAAACTGCTTAAAAGATATAATTTTAAGTTAGCAAAGGATAGATAAAGTTCTTCTGAAGTGTTTACAATTCTGAAAAAGGCTTTATCTCAAAGGAACTATTTTTTTTTGCGCATTTTCTTGTTTGTTCGTAGCGTCGGCGCTGGTTCGTGTCACAAGTTTTCATGTCAAACTACCCTTCACATTTTGGTCTCTCAACGGGGCACTTTTAAAATGCCGCCAGAAATATTTTACCACAGTAAACAACAGAAGTTGTGCTTCAAGACTGTCTTGATTTTGTTTTCAAACTCAACGTACCAATTAGGTTTCCACGGCGTTGAAATTGGTTCTAATTTGCTAATTTTTAAAATGGAAGAAATGATGTTTCTTCTAACGGACGAAATATTCTTATTTCAACAGCTAATCCAAAGTAAATAACACTAGTGTGAAGAAAAAGAGCGTGTTTATGTTGTGGCCACATTTTATTAATGTATGGCAGCGCGTTTTTCTGTATGAGCGAGATGAAAATGTGTAATTTTTCGCCAGTTTCACAACTGAAAGGCCGCCAATTTGCCGTTTTTCAAACTTTAACCGTTTTCGAAAAAAATAAAACGCCGTTACAATTTTTAATGTTATTTTTGAAAATACTTCACTATAGAGATTATTTGGGCAAAATATAAAGAAATCCGAAATTTTGTGACTGACGCCCGATTTTCGAAAATTTCAGACATTGGCTCTTAACATTCAGTGATCATATCCCAAATTAATTTTCGGGATTATCGCGTGCACTTTTTTTTTTCGACAACCTTTCTCGAAACACTGGACTCCTTTTTCGGCCTTTTGCACTACCAGAGCCACGTCGTAAGAGATCTCTGCTTAAGACTATGCTCAGGGCTTACCGCCTTTCGTCATCATGGGAACTGTTCTCAAAAGAATGTGAACACCTCAAGCGGATGTTTCTAAAACTAATGTACCTCGCAAACCTGATCAACTCGACTATCGCCACTTTCCTGAATTCAGAGATCCAACCCGAACGTGACGAAAATCCAACTTAGGATTAACTTAGACCGTCCGGATCGTATAACCCTTTAAAGACCAGAGGTCCGCTGATGCTGTTCGTAGACAACTGAAATATCTTGGAACGAAAATCGGTACTAATTTGCAACCAGTGTACACCAGTCCAAAATTTGGCGACAAAGTCAAGTTAACGGAAAAAAAGCACCCTTTGGTAACAAATCGATGTGTTGTTTACACTTTTAAATGTGATCAATGTGATGCTGATTATATTGGCTATATCAAGCGCCATCTTCATCAGCGCATTGATGAACGTAAATACACTGTTGTTGGAAACACATGAAAGACCACGAAATTAAGATCCCTAAGCTGACTACAATGTTTTCCGTTTTAAAGAAAGAAAACCCACGCTGAATACGCAGTCAGACTCAATTCGTGCTAAAGTATTTAACATTCTTCAGCACCTGTACGTTCAATCATTGTCACCTATGACCTAATTATGAATTCTATAACAAGTTTTGACGCTTTTAATACAGTAGAAGTAGTATAAATTAACTCCACTTGAACAGTGACCTTTTGACTTGAAAATGAAGCCAGATGACTTCGAAACGTCGTTTCCTTTCGCTTATTTTTATTATAAATTGCCCTTTTCTAAATCTTTACATTACGATTTAGTTATAGACACTTAAATCTAACCTTTACGTCATGTCGATGACCATAAAAAACAATGATTGGCCATTTGTTTGATACCGTAATTGTGGGTCATGTACGACGAACTGACTGACGTCATAAAACCTGATACAATACAACCTAATACAAAACAATACAATACAATACAATACAATACAACCTAACACTGCCTAACACAATACATCACAATACAGTCGTCGTACACGAGCCATGACCCATTATTGTAGAATTGATCCAGTAAAGTGTAAGTACAGTTACTGGAAATTACTAGAAACTGTTGTCAGTCACCTTAAAGAGCACGTCCTCATTGAGTGGTACAACCTTTCTGTAAGTGCCACGCTTCTTTGGACAAAGTCGATTTATTTATTTACTTAACCACGCACCTTTAATATATGTTAAAGGTGGGAAAGGTCGTTTTTGCCAAACCATTGACACGGGTATCAAAAGTGGCAAAGGCCGTAAACTATTTGATTTGATTTTAGTCAAAGGTAGTGCAACTTTGAAGCTTATCAAAGGTAATAATAAAAGTGCTGTCAAATATTGCTTTGCAATTGACTTGCACAAAGGTATATTTCATTCCACTGCATGTGACGTGCATCAAATGTCTAGTACTTTTGACGCGAGTCAAAATTGTGTCAAAGGCAGCGTCAAAAGTACTGTAAAACCTTTGATCGCATTTGATGTCGCACAACTTTGCTCCATCCAAGGTGATTAAAGCCAACTTTTCGTGCAACGGTAGTCGAAGCTATTTATGAGTAAAGAACAAATTAAATTATTTTTTTTCTTCAATTTCTAGATGAATGTCGATCTATTATTTTCAAAGAGCGAAAGAATGGAATGGCTCTTAACAACCACGTCATACAACACAAGCAAGTTTCTAAGCAGGAAATGTGTGAGATGCAATGTTTCCTGGAACCAGACTGTGTTTCCTACAACTACAGTGCACAAATTGATGGGTCATTTCTGTGTGAACTGAATAACAGAACCCACATGCAAGTCCCAGATGAGTTGCAGGCAAGAAATGGCTTCATATATCGTCCAATTTCCGTAAGTAAAACATCTCAGTACTAAAAATTGTTTTATTGAAAAGAGAAACATTACATAATTAAAATTATAGTACGCAAATTCCATGTAAATATGCTTAAATGCACATTACAAACGAGAACGTGAGTCGACAAAGTTCAAACTCTCGCGCCCGTTTAGCCTTTCTCGCATACTCTCGGTGACTCTCGTGCGCTCTCGGTGATTCTCGTGCGCTCTCGGTGACTCTCATGCTCGTCTCGGCGACTCTTTTCACTCTTGAAGAGTTTGAATCCGCTCAAAGTTTCATTGGAACCTATGCCCGGAATTTTATAGTCTCGCCCTCGTTTGGCCTCAACTCTCAGGCATTCTCATTGACTCGATCTCGTTTGCTCTCAAAGGGTTTAAACTCTCGTCAACTATCTCTTTTGTTTGGCTCGGGCTTTAAATACTATGTTTAAAAGGTTTAAAAAAGTTAACCAAACTAACAAACACTATCTAGTTGTTATTCTAAAGTTACAAATAAAAGGCACGTTTCAATGAAAGCCGGCGACGACTCAAAACTCTTGTATGAGGCTATTCAAAGTCTGGGGCAGCTGTTACAAACGTTCTGTCGCCCAGGGTAGATAGCATTTTGCCACGTGGAAGTTCTAATAATATCATTTGATCTTAACTTATACCTTGAAGAGTTCTTAACACTAATCAGTTGACATCAGTGGCCAGGCCATACAAAGAGTTATATGTAAAATCTTAAATCATACGAAATTGAATAGGTAACAAATATTCAACGAAGGATGCATATCCATTTCAGATCAATCCTTGTGTGAGCAGCCCCTGTGCAGAACACTCAACCTGTCAAGCCGGTTTTAATGGTGACCAAGGATACCGTTGTGTTTGTTTTCAAGGTTACCATGGAGATAATTGTCAATTAGGTAAGGGAGACTAAGTTACATAACGCTGAAATGCTTAAGCACATGGCTTTCAACCGAAGAATGCTAAGCATCATGAAATGTTCTTGAGTTTACGGCGATTTTATTTCTGAACTCTGAGAGGTAAAGGCATTCTAGTCCCCAGGGTCTTCTCGGTTTTCATAATGAGCCGCCATTTTGAGAGACCTTGTACCCGGGCACTGAATCGGGCACGGGCACCAGTATATACACATGATTTTTGTCAGTGCCCAAGCACTTCGCCCATAATCTATTTCTCTTAATTGTTACTTTACTGACAATCCCCTGCTCTAATTTTACTTTTCAAATGGTGGATAATAAAAAATCAGAGTGGAAATGTTTGAATTAAGGCCGATTAATGATTCGCTGAAAGAAAATCGCGAAAAGTTCTGTCTCTCTTTCTCGTTTCTGTTTTTTCTTGAGTTTCTTAAAAGCACAGACAAACTATAATATACGTATTTGCGGATCTATGATATAAAATACATCGCGAATATACTTTAAAATTTGCAGGATGTTAAAGGTACCGTACTGACAGAAGGTTCTGGGCACTGAATGTGAACAGAGCATGAAATTGGGCACCAGGTGGTTTGAATTCACAACACCCACTGAGTTTTGTACTGGTATACTCGCGGGTATGGTGCCACCAAGTGTGAACACTGCCTTATACTGAAAAATGAATCATTATCATGAATTATATTGCAGATGACGATGAATGCGCATTAGGAAACCATAACTGCTCCTGTCAATCCCAGAATACAAAATGTGTGAACGTACCAGGCTCGTTCAGATGTGACTGTAAACCTGGTTACACTGGAGATGGAGTCAATTGCACCGGTGGGTTTGCAAAGCTTCACATTTACACTTTTTCACAGCTCAAGTTGATAGTACAACACAATTACAATTATTTGTCTCATTGTTATTGGTTCTGAAGTGAGTTGATTTATTCATACTAGACATCCAAATGAGCAAGTTTTCCTCGGCAACAGGTTTCTTTGACACGGTGATGCTTTTAGGAAACACGACAAATTTGCTTTGGTGTGTAAACTGGTGAACAAGCTTTCATGGACAAATTATCATTGAAAAGATAAATTTGCTCGTGTAGACGAACAACAAGCTTCCTTAGTGACAGCAAAAGAACTTCGTACACAGGAGCGAGTTCTCTTGACAAGTCATTTTGTTCAAAAACTGTTAACCCCGGCCTTTCAAAACTCCTAGAGTCTATTATGGAGACATGTTATGTAGTTCTATCCTGACTATTGAGTCTGTAGACGAAATCCTATGGTGTGACCATTCAAATGAAACCTCAACGGCAATACTTTTGCATAGTACCATTTGTTTTTCAATATTTTAAAAATGGATTTTTTGGTGGCTCTCTTGGGAGGTAAAGAGTTAATTTTTGAACAAGGAGACTTGTTGAATGAAATCGTGTCAGAAAACTTGTCTCACTTTTCATTGACATATTTCCTTATCCAAAACGGGGAGTTCCAGTTTTTGATCAAGGAAACTGGACAAGATCTATCTATCTAACTTCATACAATATACTGAATCGTACGCGCTTTTTGATTGGTCATTACCTATGATCTGTTAGAGTACAGACGCACTGCTGACGTCATGGATAATTTGGTTTCTCTGTTTCGTCCAATATGGCGGACAGTTATGAAAATGTAAACGAGATTATTCCGAAAAAGGACAAGTAAAGACGAAACCGAAGCGAAAAGTAGTTTTGTTGACGTGGAAAATGCAGAAATTAGAAAAAATATCCTCCAACAGTCACGATCACAGTCGAGTGCTTCAACAACAACAACAACAACTTCGAGGCTAAATAGAAGGCAAAATGGAAATAACTATACAGACTATACACCTAATTGCAACAACGTTGTCATAGAAAGACGAAAAATGTAAAACGAGAAAAAAATAGGAATTTTAAGTTAACTTAATCATCATAGTTTGCAGCATTCACGGCGATCCCACACGTTTATAGCTGTATAGGCCTTATCACGGTTTTTCCAAATTTTTATATTGGCCTGATAGCAAAAATCCATCGACATCGCGCAGCCAAATTTCTTGCCTACCGGTAGGCAAAAAATTTGGCTGCGCGATACAAACGTCTGTGAAATTTGCCGACTTTGCGGAGCTATATTTTCACTATTTTAAAAGATATCGCTTTTAAACTCGGCCACTTTACTAATTTTGAGATGCTTTTTCCAGTAGTGTCGATGGATCTTTGCTATCTGGCCAATATAAAAATTTGGAAAAACCGTGATAAGGCCTATTATAATTAACGTTAATTAACTGTATTCTCAGGCGTTTTAAGGGGCAGATTTTATTCCAAAAGAGGGAAACTACCATCATGCAAAATAATTTATTCGCGATCGGGAAAATGGTATCGCCTTCCGTTGTTACTAATAATGAAAGGTTGAAGGGAGAATTATAGATTCAGATATTTACATGCATGGTATATCTTGAATCTGGCATACGCCAGTTTAATAAGTTAAAAATATATTGTTGCCCTGTTTGTCTCATTCTCTGAGAACAACTTTACGTTACATGTGCACAGTCGTCGACTGGTGAAAAC
This sequence comes from Dendrophyllia cribrosa, assembly GCA_024195265.1. NCBI lineage: Eukaryota > Metazoa > Cnidaria > Anthozoa > Scleractinia > Dendrophylliidae > Dendrophyllia > Dendrophyllia cribrosa. The sequence goes on from JAJLRJ010000010.1 coordinate 26,520,285, forward strand.
GTAGGTAATAAGTTGTACGAAAGAGTAAACAGTCTATAAATGTCTAACGCGCATGTATTTGCAGCTGAACCTCCAACAGCAGTAAATTGTGTCAGTGTGACCCCATTAGCACCCACAGAAACTTATGAAATCGATGCAGATCAGTCAACCCCTGGCTTTACCTTCTGTCGTGTTATTCGCAAGGATGAGATCAATGCTGGGGAACCATATACTCTGACAGTTGACTTGTTGCACGTGATTGGATGGAATAATCGCGGTCACCCTGGAGTTATTTACAACGTTATCGACGAAAATAACTTTGACATCGTCTACTTCAGGTTGGTAACCTGTGACTTGTTAACTAAGGTTGGTCAGGCTGTAACAAGAAAATTCTGACTCGGTTCTTATATGCAGAATTATGGAGAATATCAATAAGAATGACGTACATTAACACTTAAATTATTTTCAAAATAACCGAGCTCCTGCCGACATTTTTTTCAAATTTACATGGATAGCACCCCTGCAGTGAGGGCCTACGGCGTTCATTGTAGCTCCCTCCGCCTGTCTCCGACACTGTTTTCCATATATGCCGTTTTTGACGGAACCATTTAAAGTACGCTGTTGTTGTTTAGAATTGTCATTTAGTTAAGATATAAGCTGCGCGCCATTGAAGTAAAAAATGATGATACCCGTAAAATAAACGTTCATACGCTCTCTCGGATAGATACCCCTCAATGCACTCGGTAATGAAAATACCAAAGCCTCACCGTACCATACAACACAGGCAAAAAAAGGCACCTATGTACAAGGGAACCCTTGAATTTCCACCCATAAAGACCTTATGGAGGACGCATTTGTGTCCTTGCTCTCTGAGTGCCACCCCTCCCCACCCCCAAGCCTCGAGTTAGTGAGTCCACTAGTTTGCCCACAAATTATCCAAAGTGCGACGGCGTTATTACAAAGTGCGACAGATCATTTTATTACAAAATGTGACAGTCTGTTATTACAAAGTACGACAGCTATAATATTAGAAAGTGCGACGATTGTTACAAAAGCGCAACAGAACACGGCGTCGACTGTGTGTGTTTTTGAACAGCCACTACAGATTGAAATTTTTTTTATCGATAAAAGGATGAAATTTTGGTTTAAACGAGATTTTACGAACTGGCTCCTTCACAAACTTTCCACCATGAGAAAGCAGTGACGTAACGAATATGCGTAGTGCGTTATTCCGCGCTGTCCTTCACAGCCAATATTTGGATCGTCATAGCTTTCGTAGCAAGCGTAAACGGGGAGAGGGGAAGGGGAGCGACAAAGGAAAGAGGGAGAAGGGAAGAAACGCCAACTATAAGAACCGGGCTATTCGCATTACGCCCACCGATTTCCCGGTAATCGAATTTACGTCAACTGCCAATGCGTTCACCGATCAGAAACTGGCACGCGCTTTTACGCATGAGAATTTGGTTTTATCGACTGAGTCGATAAGGTAAATTAGCGACCGTAAAAAGATTCGAGAAAGCTGACGTTTCGAGCGCTAGCCCTTCGTCGGAGCGAATCAAGGGATTGTGGGTAGTGTGTGGTTTAATATAGTAGGTGAAGCTACGCTATTGGTGGAAATTTGGTGACGTGAAAAACAAATGTAAATTAGTTGAATGAAAAGCGTTCGTTGATTCCGTGGGGTTTGAGAGTGCCGATTTGAAAGATGATTTTTTGTTCTAAGTTTATACGGCTTTCTTCACCCCCACCGACGCAGCACCACAGTTTCTCTAGAAACTAACCCCATACTTTTACGCATGGCTGACTTCACGCGGAAATTTACTATGTTTCCCGACCAGCACAAACTGATTAGCCGATCGGAATTTTGCGGCCGCCAGCGTGTGCACAAATGGATAAAATGGGTCTTTATTACAGGCGTCCTTTTCCTCTCTCCCCAGTTCCCTTCTCTTCGACACCTGCTACACAGGTTAGGACCGTCACGATCCAAATACCCTTGCCTTCTCCCGACGCCTGCTACACAGTCGCGATCCAAATAACCGCTGCGAAGGAGACTAGTCGAATAAACTCTCCCGGAATAACTGGAATGACGTAAATCTAACGTAAGAAATCGTCCTTTTTTTCTTAGGCCACACAATAGCGCTTCCTGCTACCAGAATGGTTATGTGTTAGACGGTGGCTTTGTAAGGGGAACTTCCTCCTCTTGTCCTAATGGCCCTCCACAGCCTGGAGTTTGGTTCACTCTTCGTGTGGTGGTTGGCTCCGATAAGAGTGTCAACGTCTTCTTTGACGATGCTCTTGTGACGTCACTGACTGCTCGTTTCGACACGAGAGGCCACGGTGGAGTGGTGACTGCTAATAGTTTCGAGAATATTATCCAATTTAGGGAATTCAGTCTGTGCTGCTGTTAAATGCCAGTTAACGTTTACATCGGTTCACATCAGCAACAACAAAAATTGTGTTAAGGAAAAGCACAATTTTGTTCTTAGGGTCTCTCTCTCTTTCTTTCCACATCCCAGGAAGAAAGAGACGCTGGAGACGCTAAAAAGTATAGATCGTTTTCACCTGAAGTCATCAAAATTCTAAAATCTAAACAGCTTATTTTACACGGCTCTTCTATAACAAGTTAAGCAACAGTAATCGTCCACGTCGTGCCAAGTTTCATGCCAAAACATTACATTGCTTTGGATACGTAGCATTTTAATATTTTTGGTGGTGCGGCTGAGCGTCTCCATGTGCAAATCAAAAACAAGTATTTTTTACTCAGTTTGTAGACCTTTCCAAAGTGAGGATGCAAATCAGAGGCTTTTTTAATCTTTCAACTGAACAGAAACAATATATAAAAAACATTCAGCTGTATTTCAAGAATTTTTAAAAAATGGAAATTCAACCGCCATGTTGGTGTACCAAACTATAGTAGACTCGGTTATTAAGGATCGTCGGGCTTCAAAAATTTGCCAAGTGTTTCATAAAAATTTTGGCATTTTTTGCAACATATTATCTCTGATATTGTTCTCAAAGCCAGAAAAATGCTCAAGTAGGTGAAAACGATCTATAACGTTTCACCTTTTAGGTGGAGCAGGCAAGACGAATGGTGAGACCACCCGCCCTCCACTAAGGTCTAATTCCCAGACTCGGCGTCGTAAGTGGGTAATGTTTTTTCCCTGGGGGGGGGAATACTCCGGTCAATTTAGGATAGGTGTGTGCCGCGAAAGTTCTTAAACCCTGACCCTATTTAAGGAAAGAAAATCGAAAATTGTCACCCTATATAAGGGAAAACACTAACTTAGAATTGTGTGAACAGGTCGTTTTTATTTCTGTTATGTGCATATGGAAACTTTTTTTAGCATCAGGCATAGAATACTCGATATCATGATAGGCCATCATAACCATATCTGTTTTGTTATCTGGGTGTTTAGGTACTGTTATTTACTAGCTAATACAATTTAAAGGAACCATATCTAAGGATGGCAATAGCAAAAAGGATATCCTAATTAAGGACTGAGCACCTTAAAAACCATACCCTATCCCGCGGCACATACCTACACAGCATACACATGGGAGTACTCCCCCCCCCCCCCAACCCGGTTTTTTTATGGTTCTCGTCATCTCCTTCTGTGGACTTTAACCGCGGTCAAACGAGAGAAATTTGTAAAAGTTAAGCAAAGTACTTAAAAGTTAAGGTTGTCATTTTCACTGTTTAAAGTTTAATATATTGCCAATACACTGTCAATTTACCAAACGTTTTGAAAGTTTACCAAAAAAGTTCTAAGCGTTTAAAAACTGTGAACTGCAGAATTGTCGGCGCCATTTGCCAACATAATTTTGATCAGGTGCAAAGAGTTTTGGTCAGTTTTCAACGGAACAAAGCTCATCGTTTTGAGAAAAATTAAAAGAAAGTAACGTCAACTATTTTTTTTAATACATCATTGCCCATATTTCCATTTAATATTAAATAAAATCCCACTAAATGAAACGAAAAGCCTCGGACGTTTGACGGCGGTGGACTGTGGACTAAACCCCAACCTCCTTCCCAGATCCTCTCTTTTCCCCTGGGAACGAGGTTGTACCTTCCTTTAGAAACTCCGGTTTTCTTTCTCCTCAAAAACCAACATTTCTAAATTTTAATTTGATCTGAAACTCGTTTAAAGAATTTCAACATTTGCTTCAACGTTTGCTCAATATTTGTCGAACCAATCATCAGGAACGTTTAAACAGGTTTTTCAAAATTTTTCGTGGGAAACAAAGTTCATTTTGTTACAATAACTTACTCAGATGAACAAATATTTAATCGAGGGTCAAACATGAGCGTTAAAAAACTCGGTTCAAACGCGTTTGAAATCTTTGAATAGCCCAATTTACAGTTGTCTGCTTAAAATTTGAATATGCCTTGATACAAACTTTCCTGCTGTCATGTAAATCACTGATTGCTGTTATGCCAACTCGTTTTTTTTTCAGCAAGATTAACATATGAAAAACAGGTAGGTTTGTAGCAAAACAAAGCCAACTCCAGCCTCACTTTCACTCAAAGGCCAGTATACTAAGCACACAACTGTAAAATAGTCTATTTCATATACACCTAATTGCAATAACGTTGTCATAGAAAAAATGAAAAATGTAAAAACGAAAAATGAAAAAAGGCCAATTAGAATTAATTAGACATACAAAGTACATTCTCGCCGGATTTTAGTAATTTTCAAAGCATGCACAAGAACTATGTTTAAGAACAGGTTTTGCACTTTCCCTTTTTCGTAGTGCAACTGTGCACATGTAACAGTTATTCTCAGAGAATGACATCAACCGGGTAACAACATATTTCCAACATGGACGGTTACCATATGATTTCAACTTTTACCTAGGTAAATTTTAAATAACAATAGCCGCTGCACGCTTGATTTAAATTAACATAGCCGCTGCACGCTTAATCGTGCCGCGTGTCGCTGTGATGATTAAGCTAATTAATTCCTATTTGGCTTTTTTATTTTTCATTATATTTTTTCTATGACAACGTTATTGCAATTAGGTGTATCACGCGCCATTTTTTTTATTCTTGAGTGTTCGGACAACCAAGTCAAGCCAGTCTCAAAGGACAACGGATAACTGAGTTCTACAATTTGTGGGTTGTAAATGAGCTGTTTCGTCTTTTAAGCCATATTGGCTGCGGCCGCACTAGAGTAGTTAACCCGGTTATTTTCAATTAATTCAGTTAACTGGTTTAACAAAATTCCTGATGCGTCCGCGTATTTTTGGCGTTCACCGAATTTTAACCGTGTTAGTGGTGCCCATGGAAATTAATTAAAGAACAATAGATTTTTTTTATCGGGTTAGGGACGGACCATTAGATTTTTGAGGGGGGGGGGGGGGGGGGGGGGGGGGGGGGGGGGGGGGGGGGGGGGGGGGTTGGGCAAATACCAAAAAAAAATTCGAGCACGGTCTTGAACTGCAAAAAAAATATCGTGCAAAACAAAAACCCCAGAAAAAAAATTCCTGCAAAGCTTTATATTTTTAGAACAATATTTTATATCCAGGAGCAGATGGTCAGAACACAAATAAATCACACTGACGTTGTAGAATGTTAGCGACTTATATGCACTTGGGGAGGATCAAATGTTCTATCTTTTCATTGGCTTGTTTAGTTTAGCCAATAACAATGGTTTATTTTTGACCCGACGTAAGTTGTGTTTCTTTGTAGGCTTTTTAGCTGATTTCATAAGCATGTAAGATATTTTCTGACACAAGGAATGGCTCTTTTATAGTTGTACAGTGGCATTTTAGGTACATGTATATCTCAATGGATGAGAAATACTTTGTTTATGTGTTGTACAACAAGCTTGTAATTGCAGGGGCGCCGCTACCGCTACTGGGCATTTGCCCCACCAACTTTCGACAGCTCAAAATGGCGGTGGGCGGAGATGAATAGTGTAGCAACATTCTTTGACCAGATCTGATGGCGGGGCGCCTTAATGCATTAGAGTTTGCAAAATAAATATTCCGTTAATTTAAATTAATCAAAAGCCTACAATTTTAGCATCGGAGAGTGACTGACTTTAGACTGGAGATTGGATATTGTGAACCGAGCATTTCAATACCCCTTGAGTTACTCGGACGTCAGCTATCGGACTCCAGCTACCGACAAATCCATCACACAAATCCATCAATGCTGTGATCGATCATGAGTTAGCGCTCGGCCTCTGCCCTAAGAAGGCTCAAGACATATCTACAAACAAACTATGTCACAAGAAAGATTAAATCCAAGTTTCAGAGAGTGTTTCGTGTACATGTACTTTTCATGAGAATTAAACTGAACTCAAAGCTGGCCTTGGAAACTGTTTCTCCGGTCTCAGGAACGCTGGAAATAGCATTTCAGAGAGTTTCATTTCAAAAATTTCCCGGGGGGGCATGCCCCCGGACCCCCCTAGCAGCTCGCGCCTTCGGCGCTCGGCACAGGAGATTCGCCCCACCAACATTATATTTCCGGCGCCGTCCCTGTAATTGTAAGACGGTTGGCTGTACTACGATGGGCTGTGAAAGATGACATCAACAGGGAGCTGATGTAAAGAAAATTGTAGGGGCAGTTACAACACCGCGCGGGCCAGGCTTCATGCTATCAAGCTGCTGTTACATCAGATCTGACTTGCTATAGTATTCCTGTCTCTAGTATGGCCTTTCCAGTATTCCTAACACGTATATGTGTCAGGCATTAAAACATATAGACTCGCAAAAAAAATATCATGCAAGCAAATCATGGCAAAAAGAAAAATCCTGCACAGTCTCGAGCGTAGAAAAAAATATCCTGCACCAAAAAATTGCCCAACCCCCCCCCCCCCCCCCCCTCAAAAATCTAATGGTCCGTCCCTTAGGTTTATTCAAACCACCTCGTTAGGTAGTTTAGTTCCCGATCTGTCAATCATCTTCGCTAACGCGGTAATTTTTGGCTTCCTGTTGAATCCATAGACCTTCGTAGGGACAACTTTCAATTTCATATAGAGAAAGGAAAACCGTCGTGTGTTTATGCTGTCCACAAAACCTATATTTTGATCATTTGACGATGTTGTTTCGCAGGGAATAACAATATGTAAAATGCACGTGCAGAGGCATTGTTTTCGCTCATTAATCGTATTGTTTTGTGCGTCTTTCTTGCATGCTGAATGGTTGAATAGAGGTTTTGCACGTCAGTCATGTTGCATGGCAGGAACAATAGATTCTTTTCCCTATGGGAAAGAATGTTCTTTCTAATGCAAAACATTTTCATTGTTCCTGCCATGCAACATGACTGACGTGCAAACCCTCTATTTACAGATTTTTGGCTCTAAAAGACTCATCGGTGCGGGATTTTTCGTCATCAATGCCGTCCTTATATGTTGTGACAGACTATAGCTTCTGGAAGGAAGACTTTCGTTCTTTTCGTGTTTCTGACAGAACCATCCAATGCAAGGTCTGTTGTAGCGGTTTTATCATAACTGTCACTGGCGTAGAGAACAGAAAAGGTAATTCACAAGATTTCAAGGTGGGTTTTGTCAGCTGTCCTGGGACCCTGTGTCTTCAGTGCCTTTCCCTTGCCGATGGAAGATAACCCGCTCGTGTTGTCACATCGTGTGATAGCATGGAGACTTAGAATCCCATCACGCACTGCACTGCCGAGATTATTCTGGAGATGTAGATAGGTATGTGACGTATCTTGTATTGTATGTATTGGTCTTGAATGACAGCTCGTTACACAGCAAAGATGTAAAGAAGTACACGAAAAGCACTTCGAAGTCTGTGTCACGGGACTGGATGACGATCCTCCCACAGGATTCTGAAGGTTGCTTCACATACAGAAAGATTCTCGTATCTGCCTATTCGTAGTTATTCTGAAGCTCTAATAAGACTGGCAAGGACGTCTTATAGTTACACTAGTTCACCTGCATTGGTTTGGTCACAGAAACTTTAACGGATCAATAACCTCTTTTCAGGTCGGATCATTGACTTCTTTGCCATCTCACATCATGTATAGCAAAGGAAATGCACTATCGACGTCTTGTCCTCGGCATTACTAATTTATTTGGCCTAGTGCTTCGGGTTTGGAGTGTTTCCAGAGTTGATATGGATTTCAAGCGCGCTGCGCAATCCTTGTCGTTCTCTTTCTCCTCCTTTGTTGGAATGTTGGTTGCTTTGAATAATTCTCCCTACTAAGTTTCGCTGTGATTACTCTAAACAGCTTCTTCAAAAATGGTTCATCCAGCTAACTTCAGAGATTGCTATCCCATGCCATCGAAGATCAAGGCTGCTTCCAGCTCACTTCTAGGGAGCCTTCCCTATACGGCTAAAGAAGGCTAACGAACGACCAAAGAAGCTTATGTCAGCATGGTTACTTCCTTCTCTTCTGCACCTCTGATATTGCCCTTCTTGAACAAAGACGCAATCGTCATCACATCAGCCTTTGTGATTTTATCCCAAAAATCAAAGGCATCGCGCTGGGAAGCATTTGGATGCAAATTCTTACACTCGGGCTGCCCCGGCTGTTTGGCGCCTATCATTTGGTCTGCTTTCTCAGTTGGCATCACTAACCTAGTCGCAATATTGAGGAATGCAGCTGGTTCCTCGTTTTTCCAAACCAGATCATGTGAAGGGTGTTTAATTTCTGGACATCCATGTTATCCCTTATTTTCCATAGCCCTCCGGTTTCATTCGACGTCGTACATCTACTTGGTGGCAGCATTAACGGCAGTCCTTTCGTGGCTTGTAAGAAACCACCTATCAAGGGCAGCAGAATTTGTGGAAATGCCAATTTCCTGTTATGATATGCGGTTTGTTCAAACCCATGACTGTCCAAACCTGGAAGAAAGGCGGTTCTAACCTGCTGACGGCGTGGTTTCCCTTCTCAAATTTTCGATGCACTTGTGGAGCCATAGTTGGTAGTAACCTCATGTCAGAAATATATACTAGATGTCATCAAAGAAAACAAGGATTACATCGCCCGGGCATGTCCTCGGCAACACTTGCAGCTGGGTCGGCTTACGCGCTTTGGCTTGAGGGTTCCCATTTGACCCTTGAAGGAGTACCGAAGCCGGGTGACTGCCGTAGATTCCGGACACCAGCGCGATGTCATACAATCCACTTTCTTCAAACATTTTGCCAATCACAGCAAGTTAATTTAGCGAAACCTGAAAACCTCAGTTCCAAACGCATAACAGTATTTTTCCTACGCTTCAGCCGAGAGTAAAAAACCTAGACAAGGTAATGACGCTGTGTTTCTGTTAATATAGTCTGACCATCATGTTCTGGGCATTTTTCATTAACATATTTATATGGTACTGTAATCTATAGCTGAAGCGTTAATCATGGGCCGCTACCCATAGTCGTGGCAAGCGTTGTTCCCATTCCATCTTACCATGTCGATGTTATCTCCGGCAAGCTGTATAAACGGGCCAGGCATAAATTAGAGGGCGTCGCAACCCTTTTGCTGTAATGACTTCGCGATAATTCCATATGCAGTACTGGTGTCCATATTGTCTTTGAATAACGAACAATTACGACATGATGCAGTGTTGCATACTTATCGTCGCGTCGTACTGGCTCAGCCCGCGCGGGTAAATGATGAGTACTAGGCTTTCCACCCCTGTTTAACTAGTTTAATACTGCGGACACTGAGTTGACCTGAATTCAGTTTTCTATGAGAAACAGCAGTTGACGACGAACAACCGGGCGTAAAAGGTTTGTTTTTCGAAAGAATGCTGGCGCATTTATACGTTCATAAAAGAAAAAAGTTTAATAAGTAAAGATGTTCATATAGACAAAATTCACGCTTTAAAACTGGAACTGAAAACTTAAAACCAATTGATTTCGTTTGAACCGAATTTGAATGCATTTCTAATTCGCTTCCAAGTTTATATTCTAAAGAAAACTATGGAAACAGGATATTGCAATGCATTCAAACCAAAAAAAATAGTCAAGTTGATTCTTTATATCTTTGTTGTTTGTGCCTGCTCTTGCTGGAGCTGTGGCCTTTACTGCAATCTTTTCGGGGAAGTTCTAGTTTTTATGTGTGACCAATACGGAAACTAAAAAACAGCAGTGATTCGTCTTGAAAAGTTCTCGGGGATTTGAAGATTGTGAAAACAATTAAAAAGGGCATTTCATTTGACAAAATGGGACAAAATCCGTACGTCTTTTCCATTTAGAGCGTAGAAAATTCCTATAACCCTCCTAGCAACAGTTACTATATAAAGAGTCCAAAATACTCCTAAATCAAACAATGACGTATGTCTGATGCAATGTCCAAGTTTGGCTTATTTGGACCAAATATTGTACAGTTTACAATTAATAGACCAATTTCAATATATATAAAATTCATACTTGGCTCCGAGCCTTGGGGGAATAAAACAAAAGAAATGAATAATTCAACGCTGAACCTCAATGTGATTTCTTTTGTTTTATTCCCCCAAGCCTCGGAGCCAGGTATGAATTTTAATATATCGAAATTGGTCTATTGAAACTCCATGGCAGAATTCAAATTTGCATATTAATTAGCGAAGTGTGGCAAAAAGGTACCCGGTAAAAAATGCAAGATATCGGCGTGATGTCCCACTGGCCAATTAATAAAATATGCCATTCTGTATTCCTAAGATATTGTCCTATCATTTTTTGCTATTTAGACAAATATAGCACGGGGGTGCAACGAAATTCATTTTCTAGGCCCCTTTTCAGACTTGGCTCAGAAAAATAAACTCGGTTATTTCATTACAAACACCTTTTCACCGAGTTATTTTAACCGGGTTACTAAAAAAATTAACCCAGTTAACTCACCAAGTGCGGCCGCAGCCATTGACTAACAAAAGTACTGGTTTTTCCAATCTCCCCCCAGGGTCTCTTCTTTCTGTTCCCTGGAGTGAGAGAGAGGGAGAGGGAGCGGGAAGAAGAGAGACCCTGGGAACGAGGTTGCAGGTTTTTCATTAGAGAGCTTAAGCAACGACGATGGCAACGCCAACGAAAACGTCACTTGAAGAAGAATTTACGTTCTTTCAAACAGAATTCGTAGGGATGACTTTTCAGTTCAAATATAGAAAGGAACAATTAACCATCGTGTGTTGACTTTTTTTACAAAACCTATCATGTAGTTATTTCAAGTTGTTGTTTTGCAGAGAACGGCAAAGAATTATACCTAAATTTAAAACTCACGTTCAGAGGCATTGATTTTACTCGTTTAGTGGATCTATTGTTTTGTGACGTTCTCGCTGCCGTCGCCGTCGTGATTGCTTTTAAGCTCAAAAGCTCCTTCCCTAAAAAAAATATTGGTAGAGCACGCAGAGCATTAAATTCAAACACTTTGTCCGTGATTACACTCCGATACTCATCCTCGTTCCAGAGTTCTCTCTCTCTTCAGCTACGTCATCATGCATCGAGAGATGATGACGTAGTTGAAGAGAGACGACCCTGGGAACGAGGTTGCTCCAGTATCTGCCTCGTCTTCAGGCGCCGGTAATGCGCGGAAAAACAGTGTGCGCGGAGTATCATGGGAAAGTCGCAAGACACTGCATCCAGCCTACAACGCCACAAAAAGCTGCGTATGCGGCCAAGTCAGCTCTAAGATGAGTGCATGTGGTAAATAAACTTCTTTCGATATAAATATTCGACTTGATAGCGTGGCCTGGAAAACACAACTGACAAAGGAGATCAATAAAAACGCTCATTTATCTTTTTTGTGTCCTCTAGGCCTCGCTATCAAGTTGAACTGAAATATCGAGGGAAACATATTACTGATTCCTCATCAGAAGCTTAGTTAGTGCATTACATGTTCTTTTCATAGGACTAAATTACAAAGTTCGCAATAAGCTTTTTGATGTATATAGTATAACAAAATAGTAAGGTTCACCGTCACGTGAAATGTACCGTTTGTAACTAATGTTCACTCAGTGTAACTAAATCCGTTTTTCCTCATCTCAGCATATCATTTCTGTTCCAGTGGAACTTACTTACAATGTTAATAATTTACTTAATAAAATACAACAAAATAGTTAAAAAGCGTCTGTACAGGTCGGTCAGGACCTGTAGGAACTGAGGTGTGCTTAAATGCTGTTATGCCCAGTCGGTATAACTTAGATATTCTGCATCCATTCTTTACTGTTTCCGAATATTTTCTGTTCCGCGTAGTCATAACGTACAAATGTCAATAAGTCAGTTTTTAACTCGTGGATACGCGAAGCGCCTAACGAGTTATAGAATTTTAGTAGAAATTTCACTCGATTCGCTCAATCAATGATAAACATCCAGCCCGCGATATGTAATGGTCACCTGCATTACCTATGCGGACGACGTTGGTGGAAGGGGAGGGTGGGGAGTTAAGGGGGTCGATGGCGAAAATGCCTAGGGGAGGGGAGGGTCCGAATGTGTGCAGAATCTTTTATTTAGAGCGTTTCGTTTTCACGAGTTGGCTCATAGGAGCCTTTGATTCAATATGCCATAAAATAGTCGAAAGGACTTGTACACAGTACATGCTTGTAACTGTGCATGCTTGTCACTTTGCATTAAGCATGAGATTTGTTTTTTGGCTGAATTTTCAAATTCATCCCTTGTGTCTTTGAAAAATTAAACAGTTGTATGTCTACCCCATAAAATTCAAAGAAGAATTGTATGCATAAGAAAAGGTAAATTGTATTACGTGTTAAAAGAAAAGGTACAGTGTATTAAGGTGATGTTACACGGGACGATTCGCAACGACGATTTTTAGCGCAACAAAATTAACGACAGGTATGTTACATGAAACAACTTGAGTAAAATTCGTGTTTTTTTTTTTATTTTTTTTTATTTTTATTTTTTTTTTTTATTAACAATACAATACAATAACTAAATTACAGCACAGAGAAAAACAAACAAAAAGAGAAGGTTCAAAGAAAGTACAGTTGAGACAGGAGCAATAAACGAACCTTGATTGAGAACAATCAGTCAGATATATCTAGTTAAATATAAGATTTACAAATCTTTAAAAATATTTTTGGTATTTAACCGTCAGGGGAAAGGAAACAATCGATATCAAGAGCTATATAAAGAACAATCTTTAAGAAAGTTCCATTTTTTAGTGTCCCCAGCTTTTTTCTCTATAATAGATCTTGACTTAACTAGGCGCAGAAAATTTGCAAAATTAGGCGATATTTCATCCATTTTGGCTTGCCAAATATGAAACCGCGCTAACAGTAGACAATAGTTTAATTGACACGAGTATTCTGTAGAATGAGGCTCCGGCCTCAAGCCCAGTGCAGTAATATTCAATAAGTTGTATTTGCCGATTAACGGAAGAGCGTTTTGAAGCCAGTCGGTTACGCTTTTCCAAAAGGAGGCTGTAACATGGCAAGACCAAAAAAGATGAATTAGCGTCTCTGAGGAATTGTTGCAAAAGGTACAGTTGTCATTTTCTTTTCGTCCTATTTTAAGTAAAAAATCATTAGTTGGTATGCGCCTATGTAATAGTTTAAATTGGAACTCTATCAGTTTGGTGCTTTTTGTGCACCGTCGCGCCATAAGATAGGCGAGTTCCCAATTAAATGTATCTTCTTTGTCTGAAAAGTTGCAGTCTTGAAACCACTTTAGTTGGCTTTTACGTGGGGTTAAACTTTTGACTCTGATCAGTTTTTGGTAAATTAATGGACCTGGCTTTTCTCTCTTAACAATTTTTTCACTTAACGTTTCAAAGGTATAGTCTCTTGTTTCAGCCGTATCGGTAACATTGTTGCGAATTTGTTTAACAGCTGATAATAGACCAAAAAAACTAAGCGGGCGTACACTTAAGTCATGTTCGTTAAATTCGTGTTTTTGCGTTGCAAGTTTTTGAAGTAATAAATCAACAGCTTGTAATGTGATTTCTTATTTATCTATTTATTTCTAAAAGCACCCGCCTCGATTAGCCTGATGCTACCTGCGGGTGCCTATAATTTTGTATATAATTTATTTGTTTAATAAAATGATGATGATGATGATGATGACTCGTGCTTCGGGTTTCATCAGGATATCCAAACACCGAGAAACAGATGAAAGCACCTTTTATTGTTTCTAGTTGTTTGGATACCCTGATGAAACCCGAAGCACGAGTTTTTGATCTGGCTTCTCAAATCAAACAATACAGAATTATTCAGTGTTAGTTTTTTGGGCTTTGTCCTTTTCAAATGCCGTCACATGCATAATTTTGTTAAGCTTGTTGTATTTCGCCATTTGGTATGAGACCATGTGCGAAGCAGAAGCGTCTCGGTTTAGGGAGGCCAAAACGGTTGTCGAAGAAGAATATCTAGTCGATAAAGCTATTCCCCCGTCAACGAAATATAAAAAGAAAATGGGCAACATCCATTTTCTACGAATGGCAAACTACTCGGACGGATCAAGTTCCCGTTCTCTGAGATTCGGGAGGAATGTTTAAGGACTATGATTTACACAAGATTGTGTCACTTTCTGCTCTTATTGAAGAAATGGTGCATTGAGTTTGAATTATTGGCTTAGCAAATTTGTCATGGACGTGGCCAAAAAGTCGGGTGAGAGATATCCACCGAAGACTGTTTATGGCATCATATGCGGTATCCGACGCTTTCTAGAAGAGAAAAAAGGTGCTGAAGTATTAAATCCTCTTGATAATGGCGACCGAAGGTGAGAAAATTACAGCCATGCTCCGTCACGCGTGACCAGTATTTTTGAAAATTTGAATGGAGTTTTCAATTTAACGCGTCGATTTTGTAAATTCATTCCGAGATTCGGAATTCCCGTGAGAATTTTACCACATTTTCGGAAACAAAGAGCAACAAAATATCATTTTATTTGAAATGTTACATATCCGAACAATCAATTAGGTTTTTTATGCGTGCAGCGAAGTTATTTTTCCGTTAAGGGACGGACCATTAGATTTTTTTTTTTTTGGGGGGGGGGGGGGGGGGGGGGTGTTGAGCAATTTTTTGGTGCAGGATATTTTTTTCTACGCTCGAGACTGTGCAGGATTTTTCTTTTTGCCATGATTCGCTTGCATGATATATTTTTTGCCAGTCTATATGTTTTAATGCCTGACACATATACGTGTTAGGAATACTAGAAAGGCCATACTAGAGACAGGAATACTATAGCAAGTCAGCTCTGATGTAACAGCGGTGAAGCCGCCAAAGCGAGAAGAATGGGGCAAGGAAAAGTGAGCCTGCACGCGGGCTATTGATTTTTTAATTCCGCCCCTTGCGAGGTGTCAAGTCGGCATTTGACCTGTATCAGATAACTATCCAATAGGAGCAAAGCAAAATGTAAACAAACATGACAGAAAGTTGCACGTGAAGATTTTCGCGGCAGATAGCAAAATATTATCACGAAGAATGTCATTTTTAACCAATTGGATCGCCCCGTTCGTCGGCGAACGCGGTGAATTCAAAAATCAATAGCCCGCGTGCAGGCTCACTTTTCCTCGCCCCATTCTTCTGACAGAAAAAAAAAATCGATAATTGGTGAAAAATGTTCTAGCTAAGTGTCGCTAAAATGGCAGCGATCGTTTGCAAAAGGAAAATTTGCGTCGGCTACGCACATTTCCCTTTCGTAAACGGTCGATGCCATTTTAGCGACACTTAGAAAAATTTTCACAAATTTTAGAATTATTTTTTCTATCAGAAAAAGAAAAATGCAATTAATTACCTAGAATCGAACCCGGAACCTCTGCATGCTAACATCTCTCCTTTCGGCCACCAGACCACTGGGTTGATCGGCAAACCCACGAAACATTTAATTATAAAAGATGCTTTTCTTAATATATATCAATAACGGGTCACCCTAACCCTAAATCTTACCTAACCGCGAATCTAGCTTAGATCTAATAATCGCTTTACCTAGGCCCAATTTTATCCAATAATGATAGCCTATTTTCGTCCCAATCCAGGCATAAACTAGAGAGAAAGAGCATCGACCATTACAAAAGGCTTGGTTACTAATGAATGCTAATGATGGCATCGACCGTTAAAAATGGCTTCGACCGTTTACGAAAGGGAAATCAGCGTCGGCTACGCCACGAGTATAAATAAAAAAACAAAATGGCCCAAACCCGCTATTTTGATGACGTCATAACTTCCAAATAAGCGCTCATAAGCCAAATAAAACTAAATATTTCAACTCGTCACTCGGTAATAGCGCAACGGGCTTTCTGCTTTGTCTGCAAAGTGTGTATCGTTTGATTTCACGGACAAACTTGAGAAACATAAGTGGAAAGCTTTCGATGCCTCGTGGCAAGATGAAGTTGAGCTATTTGCTGGCAAGAAAAGTTGAAACTTTATTTCGAGCTTTCAATCAAACAGCAGTTTTGTTTACAATTGCTGTGTGTATCAATGGTAGTTTCTTTGCTAAAGGACTAGGTAAGTTTTAATTGTGAGAATGTTTTTGTGTGTATCAGATTGTCATGTTATGTCATGAGGAATAATTGTTTGACGAGCAGTATTTTACGGTGGTAATGTTTCTTGCGTTATATACGGTGCTTCGTGCTTCTGTGCTGGGTAAAATCGTAACGGCCCGGCTAAACTAGGACTGAAACATTGTTGCGGACGCAAATATTTCCCACTAGCCGCGCGAGAAACATTTGTTGCGGACCCAAATCTTGCTTCCCGGGCACAACGAAATGTTATTGAATCAAATCAAGAACTTTCTTGCTTTCCGGACTCAAATTTTGCTTCCGAAGCAAAAGCTTCCCACAATGTTTCCCAAAAAATGTTTTTCTAGTTTAGCCAGGTGTGACAATTCAAATAAAAACTATAGAACAGCTTTTATTTTAGGGTGTTTTAAGCTTTTTATATCGGGACAAAACGGAATTTGGACCTAGCTTTTTCGTATTAGAACTTTCCAATAGCAGAACTCAAAATGGATTTTTAAAAGAGAAAACAATAAAAGCAGCGGCATAGGACAGGTGATTTTAAGAAATACAGTCGAAGCTCCTGAAGAACCTCGGGAGGCAGAAAAGGTGTCAACAACCGGAGCTGACCGCTTACGGAAATAATTCTCGTAGGTTCCAACACTGAGGTTTTCTCGATAGTGATCTGAACTAATATAAAATACCAAAGAAATGTTAGAGAGCCTCGAAAGATTGACGAATGAACACTGAAAAGGTAGCTCTTAAATGTTATGTCTAGACATTTCCGTCATTACATAGTGGCTAAAACAGCATCTTTTCAAGCGATGAAATTAATTTAGCAATTCTTTAAATAGATAGCACACCTAATGTGTTCAGCACAGCAGTGTCATTCCAGTTGCCAACAGTGTTTATGCGTTGCCAGTAGATCAGTTCTACGAAAACAAAGCGAAGCTAAAGGCGATTTGTCTATTTTTATCTGTTTATTTATTTAATTAAACTGTACGTTTTCTATGTTCATTATATCTAAGTATGTTTTTAATAAATAATATTTTTAAAGTTTTTGGGATTTACTTGGACACTCCAGAATGTTTTTTTTTTAAATTTTGACTTTATAGATCTAACACCTTTTATGAAAAAAAATCAAAAATCAAATCCACCTAAATCTCAAATTTCATTTTGTCGATTTGTCGCACCATAGTTAATAGCTTTCATTTAAATGGTCGCGCTTTAAAATTTCATGCCATCAACCAAAGACACATTATACATTACCCAACTCTGTAGGGAGGCGGGGAGGGGGCGGGGAGGGGGCGGGGAGGGGGGCGGGGAGGGGGCGGGGAGGGGGCGGGGGGGTGGGGGTGGTGGAGGGATTAACCATAACTTGCAAGCTTTGGTGTCAACTGAGTACAAAGAAAATTGAATGACAGATAGCGGGGAAGGCGCGAAGAAAAGCGAGCGAAAAAATGTGGGGAGACTGGGAAGAGGAAGCGAGGGAACGTCTCCCCGCATTTTTTTCGCTCATTTTTCTTCGCGCCTTCTTCAACTATTCGCGCTTTCCCCACTATCTGATGAACGCCTGGAACAGGCTATATACAAACCATATTTTAGAGCGGTATTTAATTGAACTTTGCATGGAAGCAATTTGCGTTTGCTGTGGTTTTGCATTGCGTTGTTTCGTATTCACGAGATGGCTCTTAAATGCCCTTTGATTTTATGACTTGGGCGGTGTATGTTTTTGCCCGCCAATTTACAGTGGACCGGAGGAGCTCAATTTCATTCCACAACAATAACCATCTAACGAAAAATAGTAGAAATTTTCCGTGAAGTTTCAGTCGTGCGTTATCACCTCAAGTAAGTGAAGCTTTTAAGTTACAAAATTCGAGAGCGATTTTCGCCGCTGTACGTCCTGTAGTTTTCCTATGAAACAGCACGGCTTGTCTCGTATTGCTGGTTTGCACGTGACGTCACGGCGGCCATGTTGGTGGTCAAGAACAAAACATTTTCTCTCCGCTGGGAACTTAACTCAACTTCACAGCCAACTTCACCAGAAACAGCAATTCTACCTCGCCTTTCTCCCGGTATAATATATAGTAAGACAAGATTTTGTCAACTTAATTATGGCCAGTACCTATTTTTTTCCTGTTTTAAAAATAACACAAATTCTTATCCATAAAATTATAAACGTGTACTTATGCAGCAACCTTTTTGGTAATTTTTCCCTTTTATGGGATAGACTAGACGACAGGTAAATTATTATTCTTGGTTTGCAACCACGTGACAAGGCGGCCATGTTGGTGGTCAATACAATACAATTTTTTTTTTCGCAGAATTTGCATGAAAATAGTATTTTGACCCTCGTGCCCAGTGCCGACCGAAGTCGAAAGTGGCGTGTTTGTCGAGTCAGGCATAAATGGCGCCGATTTTTGAATTGTTGTTCGATGTTGTTAATGGGCTACTTCTGCAAAGACCTAAGGTATACTCAATTGGATAACAGAAAGGGGATCTGAGTACTTCACTTCGTGAGCTCCGCGAGGGAAAATGTAAGTGCATGCTTTGTTCGCTAGAAAATTCGAGCCATTTTTGCAGCGGCTTCGATGACCGAAGTTCCCGGGGTAAGGAAAACTGCCATTTAAGTATTATAAAAAGGGCCACTCAAAATATATCAAACAGGCGCACGTAAAGGCCATATGAAAGGGATATCATTTTCAATGAAAGGTATATGAAAGGGGTATCTTTTCTGTCAAAAACGGTATATGAAAGGGTAAGGGTTTGGATCTTGGGGTGGAGCATTCCCGTACAAAACTTTGTTGAGTAACACCCCCACCCCCCCCCCCCCCCCCCCCCCCCCCCCCCCGGCCGAAGTGCAAGTCAGACTCTTTTGTACGCTGTAGGGTAAATGACTAAAAATTACTGAAATTGCGAAAAAAAAAAAAACACCATAAAAAGACAAGAGATAACACTAAGTAACGTTTTATGAAAATTTATTTACCGACTTACCCTATCGTACTTGTTTATTTTTTAATATAATTATCGGTCCGAATTCTCCATAAAATCTCTTATAGTAAGCTTGGGCTTCCTGTGTTGAAACCTCAATCGCTAAGCAAGTGGCACGTTACTGATAAAAGACAAAGCGTCCACAGAATCAAATCCCACAGCAATAGGCCATTTGCACGATGACGTCATATGACTACAACTACCAGAATCCTTCAGTTTTTTGTTTTGTAGTGCAAATTAGGGCTATTGTTATTTAAACCGCACTGGGATTACAAAATTTGAATAAGAAAGGAAAAACGAAATGAATTTTGGTAGTTGTAGTCAAATGACGCCATCGTGCAAATGGCCTATTAGTGGCGAACACGATATGCATCCATGAACGCCTTGCATTGTCTTGAAAACTTGTACGCTGTAATTCTTCCTTCTCTTTCTCAAGTCAATACACGGGAAGACCTTAGATAACAACGGTCTGGACCACCTCGGACACTTATTGAGAATTATATAACGCAATGTCGACACTTAGAATTTTATTTTCAATACATTTTTAAGTGTAAAAAGAAAATCTAAAATCCCCACTTAGGATTGAACCCGGCTGTGACCTCAGCGAGGCTTAGGCTTACATAGCCTACCGTACCTGAGTACCACTTAGCTTCTCGGGTTGTTTAGGCCTAAATTTAACTGTATAAATTGCTAACCCCAACCTCAACTGAAAGCTAACCAGTTACTCCGTTATGTAAGTCTCAATAAGGTGTCCGAGGTGGTCCAGACCGTTGTTATCTAAGGTCTTCCCAATACACGGAGAGATTTTGCCGCGCCATCTTTAAATCAAGAGCGAGATCACGAGGTCGCGTGTCAACCAATCAGACCAGTGAAACTAAAATAAGCGTGCACAAATTTGCATGCGCTAATGTAACACAGAAAAAGAAAGAAAACTCAGAGGACAAAACAAAACTCGTCAGCAACGCTGATTTCGTTTTCGTAAATTGCCGATGCCATTTTTAACGTTCGATGCCATCATTAACATTCATTAGTAACCAAGCCTTTTGTAATGGTCGATGCCAAGTCTCTAGTTTATGCCTGGATTGGGACGAAAGTAGGCTATCATTATTAGATAAAATTGGGCCTAGGTAAAGCGATTATTAGATCTAAGCTAGATTCGCGGTTAGGTAAGATTTAGATGTAAGATTTAGGTAAGATTAGGATTAAGATGTGTGTGTGTTTATTGTATGTTATTAGCATTTTCTCCTTTTATCCACTTAACCCTATTCAGACTGGGCTTTTTTAGGCAATCTGTGACTGGGGGGGGGCTCCTCGGACCCCCCCCCCTCTATATCTCTGGAACAGGCAAGGCTAGGACCATGAAATTTTCACACAATGTTCACCTCCATACAAGGAAACCTCACACCCAGTTTTGACTTGCCACACCCAATTATGACGTCACAATGACGTCATTTTTTGTTTTTCCGACGTTTCTTTGATATTTTTCCATCCAGATACTTAAAATATCAAATATAACTGTAAAATCATCTCTTTAATATTAAAACATAATAAATACAAACAAGGACACACTTGTAAAGCGAGAAAAAGCAATAAAAAGCGATAAAACTATAATTTTGAAATTATTGTCCGCCATCTTGGATCCGCCATCTTGGATTTTCACTTTTTTGTTTAAATTAAAATTTAAAAAATATCTAAAAGAGAAAAGGATCAGAATGTATAAAACACGTATCAAACTTATGTCTATTATCCAAATAATGAACTTAGAAGCGTTATTTAATGAATAGTACAAAATGTTTTCTATAAGTAAAAGAGAGCAAAAATTTACCTACCCCTCCCCCCCAAATATTTGATGTTAAAAATTTTTGATGTCTTTCAAGAACTAGTCCCAAGAAAAAACTATTCTAACAAGAAAGTACACTATAAGTCAAAGAACAAGATCTTAAAATAAAAAATTCACCATATTTTAATATTTTGAAAACCTATGTGTCAGAAACCGGTTGCCATGGCAACATGGTTAATCACACTGACATGTTATGGATATCAAAATGTCCCTAGATAAATTCTAGGAAAAGTCAGAAAATTTTAGCCTCATAGCTATTTCGGTGTAAGAGTTATCACAATTTTACTGGAGGGGGGGGGGGGTTCGAAAAGCCCCCCCCCCCCCCCCCCCAGTCTTAATAGGGTTAATTAAATATCCTTTATATTTTCCAACTTTGAGGGCAAGGTATTAGTTTAACTATTTTTTGCCCCTTTTCTCTTTGTTTCTTAATTATTCATTGCTGTAAACTTGTTAATTTTTGGAGAATAAATAAATAAAAAATAAATAAATAGGGAAAGGGTTACCCGTTATAGAATGATGTATCATTAAGAAGAGCACCTTCTGTTATTAAATTTCTCTTGGTTGTAGTGTTATAGGAAGGATATTAGCATGCAAGAGGTTCCGGGTTCGATTATAGGTTTTCAATTGCATTTTTTCTTTTTCTGATAGAAAAAAAAATCGATAATTGGTGAAAAATGTTCTAGCTAAGTGTCGCTAAAATGGCAACGATCGTTTGCAAAAGGAAAATTTGCGTCGGCTACGCCACGAGTATAAATAAAAAAACAAAATGGCCCAAAACCGCTATTTTGATGACGTCATAACCCCAACTAAGCGCTTATAAGCCAAACTAAATAATTTAACTCGTCACTCGGTAATAGCGCAACGGGCTTTCTGCTTTGTCTGCAAAGTGTGTATCGTTTGATTTCACGGACAAACTTGAGAAACATAAGTGGAAAGCTTTCGATGCCTCGTGGCAAGATGAAGTTGAGCTATTTGTATGTTTCAAGAAAAGTTGAAACTTTATTTCGAGCTTTCAATCAAACAGCAGTTTTGTTTACAATTGCTGTGTGTATCAATGGTATTTTCTTTACTAAAGGACTAGGTAAGTTTTAATTTTGAGAATAGTTTTGTGTGTATCAGATTGTAATGTTATGTCATAAGGAATCACCAGGTTTGTTTGTTTGACGAGCAGTATTTTTATACGGTGGTAATGTTTCTTGCGTTATATACGGTGCTTCGTGCTTCTGGCTTTTAAGCCTCTTGGTAAAATCGCCGGTAACGGCCTGGCTAAACTAGGACTGAAACATTGTTGTGGACGCAAATATTTCCCACTTTAGCCGCGCGAGAAACATTTGTTTCGGACCCAAATCTTGCTTCTCGGGCGCAACGAAATGTTATTGAAGCAAATCAAGAACTTTCTTGCTTTCCGGACTCAAATTTTGCTTCCGAAGCAAAAGCTTCCCAGTTAAGCCGCATTAAAAGAAACAATGTTTCCCCAAAAATGTTTTTCTATTTTATCTAGGCCTTACTCGGCGTGACAATTTAAATTAAAACTATAGAACAGCACTTATTTTAGGGTGTTTTAAGAGTTTTATACCGGGACAAAACGGAATTTGGACCTAGCTTTATCTTATTTGAACTTTCCACTAGTAGAAGTCAAAATGGATTTTAAAAAGAGAAAACAAAAGCGGCGGCATAGGACAGGTAATTTTAAGAAATACAGTCGAAGCTCCTGAAAAACCTCGGGAGGCAGAAAAAGTGTAAACAACCGGAGCTGACCGCTTACGGAAATGATTCTCGTAGGTTCCAACGGGGTTTTGTCAATGCGGCCTTAAGTTTAGTCCGCTTACAAGTGTCTGATAGTGATCTGAACTAATATAAAATACTAAAGAAATGTTAGAGAGCCTCGAAAGATTGACGAAAGAACACTGAAAAGGTGGCTCTTTAACGTTATGTGTAGACATTTCCGTCATCACATAGTGGCTATTAAAAACAGAGCATCTGTTCAAGTGATGAAATTAAATTTAGCAAATTTGTAAATAGATAGCACACCTATCGGGTTTAATCAAGCATGATTGTTGGATTAATATCTTCAGCACAGTAGTGTCATTCCAGTTGCCAACAGTGTTTTTGCGTTGCCAGTAGATCAGTTCTACAAAAACAAAGCGAAGCTAAACTTAACTATAAACGGGAAGCATCATGGGGATTTTGACCTCCTTGAATTCCTAGTAAAAACCATGCTATAATACTGACATTTACTTATTTACAAAATAATATACTAATACACCAGGGAAAAGAAATCCACTAATTCTTGAAAAAGTAACAAATCATGGTCTGTACTAGACCCTGTAATCCAAGGGCCACAGGTTTGTCAGTCGTATGACTGTGTTTAAAAGTGTTACGTGTTTTTAGATAAAGGCAATTTGTCTATTTTTATTTATTTATTTAATTAAACTGTACGTTTTCTATGTTCATTATATCTAAGTATGTTTTCTATAAATAGTATTTTTAAAGTTTTGGGGATTTACTTGGACACTCCAGAATGTTTCTTTTTTAATTTTGACTTTATAGATCTAACCCTTTTATAAAAAAAAATCAAAAATCTAACCCACCGAAATCTCAAATTTTACTTTGTCTATTTGTCGCACCATAGTTAAGGTTCAGTGTACCTTCAGATCGAAAATTTATTGAAATTTTTTTTGGCGTCAAAATAAAGTTTACAGAATGAACTTTCATCCAAAAAAAAATTATCGAAAAATAGTGAAAATTGACGGAGAAATGACGGTATAACTTTTGTGGGCGGAGTTTGTTTATGAAGCGATATGTTTTTCTAAGTGCTGTTTTCTCAAAGTTAATTTTTCGCTTGTATGGGACACTTTAAAGAGCTACAACTCAAAGGGAATTTGTTCGATTTTCGTCAAATTTGGACACAAGCTAGGCTAACATATAGTCAACAAATCTGTCGGCGAATTTCTTATTTCCGAAAATTTTTTCGTCAAGAGCCATTTCCGTGCGATCACTTCAATTTGTTTTCTCCCTTTTTCGAAAATATTCTGTAACTTTTCACTGCAATTGAATATGGGAAATCGCCGACATGCTTTTTTAGCGCTTCGTGTCCGGAAATCCGAGAACAAATCAAATTAGCAAAATACAATAATCGCTTTGAGTTATAGCGTTTTAAAGCTGTTTCGGACGTTCGAATTTAGACGTCGTAAAAAATTCGACAATTCATTTTATTACCAAATGGTTTCCATATTAAGATAGCCAGCTCTATAAGCTTTAATTTGATATCTGGGTTTAGGTATATTAAGTGTAATCTTAAGACGCTAGAGCTGTTATACTGGAGACACCCCCGAAGGTACACTGTAACCTTAATAGCTTTCATTTGAATGGTCGCGCTTTAAAATTTCATGCCATCAACCAAATACACATTATCGAACTCTGTAGGGGGGGGGGGGGGGGGGGGGGGGGTGGACAGATTAATCATAACTTGCAAGCTCTTGCAAGCTTGGTGTCAATAATACAAAGAACATTGAAAGGCAACAGATTGCTATAAACGTATTTTAGAGCGGTATTCAATTGAAATTTGCATGAAAGCAATTTGCGTTTGCTGTGGTTTTGCATTTATTGCTATACTTTTTGATTGGTTAGAAAAAAAAATCGGTCAATTTCTCAGCTAATCAGAAGTACGTAAACTCCTGAACCAAAACCAATCGTGACTTGTTCGAACGCCTTTTTCTAGCTCTGATTAGTTCATTAAATTGTCTGCGTCTGCTGGGATTGGCAAACGTGAATGCTCAATTGACATTCCGCTCAGTTATCGTGGCTTAATCGAAACTTGTCGTAAAGTCTTCCCAGGGATTTTGATTTTTTTTCATGCTACAAAACCATGCTACAAAACCTTTACTTATTTACAAGATGATATTAAGTAATGATCCACATAAGAAGGATAGCCTGAACGGCAATGCACGACGGAATGTCAACTATTTTCAATGTTGCAACAGTACTAGTGATCTCATTTTTTTTCATTGTTTCATTTATTTGTTTTTATTATTTTTTCATTTATTTTATTTATTAGATATTGTAGAATCTCAGATTGTAATCCCTAGAATATCTCTCCAGGGACAACAATCTCTCGTAAGTGTCGTTGACCTCCTGTGCATACTTCGTGACATCGTTCTCGATTTGGTCAATTCTTGTGTTAGCTTCATGCAGTTCTCCTGTTAATACCTCCAACTTTGTATCCAAGGATTCTTTCAATTTTGAAATCGAACTTTCGTTGTGTTTGATTTGACTCTGAAGAGATTCAATGTCTCTTTGAATCTTCACTTGTGTTCCTTTCATTTCTGGCAAGTCGTTACATATTGAACTCAACCGTTGGCGTACGAAAGCTTCAAAATCATCTTCCACCGTTTCCTTTTGCTTTCCTTTTTTGAGGTCATTCTTTGTTCCTTAGTTCTTACGTATTTTGTCAAAAAATAAGTCAGAAAACAGAAAAAAATAGAAAAAATCAAATGTAGTCTAGCGGAGCTAGAAGAAACGCGGCCATCGTGCTCGCCGGCCGCTGACCATATCAACAAATCATATCATATCAACCTCATTGGCCTAGACTCAAAAACCGCTAAAAAGTTAAGGTTTAAGGTGCATTAAGGCTAGTAGTTAGGGACGTTGGGGGTTCGGGATCGCCCCCAAAGACCCCTATGGAGCCTTAATTTAATGATTGGCACCGCCACCCACTGGTCCTCCTGTCAGTCGGCCCAGTGGGTGGCGGTGCCAATCATTAAATTAAGGCTCCATAGGGGTCTTTGGGGGCGATCCCGAACGCCCCAACGTCCCTAACTACTCACTGTGAATGCTGGTCCGGTACGAGACCACCACCCCCCAACCCCCTATACTACTGCTTATTTTGTGGACTCGAAAAACCGCATTTGACGCGCCACCGGCACGAGGCCACGAACAAAGCTGGAAGTTCATGCTTGGTCATTTTGTGTAACATTGCGTTACTTGTCACGTGTGACATATTGTGTTGTCCCTTTCAAACAACAAGAGCTGTCTTGGTCCTGGTTGTTTCTTCAAGGAGCGTCTCCAGTCGTGTCTCCATCAGTAAATATATAAGTCTTTAATAAATCCGAAGCACTGATAGTTTCCTCTTCATACGTGCATAGTCCCTCATCGATGGGGGGGCCGAGGAGTGATAAATGAGCTTCTAACGGTGTAGGTGAGAACCTGACCATGGTTTGTTTAGTGCCATCTTCGTTTGTAATTTCTTGATATGATACACCTATCATCATATTCATGAGAAGCTTATCAAACTCCTCCTCGGTTAAAACATAGACATCGCCAAACAAAGGCTGAAAAAAGCCTAGTGAGTTCCGTTTTAGTATTTGCCGTTCAGGTTGTGGAGCCTGTTGCTCCACCAAGGCTGGTAATCCTTGTGCGGTGGTATCAGTCAACGATTGTGCAGCTTGTGTCTCCATCAGTTTTGTACGCAGTGGGCGTATATACCAAGGGTAGGGATTTCTTCAATTGGTAATACCTCCCTTACCGTTGCGGACAGCTGCCTGGGGCTCTCGCTGTGAATGCTGGTCTGGTACGAGATCACCACCCCAGGGAGGTATAGCCAATTGAAGAAACCCCACCCCTGTGCATATCAACCAACATGGCAATGACGGCTCAAGGACTTGACTTCAATCCAAAGAATCAAGACTACTTCGGTGAATGGCTGCTGTCTTTTGGTGAATCCAATTGGGACTACTTACCAGACATGATCCAGGACTACATCCTTGAACTGGTTGAAAGGAGTATCCAGCGTGACTTGGCTGCCAGGACCCTTCATCAACGCAGGATGAAATCTGTATGCCATTCAATAAAAAATCATTATCACTGGGAACACCTTTGCCATTTCCGTTTATTCACTTCACAAACATGTGATGAATGTCAAGAACACTTCTCGCCAGAAGTGGACATGGGCAGGCACAGGGGCATTTGTCCTGGCATGTCGTTTTATAGAGCTTTTCAGGGGCCCTTGATGCTTGCAGACATCGGCAGTGATGACGAGGAAGACTATGACAGCCCAAGTGCTCACGAAAGTTTCTATGGCATTGGTCACTCAACGTGATCCAGTTGTGTGGTTATCACCAATTGAAAAAACATTCACCCTTCGTATATCAATGATGGCGACAACACAAGCTTTCATGAACTTTCTCAAATCGAGGAACACTGGACTGAAACAAAAGAGTGCCGACTGGCTCTCAGCCAGACAAAATGCAATTGGTGCCTCTGAAGTTTCTGCCTTGACAGGATCGTCGCCGTTTGAATCACGGCACAGCTTGCTCATGAAGAAAATTCAGCCAACACATATGCTCAACAATGCGGCTTGTACCTGGGGCAATCTGTTTGAGCCGATTATACGCAAGTTTTTTGAACAAAAACATTCTGTTTCCGTTTTTGGTCACAGCATTTCTCTTAATCTGTCAAGCGAGCATCCGCTTTATCGAAAGGTCACTTGTAGTCCAGACGGATATTTTATGAATAAAGATTATGGCGCGCCGTTTGTTTCAAAATTAATTTTACCTATTGATTGCAATGTGTGTGGTTTAATCATAATCACTTCACAAAAGAGTCCTCTTAATTCCATAAACTGTCCTTTAATTTCCTCTCATCTTGCAACTTGGTTGGTAAAAGGGTGTTTACAGACTGCAAATTTCCAGTTCGAATATGGGTGTGTATCACTACATGTGTCACAAGATCAGCTGCACATGAGAACATTACAGCATCACTAGCCATGAATGTGGGTTTTTCAATTGGTCATTTTACTCAATCAGTTCTACGTGCATCAATCTATCAGTTAAAAGTGCGTGTTATTCGATCAATTGGTCGTCACCACAGTCAGTTGTACATGTGTCAGTCAATCAGTTAAAAGTGCGTGTTATTCGATCAGTTGACCGTTTTACTCCGGCAATCAGTTGTACATGCATTAATCAAAGTGCGTGTTATTCGATCAGTTGACCGTTACTCAATCAGTTGTCAGTTTGTTGTTCCATCAGTTGTGTGTGTTTTTCGAGCAGTTATGTGTATTTTTTTGATCAGATGCGTGTTATATTAAATCACTTGTCAGTTTGTCAGAATCGATTAGTTGTTCGTGTTTTTCGATCAGTTGTGCGTATTATTCAATCAGTTGTGCGTGTTTTGCGATCAGTTGTGCGTATTATTCAATCAGTTGTCAGTTTGTTATTCGATCAGTTGTGCGTATTATTCGATCAGTTGTATATGTTCGATCGGTTGTGTGTTTTGCATGTTCAATCAGTTGTCAGTTTATTATTCGATCAGTTGTGCGTGTTATTCTATCAGTTGTGCGTGTTATTCAATCAGTTGTGTGTGTTATTCAATCAGTTGTGCGTGTTATTCTATCAGTTGTGTGTATTATTCGATCAGTTGTGTGTATTATTCAATCAGTTGTGCGTATTATTCAATCAGTTGTGCGTGTTATTCAATCAGTTGTGTGTGTTATTCTATCAGTTGTGTGTATTATTCTATCAGTTGTGCGTGTAATTCTATCAGTTGTGTGTTTTATTCCATCAGTTGTCCGTATTATTCTATCAGTTGTGTGTGTTATTCGATCAGTTGTGTGTATTATTCTATCAGTTGTGTGTTTTATTCGATCAGTTGTGCGTATTATTCAATCAGTTGTGCGTGTTTTGCGATCAGTTGTGCGTATTATTCAATCAGATGTGCGTATTATTCAATCAGTTGTCAGTTTGTTATTCGATCAGTTGTGCGTATTATTCGATCAGTTGTATGTGTTCGATCGGTTGTGTGTTTTGCATGTTCAATCAGTTGTCAGTTTATTATTCGATCAGTTGTGCGTGTTATTCTATCAGTTGTGCGTGTTATTCAATCAGTTGTGTGTGTTATTCAATCAGTTGTGCGTGTTATTCTATCAGTTGTGCGTATTATTCGATCAGTTGTGCGTATTATTCTATCAGTTGTGTGTATTATTCGATCAGTTGTGTGTATTATTCGATCGATTGTGAGTATTATTCAATCAGTTGTGCGTGTTATTCATTCTATCAGTTGTGTGTATTATTCGATCAGTTGTGCGTGTTATTCAATCAGTTGTGTGTATTATTCGATCAGTTGTGTGTTTTATTCAATCAGTTGTCAGTTTGCTATTCTATCAGTTGTGCGTATTATTCAATCAGTTGTCAGTTCATTATTCGATCAGTTGTGTGTATTATTCGATCAGTTGTCAGTTTATTATTCGATCAGTTGTGTGTATTATTCGATCAGTTGTGTGTTTTATTCAATCAGTTGTCACTTTGTTATTCGATCAGTTGTGCGTGTTCTTCGATCAATTGTGTGTTTTATTCAATCACTTGTCAGCTTATTATTCGATCGGTTGTGTGTATTTATTCGATCGTTTGTCAGTTTATTATTCGATCAGTTGTGTGTATTATTCGATCAGTTGTGCGTGTTTTTTTATCAGTTGTACTTATTATTCAATCAGTTGTCACTTTGTTATTCGATCAGTTGTGCGTGTTTTTCGATTAGTTGTGTGTTTTGTTCAATCAGTTGTCAGTTTGTTGTTCGATCAGTTGTGCGTGTTTTTTCGATCAGTTGTGTGTTTTATTCAATCAGTTGTCACTTTGTTATTCGATCAGTTGTGCGTATTAATCGATCAGTTGTGCGTATTATTCGATCAGTTGTCAGTTTATTATTCGATCAGTTGTGTGTATTATTCGATCGGTTGTGTGTATTATTCGATCAGTTGTCAGTTTATTATTCGATCAGTTGTGCGTGTTTTTTTTGTCGGTTGTACTTATTATTGAATCAGTTGTCAGTTTGTTGTTCGATCAGTTGTGCGTGTTTTTCGATCAGTTGTGCGTTTTATTCAATCAGTTGTCACTTTGTTATTCGATCAGTTGTGTTGTGTGTTATTCGATCAGTTGTGTTGTGTGTTATTCGATCAGTTGTGCGTGTTTAATATTCGATCAGTTGGATGTGTTTTTAATCAGTTGTGTCTTTTTCGATCAGTCGTGCGTGTTATTCGATCAGTTGTGCGGCAGATCGCTTTTGGCCGGGACTACGCTGTTGCTATTCTTGGCGACCAATTGCAGTAAATCGATAGTAGCTTGTAATTGGTCGGTTCGGCATTATCATAGCAATTACGGAATTTCCCATCGCAGACACTAGGTGACGAGCGCGGAATCGTTTCTTTCACCAAGGAGGATGAATTCGAATCAGGATATCAACTCTTTGCTGGGAGATTTCTCGAGAACCTTTTCGGATCTTATGAATCGTCTGCAGCCATCCACTGGAGCCACTGGAACCACTGCCAGTGCATTAGACAGTACACGAAACGCACTGAGGTCCCTTCAGCCGGACTCAAGAATGGCCAACGATATTTCACTGTCCTTCAACCGCTCATCGCCGGCCGAAAGCTCTAGTTCATCTAGCCGTCCAACATTGCCGTCTGTGGCCAGGCGACTGATTGAATAAAACACACAACTGATCGAATAATACACACAACTGATAGAATAGCAAACTGACAACTGATTGAATAAAACACACAACTGATCGCAAAACACGCACAACTGATCGAATAATAAACTGACAACTGATCGAATAATACACACAACTGATCGAATAATGAACTGACAACTGATTGAATAATACGCACAATTGATAGAACAGCAAACTGACAACTGATTGAATAAAACACACAACTGATCGCAAAACACGAACAACTGATCGAATAATACGCACAACTGATCGAATAACAAACTGACAACTGATCGAACAATACACACAACCGATCGCAAAACACGAACAACTGATCGAATAATACACACAACTGATCGAATAACAAACTGACAACTGATTGAATAATAAGTATAACCGATAGAAAAACACGCACAACTGATCGAATAACAAACTGACAACTGATTGAATAAAACACACGACTAATCGAATAACACAAAACTGATCGAAAAACACGTACAATTGATAGAATAAGACGCACAACTGATCGCACAACACACACACACAACTGATCGAATAATACGCACAACTGATCGAGTAATACAATACAACTGATCGAATAATACACACAACTGATCGAATAATACGCACAACTGATAGAATAATACACACAACTGATAGAATAATACACACAACTGATAGAATAATACACACAACTGATCGAATAACACACACAACTGATAGAATAATACCGACAACTGATCGAATAATACACACAACTGATAGAATAACACACACAACTGATTGAATAACACGCACAACTGATAGAATAATACACACAACTGATAGAATAACACACACAACTGATTGAATAACACGCACAACTGATCGAATAATACACACAACTGATAGAATAACACGCACAACTGATAGAATAATACACACAACTGATAGAATAACACACACAACTGATTGAATAATACGCACAACTGATTGAATAATACGCACAACTGATTGAATAATACACACAACTGATCGAATAATACACACAACTGATAGAATAATACGCACAACTGATCGAATAATACGCACAACTGATAGAATAACACGCACAACTGATCGAATAATAAACTGACAACTGATTGAACATGCAAAACACACAACCGATCGAACACATACAACTGATCGAATAATACGCACAACTGATCGAATAACAAACTGACAACTGATTGAATAATACGCACATCTGATTGAATAATACGCACAACTGATCGCAAAACACGCACAACTGATTGAATAATACGCACAACTGATCGAATAACACACACAACATATCGAACAACAAACTGACAACTGATTATATAACACAACTGATCGAATAAAACGCACAACTGATTGAATAACACACAACTAATAGAATACGTAACACACAACTGATCGAATAACACACACAACTGTTAGAACTGAGCACGCACAACTGATTGAATAATACGAACAAAACACCCTTTTACCAACCAAGTTGCAAGATGAGAGGAAATTAAAGGACAGTTTATGGAATTAAGAGGACTCTTTTGTGAAGTGATTATGATTAAACCACACACATTGCAATCAATAGGTAAAATTAATTTTGAAACAAACGGCGCGCCATAAAAGATAACACATTAAATTTGTTAGAATTTAAGTGCCCGTTCAAGCGAAAAATAGCGATGAACAGAATCCCTAGCTATTATCGCGATCAGATACAAACAGGGCTTGCTTTGAGTGGTGACATGGTCTCCAAAGGCTTGTTTGTTGACGGCTATTTCAGAATGTGTTCTTTAAAACAGCTTGAACCAAGTTTAGCTCACAATTCTTTTCTCAACGCCGGAAAAACATACAAGACAAAAAATAAATCAACTCTTGCCTGGGGGGTTTGTTATCTATTCAGCAAAAAAAACATCAAGATCAATCAAGTCGAACTTATTGATCTTGGAGCAACGCAAACAATTGCTTTGTTTGAACATGTCATGGGTTTAATTGCCACTAAAGAGATTTTGGTTTCATATGGCAAAATAAGAATGACGTTCACAGCCCGTGACGAAAATGCTGAATTTCTACGTTTAAACGCCATGAAAGAAGCGTTCTCTAACCCGCGTAGAGAAGGGCCAAAACCTGTTGCAATGTTCGCTTGGAAATTGCTCGATCTAACTGAAATTTGGGAGTTTAAAAAAGCAGATTTCTTGAGTGAAATCCAAAGGTCTGTTGAATGTTTTCATGAAAACCTATCAAAATTGAAAGGAAGAATCAAAAATTATACTTACACCGAGGACTCTGCCATAACTCCAAACACAGGCGACGACAAGGCCTTTTTGGAAGCCTTTTTAATGAAGCAAGCGGCAAAGCTTACTCCAGAGTTCTGAACGCATTATGCCATAAATATTCGTTTTTGATTATCACCGCATCAGACATTCATTGTTGTCTCAGGTAATTTACAATCGCTCGTTGTTGCTTAAAATAGACATTTCGTGCCTCATAAATATACAATATCTCACTTTGCCCCGTCCCAGTCCCCACGCCCTAAATGCGCATGCGTATTGTCTCAGTTTCTCAGTGTTTGCCAAAAGCGAAACCACAAGTAAGCGGATTGTTGAACTGATCATTATAAATAGAAAAATCACCCCATATGTTTCTTAGTTCAACAGATTTTGGTGAAGTCTAGGGAGGTGAAAGCCGGCCAACTTTCTGAATCCTGTTTAAAGGCTTGCGCAAATGGTTGAATTACAGAGTAGAGGGGGATGTCTTCCAGTGGACGGTACCCCCGGGTGAGCCCGCTCTGGCCCTACTGGTTCCAGGGGGGTGCCAAACAGAGTTCTCCTAGGAGTTCTCGCCCTCGCTCCCAGAGGTAAAATGTGGAAATGACAACCGCCTTGTCAGCGGTTAAAGTCCTAGCCTAGGCTAGGCAAAGAACTGCCACCGGCACCCCCCTGCAAGGGTTTTTGCCCTTTTGTTGACCTGTCACGCAATGTGTCACGCGTGACAAGTAACGCAATGTCACACAACGTGACCCATCTTTTCAAGCATGTTCCTCCAGCTTTGTTCGTGCTTCCACATTGATTTTTCTGGGACTTGCAGCCAGAAGTAATTGACAAGCCGATGTGGACCTTTTATCGCAATCAAGATTTTGTGGGCCACAAAGGGCATGGAGATTCTTTTCGGCAGATATTCTTCGATGAATTTGAAAGAATCGTTTGCATGTTGTATTTCATCATTGGACAAGCAGGCGTGGTGTTCACAAATTTTCAGATGTTTGTTGAGATAGCTTTTGAAGTTGTAGTGTTTGGTGGCCATTCTCTTTTTGGTAATTGTGTAATCACCACCATAGAGCCCGTTGTAATCGAAGGTCACACCATCCAAGGGTTCTAATAGACCGCAGTCCTCACAGCAAAGTTCTGATGAAAACATCCTGAGGGTTAATTTGCCTTTGCAGTTTTGGCAAATTTTTGTCCTTTCATTCACAAGGGTGAAAGGTGAGTGTGGAGGGTATTGTGCCTCGGGAGAAAGATACTCCTTGATGTTATGAAGGCGCTCTGACAGGTTTGAACGTCGTATTTCCTTGGTGTAGTTTTCGAGTGAGCGCAGGAGGATAAATTTGTATTCTTTATCAAGCTCATCGAGTTTGGTTTTGTATTCGCCTTTAGTGTCCAAGGCTCGAACATCAGCCAGTTGTTTAGCGAACTTCTCCATGGTTGTACACAGCCGGGCTATGTATTCAATTTGGCGCAAATGATTTATCCTTTGAAATGTAGAGATTAAAACCTGAATTTAATTTCTCAAATCGGATTTGGAGGCTGCGGTGAGAAGACTTATCTTTTTTTGAAACTCTTGTTTGACTTCTTTGCGAAGTTCGTTTTTGAGTTTCTCTAGGTCTGGCGCTTGCGTTTGAGTGCCAACATTTTTTTAGCCTTTACACCATCCCTGATTGCAGCTTTGAGTTCGTGATATTTTTCCACCTCACGAGTGATTATGGTGAATTCTGCATCACTGATCCTTTTGTCTTCCAGAGCCTTTGAGACCAGTTCATAGACAGAGTTGCGTTTAGCTAGGGCCAGTGTGTAGATATTCTCGTGTTTGGTCACTTTTCGCTCCAATCGCTTGTTAGCAGCTGTGAAGCCAACAGAGGATATCCCACAGAGGGTCGCGACGCCGGCGAGTGCTGGACTTGCAATTATTCCGAATCCAGTCAATGCAGTTGCAAGGGCTCCTGATGACAGCCCGACAGAAAGTGACCCCAGACCAACCGCCGAGTAATGAACCAATGATTGGGTTCGTTTATATTTCTTTGCGACCTGACGGTAATGCTCGGCTTCGTCAGACAGCTCTTTAAGCAAGTCAGATATCTTTTTGAGCCGGAAGTCTTCTGCATTGATTTGAGTGATCCCAAGGTCAGGGTATATCTTTTGTGTATGGCTGTATTCGGGGGCCGATGGAAGCACATTGGCAGAACTCATGACGTGGGGTATATATATGATTTTTTAATTTATCTCGATTTCAAATTCCAAAGGCTCGCCATTGAAGTTGAAGAGGTTGTCATCTTTATCCCTCACTGACAGTGTGATAGAGTTAACAAATTCGCCAGACGAAACGTCACGCAAGACGTTCTGTTGTGTTGTCTCGTAATGAACCTTCTCAAAAGCTTTTCCACGAATGTCGAAGCGTGCCAAAACTGTCGAAGGCTTTCCATTGAGGAGGTTCTGTTCTTTATCAACGAGATCACAGTGGATGAAGTAAGTGCTTGGTGATGTTAAACGCTTGACGAAGGTTATTAGCAACAATACAGGGCGTATGCCAAGCAATTCTGCCAGATTATTGCTTAACTTCA
Source organism: Dendrophyllia cribrosa (assembly GCA_024195265.1). NCBI lineage: Eukaryota > Metazoa > Cnidaria > Anthozoa > Scleractinia > Dendrophylliidae > Dendrophyllia > Dendrophyllia cribrosa. Next base: position 26,555,733 of record JAJLRJ010000010.1, read on the forward strand.
TACTGCCGTTGTTATTATGAATGATCATGGCACCATATGGCCTGTTTGTTTCAATTGTTAGATTTAAACTTCTGTCGTGGTCTTTTAGGCTTTCAAAGTCTTTTGTTAAACTCTCAATAGTGTAATGGCCTTGAAGTAAGGTCACGTCACGTGATGAACCATTAGGTGGAGGGTTTGCTGGTGAAATCTTTGCTTCTTCTTTCAAGTTGAACCACGAGTTAAAAATTGAGCAAGAAACAAGACGGACATAACTCGGTTTCGGCAGTGGGTGGTCGAAATAAATCGTGTGAGGATTCGAATGTGTGACGATTGTTAACACAACCATGATGGTGTATATATAAGGACATTTTATAATTATAATTATATACAATCATGTTTGGCAGACGGCCTGGTGGATTCAATCCTAATTCAAATCTTGGTATAAACATCGGCGGCCACAATTACGGACCCCCACCCCCCTTTTATTCGCCTCCAAATGCCTATACCCATGTGGCGCCGAAGCCACCACACATAGATCCTGAAATTGCTTGGTTGAGTTCGCCGGAGGCAGCAAAGCTCTCTGCCGCGGCCAAGGCCAAGGCGATCTCAGACTTCAAAAAGCGTTTCCCGCGCGCCGATATGTCACGCTTTGAAGTACAAGTAGAGTTTGGTGACGACCACAAAACCGCCAAAGGGGAAGTGCTTTACAAAAAGGCCCCCGGTTCATGGGGACTTATCACAGAAATGTCCCACAAAGATTGGACTGGCGCCGAAAGAGATGCTCTTGGCCTTCATTATGACGGAGGTTTCCCTTATCAGCTATCGTTGGGGCAGCCAGAAAAGTCAATCCCAGCTGTTGCTTTCGACACCGCAATTGACAAAGACATGATGATTGGCGCAATCTTAAATGACAAAGAGCAAAAGATTTACGTCACGCCAACTGATTAATTCACAACAAAATACAGAAACATATTCAGGGACACACAGATATCCTTCTCAACCGCTAAATATGGCCGAAAGTGGATGGGTGGCCCGCATATGAGCTTTTGGCCGCAACAACTCTCTTTCGCGCTGTGGTGTGCAACAACCGGCTGTGGGATCTCACGCGACATTCTCTTTGATAAGAACTCCAGTCTATCCCTAACCCCCCAGCTCCGGTCGTTTTACCGGTTTCACGTTTATTTCACAACAAGGCGAATACTCTACCAGATGGGTGGGGAACAAAGCGTGAGTGCTTTGCCAGACGACCCCCCATTCTCCCAGAAAGACAACAAGTACAACATCGACGCGTACAAGAAGCTTTGCATCGAGTTCGGTATCGATCCCAGTTCTGACTTCCGTTACACATACGGCAAGAACCACGGTCTACGGAATGTCTACATTTGGATAACTGGAGAGGGCCCCAGCTCTACCGATTACACTTATCCAGACTCTGATCTAGCTCTATTCGATGATGAGCGCGTCACTGACAGAAAAGACTCCAATTACAAAGCCAATGGAATAACTTTTGTCCGCAACGATCAAGGGGCGGACACCCAGTTCGAGCATTTTGTGCCAAATTATGCACAAGGGCTAACACAACCAGGGCTCGCGCGTATGAACCAATCAATCGAGGCCTTTGTGTACTGCATTCTTGGTTCACAAGCCAAAACCCGCAGCAGCATCATTGGAAGAGGAGGCCGGGCGTTCGAAACGCAGAGAGTCTTCTTGGTCCATCTAGAGGAGGCCATAATCCTGAACGACATCGCAAGAAGCGTGCAGCGTTACCAGCTTGCCATCCAAGCAACGAAAGTGCGCTTAGACTTTGCGACAGCACCCGGAAGCTGGCTCATGCCCTCGCGTATGATTATCAACACAGAGAGCGTGATAGGGTATAACAACAATCTGCAGGGGGCAACGCAAGGGATGAAGCTGGGCGTGAACAGTGGTGTTAATCTGGGCACAAAAAAAGCCTCCCTTCGCCACATGGACGGTGGCCCGACAAAGATTAATCCACCAAACAGCCACCCATCAAACCCGATACATAAACAGGCCACACAGGCACAGGGCATTGCGCCCAAACCAAGGACCACACCACAACCAGCCCCAACCCCCACACCCACACCACAACCAGCACCAACCCCCGCACCCGAACCACAGCCCGACCCGCATCACGTCTCCAAGGCAGTCGTTGCTGTTGGCGCGGTTGCTTTGGCAGGGCTTTTCGTTTGGGCCAGATAAGTGTGTTCAAGACTTCGAACGCTTGGTGATCCTTTCAACAAGGAAGGTCACCACGGCAAGGATGAGCAGCCAGACGTGTTCGCCCAGAAAGGAGATGACCGACCCAGCCGCTTTGAAGATGAAGCTCACAATTGAGCCAATGAGGCCAGGCAGTGCGCTGGCTGCCTTTTTGCCAAGCTCTTTAAGCCCATTACCAATAGCCTTGGTGGCCTTTGCCAGGCCGTTCAAGGTGGCGAGTACAACAGCGCTGATGGTGATGCCAGCTGCCAGAACAATCGCTTGCAGGGTCCACCCGTATTTCTTGAAGATTTCTCTGACCCTCTCTCTCAAAGACATGCTCCTTTCCCGCAACTCAATTTCTGTATTGAGCCTTGCCAGCTCTTCTTCACGTTCAGCAATCCGGTCTTCAGCAGCTGCTCTTTCAGAGGGGGAAGTGTCCTCAGCCTCTATCACGCGCTTGTCCTCCTCGTTCTGCCGTTCAAGCTCTTCTTTGTTCTGTTTCAGTTCGTCCAGTGGTTTTATAGCGTCCTTTTTTGCTCTAAGTTCCTCTAAGCGTCCTTCTAAGCCCCTTCTGTCAAGCATGGTTTTGTCGATTTCTTTTCGTAGTTTGTCTGCTTGTTTGGCAGCTTTTTGTGCCTTTTCCAGTTCTTTTCGTTTAGCTTGATGTTCAGCTTCAAGAGCTCCCTTTTCATTTTTCAGTCTTTGTATTGCCTCCTTATCCAGTGGCCCATGTGCATCTTCCATCTCTTGAATCTGGTCATCAACCTCTTTGGTTCTATTTCTGATTGCATCCATGTCGAGGCGAATTTTTTGTGTACCAGCAGCAGCTGTTTGTGCTTCTTGTTGTTGTTTTTGTTTTGCTTCCAGTTCTTTTTGTTTTGCTTCAAATGCAGCATTTGTCTCATTGAACTCTTCAGTCAAAGACTTTCCGAGAGCTCCTTTGATCTCTTTGGGTAGAGAAGCGTTTAGAGTCTTTTCGAAAGCCCCACGGCTTTTTGTGTAAAGAGGGTACCATTTGTCTCTTGTATGATATTTTACCTCGATGATGGCTCCACCTGATTTTGGTTTCGCCTCGTACCGAAAATCAAGTTGATTTCTGTCTGCTTGGGTAAACTCTTCCTTAACCTCGGAAAAGGCCATGTCATCAGCTGTTATCACTCGCCGGCCGCCAGTAGCCCCTGTAATGAAAGAGGTTTCTTCAGTGTGGGAGCCTTGTTGTTCTGGGGGGAGTCTTGTTTTCATAGCCGTTTGTTCACCAGCCGGGGTGGAAGCAGCGCCTGGTTTAAAGGGTTGCGTGGTGTTGGGGTCGGGTTGAGTCCATCGGTGGGCTTCTTCCTGTTCTTCTTCTGTCATTTGATTCCACATGGTATCGACATCGTCATCGCCATCGTCATTCCCTGTGCCTTTTGGGAAGAGAGGGGTTTTCTCAGTTGCATCAGTTGGATCGACTTCCATGATATATAAATATGAATTTTAAAAACACAAATATACCCATGGCTGTGCAGCCGAACCAACTCCCATCACACAGTGAAAAGACACTGGGCGCCATGAAGGCAGAGCGAACCGTCAAGCGCATCACATTCAACCCAACTGCGGCCAACCCCGGCGAGACACTTTATGTCTCGGTGCCCAAGCTTGGCGAGCACGATGTTATTGTGTCCGGCTCGCTGGCCCTGGTATTCAACATCAGCCTAGCCGGGGGCCATGCAAACAACTTTCTCGTGCAAAATGTTTCTCGTGCCCTGGTGGACAGGCTCGTTGTGAAGTTTGCAGCCACCACTGTCCAGGACACGGTTGGGTACGACATCTACAAGATCTTCGAAGATCTCTTCAGATCAACCGATGAGCGGGACAACATGCTTATGGATGGCATCCAGAGTGCGGATTTGTGCAAGATCCGCTCTGGTGCTGGCGACAAAAAGAGCTCAGGTGTGGATGCAGAGAAGAAGCTTGAGACAATATACAAGAATAAGTATCACATCAAGCTGGATCACCAAATCTTAACTGACCACGGTGTTATATATCCTCAAGCCCTGTATAACGATCTGGTCTTCGAACTAACCCTCGCCCCCGCAAACCAAGTTGTCCGAGGCTCAGACACAACCAAGCTCGTGTACAAGTTGGAAAACATCCAGCTGGAGTATGAGACGATCAGAAGTAAGGAGCTGGCCGACGAAGCAACAAGCACTTACACTAGTGGCAAGGGGTTCGTAATGCGAGATCGGGTGCATCCATTCTCAAAAAGTGGTGACACTCGGTTGAATCTTCGGGTTAACCCACAGCGCCGGTCTCTCAAGGGAATCCTCTTGCTGTTCATCAACCCCTACACAGCTGGTGCCCGGGACTCTGAGAACTATTTCAATCCCGACATCACCAAAGTGAAGGTCACAGTCAACTGTGTTCCAAACAGGCTTTACAATGAGGGCATCAGTGGTACAGACATGTGGAGAGAGATAACCCGGCATTTTACCCCACACACGGACGGCAGGCCTAACATGAACTTGACCAAATATCTCACAGGCAACAAGTTTGGCCTCTGGATCGACCTGCGGACCATGGCTGACACATCCCTGCACGGCGGCGGCCAACGGCTCGTCAACACACAAGATGGCGTGCAACTCGAGATCGAACGAAACGGTACAGGGTCGGGGAACGCACTCTGCCACATCTTCACCCTCTCAGACGCACAGATGAGTATCATGGACAGACAGCTGGAATCTGTACAGTACTAAGTAAACGCAACACGCTCATATATACCATCAGACCATGACCACAAAACAACAAACCACAAACAAGATCAACTTCTATGCTAAGCCGGCTCCCCTGCCATCCACCAGACCATTATCACACAATGAAATACAAAGACTTCTGGCAAAGGCCCCCTCCCCGCCAGTTTGCAAACCAACTAATATAGGTGTTGGGTATGGATCCAAGAAAGCTGCCATTCAATGCACTAATCGTGGGCCCCACTAACTCTGGCAAGACACAGTATCTTCTCTCCCAACTGCGAGGCCCCTTTAGGGGTTGTTTGGATTACATCGTTTTATTCTGCCCCACATTTGTTAAGAACAAGACATACAATGGCTTCGTGGATCGCGATCCACACATCTTCGTCATCGTCTGCCAGCAGCATGAAATCGAAGACTGGTTGAGGGTGGCGAGCTTCTTTTTCACATCCACCAACACTTTATTCATTCTCGATGACTGCGCCGCCTCCAAAGATGTCAAAGGTCGAACGGGCCAGCTGGTTAATCTGGGGTTCAGCGCAAGGCATGACGGCATATCCGTGTGGGTCTTGACCCAGCAGATCACCAGCATTGCAAAGCCATATCGTGATAACATTGCAGCGATCGTGCTCTTTTACACGCCCTCCAGCAAGACAACCAAAGCCATATTCGAAGATTATGCCGGCGAGCTCTCCCACGAGGAGTACAAAGAGTTTATCGCAAGGCTCAAAGCCCGCAAGTTCTCCCACCTGGTTTTCTCTCTTAGGCACCCGTATGGAATTGAGTACAAGATTTAAACACACATATATACCATGAATGCGCCAACCAGTCTTCACAAACTGTGTGTGCTTTCACAGCTTTTGGATGAATTGCACAAACACACCATTGAGGCGCAAAACAAAATGATCAAAGCCGCTGGTGAGGAAGATCTGCGTCTCATGCTTCTTAACAGATATCCCTTGCGGTTGACTTCTATGCCAGACACCATGGCGGGGGTGGTAAGAGAGCTTGAAACCCTTTTGCCAGACATCAAGAGAATTATTGAAAAATAAAAAAACACATATGTATACCCCCTGATGGCTGAAGCTGCTGAAGACCAGGTCGTTTTTGACGAAGTAATGCAGATGCTGGAGGCCACCCCTGGTGCCGCACCTCCCACAGGGTTAGTTGGTGACAATGACATTCCTGCCAAACGTGAGAAGCTGGCAATCCTTGTTTCAACTGGCAAGGCTAAAGAAGCCATCGGCGTGCAGCTCACACATGATCATGTCAAGCGGTTGTCAGACAAGGACGTTGACAAGTACTGCAAACGGTACGAGGCCTACGTTGGCAACAAGACGACCGAATCCCTAGTTGATTCTGGCATCATGCTAATATCCAAAGGCGTTGGCATGGTGGTCCCGGTTGATGATGTGGCGGAATTGCAGAAAGAACTCAAGAACGACTACATCATCAACCAGGAGCTGTCAAATCTTGCTGGAGCTATTGCCGTGCGATGCGGACGATGGCTGGCGATTGCCAATGCTGCTCTCATCACAACAAAACACATCAAGTTTGAACGAGAGCCTGATCACAAGACTGACTTGATAGAATTGGAACCACCAGCCACACATCCAACCAGGGACAGTGAAGGCTATCCACTTGAGGGACTTGATGAAGTTGGGTTGGGACCTGGGGTGACCTCGCAGCAACCTTGAAGAAACCTGGCAGCAACCTGGCACATCTTGTAAAAAAATAAAATTCACATATATACAGGATGGCCACACCACTCGAGACGATCCCTGAAGAAACTCCAACTCCAACACCAACACCTGACCGTGTTACCTCTGAGGCACCGAAAACAAAGCCTGCAACAGAAAAGAACCCTGGCCGCGTTGCTTCTGGCAAAAGGCTAGCAGAACGCAACCGCATGGCACGGGAAGCAAAGAAAAAGGCGCAAGCACAAAAGCCTGCACCCTCAACAAGCGAAAACAATTCTGCAACAAGCGACACAACAAGTGACACAACAAGTGACAGCAACTCAATCGTTTATATTCTGGGGGTTGGTGGGTTGATTGTCTCTGCTGCTGGTGTTTATTACCAGCGCGAAGCCATAATGCAAAGGCTTGGGCGCAAATCAAACACACCACCAGCAAACACAATCGCGACAACCCCCGCTGCAACACCGCCAGCAACACCACCATCTCGAATTCCTGTAAGACAAGGAATAAAAAATATGGAATAAAAAAACATATATATACTGGCACCATGAAACCTTTCCAAGCTTTGATTAATTCTGCTGCAATCAGTGGTGTGGTTCTTCTTTGGTTTGGATTTACTTCAGTCGCCTTGGATACAGTTTGCGGTTTAGCCTTGAATAGGCACAACAGGCCCGATCCCAGGCCCGAGCCCGAGTCAGATTCTGAGTCTGAGTCTGAGTCAGAGTCTGAGTCTGAGTCTGACGCCGAGGAGCCCCGAACCCGAGTCGAGGTCTGAGTCATTCTAGTCAAGGGGCCACAAGCCCGAGTCGAGGAGCCACAAGCCCAAGACGAGGAGCCACAAGCCCAAGACGAGGAGCCATAAGCCCGAGTCGAGGAGCCCCGAGCCCGAACCCGAGGTCGAGGTCGAGGCAGAGGTCAAGTCTGAGTCAGAAAAAATAAAAATCATATGTATACTGGACACAAACCATGTCTGACAACAAGCTTGTGAAGTCTATCCTCGACGCCGCAACAATCACTGGCCTTGTCGCTGGTATTGGTTGGATTGGTAAAAAGACCATCAAAGAGAACTTAACCGCCGACCCCAGTGCAAGCTTAATGAATTACGTCAAGTTCACAGCGGTCATGGCCGGCACCATCGCGCTGAAGAAATATCTCGAGGACCAGAAAATCCTCCCAGACAACTTGTAAAACCATATGTATACACAATGGCCTCGATTGCAATAATGGCCCTTGGCGCTGTTCTCAATGCGGCCGCTTTCACGGGCGGCAATTATCTCGCAAAATATCTGTCTGGTGATAACGGCAAGGCAGCAATGGATGAGAAAATCCGACATGACCACGCCCTGGAACAATACCAAGCGGCTTACGCCAAATACCAGAAGGACCGCACCAAGCTCCTCGACTGGATTGCAGCCAACGATCGGAAGGAACACCAAGCTAGCAAAAACTTCCAAACCACTGACCAAGCACTTGTCTTGTATAACCAGATGCACCAAACGCAACCAGATAAACAAATCAAAGACAACAAAGAGCCTGTCTTCTCGGACTTCTACAAGCCCAGCCCACAACAGAAGAATGGCGAACTTGCGTTCATTGGAGGCACCCTGCTTGCGGGTGGGTATGCGGCTTATCGCTTTCTGTAAACAAATATATATACCCCTATGGAGGCGAAACTCTCAAAGATCTATTACAGCCCGAAAGGCTACTGGAAAGGTCTTGCCGCTGTAAAAAAGCTAGCTGCAGCGGCCAAGGTATCTGATGATGTCGCAAAGAAATGGCTGGTCAAACAAGCCCTTTGGCAAGTTTACCTCCCAGCACCACGCGCTATCCCTCGTCCCAAGTTTGATGTCTCTAGACCCAATGCAGTGCATCAAGCAGATCTTCTCTTCCTACCCCACGACAAACTTCCACACGGGAGAAAGGTTTACAAATACGCATTAACCCTTGTGGATGTGGCTAGCCGATACAAAGCAGCAGAGCCTCTGACTTCGAAAGAGTCTGAAGAAGTCTCAAGGGCTTTTGCACGGATTTACAGACGTGGGCCTTTGAAATGGCCGCAACTCTTGCAAGTTGACCCTGGGAAAGAGTTTATGGGGGCTGTGACTCTAACAATGGAAAACAACAAAACGACCATTCGTCGCGGACGGGTTGATATCCACAGAGACTAAGCAATTGTGGAGAGATTCAATCGCACCCTGGCTGAAAGGTTGTTTGGTTATCCGTATGCCGTTGAAATGAATATGCCCTCTGGCCGGTCGACTGCATGGGTCAAAAGACTGCCAGATGTTGTCTCGGCCTTGAACAATGAAGTAACAAGACTCACTGGCAAGAAGCCCGCTCAAGCAATCAAAGAGAAAGCCGTTTCTGCCAAGCCTGCGACACCATATGCTAGGCCAGTTGGGGAGAAGGAGAAAAAGCTCCCACCACGGGCGAGTGTGAGATATCTGTACCAGCCTGGTGAACTGGAAGGGGGTGGGAGGCGTGCGACTGACCCGATCTGGTCTTTAAAGGTCTACCAAATACAAAGGATTGTAACCAAGCCGAATGAGCCAGTGGTTTATTATCTCTACGACGGGCCTAAGCGAGGCTTCGTTCGTGAGGAGCTGATGGTTGTACCGCCAGGCACTCAGTTGCCACCGATATCTTTGTGACCATATGCCAGCGTGTGGATGCCATCATCCTTGATCCAGCGCTTGGAGTCAAAGGGAGAGAGCGTTGTCTTAGTGATGTGCTCACCGAAGATTTGGTGACCTTTGCTTCTGAGCCTGTCCATCCCGTGCTTGAAGGTTCGCCGGTCGAAGAGGGCGTCCTTGTAATTCTGGTGGGTGATCTCTTTCTTTGTGACAACCTTGGTGGTGCCCTTTGCTTTCTTGATGTCAAGCTTAGCTTTGATTTCTCTGCCATCCTTATCCTTCTTCTTGACACACCTGCTGTCGTCTTTCAAGATGCTGTACATCTTCGAGCGAAGACACACAACCTCTGAGATGGGCACACCCTCACACTCGTCCTTCATCTTGCCGATGGCCTTCTTGTTCTTCTGGCTGTGGAGTGGATGGTCCTTAGGATAATCACTTGTGTCGTAGAGTTCATCCAGAAGGTTCTCCATGTCTTTGTAGAGATCATCCGTCTTAATCTCGAGGAGCAGAGAGTCTGTGTCTGTGTAGAGTAGGTCTACTCGCGGACCGTACTTCAGCTTGAGATGGTTGTAGTAGAAGTCGTACATCAGTGTTTTGGAGAGATCAAGGATGCACATACCTGTGAAGACTGGGCGGTTGAAGAGGATTTTCTCCCATTGCATCTGGATCCCCGCCAGTCTGGGTCCAAAGATCGTTGCTCTGGAAAACAGTGGGCTTGCGATAAGCTTTCTAATCTTGGCATGCTCGTGCGACCGGACAAGCTTCATGTCGATCCGGTTTCTGAGGTTCTCCATTGTCTTACCGAAGACTGAGTTGTTCATGAGCTTGAAGAAGTTCTTCTCAAAGTCGGAAGTGGCCTTCTTTCTGAGCTCGGTGTTCAGTGAGATGTATGGCTCCATCCAAGCCCTCTGCTCGAACTTGAGCATTTTGTGGATTTTCGTCAACTTCATCCCAAGATCCAGGTACTGCTGAAGATTTCTGTAATGCAGCACGTACCGGGATTTGTTGTTAAGGGTAAGGAGCAGCTTCTGCGTCTTGTCTTTTGGCTGTCCCTCTGCCAAGACCCTTTGGTATGGCGACATCCATTCATTTGGAACGACCTGACTTTCTGGGGCAAGAGGATAAGCGTTGTGCTCATCATGCAGCTCCTCGGGGTACTCAAGATCAACCTCGAGAATGTAACCAATCTTTCTGTTTGGCCTCCACCTCCTGATCTGGTGTTGTGTTGGAAAGACATGGCACCATGCGAAGTTGCCAACTGGGAGAGGTTGACTCATGGCCCATCCATAGAGATTGTTCGCGTCGAGATACATGATGTAACTTGACTCTTCGTTGGGGTTGTGGTCATGAAGATAGGGGTTGTTGGCCTTACAGTACCGCCTGCTCTCCATGGATATGCCACCTCGCGAGCCGCTTTTAACAAAGAGATGCATGTTGATGTCTGCGAGCAGCTCCAGGTTGATTTTCGTATACCTGAGAAGGGCATCCCAGGAGATTCCAGGGCTTGTATAATAATGTGCCGGGTCAAGCTTGTAATGTTGCAGACATGTCTTTCTGAAGTTCTCGAAAACATCAGCCAGAAGAAGCACATCTGTCTCAAGGTAGAGGTCGTGGTAATCCCCCATAGTCTTGCATCCAAATACCTCCCACACTTTTTGCGCGTGGGCGTATTCTTCGTCTGAGATGCCTTCCTTCTTGAGCACGCTGTAGAAGGCATCCTTCGGCGGGAGAGAGACCTCATCGAATCGAGTCCAAGAGTCCATGTATTCGTAAGGGTAAATCCCTTTTTGCAGGAGAAGGTCGCGCCTGGATTGATTCTTCTCGTGGTTTGCCGTGATTGTGAAGGACTCTGGCTTGTTTGCATCAACCAGGGCACTGAGGCTTGACTGCATGAACTGCAAGCTGTCAATAAACCTCAGCTTACCAAGAGAGAAAGAGATGTATTTCTCCATGTTGTTTGGGATGCATTTCAAATCGGAATTCACATCTGCAATTCCACTCATGATGTGGTGTGCATCATAACCCTTCAAGTTGTGAAAGATTACCGGGATTATTTCCGTTTTCGGGTTGGTTCTGAAATGGTTGATGTTGCAAGAATGGTGAGCAGCGCCCCGATATTTGCCTGTGATGTGACAATGATCTTTGACTGCGTCTCGAACAGAGTCTTGGATAAGGGGCTCCTCACAGTAGAGACAATCGACTTGCTCTGGCAGGTTATCAGGAGGTGCCTTCCTTTGATTCCATGGCCCGACAAATGGAAACACATCCATCTCACCATCGTAATGGTGGACAAAGACTTTGAATGACTTTTTGTAGCAGTTGTTGGTGTGACGATGAACGAAGCCCTCATAATTGCCGGTGTCAAAGTCATAGATCGCAATGGCATCCCTGAAGTTATCCTTGATGAGAGGCTTGTCACAGATGTGGCAATCTGTTGCACGGTTGAACTCTGCCCAGTCTGCTCTTGTCATGGAGAGTGGTGCTTTGTGTTTCAACTCGTCTCTGATCACTCCTTCCAACTGTTGAAGAGTGTCAAGAAAGACTGACACGGTGTCCTCTCCTCTGTAAAGATAAGGGCCCTTTGTCTCTCCATCAGAGCGAACAGCTAACATGCAGAACCCGCAGGGTTTATGTACAGATGTTTCAGTGGTGCTGCTCTTTTGTGGATCTGGTATACAGCCGTGGACCTTTTCGACAATGCTTTCGAAGTCAGCATATATGACCCAAGGCTTCTTCATCTGGTTTTGGAAGTTCTTGAAGTGTAGGAAGTTTTCGCCTTCCTTTGGCATTTCAACTCGTGCCGGCCTGCCTTTGACTCCTCTGCAATAGAAAAGATGATCGGTGAGAACCCGTTCTGAAGAAAAGGCTTGGAGACACCTGTCGCAATGATGCATGCGGCGCCTTGCGTTGAACTCGCTGTGCAGAAGCCTGCTCATGCTCTTGATGTAACAATAATGTGAGGTGTGAGTATTTGTGAGCAACATCAGATTAATCCATCGCAGATTGGGATCCTCTTGTTCACTGACTCTGATCACAACCACCTTGTTATTCTTCCAGCCCTAAATGTTGATTGGAAGGTTGTTTTGGCGCTCAACCTTGGATATCTGACTCAATGGTGTTGGAAAATCGATTCCTGTGAAGTATAGACCATCATCAATTGGATAACTGCCTGTTCTGTTTGCATTAACATTTACAGGAAACAATGCCGATCGCAGTGCCCAGCGCAGACACTGGTTATCTCTGTTCTTCACATTGATGATAGCCTGCTTTGGCTTGAGTTTTGATGGGGTTGGGATAAATGTGCCACCTCGTAGAGGTTGGTATGCCCCGAACTCAAGGTAAACAGTTTTGATGTTCTCAATCACCCAACCAGAACCCAACTGCTGCCATCTGGCAATCTCTTCCTCAAAGTCATTGACAATGCCTTCCAGAGTGCCCTCCTCTCGAAGCTGATAGAGTTGTGTAACAATCAGTGGATTGGTGTTCCAAAAGAAGTGATTAATTTTTCGATTGTCCTCACCTTCCATTGAAAAGTGAACATCGAATGACAAAGTGACCTTCACCCCGGCAAGCTCTGTGACTTCGCGTGCAATTTTCTGGAGAAAAGCCGCCCGATTAGTTATGAAGAATGAATTGAGGTCCTTGATGGGGTAATCAACAGGGACATTCATATTATAACCATGCAACCAATCACCAAAGTAATCTTGGTTCCTTGGGTTGAAGTCAAGACGTTGAGCCGCCATGTTATATACAGGGGTTTTATTTTCTTCAATTGATGATCTCGTGCCGGGGCTCTGTGCCATTGCCATGTGGGTTGGTATGCACAGGGGTGGGATTTCTTCAATTGGCCATACCTCCCTGGGGTGGTGATCTCGTACCGGACCAGCATTCACAGTGAGTAGTTAGGGACGTTGGGGCGTTCGGGATCACCCCCAAAGACCCCTATGGAGCCTTAATTTAATGATTGACACCGCCACCCACTGGGCCGACTGACAGGAGGACCAGTGGGTGGCGGTGTCAATCATTAAATTAAGGCTCCATAGGGGTCTTTGGGGGTGATCCCGAACCCCCAACGTCCCTAACTACTAGGCTAATTTTTTTAAGATTTCAAGTATTTTGAGACCCAATCGCACAACTTGCAATTTTTAAAAGATATTGTATTTGGGGAACTTAAGCAAAGAAGCAAAATTAGTAGCTATTGTCTTCTGCTATTCTGATTGGTTAAGCACGAACATTTCCTAAAATATATTTTACGCAAATGGATATTCTGTATTTTTATAATGAAATTTAATTATGAACCATCAGCCCCTCCTCTATTCTTGAAATCAAAGTTATTCTATGTGGGAAAGAGCCAATGCTGCAGAACGATGAAGTTTACTATAGTTCTATTACGTGAAGCATTACTTAAGACACCAAGAGAAAGACATCAACCAATTCTTGAAAGAGGAACAAATCAAGGACTGTTCTACCGCATTTTGGAAACTAAAATGCATGTGAGATCTTCAAAAGTTGCAATTCATTCAGACAGTTTTTGGTACGATAAAATGGGCCATTACTTTACGATTTCTGTTAATAAAAAAAACATATTTTGGTTTTTGAAATGGCACCAAATCTCTTTAATTAACAATGCATGTCCTTTAAAAATAAGAGGAATTTTGACTTAAACGATCGCGTATTAATGAAATCGATAGTAATACCACAACCGGCATTCTGCTTTGTATGCAAAAAGCGTTGATTTCACGAAATTGATTGTGTAAAAGAAATCAGTTCAAACTCTACCTAAGATAGGCATCTCTCTAAGACGGACGCTTGCAGTTGGTCTGTGCTGTACTTCTGTTTCAAGTTGGTTCCTGCAATCTGTTTGGTTGCTCTCATATAAAAATGACGAGAATGCTCGTCGTGCTTTTTTGGGGGTCAAAAGTTGTAGATTGGTACCACCTAGGGTACCTGCTAGAATCTTAACCCTTTTAGTCTTTTTCCTTGATTTATCGTTCGCCGGCGATCGATGAATTGGCATGCTCATTGTTAGAAGGGAAAGCCCTCAATCGACGTGACATAAACTTTATCCATCTGTTAGCATATGGTCATTTCTTAGAAGCTACTAGTTGAAATATGCTGTTTTAACTGTGTTAAATTTTCTTGAGTTTAGTTGTGCCCTGAAAGTACCGGAAAGCGACCAAATTAGAGTAAAAAATGTGACATTTCCATGTGCACCTCTGAAGTAAGAAATTCAATGCAAACAAGCCAACTTTTCACAAAGATAGTAATATATCCTTTAGTTTCTTTTGCAGGTTAAGAATGGCTCCCAGCCTGGAAACCGAGGCTACAGGCCAGCAAAACATCACATTTTTCTTCATTTTATCACTAGAATAATTAGCGTATTTGACGTCACAGCCCCTTAGGGGGTCGCCTGTCAATCTCAAAATTGATATTTATAGAAAGGTCTTGACATCGTCTCAAAAACGATATATAAATATAAGTCTCTCTACTGTTTCAGTGTTATAAAAATAATGTCATAATATGTCAGCATAAAAACATCTAAAAAAAAAGAAGCGTTAAAGGGTTAAACGACCACCATTAGAACTTTCGCTGTACTTTATATAGGGTATTGAGCCAAACAAATATGTTACGAACTATTTGTCAGTCAATTGCTTGTTATTGCTGCCTCAGTCATGACTCATCAATAAAAGGGCGTCAATTAGTACCTTTAAGGGGCAAAAATCAATTTAATCCACGCCCATCAAACGAGATTCTGGTACCTTTCAGTGGTGTGGTATGAGCGCTTCCGTCATTTCTATATGGGATTCCCTCCGGGCTCTGCAATGTTTTAGGCAATCATTTTATTGTAACTGAACTCGCTATGAACTATCTCCGTCTTCGAGAAAGTTGGCCGGGCGCTGCTCGAAAACTCGCCTTAACCACACACCTTAGCCAATACAGCCGCCTCTCATCGCTCACGGCCGCCCCTAGCGGCCGTGAGCGATGAGAGGCGGCTGTATTCGCAGGCTACACACACCTTTGACATATGTTAAAGGTGACAAAGGCCGTTTTTGCCAAACCATTTACACTAGTGTCAAACTTTGCAAAGGCCGTCTTCGATTTAATTAAAGATAGTGCATGTTTGATGCTGTCAAATGTTGCTTTGACTTGTACAAAGATACCTTTGATACGCCTGTGACGTACATTAAGTTTCTTGTACATTTGGTGTGGCACAACCTGGTCACCATTAATGTATTCGTGCAATGGTAGTCGAAGTTAACGAAACAAATGTAATTTTCCTTCAATTTTTAGATAAATGTCGATCAATAATTTTCAAAGAGCAAATGAATGGAATGGCTCTTAACAACCACGTCATAAAACACAAGCAAGTTTCAAAGCAGGGAGTGTGTGAGATACAATGCTTCCGGGAACCAGACTGTGTTTCCTACAACTACGGTACTCAAATTGATGGGTCATTTCTGTGTGAACTGAATAATAGAACCCATTTGCAAGTCCCAGATGAGTTGCAGGCAAGAAATGGCTTCATATACCGTCCAATTACCGTAAGTAAAACATCTCAGTACTACAAATTGTTTTATTGAAAGGAGAAACGTTACTTCAAAATGGAATGTTCCGATATTAATAATAATAATTATTATAATTTGCAACATTGTAATGTTGAACCCCCGAATTATGGTAGCATAAGCTTCAGCGGAAACCCAGCCACTTCAATAATCTTCTGTAACAGCCCAACGAATTGTTCACTAGACACTGATGCAATAAGATTTCTATAGCACATTCTCCGACGTAATAAAGAAGATACCAAACACAACTTCAAGATCATCTGTGGTGACATGAATGCCAAGATTAGTCCTCAAGATTGCAAAGGATTCAATTTTGGAAAGAAGACAAATAGAAATGGCCAGTATTTTCTGGACATGATTGTAGAATGCGAGCTTATAGCTTGCAACACACGCTTCCGAAAGAGCAATGGAAAGCTTTGGACATTCATATACCCCAACGGTAGTAAAGCCCAACTCGACTAAATTCTTGTGAACAAGAAATGGAGAAATAGTGTTTAGGACTGTCAGGCATTCGACTCTTTTAGTACAGTTAATTCGGATCATAAAATTGTTTCAGCTAAGTTGCGTCTTAGGAACCCTAAGGTCAAACACGTCAATTTGATTGGCAGCATTTTAGAACTGACAACTCAATAACGGAGGCCTAAGCAGTTGAAGTTAAGAACCGATTCGAGGTTCTGTATGAGTGTGAGGAAACGCACACAGCGAACAGTTACTAGGTGACAATAGTTAACGCTCACAAGGAGGCAGCTGAGAGGTGTATTCCTAAACGGAAACGAATAAAAAGTGAGTGCCCTGGAAGAACGAAAATGTCAAGGAGAAGAGGAATGAGCTAAAAACAGCTTACTTAAAGAAGAAATGCTAGCCGAACCCCCACAAATAAGAATAATCTAAAACAGGCAAGGAAGAACTACAAACTGCATACGACAAGGAGCAAGCGGACTATATAGTTAAAAAAATGTTCAGAGATTGAAAACGCTGCCGTACAACAACAGACAAAAAGAGTGTGGGAGACTGTCAAGGAGCTTACTGGAAAGACTTCGACAGCTTCAGGACGTCTTAAGGGTGAGATGTTGGAAAAATGGAAGGACCATTTCGTCAATCTGCTGCATGGGTCAACCAGTAACCGAAGATCCCAACCCAGTTAGGAATATCGTGCAAGAGACACTTCCTATCAACACCCATGCATTTACTATAAGAGAACTTAATGAAAGCATCAATTCACTCTCTAATAACAAGGCATCTGGCGTGGACGAAATTCCTCCTGAAGTTTGGAAAAGCGGTGCCCTGAACGATCAACTACTGGATGTGTGTAACATGACTTTTCAAGATGGTGATAAACCTGAGCTGTGGTCAAAGAGCTTATAATTCCCCTGCCCAAGAAAGGCGATCTTAGCCTACCGCAAAACTACCGCGGCATTGCATTAACTCCAATAGCTGCTAAGAAATACAATAGAATGCTTCTTAACAGGATCCGCCCTTACCTAGACCCTCTGCTGCGCATAAACCAAAACGGATTTCGAACAGGCAGGTCAACAGTTGCTCAAATACTAACCCTAGGATGATAAGTGGAAGGCATAAAGGCTAAGAACCTAAGCGCGGTTCTTACCTTTGTTGATTTTAAGAAGGCATTTGATTCGATCAACAGAGCGAAAATGCTTGATATCCAAAGGGCATATGGCGTTCCATACCAAATTGTCTTGGCAATAGCGTCAATGTACTGCAACACCGAAGCTAAAGTACGCTCCCCTGACGGGGAAACGGATTTCTCTGCTATTCTGGCCGTGGTGTTACACGACGACACGCTGGCTCTATACCTATTTGTAACACTAAACTATGCAATGCGATCTGCGACTGAAGGAATTGAAGATCTGGGTTTCACACTGTATGAGAGGAGGAGCCGACGCGACCCCCAATTATGATCACTGACACGGACTTTGCCGATGACATCGCAGGTTAATTTCAGATAATTTGAAGAAAGCCTAGGCATTGCTAGAGCGCGTTGAAACTGCCTTCAAGGAGGTTGGTCTATACATCAACAGTAGCAAGACCGAGTACATGGTTTATAACCTTTGACAACAAGGAGACATCACCATCTCAGATAATTCTAAGTTGAAGCGGGTGAACGATTTCCAGTATCTAGGCTCCTGGATTAATCAAATGGAGAAAGACCTTGGAATTCGAAAGGCAAAGGCATGGGCCAAATCCAATAAGCTGACGACAGTGTGGAAATCCAACCTTAATAGAGACCTGAAGATAGTTACGACTTTTCAGAGCTTCAGTAGGAAACTGTTCTATTGTATGGGTCGGAGAGATGGACACTAACAACGACACTGGAGAAACAATAATAAATGACTGTTATACAAGACTCCTACGAACAGCATTGGATAAAAGCTGAAAAGATCATATAACCAACAAGGAGCTCTATGGAAAC
The DNA here is from genome assembly GCA_024195265.1 of Dendrophyllia cribrosa. Classification (NCBI taxonomy): domain Eukaryota; kingdom Metazoa; phylum Cnidaria; class Anthozoa; order Scleractinia; family Dendrophylliidae; genus Dendrophyllia; species Dendrophyllia cribrosa. The sequence goes on from JAJLRJ010000010.1 coordinate 26,573,988, forward strand.
TTACCTCTCGTCTCAAAAACTCTCCAGACTCGTCGACTACAGTTCAGTGGACATGTTGCTGGAGAAGCAAGAACGAAACTGCTTCTCAGCTACTTCTCTAGGATCCAACACATGGCTGGCGATCGAGGGGCGCCCAGCAATGACATTCATAGACCAATTAGAGAGGGACAATGGACTGGCACGACAGGAACTCCCAGTTATCATGTCTATTTGACAAAGGGGAGTGGAGAAAACTCATTGAATCGGTGCGGGTGTGCCCAAAGTAGTAGTAGTATAATTTGTAGTGCACAAATTCCATGTAAATATGATCAGACGCGCACTACAAAAGAGTAGGATTAAGCCCGAGCCAAACGAGAACGTGAGTCGACAAAGTTCAAACTCTCACGCTCGTTTTGTCTTTCTTGTATGCTCTCGGTGACTCTCGTGCGCTCTCGGCGACTCTCTTCACTCTTGAAAAGTTTGAACCCGCTCAGTTTTATTGGAATCTACGTATGCCGGAAATTCTAAACTCTCGCCCTCGTTTGGCCTCGACTCTCAGGCACTCTTACTGACTCTTCAGTACTCTCAAAGAGTTTGAACTTTCGCGGGCTTTAATACTATGTTTAAAAGGTCACTTAAAAAAGATGTCATGGCGACATCGAAACGTTGCGTTAAATTTTTCTCGCTAATTTTTATTCTTAAACGTCTATCTATAAATTTGAAAGAAAACGTTAGCTAAACTAATTATAGCGGTAACTAACACAAACACTTTCTATTTGTTATTCTAAAGTTACAAATTAAAAGTTCGTTTAATGTAAAATCTTAAATCATACTAAACTTAATGGGTAACAAATATCCAACAAAGAATGCACATTAATTTCAGGTCAATCCTTGTATGAACAGTCCCTGTGCAGAACACTCAACCTGTCAAGCCGGTTTAAATGGTGACCGAGGATACCGTTGTGTTTGTTTTCAGGGTTACCATGGAGATAAATGTCAATTAGGTAAGAAAAATTAAGTTATAGAAGAAGAATGCTAAGCATCATGAAATGTTCTTGAGTTTACAGCGGTTTAACTTCTGGGTCGTAAGGGGCAGACCTGCACCTTTCGTAACGCCTCGCAGGATTGGCTAAGAAAACAATAGAACAAACAACACAATAATGGACCCTAGCCCTAAAAACAATAGAGGTGCACCTCATCCAGGTCGAATGAAATTAGAGGTTCCGAAGATGTGCAGGCCTACTGGTCGTAAGAGCTGAAGACAATCTCGTCCCCAGGGTCTTCTCGGTTTTCATAATGAGCCGCCATCTTGAAACACGGTGAAAACCCTGGTGACAAGGTTGAGCAAAAGATGACGTCTGCGTCTTAAACTAATACACTGAGCGAACAAAGGTTGCTAAGGTAACACGCAATACAACTCATTGATTAGAACTAGTCGAGTATGTAATTATAAACTACGGACGTTCAGGTCAAAAGTCCAACATGCAAGCTACCGCTATTTGGCACCACACCTCCACAATCTGAGTATTAGTTTCAGCCAATATTTTTATGTTAGAAATAAAGACATAAATAACGAATCGGTTGGTGTGCCCGGTTGGTGTGCCCGGTGGGAGTACCCGGAGTGAAAATGATGTGTTTTGCAGATGACGATGAGTGCGCATTAGGAAACCATAACTGTTCCGGTCAGCATACCAAATGTGTGAACGTACCCGGTTCGTTCAGATGTGACTGTAAAACTGGTTACACTGGAGATGGAGTCAATTGCACCGGTAGGTTCGCAAAGCTTCACTTTTCCACTTTTTCACAGCTCAAGTTGATAGTACAACACAATTACCAAGAGCACCTTTATTTGTCTCATTGTAATTGGTACTGTAGTGAGTTGATTTATTCATACTAGACATCCACATGAGCAAGTCTTCCTCGGCAACAGGTTTCTTTGACACGGTGATGCTTTCTGGAAACGCGACAAATTCGCTTCGGTGTGTAAACTGGTGAACAAGCTTTCATCAAGAGAAAATAATTGGACAAATTATAATCTCTTGCTTTCATGGACAAATTATCATTGAAAAGATACATTTGCTCCTGTAGACGAACAGCAAGCTTCCTTAGTGACAGCAAAAGAACTTCATACACAGGAACGAGTTCTCTTGACAAGTCATTTTGTTCAAAAACTGTTAACCCTTTCAACACCCCTAGAGTCAATTTTGGAGACAAGTAGTGTAGCTTTAACTATTGAGTCTGTGGACGAAATCCTATGGTGTGACCATTCAAATGAAACCTCTTCAGCAGTACTTTTGCATGGTACCATTTGTTCTAACTTTTGAGTCCGTAGACGAAATCCTATGATGTGACCATTCAAGTGAAACCTCTTCGGCAATACTTTTGCATGGTACCATTTGTTTTTCAATATTTTACAAAATGGATTTTGGGATTTTTCTTGAATTTTGTTTTATGCCGGTTACTATTGGGAGGTAAAGGGTTAAAACCCGGCGTTCAATTTTTTGAAAAAGGAGACTTGTTTGATAAAATCTTGTTAGAAAACTTGAACATATTTCCTTATCCAAAAAGGAGAATTCCAGTTTTTGATCAAGGAGACTTGACAAGGATCTATCCATCTATCTTTATACAATATACTGAATCGTACGCGCAGTTTGATTGGTCATTACCTATATGACCTATTAGAGTATAGACGCACTGCTGACGTCATAGAGAATTTGTTTTCTCTGTTTCGTCCAACATGACGGACAGTTATGAAAATGTGGACCGGATTATTCCAAAAATGGGCAAGTGAAGGCATCCAAACAAAAAATGTTTAGCAGAAGCTATTTACAATTAAGAAAAAGGCGAAGCCGAAGCGAAAAGTTGTTTTGTTGACGTAGAAAATGCCGAAATTAGAAAAAAACATCCTCCAACAGTCACGATCACAGTCGAGTGCTTCAACAACAACAACAACAACTTCGAGGCTAAATAGAAGGCAAAATGGAAACATACACCTAATTGTAATAACGTTGTCATAGAAAAATGAAACATGAAAAAAGCTAAATAGGAATTAATTAGCTTATTCATCATAGTTTCTGCAGCATTCACCGGGAACCCACATGTTTATAGCTGTACATTAAGGCGGGAATTAACATAAATTTGAATGAAACTTTAAGAGGTATAAAGAAGGGATACAACATCATAAATGTCTTACGCGCATGTATTTGCAGCTGAACCTCCAATAGTGGTATCTTGTGTCAGTGTGACCCCATTAGCACCCACAGAAACTTATGAAATCAATGCAGATCATGGCCCCTTTTCAACGTATGGCTTGTGTCGTGTTATTCGCAAGGATGAAATCAATGCTGGGAAACCATATACTCTGACAGTTGACTTGTTGAATGTGATTGGACAAAATGGTGTAGGCCACCTTGGGGCTATGTACAATGTTATCGACGAAAACAACTTTGACTTCGTCTTCTTCAGGTTGGTAACCTGTGACTTGTTAGTTAAGGTTGGTAAGGCTGTGACAAGAAGTACTGCAGTGCAGAATTGTGGAGAATATCAATAACGAAAACGCACATAAACACCTAAATTATTTTCATAACCGAACCATGGGTAGCTCTCCTGCCGGCAGTGAACGCCTACGGTGTTCATTGTAGCTCCACCTGTTTCTACCCTCCCCATAGAAAAATGTTCCCCTTGATCCGACACTGCTTTTTTATGTACGACGATTTTGTCACGAATTTTACACTTGGCGCGATTTTGTTCAAAAAGTGGGGTTCACTTACGTTCGATTATAAATAAACATATTTCTTACCAGTTAAATCGAATTCCGTGATCATATTATTATTAAATCACAGATGCAACGGAGCCACCTTAAATATTGTTAGTTTATCAAATGCACTGATCATGAGTGTATTGTGTTTTCAGTTGAGTGTCGTAAAACCAAAACCAAATTAATTACCCTGTCCAATTACAACAGACGCAGGTAATCCAATGAACCAACCAAAACTCAAACAGATGTACCCGGTGCCAAGCGCGGGAAAACGCGTGCGAGTAAGTCACGGTTGGTTTGAATTTTACTTCTGATTGGTTGAGAAAGTGGCGCAAGATTTTTTAGCCAATCACAAAGAGTAGCAATGCAAAACCAAAGCAATTGTTCAATTTACTTTCGACACTCAATTGAAAACCGCTCTATTATAATACCATTATGACTGAAAAATCGATTTTCAGAGACTATTCCTCTGATTCCTGTTCTTTAAAACGGCCAGTCAAACCCCCCGGGGGGGGGGGGGGGGGGGGGGTACTCCCTATAATGGGCTATACGGGGATGCTCCGCCGAAAGGGGTACCTTTTCGAGGTTGGAGGTATATGAAAGGGTCGGGATTTCACGAGTTGAAGTATATGAAAGGGTAGGGATTTTAGCCCTAACAGTAAAAAATTCGCCGTAACAGTAAATTTTATCCACATAGAAACAAAAACGGCTTCAAAATTGTCGGAAAGTTGCCCGAAGGTCATTTGAACGTTTCCGATCATTTCCGAAAATTTCCGAAGACTACCGAAGATTTCTGAGGAGAAATCCGAGGAGAAATCCGAGAATGTTTCAACTATATACCAAGGACGGGATAAAGTGTTGACAGGCCCAAACGACTCATAAGCTCGTGATAATGTAAATCGTGACCTCACGGTGCTAGTTTTATCTAACGAGTATATCCCCTGGGGATTTTCCCCCTCTTTGCAGTTGTTGACTTTACTGTTAATTTGCTCATAATAATAATAATAATAATAATAATAATCATAATCATAATCATAATAAGGCACAGCGGGATGGTACGTTGTAACGAAAGGCATGATTTTTTTTCGCGCTTTAACTCTTTGTTGTAGGTCTGACTTCCTTTCACTAAATTTGACTTCAGATTAAATTCTTTCAACGGTATTGTTATGGTAGCCTCTAGCTCTGAGACGTAATTTGAATTTGTTGATATTTTCGTTGAACGATTTTGCTGAATAGTTAGTTCTTAGAAGTCTTAGTGCTTCACCTTTTATGAATCCTTTTCTGACCCCCGGTGGGTGACAGAAAGAGACTTTTGTGTACTGGAAAGTCTGTCGGTTTAAAGTGTGCATGTGCGGATATCGAGGATTGCTTCTTTGTCAAATCTCTCGCCTTTGAAGACAGTTGTATCCAGAAAGTTTATTTCTTTGTCTGAGATTTCAGCCGTGAATTTTATTGCAGGGTGGTGTCTGTTTGCTAGGCCAATGAACTCTTCTATAATCTCTTTTTTATCGACAGTCCACAATGAAAATATGTCGTCAATGTATATTTCCACTCAAGTGGTTTTGCATAGTCCAATTATTTCAGTTTCAACCGCCGACATAAAGATGTTCGCAAAGGCAACAGCCATCTTTGTGCCCCGGCCGGGCTTTGTGCCCATCGCAGTTCCGTGAGTTTGGAGAGTATTGTGTGAAGTGTTGCAAGGCCAAACACGAGGCATGGCATAAGCTCGTGATAATATGGATCGTGACCTCATAGTTTTGATCTAAAGAGTATATCTCCTTTTGTGACAATGGTTTACTTTGAATTAAATGCTATTTGCTCATCATTATAAAAGGTGATAGACGTGATATGCCTAACCCGAATGCTGCCTGTGGATCGTCGCTAAAAGCATTTTAGTCGAGCTATAGGATGGGGTTGGTTCCCTAAGCAGGCGCCTACAGAAAGATTTTTCCTTTTAGATCAAAATTACGATATAACAGGCCTGTTGTTCTCAATATTGTCGATTCTATGATCTTAGGAATAAGTTTCTAACTGTGATACTGACAGGAGGAATTTACGAGATTGGTCCCCAGTTTTCCTAGAGTACTGTTGCGCATGGGTAGAAAAGAGAGACTGCTGCCCCTTTGAGCGCAGGCTCAAAGTTCAGGCCTGGCGATTGAGTGATTTAATTAATTAGCGATTTCCGCAGAGATGATGAGTATTTACAATGTTAAAAGGCTATGTTTGTTTTACGAAAAACCCTTCAAACACTTCACAGTATTTTCTCTGGAAACAGTCAACATTAAAATATCAAAGAAATAAAAAACGCGCCGAGTGCATTATTGAGTTATATAAGCACGCGGGAATTTTTAAGAACACAAGAGAAGTGCAGAGAAGCACGAGCCAAAGGCTTCTCGCACTTCTCGAGTGTTCTTAAAAATCCCCAAGTGCTTATATAACTCAACAATGCACGAGGAACAAGTTATTTTATTTCTTTTACAAAATAAAAACGGTTATAATCAACCTTACGTCACGCGCGTGCTTTATCGAGTTATAATGAACTCGGTTTAACCAATCATAGCGCGCGCATTTCCTTGAGCATTTTATAATGACCTATATAACAGCAAACACTAAAAATTATGGGTTAATAACACTAAACACTAAACCCCATTCAGACCCTCCAACCAGGCAAGAGCACCCCAGGTTGCTTGTGGACTAACTTGGTGTCCGTCAAACTTCACTAAATCTTCAATATTTCTTATTTCTCTTAATTTTACCAAACCTTCTAGAAAAACTATCCCCTTCCAATAACCAAAAATCACCCCAAAATTCACAAAACACCCCATAACATAGATTCATGAGATGAGCAGAGAGGTTTTGGATTGCTTGAAACTTGAACAAGATATTTCCATTAAAGCCATGTCACGTGGCGGAAAATGGCGTTCATGTGGACCCCCGCCTTAAGAATTGGTTCTTTTTTTTCTTAGGCCACACGCTAGCATATCTCGCCCTGAATGCTGCCAGCCTGGTTATGTGTTAAATGGTGACTTTAAGGAGGTCACTGGATTCTTTTTGCCCCAATGGCCCGCCAACGAATGGTGTTTGGTTCACTCTTCGCGTGGTGGTTGGTTCCGATAAGAGTGTCAACGTTTTCCTCAACGATACTCTTGCGGGGTCACTGACTGCTCATTTCGACACGAGAGGTCGCGGTGGAGCGGTGGTTGCTACTGGTTATGAGAATATTATCCAATTTAGGGAATATAGTCTGTGCTGCTAGAAAATTCCAGTTAATCTTTACAGATCAGCAACGACTAAAAGTGTTGTTAACTCTTTCACTCCCAGAATCAATTTTAGCCACATCGTATAGTATAGTCTCCATTGCAGAGGTCCTAAGGGCTCGTCATGTATTCTTAGTCCCACTCCCCCAGGAACATGTGAAACGAGCCATCATGTTAGGAAATTTGCGTGGAGGTCGATTCAATTGTGGAGAAATTTGATGTAGTTCTAACTTTTAATTTTGAGTCTGTGGACGAAATCCTATGGTGTGACCATTCAAATGAAACCTCTTCCGCAGTACTTTTGCATGGTACCATTTGTATTTCGATATTTTACAAAATGAAATTTGGGATTTTTCTTGGATTTTGATATTTGGCACTGATGGGAGTTAAAGGGTTAGGTATAACCAAGAGAAAATGATGTAAGAGAATAGAACCCTGCGCCCATGTTAAATATTTTCAATCTAATATTAGCTTGCGCCCATGCTGTGAAGGTTGATTTGCATTTTCGGTCCCATGACCGTACGGTGTCTATTCCACAGAGATCAGATATCATATATATCACATACCTCTCTTCATTGCTGGAGGTTTTGCTTGTACAGCGAAGAAATATCGCGTGTTGTGTGAGAGACAGTGGAAATCATCAAACACGCCAACTCTAAAATTACACGATGTCATTCAAACTGACCAATTAGGTGTCGGCCTTAAAATAACCAAAGAACTAAACTCTGCAAAGGACCGCAAACGATAATGCTGTAAACGATACGTAGGCTGATTAGGTCTTTCGTAGATCCTACGTATCGTTTACAGCATTATCGTTTGCGGTCCTTTGCAGATTTTAGTTCTTTTCTCATATATTTTGGGACCGTGGGTCTTTTCTAGATCCGATATGCTGGTTTTCTTTCAGCATGGTTTTGTCCATGCGTTTGAATGTTTACATTGGCTTGCCATGTACATTCGGTTTTTGCGAGACACCATTGTGACATCTTGGGACGGCTTGTTCCCCACAACACGTGATGTGGCACGCGTGATGCGGGTGACAAGTTGGTTCCAAGGTACGGAACTTGATGTTGTGTACGGGCCATTGTGCAATCTATTTGCGATTGCATTCTTGTAGTCGTTCTTAGTTTGATACAAGCTACACCGCGCTGACGAGTCCCAAACAGGACGAAACAGCTGTTCGCGGTTGCTACCCTGCTTTATCGGTTTCTGTCGTTAGGTATTGGTGTCTCGCAAAATCTACTTTTTTAGGTAGTCAGATCAGCCTTGCAGTTTGTTTGTTTAAAATAACCACGCTACCCACGTAGTGTAACACCGAACTAATAATAGATTAAAGGCCCAGTATCACCCAAAATGCATTGCGCGTCCAAAGCCTCGACGATTGAATAGCGAAGCGCACAATTACTATTTATAGAACCAAAACTCAGACAAACAAACCAAAAGTGACTCTCAGGGGATTCCTAATAACGAATTTCTATTGTCAGAAATGCAAGAATAAACAAGAATAAATTATAAACTCAGACAAACATGAGTACTGACGTCATTTGTGCGCTTTGCTATTTAACGCAGTCGAAAATTCCCGAAAGAGCCAATCACGAGCGAGCTCGTCATTTGAAAACAAAAACAAGCGACCGCAAAGCCGAATGGGTGATACTGGGCCTTTAAAAATAATTTTCATTGGAAGAGGTCAATGTATGGAGGATCTGTTTTCTTTGAATGTTTTCCCTTGGGATTACACAATTTCGTTCTCAGGGTCTCTCTTCTTTCCACACCCCAGGCCGGAAGAGAGAAACCCTGGGAACGAGGTTAAGTGCAGATCGTTTTCACCTGACGTCATCAAAATTCTAAGATCTAAACAATTTTTTCTACATGGCCCTTCAGCAAAAGTAATCCTCGTGGAAAATTTCTTAAAAAAGTAAATTTGTAACGCCATTTTTTCGGCCGGTTCGTACGTCGTCTTCATCTTTAAATTTAGCGGCGTTCAATGAATCAATGTCAATGAAACTTTCAGATAATATTTTGCACATCGGTAAGCATGCACAGTGGATGTTTTAAAAAAAATCCATCGAGCCGTTTCTCAGATTTTTGCAAAAGCCATTAAAATCGAAAATTACCCACAAATTGCACATGAAGCGATGTTAAGAAAAAAAGGTACAGTCAAACCTGTATATAGCGGTCACCCTTGGGAAATGACCAGGTGACCGTTATATACAGGGTAACAGCAATATACAGGTTTCCTTTAAACTGAACTGGAAGTTAATGAATAACGTTTTTATGTGGAAATAATCGCTCAGTTTACATTTTATTGACAATAACAATTAACAGCAACGTTCACAATACAAGTAAAAGAACCCTAAAATGTCCGTATAAGAAAATAAAAATAAAATGTCTGATAGAAGAGGAATTTAACGCGGAGCGCTATGGTCTCTAAAACAACAGCTGTCAACTTGACAAGTACAGTGTAATAATCAGGGAACTACGCAGAATTCGAAAGTGAACACAGTCTGGTACGGAAAATACGGGTGTTAGTTCGAAGACAGAAACCAACCGTATTGTTTGAAAGCGATATGACTCGCTCTCGAGAGCAGGACATCGGCACTTTTGTTGCTATCTGTCGCAACCATGTGTCGACGCAGGCGATGACATGTATTTGTAGTTGTAGTATAATATTTGTATTTGTGTGCGACCCCTGCCTTGATAGCTACAATTTAATGAGCTGTTGAATAAAGCTTGTCATGATTCGCTAATGGTTTGATCGTAATCCAATTTGGTGACCGTTATATACAGGTAAACAATAATGAAATTGTGGATTCGGGAAGTCTAAAGGGTGACCGCGTCCGTTATATACAGGTGACCGCTATATACAGGTAAACTTTACAGTAAATATAAGGCACGATTTTCGGGAAGTTGTTCGGTGACCGTTATATACAGGGTGACCGCTATATACAGGGCCGTTATATACAGGTTTGACTGTAGTTCTCAAGATCGCAAAAGCCGAGAGAGTAAACAAAACTTTCAAGGTTTACAAACATTACATCAAGCTACTTTTTGACATTATCATTAAGTAATTTCACAAAACCAGTGTTAATCTCTCGATCAATTTATTACCAGTACACAAATAGTAAGGTTTGAAATATTATTGCGATTCATTTGAATTCAAACATACAGAATTTTTTTATTCTTGCAAAATATATATGCCATATACCATATTTTAAGATGTCTATGTGAGATTTTCAATGCGAAATCTTAAACGCGCTAAATTTCACTTTTACTGATTTCTAAGTTTCTTGTTTATCGTCGTTATGGTAATATCGATTTTACCAGAAAATAAATCTTGCCAAACTTGAATTCAAAACCACGTTGATCTCACTTGGAGAAGACCGCTTAAAAGCCGATTGAAAAATGTTGGTATGGTCTCCAGAAAACTGTATCGAACCACCTTAATATGCAACAAAATAGTCTAAGTTCCTGTACAGATTTACCTGCACAATACGTGCTTGTCACTTTACATTAATCATGAGATTTTCTTGTTAAATAAGCTAAATTTTACATTAGTCTTCGACTTTCTTACTGCCATGAAAATGTAAATTATTAGTGCTTCCAGAAGCCAGGCTCTCAGATAGAGGGCGAAAGTAGTTACATGCAGTCAAACCTCCATTAAGCGGTCACCCTCGGGGAATAACCAACTGACTGCTTAATAGAGGTGACTGCTTAAAAGAGTTCAAGTTTACAGTAAATATGGGGAGTGATTTAATTCCGGGAATTTGTCAAGTGACGGCTTTATAATAGAGGCTGACTGCTTAATACGGTGCCGCTTAATACAGGTTCGACTGTTCTTTATTTTTCGCTATCCCCCAATATCTGATCTCACTGGAATCATCCTGTTGGAAACTTCACCCGTAACAATAAATGATTAAAGTGACCTAACGGTAAAAGAAAAAGGTATAAAATGCACCGGATCAGTTACAAAAACTAAAAGGAGCAAAACAAATGCAACAACCCAACCGGCAGCTGATCAGTGACACACTCCAGAAACTTTGAAGAGATTGAGCGCCTGCTTTCGGCACTAGGATTTCTGGGATCGGAATGGTGCATTCGAATTCTACTCGACAGTTTCCAACAGGCATCCATGCATTTTCTTGATTTTTTTTTTAATTCCATTTTTCGTCTAAATGGTAAGCACCAGTGTCACTGAAATTGAGACTGTTAACAAGTTAGTGTGTCCTAAATATTATATGTAACGGTCTTCAACTTGAAGCTAATTGGCGAATCTTTTCTGATGTCATTATTTATATTTTGTTTCATAAACATACGAATTTGAGGCCGGGGTACACGTGAATTTGAATGAAATTCTAAGATGTTTAAAGAAGGGATAGAAGAAAGAAAATGATTTTTGGAACACCAACAGACAGTTGATATCCACGCAAGAGCACCCCAGGTTGCTAGTGGACTAACTTGGTGTCCGTCTATTAATTATCATTTACAAATTCTAATTTTAAATCTTCACTAAATCTTCAATATTTCTTATTTCTCTTAATTTTACAAATTCTTTGAGAAAAACTATTTCCTCCCAAACATATCCAAAAATCACCCAAAAATTTACAAAACACCCCATAACAAGGATTCTTGAGATGAGTATAGAGTTTTTGGATTGCTTGAAACGTGAACGAGATATTTCCATTAAAGCCATGTCAAGTGGCAGAAAAATGGCGTTCAGTGGACCCCGCCTTGTAGGGAAGGCATCGTGCCAAATACGAATTGAGTTCAAAAGTTCAAACTGGTTGTTAAACTTAGTAATCTACGTAATTTTTAGTGCATTGCTTGGAAATCTGCAGAATTGTTAGGTGGCAAAAGTACTAATGAGCCATGCATTCTTTGTAAAATTTTAAGTCGGTTTAATTAATAACAGCATTGCACACAGACCATCTAGTATATCGGGCTTAAATGTCCAGAGAAAGCTAATTGTGCCTCTGCTATGTCCTTTCAATATTCGGAGTTAAAGTGCCACTACGACAAAAATTGTTGTATTTCTTTTCCGCTTTTTTTTAACACAAATGTATCTAATAGGTTTAGACAAATGCGAATTGCTATAAATTAAATTGATATATTCTTACACAGCCCAGAAATAGCTGGCCGAAAACCCACGAAACGGAGCCCACGTTCTACTGATTTGCGATCTGGTACACGTGACTTGATTTGTGACGTCAATGACTCAACGCGGTTCCTTCAGGCTCATAGACAACAAAGCCAAAAGGCACGTGTTGAGTCATTGACGTCACAAAATCTTCAGGCCAACTCGATCCAACTCTCAGGGTTCGGTCCCGGTCATTTTTTAATTGAGTAATAGCGGCAAGCCGAATTCGAAATGCAAAGTTAAACTAATGGCACTTCCCGTACGTGAGTTTTGACTCGAAACTTCGCAAGGTATGTAACGAGTACTTATATTTTCAAAATATGAAGAGAACAGAAAATGTATATTTTTGATCATAGTGGCACTTTAACTTTTTTGTAGCTTGTTAGAAAATAAGGCGTATATACTAATGAGGCAATAATTGTAAACAAAGATTCGCCTATAAGTGATACAGCTATTTCAATAACTCTGGGTTCACATGCAGAATATATTCAAAATACTCTTCACAGGACAATATGCCGGCTCCATACAGCGATGACGTTAGGTGGCGCCGGTTATTTGGTTCGTAGAGTTTTCACACATTTCACAAGAAGAATCTGTCAGAGAAAACAATAAATCCCTATCTTGAAAAGTATTACACCCACGGTTCTGTATGACACTCCAGGCTTGGTCGGCCTTATGGCTGTGTACATTTGCTCTACGTGATGAGCTAGTCATTGTGGAGACAACTGCGGACCCACAATGCCTTGCGGTCATGGAATGAACCAATGCACAATTCTTCAGACAACATTTATTGAAATAGCTGTATTTTCTATTGGTGATATTTCATATGCAAGGCCTCACAAGCTCGCGGCTGCTAAGCGTAAAAGCTCCTAGCGGCAGGGGGCAATGAGAGGCGGCTATATTCAGAGGCTAACAAGCTAAATCTTAAAAAAACGTGTACAAATAAAAATGTTTTGCCTTGAAACCTTTGAGTTTGTTTAATGCGGCAGTATAATTACACGAAACTATACACCTCATCCCGCGGTATGGACAGTATCTCTGTGCGCATGCGTAAGAGAACAGTGTGAAGATGAGGCAGAGTTCTAAGGAGAATGGAACTTCATAGAATGACTACGGTTTTCAAATTTATTCCGGTGAATAGTCTTTGAATTCATAATTAAGGCGGGACTCAACCTCATGATTTGAATGAAATTTTAAGAGGTTTTAAGAAGGGATAGAAAAAAGAAAATGAGTTTTGAAACACCAACAGCCAGTTGATACCCACGCAAGAGCACCCTAGGTTGCTAGTGGACTAACTTGGTGTCCGTCTATTAATTATTAACTACAAATTTTTAATTTTAAAACTTCACTAAATTTTCAATATTTCTTATTTCTCTTAATTTTACCAATCCTTCTAGAAAAACTATCTCCTCCCATACATACCCAAAAATCACCCAAAAATTCACAAAACACCCCACAACATAGATTCACGGTATGCAGCATAGAGTTTTTGGATTGCTTGAAACGTGAACGAGATATTTCCATTTAAGTCATGTCAAGTGACGGAAAATCGGTAACGGTGGCTAATTCACTCACTCACTCACTCGCTCCTTCCATCAGCTGTAAACATAGTGACGTAATGCTTTGTTACGAATGCGTTTCGTAACAAGAACAACGTGAATTCAGCGACAACAATAACTAACTAATTGGTTGTAAATGATTTTAAACAACAATAAGCTTAAATATGTTTCACATTTGGAGTATTTTATGCAACATTAAAATCGATCTAAAAGGACTTTTCAACCGAGACACGCGTTTTGATACGTATCCACCTTGAAATAATAAAATTTAGTCTTGACTAAGCATGTGCCTCGATGGTCGAGTAGTTTGGTGCCGGGAATTACAGTCGGGAGGCTTGCCTGTGAACACTGAACAGGCTCTCTAGTTTGGATATAGGGCGAAAAAAAAAAAGGCGAACGGGTTCTTTTTTCCTTCTTTTTTTTCCCTTCGGACTGGATATTATGAAAGTGATGTTTTTTTTTGCGTTCGAACCCTGTCAGTTTTATCTTACTGTAATATTACGTTACGCGTTAGCATTTCTTATTCACGGGTTGGCTCTTAGGAGCGATTGATTTTTTTTAAGGAGAAAGTCCCGAAAGTGTTAATTGCCAACATGAAAAAAATAACCAAAAGCAAAAGGTGTGCACTTCAGACACCACAGCTCTGCCATGTCTACGGTTAGCTAGACCTGATCGCGACCAGAAGTAGCTCCTGTCGTGACATCATGATTCGAGAAGAGAGCTGAGAGCGGAGATCGATTATCGTCATTACCAGTTACGCCGGTACATTTACGTAATCGCTTGTCGCAAGCGAAACAGCTTTCCGCGTCTGCTTTCTGCTGGCGGCAAAGAGTTGAGAGATATGTCCAGAAATGCAGGAAGAGGGGGCCCGCGCTACTCCATGAATGGCATCACTAAGTGTCCTCACCTATAAAAGTTCACCAAAACACACGAAATTCAGTCATATATGAAGTAATATGAAAACGATAAACAACGCTGTCAAATATGAAGCACTCGTCAAACAATACTTGCTTGCGTTTCTGGACTGACAAGTGAAAGCTGATGGCCCGCTTGCTCCAACCTCATTACCAGGTTCTTCTCCGCTTTCTTCTCCGCGAGGGTCTTCTTGTTATTCAAAATGGCGGCGAGATAAGACCATGACAAATCACCTGACTCAGTATAAAATCTTCAAATACTCTTTTTTATGGCTATTTTAATTGCTGTAATTTTTAAATGGCGCTAAGCGCGACTCGCCGCCATTTTAAATCTCGAGAAGACCTCTCACTCAAGTGCCACAGTTTGGTCTTCTTGAAGAAAAAAATCCCACGACAATAAACCGAACAAAGGTACAAAGGCATCCTTGCCAAAGAAAACAAAAGCTTTGATTTGAATAAAGCTCTGCATTTCCTGTTGGCATCAACACTCCCTAAATCATTTCATGATAATTAGTCAGAACACTAACTATGGTCACAAACAAATGCGAATCCTATGTATGGATTTCCTTTCTGTATGTTTCGAGAAAACTGGCTGAGTCAATATAGAATTCTTGCGACACAAGTATAAATTAACTTGCAATGGCTTTTAGATGCAAATGTAGAAAACATCGTTTCGTCAGACGGTATCCACACCCAAAACCACAGGCTATTCAATAATATTGTTTTAACCGCTTCCTTCCCAGTTTGTGCTTAGCGTCACTGTTCATATCAGTCAACTCCAGAAACATCTGTCAGGGAAACCCGCCAATTAATATAAGCAACTGTAAACAAAGGATCATTAAAATGTCTTTTTATAAAAAACTGCTGCACATGAAAAAAAGTATAGTGACTTTTGTCCCGGCTACTGTAAAGTCCAAAAACCGCGAAACATCGTTATAAAATGGCGGGAGAAATTAGACAATTTGAGACGAGTCAATTTAGATAATTATTGGTCACAGGATGTTTTGGTCAGAATTACACCCTGCTGTCACAGTTTTGCCTGAGTGCAAAAGTGACCTGCTTTTAATTACATGCTTGACTAGTCGCGACATAATTTTCTTCCGTTGTTTTCAGTTGTTATTCGTTTGACGGCGAAAAAATTCATCTGTTCAATGGAGAAGCTAAGACATGCTGTCCGTTGCCCCGAGTTGTAATCCAAACCAAATCGGTCTCTAAGATGGAGTTCCCTATCGTGAACGCTACTATCAAACTATCGCCGATAAAGAAAGAGAAAAACAAGAAGACGGGAAGTCTGTTTGTTGTGAAAGAAGTCGTATCGGCGAACCAGCGACCGAAGCCACCAGCAGTTGGCTCGAAAGTCGTTGAAGTGAGTGTCCCTCGAGAGGCTTTAAAATCCAGAGCGGGTTATCAACATCAGTGTTTCTCGCCAAGTGTGCCGCTGATAGAAGTCAATATCAATAAGGCTGGATTTCAGGTGAGAAATTAACTCCGAATTTTTCGAAACATGCATTATTAGGAGAAATGGAGGTCACACAATCACGCACACAATGCGACTTTTGCCTGGCTTATGTGCGCCATGTAAAGCAATTTTGCTAAGTTATGTATACAATATGCCGAAGAAAACTGCTCACTGACATAAAGTATCAAACGAAGTTAAAGTAGACTGCTTTAACATCATATGCTTTAAAAGGTGAACTTACGTCGTTCACTTTTACAAACAACTTCATGCTTCCACCGGGGCTTCCACTTATCGAATGTGCTTTTCAGTTTGACAAGTTGTTTTTCCACTTCTTGTTTGTAAAGTTATCTGAAATAATTTTAAACATTGCAACGCACGGGTGGCCTAGGCGGATTTTACGACTATTAAATTATGAGTTTTGATCGCTGACGAAAAATCGGGTTTATTGACGAAAATAAAAAGCGCTCAGCGTGTTAATTATTACGTGCGTGCAGACAATGGTCAAAGGACATCACTGTGTGGGTAATTTTGGAACTCACCCACTCCGTGACTAAAACATTGAGAAACTCGCGTCCCCTACAACTGTTTGGACCAGAAATGTTGTCTTTACATTTGTATATCATCGTCTATGTCGCTATCGCGTATAGGACTAGGGATTTTAAATTGATATTATGTTAAAGGGGGATAGAAATAATATACATTTTAAGCTCCCATAAGCGGACACCTTCGACGAGGAGAAAACGTGTCCGTAACTAAAGCTGGCGGCTTACGGGAACTATGAATCTCGTAAGGGGAGAATTTATTAAACGGAGTTTTGTGAAGACGGCCGTACGTAGAGTGTCCGCTCAGAGAGCTGACTTCTGAGACTACAAACGTAAAGGACCAAATCATCAATGTTCAGACACCTTTAATCCATGTTGTTTTAGTGGGAAAGAAAACAGACTGATAATATCTGTTATATGGCATTCTACGCCCTAGGTCGTAGGTACATTGATTATTCAAGCACTGCTTTCATATCAGTGTTAAATATCTACACTGTAGATACAGTGTAAGATACAATAGTCACGAAACATCAAATTGTCGCTATGACGCATACTGCGGCCAATGTTATGGGGTCATATCCTCAGATTAGACCCAGTCTATCAGATATGCTGACGTTAACTATTTACCTCATAAGAGTGCTATTGTTTATCTTAAAGAAAGTACTGCTCGGGCGCTCGATATCTTACAATAGCTCCAGTACACTATTACAAAATTTCATCCACAGACTCAGAAGTTAGGAATTGCGGTATACGGCATAATAAACAGTACCACGCGCGGGAAAGTAATCCTCAGCACATTTTCATTTGAATGGTCACTTTACAATTTACAAACTTAGCAGTTAGAACCACTCTGTACCGTCTTAGCATAACAATTAAACTTATCACAGGTAATTGCTGCTTAATAGCTTTTATATTAATGGATACGCTTTTATATAAAGGATTTTAATTTTAATATCCGCAGACTCGGGCTTGAAAATTACTAGGTTAATAGAACCACATCTGCTGACCCAAGCCTGGGATTCAAGGAAGTCAATCTCATCCCTGTTCAAACAGTGTCTGCGCGCGTTTGTTCAAGCCGAAGCTTAGACAAATTATTATAAAGAAATCTATATATAGCTAATTAAGTTATTTTTTAATTGGATTTTGCGGTTAATCTGGGAAGACTAGAATTATGTTTTACCAAATAATAGAGCCGCATTGCAAAGATACCTCATTTATTGTTTTCACAGATATGATTAGTTTTATGAGGTCTTGTAAAACAAATTAGATTTTTACAATTGGGATAAAAATGTGACATGTTAGGCCGATATATTACAGCCTGGATCCAGAGGTCCGTTCTCTGAATATCGTGAGTGAAATTAACCGCGTTGCGCCTCGTTGTCGCGGCTTCGCCGCTCAAACTCGCCGTTTTCACCACAGAGAGCAGAGGAGCCAAATTTGACCTTTACGCGTTCGATCTTCGATCTGTTGTTTACGAGTCTGTTTTTCGCCCCAGCGGGACCCCAAGCGTAATCGGAGCTTTCCGTTGGGTAACCGCAGATTGCTGACTGTGGGCGCCACAAAATCGTAAACGCAGCGAGACAAGGGAGGAAACAGATTTGAGCCTAATTTTTGATCCCCGATTACTCGCTTTTGATTCAATAAAAAGTTCTGATTTTCGGCATGTAGCTTTATATGGACAGTCTCTGGACAGCTTTTTAACAATTTCGATGAAGAGATCCATTAAACACTCCTTTCTGTGATCGCTCTTTATGGCGTTCAAAGTTGACTTTCGTAGGATGTGGACCGCAACATACTGGTGACGGAAATACGTCATACGAGAGGTGTGCGCATAACCGGAAGCCTTTGGCATGAGTTTATTCATCTGAATTCCACGAAAACATGCCATCTTTTCCGGAATATCTTCGATCAGTGCTATTCGGTGATTGTTTTTGTCCGCTAGGTGAATAATGTGAATATTGTAAAGGTCTGCGAAGACAGGCAAGCTCGATAAAATGTAAGGACGTGGTGGAATCAAGGCATGTCTGATGCAAGGTGAGAAGTTTTCACGCCTCTTGTGGTCCATGCACTTGTGGTCCGTCTAAGCTTTTTAAATGTCAAGCTGATTGAAACTTTTGTTAAAACCCATACGATTGTTTAGGCTAAGCTATAGATGAATTCAGGGCCACTTCTTTGCGTTGACACTTAAGAAAAATATTATCTGTGACTAGCACGATATACGTTCTGAGTTTCTTCGCATGCAATGAGCTTCACTAGACGACATGAGAAGATTTTCCTCATTCGCAACGCATTTCATTTTAAATCTCCCTCCGCTCCGATCAGCTGCCGTGTTGTATTGAATTTTGAACGGTTGGCGTAACTTCCGTTTTATTGACAGCATGTCACTTTCGGCGCTTTTACTTCCGTCACCAGTTTGTTGCGGTCCACATCCAACGAATCACGTGGTACTATGTTTCTTCCCTTGTCTCTTTTTCTTCTCGGCACTTCGTGCCTCGCTCGGAAAGCGCCGATTACGCTTGGGGTCCCGCTGGGGGAAAAACTCGAAAACAGCAGATCGAATAACGCAAGACACAGCGCGCGTATAAAGCTCAATGATCGAACGCGTATTAGGTCAAATTTGGCTCCTCTGCTCCCTGTGTTTTCACTAAAAAATAAAAACCTCTGGCACCCAGGGTAGGTATATTAAGATCTTTTTTTCACTAAATGGTCCGGTAAAGTGATTAAAGTTGCCGTACCGGACCTAATTAGGAACATTTAGCAGGTGATAGAACGGTTTTCAAATTAACGTCGAAAGGATAACAAATGAGGCAAAGCTGACGAGTTCATTGCGAAACAAGTTTCACCTCACTGCAGCCCGTATGTCAGAACTTATCGGCGAAACGTTTGACGGAAGTAACTGGTGGTATAAACTTGAAAGTATCAAAGGGAGATGGTACTACCCGTTATGAGTAATTTTCAACCGAAATCAGTTCTGGATTTTATTCCTGTGAAACTGGAAGGTTAATAGGCTTTCCTAAAAATATCATAGTATTTTTCAATGTGCAGTTTCGCCTCGCATTGACGTGTTAATTATTTCAATCTTCTTGTTCCTGTAACACAAAAAAATACATATGTCACCCGCTTGTGCTTGAACACGGCGTGTTCCGGAATCAATTCGTGCTAGTCCCTGGCAGCAGGGCGCGATGAGACGCGGCTGTATCAGCAGCGCATGCGCAAGCTACCTCGTACCAAGCTCGTACCAAGAGCTAAACCTGCATTTGAGTATTCGGCTCGCCCCACAGTGAACTACACTAAAAGACCAACTTCTCGTAAACAGATTCCCTCGTGACATGCTTAGCTGCTCAAGGTTCGCACAGTCTTGAAAAGTCATTGCATTTTCGATTAACCATGAGTGCCAAATATCAAATTCAAGAAAAATCACGGCAAATTCCATGTTGTAAACTGATATTGAAAAACAAATGGTACCATTAAAAAATAATGCCGAAGAGGTTTCATTTGAATGGTCACGCCATAGGATTTCGTCGACAGACTCAAAAGTTAGAACTACACTACATGTCTCCATTTTGACTCTGGGAGGGAAAGGGTTAAGGAGGCTTAAGAGATTCTTGAATTCCATTTATCGATCCTTGAAACGTCCTTGAATTCTTCCATAAGTCCTTGAATTCTTCCATAAGTCCTTGAAAAGTCCTTGAAAAGTCCTTGAATTTCCCAAAATAGGATGTGGCAGAGTTTAAGCAAAGTTATGTAGCATGGATCTCAATATTCTTCTTTTTCTAATGTTGGCCAGCCCGCAAATAGTGCGAAAATAACATCAAACACTACACGACTTAAATTATTTGTTTGACTTGCTGCAAGGAAATTGTGTACAGCGGTTGTGTATACTTCATAAGCTCTTGTGCATGCCACAAGGATTTTGGAGGATGAACTTCTGGTGTAAACAACTTGTCAATTGGCAAGTGCATTTGATTCCTTCAGATCTGACAATCAGGGTAGGGGGCGTTGAAAACCTAACTGTCCTTCAGTTACCGTTTTGTGTATGAACCCTGCTGTCCGTTTTGGACAGATAGATGTCTGCTTTTGGCAGTAAGAACATCTAGCCGGATTGTCCATGGCTGGGGTCACGACTGTCTGCTTACGAGAGCCGGTCACCTGGTGGGGTGTGTCCGCTCACCGCTAGACGGAGGTTTTGCAGTATTGCAGCCGCTCTCGTACCGGGTAATGACATTTAAGTTTTCTAGTCTGCAGTGGTTACAATATGATACAGCCGGCAGTGAAGCCCACCTGTACAGCATAACAAACAGTACCACAGGAAAAAATACTGCTCTTTTGAATTGTCACATTGTACGTAGGATTTCATCCACAGACTCAGAAAGGTAAAAACCACCTTGTATAGCATAATAAACAGTACCACGGGAAAGTACTGCTCAGTAGCTTTCATTTGAATGGTCACACTGCAGGATTTCATCCACAGACTCAAAGTTAGAACCACCTTGTACAGCATAATAAACAGTACCACAGGAAAGTACTGCTCGATAGCTTTTATTTGAATGGTCACACTTTAGGATTTCATCCACAGACTCAAAAGTTAGAACCACCTTGTACAGCATAATAAACAGTACCACAGGAAAGTACTGCTCGATAGCTTTTATTTGAATGGTCACACTTTAGGATTTCATCCACAGACTCAAAAGTTAGAACCACCTTGTACAGCATAATAAACAGTACCACAGGAAAGTACTGTTCAGTAGCTTTCATTTGAATGGTCACACTTTAGAATTTCATCCACAGACTCAAAAGTTAGAACCACCTTGTACAGCATAATAAACAGCACCACAGGAACGTACTGCTCAGTAGCTTTCATTGGAATGGTCACACTTTAGGATTTTATCCACAGACTCAAAAGTTAGAACCACCTTGTACAGCATAATAAACAGCACCACAGGAACGTACTGCTCAGTAGCTTTCATTTAAATGCTCACACTTTAGAATTTTATCCACAGACTCAAAAGTTAGAACCACCTTGTACAGCATAATAAACAGTACCACGGGAAAGTACTGCTCAGTAGCTTTCATTTGAATGGTCACACTTTAGAATTTCATCCACAGACTCAAAAGTTAGAACCACCTTGTACAGCATAATAAACAGTACCACAGGAAAGTACTGCTCAGTAGCTTTCATTTGAATGGTCACACTTTAGAATTTCATCCACAGACTCAAAGTTAGAACCACCTTGTATAGCATAATAAACAGGAAAGTACTGCTCAAAAGCAGCTTTTATTAGAATGGTCACACGGCAAGATTTTATCCACAGACTAAAAAAAAGGAACCCTACCGTGAAATACATACAAACTAAACTCACTGGAGAAGATAATACGCCAATAAAATCTAAATCATGCCTGTGGTATTTTCTGCGTTTGCGTTTACTGTAAACGCGGGCTTCTTCTCAGCCTCCTTTTCTCAGTCTCCTCGCCTTTTTTCGCTAACAAATTTTCCTTCTTATCCTTCTCGCTATCTGAACGTCTGGAACAAGATACCTCAGGCACAGGGTGAGTTGGCTTTATTCGATGGCCTTAGGGTAACAGTTGTTTTGACCTATGCAGTTGGGTTTCATATCGACTCATACCAGATGTTCGAAAGCCGATAAGTGCATGGTAATCCCGGATTAACTGCGTTTAACAGGCCAGATCAACAGATCAAGAAGAGATCAAGAGAAAATATTTATTTTCTCTTGGCCAGATTGAATATGAACACCCAGAGGGGGGAGGGGGGGGGAGGGGGGGGGGGGGGGGGGGGGACTTCCATATAAAAATGACCAGTGTTAACTATTGAGCCGAAAAAAATATGACAGAATTGGTTCCTATTAGGGATACAATTCATTTGAGTCACGCCCATCAAGCGAGATTCTGATCTGGCACCTTTTAGGGTGTTTTTCGAAAATTTTCGACGAGCACCCCCGTCATTTTGATATGGGATCGCCCCCCCCCCCGGGATAATCACTCCGTTAATACGACCACCCCGTTAATACGACCACCCTCTTAATACAACCATCCGGCCCGCTAATGCGACCACCCCGTTAATACAACCATCCGGCCTGCTAATGCGACCACCCCGTTAATACGACCACCTTGTTAATATGATCACTCCGTTATACGACCTTAATAAGACCACCCCGTTAATATCGGATCACCCCGTTAAAAAGCTCAATTAATTAGGGAGATTAAAGCCTGGTTTCCATATAATCGCAACGATCGCAGAGATCGTTACGATCGACGATCGCTGCGATTCTTGCGATCCTTGTGATCGCTGAGACCTCTGGTTTCCATATGATCGCAGCGATCGCAAGGAAACGTCGAGTAGGGGCCTGGATCGGATAAACTTTAAGCGGTGCATTATGGGATACAAGGCTTTGGTGTGCAATGCTTTCTGAAACATTTTCAATCGCAAGGATCGCAAGAGTGGTTTCCATATAAAAACCTCTCGATCGCAAGGATCGCAGAGATAGCAATTTTTCTATCTCTTCGACCGCAATCGCAAGGATCGTAACGATCGCAAGGATCGCAACGTTTTGGTTTCCATATGATCGCAAGGGTCGCACAACACTTTTTTCTGCGATCGCTGCGATCGTTGCAATCGTTGCGATCGTTGCGATTATATGGAAACCAGCCTTAAGCAATCACGACGGCGACGCGCGACGGCAGCGAGAACGGCACAAAACAATAGGTTTAATAACTGAAGCGAAAACAATGCCTCTGCACGTGCGTTTTACATTTTGGAACATTTCTTTGCCGTTCCCTGCAAAACAACAACGTCAAATGATCAAATTATATATTAGCATCTTATCCTTTTCACTCCCAGAGTCAATTTTGGAGACATGTAGTGTAGTTCTAACTTTTGAGTCTGTGGACGAAATCCTATGGTGTGACCATTCAAATGAAACCTCTTCAGCAGTACTTTTGCATGTACCATTTGTTCTAACTTTTGAGTCTGTGGATGAAATCTTATGGTGTGACCATTCAAATGAAACCTCTTCAGCAGTACTTTTGCATGGTACCATTTGTTCTAACTTTTGAGTCTGTGCGCAAAATCCTATGGTGTAAACATTCAAACGAAACCTCTTTGGCAGTACTTTTGCATGGTACTATTTGTTCTAACTTTTGAGTTTGTGGATGAAATCCTATGGTGTGACCATTCAAATGAAACCTCTTCAGCAGTACTTTTGCATGTACCATTTGTTCTAACTTTTGAGTCTGTGGATGAAATCTTATGGTGTGACCATTCAAATGAAACCTCTTCAGCAGTACTTTTGCATGGTACCATTTGTTCTAACTTTTGAGTCTGTGCGCGAAATCCTATGGTGTAAACATTCAAACGAAACCTCTTTGGCAGTACTTTTGCATGGTACTATTTGTTCTAACTTTTGAGTTTGTGGACGAAATCCTATGGTGTGACCATTCAAATGAAACCTCTTCAGCAGTACTTTTGCATGGTACCATTTGTTCTAACTTTTGAGTCTGGATGAAATCCTATGGTGTAACCATTCAAAGGAAGCCTCTTCAGCAGTACTTTTGCATGGTACCATTTGTTCTAACTTTTGAGTCTGTGGACGAAATCCTATGGTGTGACCATTCAAATGAAACCTCTTTAGTAGTACTTTTGCATGGTTTCATTTGTTTTTCAATATTTTGCAAAATAAAATTTAGGTTCAGCACTGTATAATACATACACCATAAACGGGAAAGACAAATGCAAGCACCCTTGTCACCTCCTTGAGCAGATAATACACGCCTCGATGATCGATGGCATGTGAGATGCTCTTACAATGTCAGCCTATATGCAATCATAAACTATATATATATATATATATTATATGTAATCGAGGTGAACTGATCAACTGAAGATTCGCCTAATTACATCACTGAACTCATTACTGTTAAGCCTTTGTCTCGTTACAACCTAAGATCCAATAGTGAACTTTTCCTCCAGCGACCAACGATTAAGGCTCTAGCGACCTTGGGGGACCACTCTTTTGCACTGGCAGCACCCACCCTATAGAATGAACTACCCACGGAAATAGGCCATGCCAAGTCTATTTTAACTAGCATTAAGTATTAGTTATATGTACAATAATTATTATAATGTCAGCTAGCGTTATATTGTAAGTAATTTTAATTTTTATTACTGTTATGCGCAGGTGAGCATTTACGTATGAAACCTGCGCACTATAAATGTTAAATATTATTAAAATGTTAAATATTAAATCGATGTCTGTCTATGTTGATCATGAGGGTAGTATTCCTCTGTCTCAGTCGATCAAAATTCTAACTGCATGCAGCACTACTATACTACAATGATACTACTGCTATTTATTTATTTAACTGATTTGTTTGTTTAAATTTGCATATGAAACTTTTTCATTATCTTGCATCCGTTTTCCTTTCCGTGCCGAACGATTACTCAGACAATCCAATATTCAATTCCTGCGACAAGATCACGTACCTTATTGGTACTAATTTTCGCGGGCACTTAATTTCGCGAAAAAAGGGTCGGCATATTTCGCGGGTCTTTATTTTCGCGATTTGGGTGCAAAATTATTTTCTTAGGGAATTAATTTTCGCGAAAATGAAAAAAAAAAACATTTTATTTCGAGAATTTTATTATTTTACACTTCTTATTGCTGAAAATCATCAACTCACAACAAAACCAAACTATAGAAACCGCATCGTGTACCATAGGCATAGTCAAATACATTATCCTTATGCTTAACGTCCTTTGCAATTGTATAATACAAGAAATACTTGAAAAGTATGAGACAGATTGTCGTTTCAAATGACAAAGAACCCGGGATAGATGGCCATTTCGATGAGTGTACAAAAGAGGTGCTGAAAGGACTTGAATATGACGATAGCGATACAGATGAAGAGGTTCAAAGCAACACAGATAGTGAAATTTGACTGTTAAACTGTTGTTTATCATCTGTAGGCATGCCATAGAGCTTTTACACGTTATACACAATACGTAGACATGTGTTTCTTCATTAAATTGAGAAAACAAGAAATATAGGAGGGTATTAAATTTCGCGACATTAAAGTTCGCGGGAATTTTTTTTCGCGTCGCTTTAAGTTCGCGATTTTTTTTAAATCGCGAAAATCGCGAAATTAAAGCGACGCGAAAATTAGTACCAATAAGGTATGTGGCAGAAAGAGCGAGGCAACTGCCTGCTGGGAACTACGTTGTAACTTCCGGTTGGATAACCGGAAATAACTCCCCCAGAGCATTTCATCTCTAAAATTATAGCTAATCCTAAAGCTAAAAGTGGTGTATAAAAACCGATCGTGTTGTTATATTTACTGTCTGGAAATTTGGCTTTCACTTTGCTTTTGTTGTTTTGTATACATGTGTTCCTTGAAAACAGCTTGTGGGAAGTCCAAAGTATGCAAATCTGGAATTAAAAATGTGTTAAGTGACCTGAATTTGCAAGTGAACGTCGATAATAATGATACGTGGCGTTTCAATAATAATTCAAAAGGCATTAAAATTAAAATACTTTAAAGTGACTAAAAATGAGATCAAAAATTAAAAGCCTCCTAAAGGCTCACTAACATCCACCTGCAGCAATCCATCCCATTGTCAATTGGATGTCCGATGAATGTCGAGGCTAGTTACGCCTGCTTTTAATACGTAAGGATGAACGACCGACATATAGACCCTTTTAATAATTACCACGATGCATCATTTTCCACTAATGACGTCAAACATATTCTTTTGAATTCTCTTGCAATTCAAAAGAATATGTTTGACGTCATTAGCGGAAAATGATGCATCGTGGTATTTATTAAAAGTGTCTATAAAGACCAGGCTGTAAACGTACAATTGACTTTTATGCACCCCCCCCCCTCCCCCCGCTAGGGTGACTCCTCATCCCTGGGGTGGAGATTGTCACGTCTCTCGAGTCACGTACATTTATTACAGTCACGCGAAGCTCTTTTTTTTTACTCGAAGCACTGGAAGAAAAATTGACATATTTATTTTAAACTTTCCCTGATTGTTCCCTACCATGTGATATTTTAATATGCGATAATAAGATATGTCAACCTTTATGATACAATAGGTTCGTGTTTTTAGGTTCAATTAACCCATAATTACTTCCTATCGTGGAAACGGATCGTGTTTTTTTTTATACGCCGACGTCACGTCGGCGACGATTAAAGGCTTTGGCTCTTTTAAAATCGTCACTAAGAACGTTTGCGTTGTTGAGATCTTGAGGAAGGAAGCGCGAAGCACGGTGGTATTGCAAACGTCGAAACAACGCAATGGGTCACCATGGGAAGAGAAAACAACCATTTATTTCTTTGGAATGACGCGAAAAATAATGTGCAGTAGCAGTGATATTGCAGTCATACTCTGCATACTGAAAGAAATCACCTAGTGATTTTTTTCGTTGTAAAAATAGTTAGAACGATGAATGAGTATGGTGATCTCATGACCCATTGCATTCGTGCACGCTCTATATGAATTGCGCAAGAAATAATGTGCAATAGCAGTGATATTGCGAAAGGAATCACCATGGTGATTTCTTTGTAAAAATATAGTTAGAACGGTGAACGAGAATATAATCACGAGGCATCATGCTCGCGCTAATAACGCGACAAATATTGCCATACAGAGGAAATTTGCCAAGGTGACTCCTTTGTAAAAATAGTTAATAACTCGAATATTGTTTTCTTTTTACGCGTTTTCCCTAGGCCCTTTTAGAAAATTGTATTCATAATGCCGACCCGCCTTATTAATTATTTTGATTGACTAATCCACTCTACTTCAGAAGACGAATTGGAAAAGTTTAGTCTATCTTTCAAAATTCTGGCGTTGATTTTGTAAACTTTCGATGAAAAATTCTGATAGGTTTAGTCTAATAAATGTTGACACAGTGATTTTACTTTCGTTTGAACAATATCACAGAACACAGAACAGTGCGGCATGTTGAAAGCGGAACCGAAGCTAACTTCGAAACTAGCAAGATGACAGTTCGACTTCCGCCATGATATAAATAAATGATACTTTAGAAGGGCTTTCACCCTGCTTATCGTTCCTCGAATAACAAAGCAACATGTGTCACAGTCTAGCCTTTGCACGCAGGAAGATAAAGAATGTTTGGTTGATGAGTAATAAAAGATTTTTTATGCGCAAATTTCTCAGCCAGTTTCAGGAAAGTCACCGGAAAGGAAGGGAACGAGCGCGCTTTCTGATTGGCTGAAGCGGGCGAGGTAGTTCCCAGTTTGTTCCGCGTCGTGTTGTGTGGGAGGGGGATTGAATATGCGCGCCCTGGCGATGAAACCTTCCCCAACATCTTTGCGATTGAACATTGAAACTATGAACTTTTGAGGTACGCATGTTTCAGTGGCAGAATTTTTTGTGGCATTTCATACAATAAGGATTTTTGAACAACTGGAGGAGAATTTGGCCGCTTGATACGTTTACAAAGCAATATGTCGGACGAAGAACGGCCGCCGGCCCCTCCTATACGTCTCACTTCCACGAAAGATTCTCCAATGTCGCCTGCTTCGAAACCTTTGCCAAGCGCTCCTGTTGACGAGAAAAAGAAGAAGGCGACCAAATTTGGATTCTTCAAGGGCGAGGAGAAATGTAAGCTTATGTAACTAGCTTGTAAACGTTCCCATTGTGCTCTGACAGGAAAAAGAATATTTTCTGTTATGGCGTCAATTCGCTAATGTGATAACATGCAACTATGTTCTAGATTCGAAGAAAAAGCCTGAAATCTCATACCCTACACAGTTCGAACATACGATCCATGTGGGCTTCGATCCAGTTACTTCAGAATTCACGGTAAGTCGTATGTATGATTAGTTCGTTCGAAACTGAATTTCACTCTCTTCGAAGGCGTTATGTTATAAGAACGAAATCGATCTGTCAGATGCTGCCTTCGTGTTTGGATCGATCGCCTCGAATCTTGTCGCTCGTTTTAGACATCACGAACGGACAAAGCACACAACCAAGCGTTGAATGTTTAACCAGCTCTTTCTTCTTTCAACCTGCTCGTGCATTTACGACGTCTACCGGTCGAACAGGATAAAACTTGCATCGAAAAGCTTGTTATTTTGGTAATTTAAGCGCTTTTGTGTTCTTCCTGGTTGCATCGTCCCAGACCAAATCATCAGGAGTTTTATTTGAGGAAAAAAATAGTTTTTGCAAATTTTCCTTTTTTTTTGCTAGTGTGTTGTGCATTTAGCATAGTCTTACTGAGTTTATTGTCTGGATTTCCAATACTTTTGTGAGTCTGTAGTTCATAGTAGGAGGCCACGGCTTACTTTGCCGGAATATTGATCAGCTTGAAAACCTCAAGTATTCGAATGCATTGATCAAACCATGCATAGCTTATAAAGGCAGATGTTTGTGTTCCTCTTCATAGTTTCCAAACAAAACTCTTTGGCTATCAAAAGGGTCAAATAGCGTGAGAAAATAAAATGCGTAATAAAAGAGCCTTCCTTGCTGTCAAAGTCAAAATTTTGCTGTTACATTTCAATTCCGACCATGATTTTCCATGCATGATTTTTTTGTACATGACGCGATCGTGAAACCAAATCCCTTTTTGATTTTATTCGTTTTCAGTATATTCAGCTCATGTTAAACTGAAAGAAGCTTTTTTATCATCTGAAGGCGGCTTTCATGCAAAATTCCGAACTTGTCATTGGAACAGGTGCACTGGAAATGCAGAATCTGAAGCAATGTTTGTGCTTAAGAGATTTTCTTCTTAGGCATTAAATTGCAACACTTAAGCATCACTTTAAATTTAACTTCAAAGTCTGTTGTCGTGTTCAGCAGATTGGACAACCTTATATTTTCTCTCTTTTTAAAGGTTACATTTTGCAAATTATAGATTATGAATTTATTCCATTTGGGCAGGTGGGAAGTTGTCACTTTCGTAAAACTTACATTGTAGAATTAGGGTTTCATTCGTCCATAATTATCCAGGCTATAAATCGAATTTTGTCGTACATGTCACAAATTAAAGTAATACACCATTGATATTTTTTTGTAATCTTGGACAGAATGTCTCTAAATTGTTTTGGAAAAAAAAAATGTGATTCAGAAAAGTAAAGCTTTTAGTTTACCAGGCTGCAGGCAATAAGATAAATCATGTCAGTGGCATAAACTTATATTCATATTTGAAAACAAATAGTGGTTTGGTAGTGCTACTGTACTAACATGGTTTGTTCATCTTTCATGGATAATAACACTGCAACAGTTTGATTTTGCTAGAAGTATCCTCACAGCATACATGTACAAGTAATTGTTTGTAAAATGAATTGAGCTTTTTATTAATTTTTACCACATGAATTTTTGCATCACTGTACTGTTTGAAGTAGTAGCATACCAGCATTTTTTATTATTTAAAGGATTATTTTATTAGAATATTTTGTGTAATAATAATTTTGATGCAGGCATGATGGATTATTTCATAATGTGATGCATTATATCACAATATTTATCACCTTTTGACACTGCAGCTAGTTAATGCATGTTCTTATACAGTAGCTGTCAAACAATATTACTTATTTATTTTATTTTATGTGATCAGCATACATGAGTGTAAGTTTACAGTACTTGCATTCAAATTTTGACTTGAATCATATTCTGTATTTGTACTAGAATTTTTCATTATTATTTTATATTAAATGTGAAATGAATAAGGAGTTGCATAATATATCTATCTATATATATTTGTGATCTAAATTTAAAAACCAGAGGTTTCATTAGAAGCCGGCAACCGACGAATTCCACCGGCTACTTCCTAAATTATTGCCGCCTACATACTTTTCGATTAATTTCACTGAAGTTGATGCCCAGAATGCTGGAAATGCCATTTCCGAGTTCTTATTTGCTGTCTATTTTATAAATGTTGCCACTTACTCTTAATTTTATTGAACCCCCTGAAAAACTGAAGTCTAAATTAATTATGAAAATTTTGGCTGCTTTTACTTGGTTTGCTGGTCATCAAGTAATTGAGATTTGGCGACTTCTTTCCTTTTATAATGAAAGTAAAGAGCCAGATTCTGTTATTTTTAGCTATCATAGACTGGATTTTATTGCTTGTCCAACTAAAGACTCCCTGAATAAGAAGTGTACAGTGTACATGTACTTACCATTGTTAACGGGAATATTCACAGTTAAGTAACAACAGATTTCACTGATTTTGGCTCTCAAGCCTCATTTACAAACCCTGCACCTTCTGATCACAAAAATCGTTTGGATGGAAGAAATACAGTACCCTGGGTCAATGACTTCTTACATGTAGCTTGTTTCATGGTTGAGGTCATGTTATTTCATTGTTTAATTTATGATTACATGTATGCTGTTGCAGTTGACTCTTGTAACTTACCGCCATTATCTGGGCAGGAAAGGTGACCGCTTATGGGCTATGGGAGTGTATGATATGAATCTTCTCTCAGTGTTTGACTGAGAAATGTTTCAACTGCGATTTCATAGAGATAGTAATTTACTTGAGTGGACAATAACAGTATTCAATATTGCTACATGTATACAGTCAACTCTCAAAGCGGACACCCCTTAGAGACGGACAGAGTCGGTTGGTCCTGGTTGGATTTCACTTGTTTGTCTGTAACTGAACTCTCTTTAAAGCTGGCACATCTCTATGATGGACAGTGGACACATTTAAAACAAATTCTGGTCAAAAATAGACCTGTTCTGCATTCCTGTGAACAAAGGCACCAACTCGAGGCTGGGGTGGACAAAATACAGTGATTGTATGAAATTGTCCACCCAAGCCTCGACCTCGTTTCATACATGTACAGTGTGTGCTCACTGGAGTGGAATGCGGGAAAGGTCTATAGGCAGGTCACCATTTGATATTGTTGAACCATAGTAACACCATGATCATGGTCATGCACCAATAAATCACTGAAGTCTTGCATTGTTTATTTCTGACCTGCACTACTTTATTGCAATAACTCCTGAAGTGACTTTTAGGCTTTGGGACTTCCTTTCTTGCACCCTGTTACACTGTACATGTAATATTATTTAAGATCAGCTTCAAGCAAAACCATAAGTAAAACAAACACTGGCATCTTAATAATTAAAAGTCCTACTGTTTATTAAAAAATGTTTCCTTATCAGTTCACCCAGTATATTATTTTTAGTCTGGTGTTTCATAAAAATAATTCACGTTCATGATGTTTACGTTTTGCTATGAATTGCGTCAATTTTGGAATGCAGATTTGTTTTCACATACTTTATGCTGCTGAACTTTTTGTTTCTTTGCATCCATGGTTACTTGTCTTGAATTTCATTTTTGGTCTTAGTACAAAAGAAATCAACTAGGAATCAATCATACAGCTGTAGAATAAAAAATACATACATGTATCTCATAGGTTTGAGAAAGCTAATAGTAAGCTATTAAAATATAAAATGAGACATTCTTAAAAAAACACAGTTGCTAACTATTGCTAACTATAACTATGCAATACATGTAAGCTAAAAACAAATGTTGAAAATGTAGATTACATGTAAATATTGACAAGTTCTTTGAAATTGCACAATAGTTTTTGATATGAAAAAATGTACTGCATATGAAATAAAGTAAAAAATAATGTGCAATCTGAGCTGAAGTAAAAAAATTAAGAAATATTAATTGGACCCTTTCTCCGCCACAAAGCTACATTTGGTTTTAGTACTTTGTCTGATTTTATTAA
Organism: Dendrophyllia cribrosa; assembly: GCA_024195265.1. NCBI lineage: Eukaryota > Metazoa > Cnidaria > Anthozoa > Scleractinia > Dendrophylliidae > Dendrophyllia > Dendrophyllia cribrosa. Next base: position 26,606,312 of record JAJLRJ010000010.1, read on the forward strand.
AAGCTAAAATTTGGTGTAGCTTTGACACCATGTGGACCTCAGTCAGATGCATTTTGTTATCTTTGACGCCTTCATCTACATTTAACATTGAAAAAGTTGTGCTTACCATGATCAACCAATAACGTACAATGTAATACCATATTATTTTTACCCTAGAACACCCAAACACAAACGGAAACACTCCAATGGTGATTGAAATTTTATTCAAGATACATGTGGTGATTACAGGTGTTAGGGGTGGCGAATGGTACCTTAAAAAATGTTGGTCTCGGAAAATTTTGGTCCGGTCTCGAAATCTCGGCGGTTTTTGTTTTGTCTCAAAGTCTCGTTTGGCTGGTGCTTTTTCTGTCTCGGAGTGTCATATTTTTTTTCTCAAGGTCTCGGAGTCTCTGGATACTTTTGTCAAGCATTCTCACTCTTCATCCTTGTTTGTTGTTTGATAGGTGATTTGGTTGTTTTTAGCACTGAGTCTCGGACTCGGATTTTATAATGTTGCTGCCGTTGCGATCTCGGATTTTGAAACAAGGGTCTCGGCGTCTCGGCGAGTTTTGGATTTACCATTCGCCACCCCTTGCTGTTCAGTTTAGTAGCTGCTTTGAAGTACATATACTGTACATTGCAACAGATGGCTTTATAGGGCTGACACATGCTGTATTATTGATAGGGTATGCCTGAAGCCTGGGCGCGACTTCTTCACACGTCAAACATCACCCAAGCTGAGCAAAAGAAAAACCCTCAGGTTAGTCGCTGTTAAAATGCCTTATTCAATGTTAATTAAGGGAATATTCCACAAATGTAGACAGTTACATGTAAGCAATCAAATGATTACATACACTGTACATTCTGTTATCTTGAAATCTTTTGCCCAAATTGCAAAATCTGGGATCATCCAGGCTGTACACTGTAATTTTAAGTTTCCAACAATTATCAGTAATGGAAATACATGTATCAGTTGGGTATGGGACAATAAATTAATTATTGTCTGACCAAATGTCTTGAATGTCTGACTAATATCACAATGTGGACATTGTGTCTGAGTACAAAAATACATGTGTACTTAGCTTTTGTCTTCAATGGCTTCTAAAATTATACTGTCGGTTGGAAAAGGCCATGCAATTTGAAATCTCTCTACAATGCATTGCAATCCCTTGTTTAGTACAAAAGTCCAAATTTTAGACATCTGGCCAATTTTTTAAGATATCTAATTAATAACAAAGGTCTGGAAAACATATAATACATGTTCGCTGTATGTCCTATTAAGCTGGAAAATGCTTTTTTTATGCATTAATCGACTCAAACCTAAGTATAAACAGAATTGTTATTTTATAATACTAATATCTGGTTCAATGCTCTTCTGATTTCAGGCTGTTCTTGACGTATTAAATTTCTATGAAGGAAACATTGAGAAAGAAACCACCACCAAATTTATGACAGTGTCAAAGCCATATGGTAGGTGACAGGTCCCCCATTTCACCCTGACAGATGCTCAAATCAACAGCTCTTGAAATGCCTATATGGGGATGTAGCCAAGAGCTGGCTACCGGCTAATTTCACCAGCTGAAAGAGAACTTATCACGGGCTGAAATTTCACTAGAAAACAAAGACTTGGGGTGATTTTGAAGGTGCACAAGCCAGAATAACCGGCTGGGCTTGTTAATGAGCCTGCTCAGTTTTTTCTTAGCTACACCCCTGCCTATAGAATAAGGGGGGGGGGGGGAGGGGAGGGGGCAGGAACTGATAAAAAAGGGAGTGGTACATGTACAGTGTACATTGTACATTGTAACCAGAGGAAATTAGCATTGTGAGACAGCAGAAATTTTAGATTCTCCTCTTACACTTCCATCCAGGCTTGAAGCTACATGTAAAAAGGAAATTGTGTGCTGCTCACAGCTACATTTACATATTTTTTTCCCGTATCGGGCAGACTTGCTGGATTGGTGTCTCAGGCGCATTGGATCGCCATACACACATGCTTATGTGCCTCCCAATTTGTCATTGCCAACAAATCAGGCTAATAAATCGCTACATGTAAATTAACCTTCAGGTGAACCTAACTAAAGTCTTCTCACTTGTGACATTAAGCTGCATGTATTACATGTAAAATTATTTAAGAGTGCAAGCTCACTAATTGCAAACAAATAAATTTTGACTGTGAATTTTTTAATGCAGTACACATACACTAAGTTTCTATGTAAAATAAAAAAATTGGGCTTAAAACTCATAAATTTTAAACTTTCTGCCCTTTTGATGATTAATGGTTCTTTAAAATAATCAGTAAGTATTCTTGTTATCAAAGATAAATCTAGCTGTAGTTTTGGATAGATTTCTTATCAAAAACTTTTAGTAGTAGTTAAGATTTGAGATTTTTTCCAAGCACAGCACAGTGGTTACGTATGTTTAGTTGATGTGCAGCATACATTGTATATTTCGTTATAGCAACTTCTAGTAAGGGAGAAAACCTCACTTCATCTGAAACTGTGCCTATCTTACGTCACTCCACCCCGTCAGCATCCAGTAGCCCACGGTATTATTCATCTGCCTCAGAAGATGCTACAGAATTGAAAATAACATGTTCACCATTTAGTTGCACTTCTTCTAAGAACAAACATTCATCTAAAAGCAGCCTGAAGGTAATAATTACGGGTAAACGGAAATCAAAGAAACGCAGGAAATCCTTACCTGCTAATGGCTCAACAGGCAATGAAACAAGGAGAAAAGCTTATAGAGACGAGCGCAAGTCATCTCCCTCGCCGACGCGTGCTCTTCTTACCTCTCAGTCGGACACTTCAAGTTCGTTAACAGGGTCCTCACCAGGATCATTAACCGATGAACTTGAGAAATTGAGTGTGAGCTCAGAATTGACTCCTTCTAATAAATACTTACAACGTGTCTCTACTGACTCTCAAGGTATTTCTGTCTAGTTCTAACTTAACTACTTTTATTAACAGTTGATAAATATAATTCTCCTTACAATTCAGTAAAATCAAAAGTTTGCCCTAACTGTTCATTGATCAGTTAAAAGGACTGTGTCTCTAGTAAGGGAAGGTACGTTTTTTCTTGGGGAGGGAGGGCTGGGGCCTCAGAGGGGAGGGTCATCAGTGAAAGTGAGCACCAAAAGGGGAGGGCCATACCTCATGTGAGCTATTCAAGGGAGGGTCACACATCTTTTCCAGAATTTTTTAATGAGAAATTTTGTGATGTTGCATTCCATTTTTCTTACAGATTAAGTTTTTCTTTCCACCTACTTTGATTTAATTTTGTGTTTTATTATGGATACTAGGTTACATTTCTACATGTATATTATGCCATGGCACATTCATTTCTCGAAGGAATCGAATCCTTTTCCGTCCGTAAAAGACCTGTCTGCCTTTTACAGAATTAGGAAATGTAGGAAATATTTGTTTTTGAGAGGCAGATTTCTCATGCTAAACAAATAAACCGCACTTGTTAAAATAACCAACAGCAATGCCGGCTAGTCGAAGAAACAAGCGTGTGTATTTTCCCTTTAAATAGATATTTTATGCTCAAAACTTTTATAATAGTCAAGGTTCAAACTTCAGCTATAAAACGTAAATATCCCACACTGATTGTTCGCATTTTCCTTGTTTCAGCGCGGATACATTCAATATGAGATATATTTGTATTCAAACACTTTGCGTTCACAAGCGAGGGTCGCACTTCTGTCAGTCACCTAAAGGTGGGGGGTCAGGAGTTTTTTTGTTAAAACGCAAGGGAGGGCCAATACTTTTTTGAAAAAAAAATACCAAAATTCCCCAGCCCTCCCCCCCCAAGAAAAAACGTACCTTCCCTAATTTGAGTGAGTGAGTGTCGAGTCGTGCTTTTTTCGTAGTTCTGATTACAGTTTTAACAAGAAGGCAGATGTGTGGGCTACTGGATTCTTGCTTCATTAACATCTTTCTTCTTGAACGTGGCATCAACAGAGCACAAACATTAAAAATTCTTTACTTGAGAGGGACTTCTTTATGCATGCGTCTTTGTAATCACTATAAAAATTGCAGAGAATTCCGAGTCAGCATCTGACTTCTTTTTGAATCTGTAACATCATGAACCCACAATAAAATAAAGGATTATCCGTTGAGCATAAGCTACTGCTAACAGTCATACCTCCACTTATGGTGCCCACTTTACTATGCATTGTTCTCACACATTGAATGCCATTTGTCGGGCCATGCAGTGCAACAGCACTTTATTTACAAAACATTTACACTGAGTACACTGACAAATGACCACAAGACTAACAAAACTAAGGTCAACACTGCCTAAACAATCATGTAAAAAGTAAGCAGACTGGCAGAGGACTGGGTGGGAGGGTGGGTAAAGCTGTTGCTAGTATGGCAAGAAGATACAAACAAAGTCAAAGGACCTTGCATGAAACTACAGTTGTAGATACATATGTACCCTGACTCGGTCCCAGCCCCATCCAGTTGTGTGAGAACCTCATGTCTCGCCTCTTTCATAAACTCAGCCAGTGAGAAATCTATTTCTTATTGAAACCTCCTCATAACAGCCACCTTTCTCTAATGTCCATGTTTGTTTCTGATGAGTGTGCCCCAGTGCATTCACTTTGCTTTTATCAAATTTCCCTACAACGGCCTCTTCTCTACAACGGCCAAAAAAAACCCATTACCACAGGGTAGAGATTCAGTCATATAATTCAATAAAGCTTTTTAAAATGTTACATTGTACCCTAATGTAATATATTGCGAGATCTTCAAAAGATGTATAACGCGTACTACTATGATTGGCTTAAAAATACTGGGGACCGGATTTTCCCGAAATGCCCACAGGCATTATGAGCGATGTTAATGCCCAGAAGGCAAATTGCAGGCAACAGAGTGACAAATAATGAAATTAATAACAGCCATAATAATAAACTTCTTACTTACTTTCACTTGCTCGGGGCCATACTGGGAGAATATCACCCTTGGTCTTTCCTGTACAGACCTCGCTTTGCTTGGTCTGTTCCTGAAAGACCTCTGGCGATATTCTCTCAGTAGGGAATATTAATTTTTTTAGTGTTATTCGTTAAAAAAAAAAACATTTTTTAGCTTCATGTTTACTGAAACAAACTTTTGCTTTTGAGATCCCCCACCCCCACTGCAATTTTTAATGACTTTCCTTGGGGGGGGGGAGAGGGGGGGTTGGTGATTTTTGTGTAATAATAATAATACAGTCAAAGACATGTATTAATTAACTCCCCAAGGACTAAGCAAAATTGGCTCAAAATGGACGACATTACTCTTTATTTATTTTCTCAACAGCTATTTACAATTATGTGGAAAGCTATAGACCCTTTTAATAAATACCAGATTGCATCACATTCCGCTATTGATGTCAAATGTATTCTTTTGAATTGCAAGAGAATTCAAAAGAATATGTTTGACGTCATTAGCGGAAAATGATGCATCGTGGTATTTATTAAAAGTGTCAAAACCTTATATTAAAGGGTAGTAAATAGGCTTTCCAAAAATAGTTTTTTCAAAAATTAAATCGTAATGTATACATCTAATTAGCATAAATTAGCAAATTTATTCAAAAGTTGCCTATGAATTTGGACAAAAAAGCATCTCTGTTAAAAAAGATGTGTGGTATGAGAAAAAGTTGAAAGCAAAAAGTTTCCTTGTCTTATTGGCAGCATTTCCAACAATTCTGGCAGAAATAAAATAAAATAAATTGATGTTAGAATTTTGTGAGTGATTTTTTTCGTGCGTAAAAATTTGATCCTTGCACGTCCAAAGTGACTTGTGTCACGTCCCTTGAATTTGTTTTCCCCATTGTTACAAAAACCATTTTATCATCCAGGTATCTTTTCAAAACTCAATTGAGACATGTATTTGAAGCAGTAAGCAAGGTTTCAAATGTAAATCACACATCTAGATATCATTTTTTTATTGCCTTTCAAACCACCTACGATACGGAGCTACTGTTTACTATTCAACCACATGCTCAACTCGATTCAACTCTCATACGTTTCTTACCTTCGAATACACCCGCCAGTTGCCAGTTACGTTCGTCCTCTTCACCGCTGGACATTCCCTCGTTGTCACTATCTCTTAATACCTGCTCCAAAACTTCACTTGCCTTTAAACTAGCACTCCTTGATTTCTTTGCTGCGGACGCAATCTTGAAAAAATCTCAGAATAAATATTCGTGATTTTCAGGTTGTGAGCTGTACAGCTCAAACTCGCTCAGTGATTGGCCTAGAATACTGTCACACTACCTTCCAAAATTGGGGGGGATTGAAATGATGCAAATTTATGCGAATTTTTTTTGTTTTCTCGTCAAGAGTGACGGAAATTAAAGAGCTATTCCTTGGGGAGTTAAAATAATATATTCAATAACAATAATAATAATTTTTAAGGAGGAAATGATCATTGATAATGGCCCTCAAAATAAAAGCATGTAAAAATACAGTTAAAGCTTTAAGGAAAAAATGCACAAAGCATAAGGGCATAAAAAATGCAGTAAAAATATATATAATAAAGGTAAAGATGGATAAGATTGTTGCTGTATGCAGTAAGGTTTATAACCCTGGCAAAATGGAATTCTAAACCTTTAATTTCTGGTATTATTCTGTTAAAAATTAATATCTACTATGGTAACTGACAAATCTTGCCGGATGTTAGTAACATTTTGTTGCAGCGTTCACATGATTGTATTATATCTTTTGTATCGCACAGGTCAAACACAGACGACCCGTCCTGGAATTGGAGATCACACTTATGCACCACCTCTTCCGCCTCATGCCACCCCAACACATGTAAGAAAGTAGTAACTACTAATCAATGGCGATTTGTGATAGAGTTTACAGTTTGTCGGGAAACAAAGTGAAACATTAATTTTGCTAGAATAATAATTTTTGCCCCCAGGGAGGGGGGGGGGGGGGGAGGACTCACATTTAAAATTGAGGGGGCGATCATTGGAAATTTTAAAAGGAACCCCTGAAAGGTGACAGAAACCCATTTTCTGGGTGTGGCTCGCATTAATTTTTGCCCCTAAGAGGTACCAATTGTTTCTGTGGAGTTGAGCCTTTGTGGAACCAAACTTTGTTCATAAACAAAGTGTTTAAAAACACTAAAAGAAAGATAACATGTGACTTCTCTTGGGAAGAACAAGACGTGATTAGTTTTAAACAATTATTTCCATGACTGGCCAATTTTTTCAAGTTGCAATAAAAATTATTGATTTCCATTCTGGCAGGCCATTGTCAAAAACACTTATTAGTATTGCTGCACTACAATTAAAGTAATTTTAAACAAAACTGGACCATTCCATTGATGTAAATTACATGTACAAGTTGTATGTTTTGTGGCTTGGCTGGTAATGTTGCCCTATTAAGCATAGATAAATATGCATGGAAGGACTTACAGTGGATAATGTATTTTTTACTGTAACATTGCAGACTTTGGCAGCAGAGAATCACAGTGAACAAGTTAATGAATCTGTAGCAGATGTACCACCAGCCATTCCTTCAAGGCCTGAACACACCAAGTCCAAGGTATTATCAGCAACAACATTACTTCTTAATCAGTTCTTAAACATGTACATTTCATAAGTATGTTCTGTTCTGGTTGAGCTGTAGTTGGTTTTGAAAAACAATTGTATTGAACGTTACATCAAGAAAACATGCTTAACAGATTTCAATTGAATGGTCACACTCTAGGGTGTCATCCATAGACTCAAAAGTTAGAACCACCCTTTTCAGCATAATAAACATCACCACAGGAAAGTACTGCTCAATAGCTTTCATTTGAATGGTGCAACTTTAAGATTTCATCCACAGATTTTTAGAACCACCTTACACAGCATAGTAAGCAGTTTCGAAGGAAAGCACAGCTCAACAGCTTTCATTTGAATGGCACTGGCACTCAAGGGTTTCATCCAAGGCTCAAATGCATGAATTGCATGACTGCTTAATTAAATGAAGGTTATTTTTACCTTTGTGTGCATCATACAGTTGTACAATGTAGTAATGTTGTGTTTCAATAAATTAAAGTGAAAAATAATGTTTTTATTTTTGTATTTCTAGTATATACCAAATGAAGTTGCCACAAAGCCTGCAGCCAAGGAGGATGAGAAAGGTAAAACTGAGTTTTTATTGTTATTGTTCTTATTTGACTTCCTCGTTGTGGTTATACAGTCAACCCCTTTCTTGTTAAGTATTGTTCCACATAAGAACGATAGCAAACTTCATTGTTCTGCGGCATTAGCTCTTTCCCACATAGAATATCTTTGATTTCAAGAATGAAGGAGGAGCTAATGGTTAATAATTATATTTCATTATAAAAATAAAGAAAATCCATTTGCGTCAAATAAATTTTAGGAAATGTTTATACTTAACCAATCAGAATAGCAGAAGACAATAGCTAATAATTTTGCTTCTTTGATGAAGTTCCCCAAATACAATTTTTTTAAAAATTGTATGTTGTGCGATTGGGTCTCAAATTACTAATGCACCTTGAACCTTAACTTTTTAGTGATTTTTGAGTCTAGGCCAATGAGATCACTAGTTGTAACAATGAAAAATCTTGACATTCCATTGCCGTTCAGCGCTATCCTTCTTATGCGGATCATTACTTAATACCTCACTTTAACAGAAACCTGGTTATTACAGTCAGAAGTCACAGCAAATAAATGTACTGAAGATAAACTCCTGTTGCTATTATAAACTCTCTATATGATGGACCAGCATCCCATCCAGGGGAGAGTAGTGATACTCCTAGTTGCTTCATGCTACAGAAACTGGGTTAAGCTCCAGCCTTGTGCGCCACCTGTGGCTTGTGTGGGCTACCTGTAGCTCATCTGGGCTACCTGTGGGCGTGTGGGCCACCTGTGGCTCGTGCAGGCTGACTGTGGTCGTGTGGGCCACCTGTGGCTCATGTGGGCACCCGTGGCTCGTGTGGGCTACCTGTGGCTCATGTCTACATTTTTTAATGGATTCTCTATAAGGGACACTCAATCATGGTCCTGAAGTTTTCTGTTAAAAAATACTTTGACCCCGGTGAGAATATATTTCACAACTTCATTATTAGATCTTGGTGGTTTCCCAATTTCTTTTCCTGTTGTGTGAGGGCTGCGCCACTCAAACACTTAGTTGACTGTATTGTATCCACTTTATTGCAATCATAAAGTTGAAACATCAAAATTGAATTTGTTTGTTTGTTTACAGGGACTGCACATGAACCACAGCCAAGAGCTCAAACAAGAGACAGGAAAAAGAAGAAGATGTCTGACGAAGAGATTCATAGCAGACTGCGTATGTGCTCAATTCATATGCTCTCTATTAATTTAGTTGCAAAATGAAATTAGAAAATGATAGGCAGTTATTAGAAATTTTCTGACCAAATTTGTGAAAAGTTAATAAATGCATGTTTTGACTTTTCAGGTACCATTGTTAGTGTTGGAGATCCTAAAAGGAAATACACAAAATTTGAAAAGATTGGCCAGGGGTAAGAAATGAAAGAACTTTGTGTCATAAAATCTGAAATCCCCACCCCCCCTTCCTCTCAGTCCAGGTTACATGTAACTATTAAAAGTACCATGAATTATCCAAATTAATCATTAACATTCAGGGCCTGGTTGTTCAAAAGGTGGATAGTGCTATCCACCAGGCCCCAGTTGTTCAAAAGGTGAATAGCACTATCTATCGGATAAATCAGTATCCAGTGGATAGTGATCAGCAAAACCAATTGTGTTATCCACTGGATAGTGATTTATCCGGTGAAAAGCGTTATCCACCTTTTTGAACAACCGGGGCCAGATAAATCACTATCCAGGTAATAACACAATGGATTTTGTTAATACTTGTCCACTGGATAGTGATTTATCCGGTGGATAGCGCTATCCACCTTGTGAACAACCGGGGCCAGGTTTATTGAGGTTGAAATTGGAAAATTTCAATTTTATAACAAATCCTCCAGATGCTTGTTCAAGAAAATAAGAATGTGTCTATTTGGTGTAATGACTTGTATTATACATGAATGTGTAGCTTCTTGGATTGGGTTGGTGGAGCAAAAACACTTAGGAGAAGGGAGGGTCTGAAAGTTATTTCATATTCGCAAGTTGACTGTTAGTCTTTGATTAAAAATTCTTCTTCCTAGAATTCAGGGAAGGAGTGCTGCATAGGGCAACAAAATCGTGCAACTTGTGGCGCAACAATGTTGTATTGCAGGTTGCAGCCATGGTGTTGTGCATATTACCAAGTGCAACAAATTTTTATGTTGCAGAGAGTAGAGGCAGGCATACTTTCTCTACTACTTTCGCTTCTATGTACTTTCTGCAACATGAAAATTTGTTGCGTGCGTTGGTGGTAATACGTGCAACATCGTGGCTGCAACCTGCAACGCAGCATTGTTGTGCGACAAGTTGCATGATTTTGTTGCCAGTATTACTATAGATCTGCCACTGATCAGTGAAGCCTTGTTCACACTAGCGACATAACAACATACATGTAAGAACATAACATAACAACATAAAGAAAAGATCAGTTTTTTTCTGTTATTGTTACATTGTATGTTTATGTTATCATATTCCTATGTTGTGTTGTTTACACTCGTGACATGAAACATTGACATTAGTTGTGTTTTGCGTTTGCATGACCTCGCCTTTATGTCATTATGTTGGTAGTGTGAACCAGGCTTAATCCTGAAAAAGGAGATTAATGTTGTGATTTGTCCTTTTTGCAGGGCATCTGGTACAGTTTATACCGCCATTGAAATAGCTACAGGCCATGAGGTTAAAAAAATATAACTGTCCTGCCTTCTATTGCCTGCAGTTTGTGGTGTTTCTTTTCTTTAACCCTTTCACTCCCAAGAGTGCCAAAGATCAAAATTCAAGAAAATCCCAAATTTGTAAAATATTGAAAAACAAATTGTACCATGTGAAAGTACTGCCAAAGAAGTTTCATTTGAATGGTCACATCATTGGATTTCGTCGACAGACTTCAAAATAATTTAGAACAACAATACATGTACATACCTCCATAACTGACTCTGATAGTGAAAGGGTTAACTGCTGCATTTGTGCTCATACACATAAATTCTTGCACATCTCCATTGTAGGAGATTTTTTTTTTTTTTTTTTTGTAGGAGATGCTTAGAGCTACAAACTGTAAGCCAAAAATGCTGCAAGCCAAAAACACTGCTCATAGAAAAATAATAAGAAGAAAACATGTTTATTTAAAAATCAACATTGTGCAGTCAAAAGACTAAATCACTGAATAGCCCATTTCGAAAAATACTAATAATCTTTTATGTGCAGGCTCAGCCTCACTGGAGTGTAATTATTCAAGTCTCCTTTGTTAGAATGGCACAATGGAATTCAGAGTACATGTAGGAACGCTAGGACGTAGCAATGTGTGTTCATATACAAAATAATGTGCACCGTATGCAAATTGTCAAGAAGTTGAAGCATACATTTAGCACTTGCAGTTCGTGCTGAAAAAAAAAAAGAAATTGGAAAAATCAGGATTACATCAAGCACCACCCAAACCTGCACTTTAAAGAGTATTATGGTATTTTTGGAAGTGGCCTATTACATACATGTACAGAGAGCATGCTTACCTTCTGGCTGTAAATACAGATTCCAATCATTGGTTTTGGACTGTCAGGAGTGTTTATGTAAATAGTGACCAGGATCACAAGATAGCAGCTGTAATCAAAATTAAAAGAAGCCTTCACACTCATGTTGATCATCAGAATTTTAGGCACTTTCTGTGTGGGAAAGATTTCATTTACATGTACATGTATCAGTCTCAGAAAATATAATTATTTCTATTTTTTTTATCAGGTTGCCATTAAACAGATGAACTTGTCACAGCAGCCAAAGAAGGTAATGTACATTTGGTTGTACAGTTTTGGAAAGTGGAAATAGTTAAATATTAAAAAAAAAATATGCAACTTGAGAGACGAGATTGATGTAGAAAGGGCAAGGTGTTTTTTTAGCTAAATCAGTCTTAGGTTTTCATTTGCATCCTTTCAGTTTCTCAAGTTCAGGGAAAGCGAACACATATTTTGCTCATGTTTCTTGACCCTTCAGGCCTTTGTTTGTGTCAGGGTTCCAGGCCCCCTATCTTGTCGTGGTTAGATGAAGGGGTTTTTGACAAGAACCTTTGACTCTTAATAGTGGGTAAGGCTAAAGAACTTTCACTAGAATGGTTACACTTTGGGGTTTCTGAATCCAGACTCAAAAGTTAGAACCACCTTGTACAACGTAATAAACAGTACCACAGGAAAGTACTGCTCAGTAGTTTTCATTTGAATGGTTACACTTTAGGATTTCATCCACAGACTCAAAAGTTAGAACCACCTTGTACAGCATAATAAACAGCACCACAGGAAAGTACTGCTCTTTGGCCTTTCATTTGAATGGTTGCACTTTAGGATTTCATCCACAAACTCAAAAGTTAGAACCACCTTGTACAGGAATTTACATGTATTTCTCAGTAGCTTGTACTTTATAGAATTAATGGTCACAATTAGACTTAGAGAGTTCATCCACAGTCTTAAAAATAAAAACCATGCTCAGGCTGTCGTTAAGCTTGGAGATTGCCGTCTACACAGGGAAAATAGTCAGTCATAAACTCAGATAGCCTCCCATGGTTGTTGTCCTTTAGTTTTTTTCAAATTTTGAGTTGCCAGTCATCTTCATGGCAGTTGCCAACCACAATTGATGGCTGCCAGTTACTAAATGACAGCCCCTTGTACTTCTTACATGTATGCATACAGTGTACTTCAGCATATTATTGATTCTGTGAGAGGGAGTGAAAGGGAATCAGCATGTACAGTCAAACCTCCACTAACGGACACCTCCTGTAGACAGACACCTCCCATAAGGGGACACTTAGTTGTGGTCCTAGTCACATTCAAACACAACATTTTTAATCTCCCATAAGTGGACACCTCTCTCAAGCAGACACTGTTTCTGGTCCCAGTGGTGTTTGTTTATGGGAGGTTCCACTGCATGTATGTAAAATAGAAAGTCCATGTATGCACAGGTATACAAAAGCTAAAAGCATTGCAGTTGTTTCAATAGTCCTGGTCTTTTGTTATTGCAGGAATTAATTATCAATGAAATTTTGGTGATGAGGGAGAACAAGCACCCAAACATTGTTAACTATGTGGATAGTTACCTTGTAGGAGAAGAGTTGTGGGTAAGTTGCTGGTGTGATAACACTTCACCTCATCAAACTTATTTATTCTTTTGTTTTCTTTTGTGTGATTAAGGCCAAGCTAATACACTTCAAGGATGTGCAACAATATTTGTTTTTCATCATTATTATTTGAAGGGCTTGGTGCAAAAAGGGCATAATTTTATATCCCAGTCTGCATTCTGTGTGGGTTACACCAAAGATCTTTGGCATGAGTTTCATAAGACTGTGGCATACTGGCTTACTATTGCAGGTCTTGGCATATTATTCCAGCATGTACTGTGATCATTCCCTATAAACTGAAATAATAATGTTATACTAAATGTCTGGTTTATTTCTGTCACCAGGTTGTAATGGAGTATTTAGCAGGTGGTTCATTAACTGATGTTGTCACAGAGACATGTATGGATGAAGGACAGATTGCGTCAGTTTCTAGAGAGGTAAGAACAGCGCTGTTTTTAAGGGTGGGGGTTATCATGTGTTTGTGCCGCGACTACTTTCATAGCGATGTAACTATCACTAATTTTATACTATTTTGCTTTGCGACAGTGTCTGCAGGCTCTTGATTTTCTGCACAGCAATGGAGTAATTCATAGAGATATAAAGAGTGACAACATTCTTTTAGGAATGGATGGACAAGTCAAACTAAGTAAGGATTTGTCATCATTCTTCTTGTCTTTCTACCAGTCTTTCTTGTACTGTGTATGTACATGTAGGTCTGGTTTAGTATGCTCTAGTCTATGAGTTTGCATTAAGTTAACAACCACCCACTCCGAGTGGCTATGTTATTTGACACATTGGTTAAAATTGTTTTTTTTTTCTCTTGTTCAGCTGATTTTGGTTTTTGTGCACAAATAACGCCAGAGCAGTCTAAACGATCCACCATGGTAGGAACACCTTATTGGATGGCTCCTGAAGTAGTTACAAGGAAGCAGTATGGTCCAAAAGTAGGTTTTTACCCTCCAAACTGAGGGTACTTTATTACCATGTTGGCCCCCCCCCCCCCGGCCATGTTGTCTTATCTGGCCAGCAACTGGCTCCCACTGATCTTAGTGTCTCATGTGAAGCACATGCAAAGCCCTCAGGACTAACTGGGTTTGTGATAAAGTTGCTACAATTGCTTTTAAAAGTATACAATGTAATAAGAATAGTGATGTACATTGTTTGATGAAGATATAACATGATCATCATTCATGTGAGGATCATTAATTGAACACCCTTTGACCTTCAAGGTGGATTAAGAAGCATCTTGGGACCTTAAACATATATTGTAGATTTTGCTTGTAGCATCTGATCTGAACTTGTGCGCCATCAAGGGCGCATTTACTTGGCTTTTAATGCAGCATTTCAGTTTTATTTTTGTGGGAATTCCGCAAGGCCACGGCCTGGTAAGAACACTGTGGCATTATTCTCAAAGCTTGCATTTTACCCCAAAGCATGTGCCTTCCGACTGCAATTGCGTGTTCCCTGATTTTCTTTCTATTGCTGTGGCTGCTTCCACGAAACTGGAAACTACATGTAATGATGTTTTGTTTTGTATTAGGTGGATATTTGGAGTTTAGGAATTATGGCAATTGAGATGGTAGAAGGTGAACCCCCTTACCTGAATGAAAACCCTCTCAGAGTAAGTAACAGTGTAGAAAAATCTGATGTGTGTATGAAATATAAACTGTGGGGAAGGAGTTAAAGAGAATTGCTGCAGTAATGCAGCAATTCTGGTGCAAATGCTCTACTACAGAGCCTCAAAGCCAGATGGGAGTTTGGTCAACTGTGGGTGCTACACTGTATTAAACCTGTGGAAATGATGAATAATTCTGCTGATGAGGACTAAATAACATGCATAAATATAAAAGAATAACTACCATTTTGGAATATGGGCTATAACTTTGTAATTAGTTTAATTTATGTAATTAAATGACCAATTTATGGTTTTGTAACTGTTAAAGTGGAGGCCCAGTTTCTACAGTAGTCTTGCAATGTAAAATGGCCATTGAGAATGTAACTAGTTCTATCTTTAGTAGTCACTCATAACCCTCAGTTACTAGCGTAGCCATCTGGGCCGGTTTGTTCAAAGCATGATTAAGCTAACCCAGGATCAGCGTCAATTTTGAATCCAGTTAAACAACTCAACAATTGAAAATTTTCCAAAGTTTTCTGCCCTTCAGTTTCGGCTTTAACTTGTCTTTACTACTTGCTACAAATGACCTTTTGAAAACATTTTTAAACAGAGAAATGAAATCCTCGTTTAACTTTTAATCGGCTTTTGAACAACCGGTCCCTGTACTGCAGTAAACCAATAGTCAAATTATTAGGTACTGTAATAACATTGTTGTTTAACTTTGTTGCACCCTAGGCCTTGTACTTGATAGCTACAAATGGCACACCAGAACTAGCACACCCAGAAAAATTATCGCCAGTATTTAAGGATTTCCTGTCACAGTCTTTGGAAATGGATGTCGATAAGCGGACAGGAGCCAGGGAGCTGCTACAGGTACATGTACACAAGCTTACCTTTTATTTACAAAGTGTCCCGGCCATTTTGTGCAATACAGTCAACTCTCTCTAAGATGGACACTGTCGAGACCAGAACCAGCTGTCCGTCTTGGAGAGGTGTCTGTCATATAGATCAACTTTAGGTGTTCGTATCGCACTCTTACCCTTTCACTCTCAGAGTCAATTATGGAGACATGTAGTGTTGTTCTAACTTTCAAGTCTGTGTATAAAATCCCACGGTGTGACCATTCAAATGAAACCTCTTTGGCAGTACTTTTGCATGGTACTATTTGTTTTTCAATATTTTACAAAATGAATTTAAGGATTTTTAGGTATTGGCACTTTTGAGAGTTTAAGGGTAAAACAATGCTTCCAACTACTAACTAGTGCCTGTAAGGTTTGATTCCTTTCGTAAGTGCTCAGAATTTTCTTTTCTGAATATCTTGACTTTTAATAACAGTTCGTGTTTATTCGTTTCACCCAAGTCATCACTTACTTCAGGGTTGTTTGGCAGTTTCGGGGTGCCCTCGTTTCCTCTTCCCTTGAGGATTCCAGGTCAGATTTTCCTTAAAAAGTGGAGGGGAGGGTGAAAAGCGTCCATGTTTGCTATTTTGAATACGTTTGGAATCTGAATTTCTGTAAACGTCTATTTTTGCTCAGCCTTCCCAACTACCTTCTGTGATCGAAGCTACAATTATATACCGTGTATGAGGGAGGCTTAATAAATTTCTTGCTCGATAAAGGGGGGGGGGGAGGGCTTATTAGATGGGTGGGGCTCAATAGAGGATTCACGGTAATGCTTATTCTTTTCTGTTTATTTTGCAGCATCCATTTTTAAAGCAGGCAAAACCTTTGGCAAGTTTGGTGCCGCTCATTCTTGCAGCGAAGGAAGCCAGCTCCAGAAACTCCTAGTCAACTATCAATTAGTGCTTTGTTAATTCGGTTCAATAGAAGCGAACAGAAATTCATTAGAGTTTATTTTTTACACAAAATGTTATTTTTATTGGTTAATTTCATTGACAGAGGCTTTTAAAAGTTTTTGTTTGTTGCTTTTTGAGCATGTACAGTGATGGAATAATGCGTTTTAGTTCTCTTTTTTTTATAATCTATTCTGTAAATTTTATTCAGCAACATTTTATCCCCAAGCGAGAAATAGGATCGCGCGAGGGTCGACTAAAAGTAGTTGAGTTTTCATGGAATCCTCTTTGTCTATAAGGAAATCTTCCAAGATATTCGTTAATATTATCAGATAATTAAAATTTTTAAGGAGCGGGGTGTAATTACGGAGTTCCTGCTCGCGGTAGTCAATTACAATACAGGTGTATAATAAGCAATATATACCTAGTCTATATCAATAAAGACAGTGGTGTTGAATTGAATGTCTCTTTGTGTCTCACTGTCTAACGTCTAATTTACCATAAGAGTTCAACTAACCCCTCCCCAACCCCGCTACTTTAGCATAAATATACATCAACCACGAGGAAGAGGATATCCAAACACCGAAAAGTGGGTTGAAAAACAAGGCGAAGCCGAGTTTTTTTAACCCACTTCGAGGTGGGGGAAAAAGCAAAAGCAAAAAACAATTCCCAGTAAATTATTAAGAAAACATATATATTCCCACGCATTATCGCAAAAAAAAAAAAATCTGCCCAAGGACGATGAGTGCAGGTAAAGCTGTTACAGATCAACTATGAAATGAATAACAAGTCTAGACAAGAAATATAGAAAAATTAATGTGATTTTTTTTTTATTCTCAACAACCTTGTCTACCTCGATTGATACAGTTGTAGGCCCAACACTTGAAATAAAGAGTTTAACAGTTTATTATTCAAGGTTACAAAGTAGTGACCTGCCTGCATGGTTCCCGCTGTTCGCCAATGTGATATTCTCGCCTTTAGAGTTTAGCTCTGACGAGTATGTCTTTAAGGTGGCTCCATATAGTTATTGGCCAGTCTTCCAAATAAAATATACTCGATCTTATTGCTGTGTTTCGAGAGTTTTGTTTCGCGATACTAGGCATAATGTACACATACACGTAGCTTAGGCTTTCTCGTTTTCGGAGAAGTCTAATTTGGCAGTCTTGTCTCGTTACCATGGCAACCAATGATTGAGTTGTTGGGCTGGTTGTTCAAGGCTAGCAAACTTCTCAACGGATTTTCTTGGTTTTTACACGGTAAATATTCACGATTTTGGGTGAAACAAGAAACATTCAGTAAGTCTAATCTAACAGCCACAAAAAAATCGGTACATAAATTTCGGCAATTTACTCACTTTTCGCTTTTTACGTTTATTGGGTTTGTATGTACAAAAATTGTTGTCTTTTTTATGTGATCGAGAACAAAGAAAATCCTACCAATTTGTCAATTTTTATAAAAATTCACCGTGTGGAATGCGCGCAATAAACGTTTTAGTTACCGTAGAAACCTCTATTTTCGTGACGTCATCAAAATAAACAAACGCGCGCTCGCGCCATTTTCGTGCCCATGCCTCGCGCGCCAAAAAACTATATGGAGCCACCTTAATCGATATACCCCTTTTACAGGAGATAATGGGGGGCTCTTTATATATCTCCCTCAGTATAAGGATTTTCTTTAAATTGGACACCGCCGGGTGATATTGTGTGACAAACCGGGTAGAATTTTCTTGTACCGTTTTACCTTCTGTTGAAGGGCCGACTTTCTCTCCGAATTTCATTTCGGAGAGGACTTTTGAGGTACCAGAGTATCTGGATACCCTCTCAAATGTAGGCATGATTTTAATTTTCTTATATCCTCTTCAAACGTTATTTTTGAAGAGTTAGTTCGAAGGAGGAGAAATGTGTGTACTGAAATGTTTCTGTCGACTTGTAATGTGTGCGTACGTCAAGGATAGACGTTTCTTTAGATCTATTACCTTTGTAGACGCATGTATCAAAGAAAATAGTTTCTTTTTCTGAGATGTCAGCCGTAAATTTAATGGTTTGGTGATATCTGTTAGCTAGCCTGTTCAATGAACCCATTTATTTCCTTTATGCTGGTGTTCCACAGAGAGAACACGTCATCGATATCATCTTTTCCACACGAGTAGTTTTGTTTCGTTTTGACTTAATATTTCGGTCTCAACCGCTGCCATGAAAATGTTGACAAAAGCCACTGCCATTTTCGTTCCCATAGCGGTACCACGTGTTTGGAGTAATTCTCTCCATTAAACTGGAACGAATTCTCCTGCAGGATGAGTCTTAGCATTTCTTTGAGGAAATAGGTTGGGAAGTGAGGTCTGTTTCTATGGAAATTTTCGTATGCATTGCATATGGTGGTAATGCCTTCCTCCTGCGGTATGTTTGTGTACAGACTAGTATCTAGTAACATCCATTGATACAAGGATGGTGTTTTCTTGTACTTTCGTCTTCTCTGTTGTATATTTGAGATACGAGGTTTGTAGTTTGGCTATAGGCTGAAGTAGACTGTCTACAAATGATGATATTCTTTCTGTGGGTCCTCCACAGCCCGATATGATTGGTCTCTGACCGGGTTAGCTTTGTAAATCTTTGTAAGGGGGTAAAATTCTGGAATACGTGGCGGATTCGATGTTTGAGATAGCCATACATCTTTGTTTTATTTATTTCGTCGCATCAAAGGAACCTCATTAAATTCTTGTTATTATTAAATATAAATGTAACGTATGAACTAGGCCTAAAACAGTAAAAAGTTTCACCTATTAAAAAAAATTCTATCCATCGAGTGACAAGAAAGAGATTTCCACCTTAGGTGTACAAAAAAAAAATGGCATCTCCCAAATGGCAAAATAAATCAAGTCGCTCCTCTGTTCACCATTTAAAGTACATGCAATTAACGAGATAGCCTTAAACAATTCTTCTTCTGCATAAGCTTTACTTGTAGCACTTCACGAACGAGAAGAAAAGACGAATCGAACGCACTTTACTAAACTTTGATTATTACTAGTTTAGACAAACTATAACTACAAGGAAGCACACTACACCTTCCCCAGGGTATGGCCATTACCTTACGCATGCGCACAACCATATACCCTAACAGAGGCAACCTATATTGCAAACTATAACTGCAAGGAAGCACACTACACCTTCCCCTGGGTATGTCCATTACCTTACGCATGCGCACAACCATATACCCTAACAGAGGCAACCTATATTGCAAACTATAACTACAAGGAAGCACACTACACCTTCCCCTGGGTATGGCCATTACCTTACGCATGCGCACAACCATATACCCTAACAGAGGCAACCTATATTACAAACTATAACTGCAAGGAAGCACACTACACCTTCCCCTCGGTATGGTCATTACCGTACGCATGCGCACAACCATATACCCTAACAGAGGCAACCTATATTACAAACTATAACTGCAAGGAAGCACACTACACCTTCTCCTCGGTGTCGATCGGTATTCCATGACCTTACGCATGCGCACATCCATAACACTTGGTCGTTGCAGCCATAATAGGGTTGTGCGCATGCGTAAAGTAACGGGATTGTGTTAGTGTGCTTCCTCGCAGTTATAGTTTGCAAATTTTTAGGAATGTTGGGAATGTTATTTTGGAACACAAAATATAACCAATTTTTGTAGCGCTGTTTTTTTCTTTTATTCTCTCACTGTTTGGTAGTTTGTAGATGTCAGGCAAATTATTCGGTAATTCTCGTTCAGATATATATTTTTCTCGTTTAGGTCTGAACTTTAAAATCTCTTGCACTCACGATAATGCTTGCCAAAAAGATGAATTTTCCCAACAAAAATTGATGGCGTCACCAGTATTTTCATGTGTTTACCCCTATAACGCGCATCAATGTGCGTTCAGGAGACAACTGACACATTTCTTATTGAAGCACCCTCTCCCCCCTCCCAAAGAAAAAAAAAAAAAAAAAGCGATAGCCTTTCCCTCAAAACGTCAGTTTTTGAATTTCTTTACGGTGGCTAATTACAAAATTAGTTGATTCCCAATTTAACAGAAACATTCACTACGTTACACGAGCATGAGCTCGAAGTGCCCTTCGATCACCCAACGCCATCCGTCAGGGGTGGTATCGGGATTTAATAACTAAACATTTGGCAGTTTTGTCAACTATCACGAAACAATGTAAGGTTCCTATTTGAATTGCAGATAAACTGATTAATAAACAAATTATCATTCATTTTTTCTTAACACATTTGCCACGAAGTAGCCAGAGAAGACTCGAAGGAACTAAACGAGGAAAATAATCGACTTGCAGGCCAAAACCTTGTCTATTGTCGGAACAGTCGCTAAAACATTGACGACAACATGGAACAGAACAAAGGTCTTTTAAAATTTTCAGGTAATGACACTGCAAGATAGATAAATCTGAATTGCTAGCCTCTCAGGTCCTCATGGAACGAGTTCCAAGCGAATTTATAGAAGTATTTTTATTGTACAATAATTTCTTGTGGTATTTCTTGTAGAATTTAATCGCTTGACAGTTTACTTGACGCTGTCACCCATGTATCAATTAAAAAGTTACTTTTTGGTTTGACCTGGATTGATGAGAAATTTACCAGCATTTTCATGGTTGGTGGTTAAGATTACGGCCACTTGTTTCAACGGCAGGCTTCTACGCTTTGAGATAGAATGACGCGACAGACTACTGAATATCGTTCTCGTATATTTTAAGCTATATAGCGTGAGCTGTTAATACGTTAAATTAAGTTTTAGGGTCTTGTAGACTATGTTGACCACAAGTAGTCCCTCTTTTCTCTCAGGAATAGTCGAGCGGGCAATCACGCGCCGCGCGCTTCGCGTGTCCTCGCGCACGCGATCGCCCGTTCGACAGTCCCTATGAGGAAGGACTTCTCGTTGTCTATCCAAAATGTGATTTCATTTACTGATATATTTTGTGTTTTGTTCCTACAGGATACTAGAAACCTTTAGATGCAATAATCAAGCAAGCAAGAAAGATTATCGCCATAAACAAGAAGTAGTCTGAGGTAGAGAAACTAATTTTACTTCAACAAGCGCAGTAGCCTCTTCCAGGCGTTTAGATGGTGGGGAGCAGCGACAAGCGGCGCGCCGCGCTTGGGTCGGCCCTCTCTCCCCAGCCTCCCCTCGTTTTTTTCTCCTGCGCCCGATTTTTCTTTCGCGCCCCACAAACTGAACGCCTGGAACAGGCTACAAGCGCAGCTAAGAGATTACTGTATTTACCCCTGTTAGTTGCACTCTTTGAAAATAAAGGACGAATGTTAGCTATTGAGCATACACGCGCACATACACATCCGTCATGGTACGTATGCTGTTTTTCTGTTAAGTCGTTTTCGTTATGGGTATAATAATTTATCAGTAATCTTTCTTTTCAAAATTTTCTTTTCAAAATTTAGACAAAATTACAAGCAAGCTCTTCAAGTGCACGGCAGGGTGCAACCCAAATATAACAAACTTCGCCAAACATGAAAAAATCAGTAGCTTATATTAATAATTCAGGGTGTATAGAATGAAAGCTAAACCAACCTTTTGATCAAAAAATATTTTTATAATTAATATTACAATAAAATAACAGTGAAATCTCTCCCTTATTCCTTGAAGAAGACCCTAAACAAATTCGAGATACAACAAATCACGCGATCGCTTGTAAGTAAATATATTCCGCTTGGAAGCTAAATTTTCGATTGTTTTCCTTGTATTTAAAAGTCTAATATTTTAAGATAAATTAACAGGCCGGAAAAGTCGGAGTAATTTCGTGATACAATTCTCAGGCTAGAAACGTACGTAAGGCTCTCAGCCATTTCGGAAAACAAATCGAGGTAGGAAATTTGGACTTTTTTTATGTCATCGACGCATCGCCAGGCTGCAGGATGGTGGCACCGGCGTTTAAGATTTCGGTAAGCATCTTTATAACTATTTTATATTGATAAAAGAAGGTACATTTTGGAATGTTAATGATTTGGACATTACATGTTCATTCAGTTTTCAATTTTTTATAAATGGTCAAGATACGGTTTTTCGGTAAAATGCTGACTTTTTTGTCACGGTTTTGTCATATTTTCCCAGACATTGTGAGTTGCCAGTTACAATAAGTATCGACTTAAAGACATAATTTTGCCGTCGTGTGAAAATGATGCCTGTTTTCTCAGTTTTATTGTTGCTACATCGTTTCCCAATGCAAACATAATATAAGGTCATTTCTCAGTTGCAGTAAGGATTTTTGATTGACTATATATGCAGTAAAAGTTTTGATAATTCGTCTTTTTCAGTTTGGTTATGTTGTTTGTAAGTTTCAGACTTTCAGTCATTATTTTGACGTTTTTTGGTATAAATCAGCTAGGCTATTTGTCTTTTATATTAAAGTCTAAAATTTGTCTCTTAGCTTCTCTTGGTTAGCTGTTAAAACATTGTTCCAATGTAATTTATTATTCGTCAGCATGGATACATCTTGAACACACAATTTGTCAGTAAAAACATTATGGCATTTTTTCTTTGGTGGTTGTGAAGGTTGAGTGACGATTTCTAAGGCCCGATTCAAACGTCGAACTTCACATGTGCCGAATCTAATGCAAATGAGCAAAATCTATTGTTCTTGCTCATTTACATTAGATTCGGCACATGTGAAGTTCGACGTTTCAACTGGGCCTAAGTCTAGGCGAAATAGTTTGTCAGTTTGCGGAAAGAATTATAAGACGATTCTTGGCCATTTATCTGTTTTCAGAAGACTTTGAACTGTTTGTCAGTTAATTACAGTTAATTACACAATTTATTATTAGGGCCATTTGTTAGTTTGTACTATTGTTTCACTCTTAAGTTGTCTATCCTCTCTTGGTGTTCAATGTAGATTTAGCTTTTTACCTGTTTTCCAACAATTTTTTTAAACATATGAGGTACGTTTGATTAGCACAGTTCACACGTTTTTGTTAAACAAAAAGTTCGGACATAAATAAACAACTCAATCAATTAATCAATCAATATAGAGCAGTTTTCAATTACCAACTAATAAACAATTCAATCAATCAATCAACCAGTAAACCAATTACTCAATCAGTCAGTCAGTCATTCAGTCAGTTAGCCAGCCAGCCAACCAACCAGCCAACCAACCAATAAACAATTCAATCAATCAGTCAGTCAATCAATCAATCACAATCAACCAGTAAACCAATTACTCAATCAGTCAGCCAGTCAGTTAGCCAGCCAACCAACCAATAAACAATTCAATCAATCAATCAATCATTTAGTCAGTCAACCAATTACTGGATCAGTCACTCAGTCAGCCAACCAACCAACCAATAAACAATTCAATCAAACAATCAATCAATCAATCAATCAATCAATCAACCAGTAAACCAATTACTCAATCAATCAGTCAGTCGGTTAGCCAGCCAACCAACCAATAAACAATTCAATCAATCAATCATTTAGTCAGTCAACCAATTACTCGATCAGTCACTTAGTCAGCCAACCAACCAACCAACCAATAAACAAGTCAATCAATCAATCAATCAATCAACCAGTAAACCAATTACTCAATCAGTCAGTCAGTCAGTCAGTCAGTCAGCCAACCAACCAACCAATAAACAGTTCAATCAATCAATCAATCAATCAATCAATCGATCAATCATTTTGTCAGTCAACCCATTACTCGACCAGTCACTCCGTCAGCCAACCAATAAACAATTCAATCAATCAATCAATCAATCAGTCAACCAATTACTCAATCAGTCAGTCAGTCAGTCAGTCAGTTAGCCAGCCAACTAACCAATAAACAATTCAATCAATCAACCAATCAATCAATCAATCAATCAACCAGTAAACCAATTAGTCAATCAGTCAGTCAGTCAATCAGTTAGCCAGCCAGCCAACCAGCCAATAAACAATTCAATTAATCAATCAATCAATCAATCGATCGATCAATTTTGTCAGTCAACCCATTACTCGACCAGTCACTCCGTCAGCAAACCAACCAACCAACCAATAAACAAGTCAATCAATCAATCAATCAACCAGTAAACCAATTACTCGATCAGTCACTCAGTCAGCTAACCAACCAACCAATAAACAATTCAATCAATCAATCAATCAATCAATCAGTCAATCAACCAGTAAACCAATTACTCAATCAGTCAGTCAGTCAGTCAGTTAGCCAGCCAATCAACCAACAAACAATTCAATCAATCAATCATTTAGTCAGTCAACCAATAACTCGATCAGTCACTCAGTCAGCCAACCAACCAACCAACCAATAAACAATTCATTCAATCAGTCAATCAATCAATCAACCAGTAAACAAATTACTCAATCCATCGGTCAGTCAGTCAGTCAGTTAACCAGCTAGCCAACCAACCAATAAGCAATTCAATCAATCAATCATTTAGTCAGTCAACCAATTACTCGATCAGTCACTCAGTCAGTCAACCAACCAACCAACCAACCAACCAATAAACAATTAAATCAGTCAATCAATCAATCAACCAGTAAACAAATTACTCAATCCATCAGTCAGTCAGTCAGTCAGTTAGCCAGCCAGCCAACCAACCAATAAGCAATTCAATCAATCAATCATTTAGTCAGTCAACCAATTACTCGATCAGTCACTTAAGGTCAGCCAACCAACCAACCAATAAACAAGTCAATTAATCAATCGATCAACAATCAACCAGTAAACCAATTGCTCAATCAGTCAGTCAGTCAGTCAGTTAGCGAGCCAACCAACCAATAAACAATTCAATCAATCAATCGATCAATCAATCAATCAATCAATCAATCAGTCAACCAATTACTCAATCAGTCAGTCAGTCAGTTAGCCAGCCAACCAACCAATAAACAATTCAATCAATCAATCATTTAGTCAGTCAACCAATTACTCGATCGGTCACTCAGTCAGCTAACCAACCAACCAAACAATTCAATCAATCAATCAATCAATCAATCAACCAGTAAACCAATTACTCAATCAGTCAGTCAGTCAGTTAGCCAGCCAACCAACCAGTCAACCAATTACTCCATCTGCAGTCAGTCAGTCAGTCAGCCAATAAACCAACCAACCAAACAATTCAATCAATCAATCAATCAATCAACCAGTAAACCAATTACTCAGTCAGTCAGTCAGTCAGTTAGCCAGCCAACCAACCAGTCAACCAATTACTCCATCTGCAGTCAGTCAGTCAGTCAGTCAGTCAGCCAACAAACCAACCAACCAAAAATAAACAATTCAATCAATCAATCAGTCAGCCAATTACTCGATCAGTCACTTAGTTGTCCAACCAACCAAACAATCAATCAACCATTTAACCAATTACTCTATCAGTCAGTCAGTCAGCCAACCAACCAACCGACCGACCAACCAACCAGACAACCAATTACTCGATCTGTCATTCGGTCAGTCAGTCAGTCAGTCAGTCAGTCAGTCAGTCAGCCAACAAACCAACCAACCAATCAACCAATCAATCATTTAACACTTTAATCCATCAATCAATCAATCAGTCAGTTAACCAATCACTCGATCAGTCAGTCAGTCAGCCAGTCAGCCATCCAACAAACCAACATAACAATAAACAATTCAATCAATCAATCAACTAGTCAACCAATTACTCGATTATATGATCATTGAGTCATTGAGTCAGTGAGTCATTCAGTCAGTCAGTCAGTCAGCCAATCAATCAACCAGTCAGTCAGTCAGTCAGCCTACCAACCAACTAACCGACCAATAAACAATTCAATTAATCAATCAATCAATCAATCATTCAATTCAATTAATGACCAGAGCATAAACAAGAAAGACATGTATCTTATTTTGCTTTGATGATATTTTGAGAACTCAAGTAAAGAAAATGCCATGAATGAAAACATCTAAATTTGCATATTTCCGTAAAAGGTGAGGACATGCTATCCCTTTTATAGAGACGACTCTTCAGTAAAATTTTTGCCCTTTTTTCGTCAGAATTCAGTTAACATTTTTAGGTGGCTCACGACAGTTTCTAGTAATTTCCAACGCTTAAACTTTGATGGATCAATACACCAATTCTTTATCAGTTAATGTTACAATAATAGTATCAAACAAATGCCCAGTCATTGGTAAACAAGTTATGGTCATCGTCGTAACAGTATAACCTGTTTAAGACACCTTAAGTTTAGCTCTAAGTGCTTTTAACTAAAAAAATTCTTGGGCTGAGTTCAAAGCCACCTTAAATTTTCGAAAATTTAAGGTGGCTTTGAACTCCTTCCCAGAATATTTTCAACTTTGCAAAAAATTGTATCGTGACATGCTAATGTCATTCTCATTTTTTAGTTATAAGTACTTAAAGCTAAAATTAAGGGAGTCTTCAACAGGTTATATTGTTACTATGGTAACCTGTTACGTCATGACAATGACCGTAACTTGATCAACAATGACTGGGCAATTGTTTGATACCATTATTGTGGCATCATCTGATTAAGATTTGTTGTATTGATTCATCAAAGTATATGTGATGGAAAATGCCAGGAACTATTGCGAGCCTTCTTAAAGTGCACCTAACCCCAAAATTGTTTTTTGCTTAATCAACTCTATGTACGTTGAAAAGATGAATAGTTGAATATTTCTTGTTTTAAACGTCGCGTTAGTGAGTTATAGAGATTCGAATTTACAAAATGCTAATGTGATAACGTCAATTCGGGATTTTGCCATTATTACTACGTCAATTAACAATACGCAGTATACAACTTAAGGAAAATCAGTTTGAGAAATACTAAATATAAACTGTGGATAGTCAATTGATTCGTAAAAAATATTACTTGGAGGTAAAAACAAGTAGTTATATAATAAATGAATCCCGAATTGACGTCATCTGATTAAATAGCATTTTGTAAATTCAAATCTCTATAACTCACTAACGCGACGTTAAAAACAATAAATATTTAACTATTCAACTTTTCAACGTACATGGAGTTGATTAAGCAAAAAAACAATTGGGTCATGGAGTGTATGCTTTGAAATCAAATTTTTGCAGGGAAGACATGCTTCGATTGCCTTCATACTTCACCAAGTTTATGAAATGTGACTAAAGTTTTGGTGTCACTGTTTTCTCCAAGCGACAGCGGTTACTATAGCAACGCAAAATTTTTGCCCTTTGTTTTAAACAATGTCGTTTTTGAAAAAATCTAGTCAGACGTACACTTCATCATGAAGCTTTCACATTTTGTAGTACTCACGTATTACTAGCTGCAGACGAATTTTCACGAAAAATCATAATTTTAAAGGCTGGTCGTTTTAAAATAACATGTAAGGGCAATTTGGAAATATTTCGCTTTATGCAAATTATTTGCTTTATTATTGGAAACCAGTGAAACAAAAAACTTTAATCGAAGCAATCGAAGCATTTCTTTTCTGCGAAATTTTAAAACATACACACCACGTCCAAAAAATACTGAGTCGAGCCTCAGGAAAAGTTATGTTGTAACACACAATCTTTAGTAGAATTAGAGCTTTTTTCTGCCGCAAGTTATCAATCAAAGATGCAATTTCTCGTTCAATACGGTACGGTGTTTCACGAATGACAATTTAAGAATAAGTTTCAAGTTTATTTCACCACAAGTAACCCAATTAAATGCAAACTGAACATGTTAAGAGCAATGTACACCAAGCACAGCCACTTCAGACCAACTAGGGCAACAATGAACGTTTTACATTACTGTTTTAACAGTAAAAGACCGATAGAGCGGTTTTCAGTGGAGTGTCGTAAAACCAAAACCAAAGTAATTACCCTGGTCAATCACAACAGACACACACAGACACAGACACAGACAATCCAATGAACCAATCAGAACTTTTAAGCAGAACTTTTAAGCAGATAGTTACATGTAGCCGGCGCTAAGGGCGGGAAAACGGCGCGTGCGAACAAAGCGTAGTTGTGCAAAACCAAAGCAATCGAAAAATAACTTTCGATACTCGATTGAAAACCGCTCTGTTGTGTGAAACAACATTAAGTGCATGATGATCCGCATAAGGAGGACAGCGCTGAACTGCAATGCACGATCGATGGAATGTCAACTTTTTTCATTGTTACAACTAGTGATCTCAATGGCCTAGACTAAAACAATGCTAAAAAGTTAAGGTTTAAGGTGCATTTTGTCTAATTTTTTTAAGGTTTTAAGTAATTTGAGACCCAATCGCACAACGTGCAAGTTTTAAAAGATATTGTACTTGGGGAACTTCATCAAAGAAGCAAAATTATTAGCTATAATTGTCTTCTGCTATTCTGATTGGCTAAGCACGAACATTTCCTAAAATTTATTTGACGCAAATGGATTTTCTTTATTTTTATAATGAAATATAATTATGAACCATCAGCTCCTCTATTCTTGAAACCAAAGATATTCTATGTGGGAAAGAGCCAATGCCGAAGAACAATGAAGTTTACTATAGTTCTTATGTGGAACATTACTTAAATTTCTGCACGCCATCGTTTCAGAGAGAACAAAATTGTAAAAAAATAATCAGTCAGAATTACTAGCATATATTTTTATGTAATTTTCAGTTCTTTTAGTTTTTCAAAGTTGTACTCGACTCCCGCAAAAAGTTCGTGCCATACAGTAGGCTATTTGACTGTTTACAGTCTGCTTTTAGTCGGGGTCTTAAAGCGAGGAACGTTTTTCATTCTAATCTGACTAGAGGCTTAATTTTTGAGGCACCGTATTTCCGCCTTGAGACAATCTCGGTAAATACTGTGAGGCCATTTACAAATGTATTCCAAATTGTTTGGGACTGAGAAGCTATTTTTGGCTCAACTTTATTTCGAAGATAACGATCCAAAGTTTGTTAATCTGTGTTGTACTGTATCATACTGTGACTGCAAAAGGACCAGTTTACATGGTACAATGTTTGCTTGCAGTTGTCACTGCTTTGCTAGCGTGCAAAATCTAAAATCGCAGATAATTTTACGCGTTTAACACATTTCAAAAACAAACTTCGTTTGTAAACAACAGTGCTGAGCAAGTTGTACCATGCAATTCGGTTCAAAGCAAAACATTCAAGTTACCTGGTAGAATTATTTCAGTCTGAAGTATTCAGAAATTTTTATGACAAATTGTTCAAATCTTTGCATTTGTAACTACAGAAATGTATAAACGCATTTTTATTTCGTCTTTATTATTGCTATGGTAACCGCTGTTCAAATTTGGCTAATTTTCCCGCCAAAAGACTTAGAAAAAATACGGGCGCCCAAAATACGCATGCGCCGTTTTTTTTAAAAAAAATATATTCATTAAAAACAGACAAGTCTGCAACTAAATAATCATTTAACTTCTTTGCTACTTTTGCTTATAATTTACATTAAATAGTTTGTTTTTATTATAACAAACAATAAATACAAGTTGTTTTTCACCTCATTGTGTTCTTTATTCTTTTGAATTAAGTAAAAATCATTTAACTAATTACAAGGTGTGACAAAATTTTTCTTCCTATATATACTAAGTCTTTTGGCGGGAAAATTGGAAGAAATTTGCACAGCGTTTCCCCTGACAACAGTTTTGGATATAGAAATAACGAGGCACCCCATGAACATTTTCGATCAGAAAAAATGTCCAAGGAGTACCACTTTTAAACTCTAACCCGCCAAAAAGCAAACTCGATTAACTTAAATTCTTGCACGAGATGAGTATACAGGAAAGATATAAAAAGAAACATGGCAAGCTATGAAAATTGGTTGTTCAAGAACTACGTACTGGTGTAAAACGTTTTTAAAAATGTTCTCAAATTCTAGTATTTTTTTTCCTTTAAATTCCAATGAATCCTTAACTTTTAAACTGTTCATAGCTTTCCATGTTGCCTTTTATAACAAGATTTTTTCTGCTGGTAAGTATTCTCGGTAGCACAGGAAATAGTACGGATAAAATTCGAAAACAAATAATTTGTCTCTGAATACTTTGGAGCAAGTGATAAAATTTGAATAACAAAACAGACAATTGATCGGCTCCATTTTCATTCCAAGTGTCCAAGCTAAGCTGAGCCACAGCTTTTTAAATTTGAATAGTACATGATATCCTGTGCTACAGTGAGTACCAACTTCCAGAAAGAGTCTTTTCTTCCAAACTAAAAACTACAGTTAGTATATACCAAACCAGTTTGGGATACTGTTTTTAGCGCGCTCTGATTGGCTCAGCTGGATAGTATTCTCTATTCACCCCCAGGTATTGTTCTGGATTTCAGGCGCCAGTTTTTTCCCCATTTGTCAGAATAAAGAAGCTATTTTTGGCTGGCTATCCACTGGTTTAGTATTGTAAACTACTTACAGACTATCATAAGATTAGCCTGAGAAAACAGACAATTTTTTGCGGCGGCGCCACTACGGTTCCCTCCGCGAAAAAACGTCTAAGAAACGAGCGCAAAAATACCGTACTGATGACGTAACGCTTCTCAGATCTAGGTAGTTCTTTTGATTGGTTGAAACAGTCTCTCAACCAATCAGAAGGACTACCTAGATGTGGGTATCATTACATCGTCAGTACGGTATATGCGCTCTTTTCGCGGAGGGAACCGTAGTGGCGCCGCCGCGAAAAGTCGTCTGTTTTCTCATGCTATCATGAGATCCATTGTCTGGTTCTTAGGAAAACTCATCGCTTCCAACCTGCTTATTCTAGATATGTTTCTGTAAATTTGTTTATTATAAAATTGAAAATGGAAGATTTTATTAGCCAGTTTCTATATAGTTTATACAGACCACAATAAAAATCAAAAATAATTATTTTTTTGCCACTGATTTTGCAGAAAAAAGGTACCATTTTCTAGAAGATGATAGACAAGAATGTTGTAACAAAATCGTTGACTTTTCATTACTTTTTCGTGGGAACTATGCGTTAACAGATCCGCGTTCAAACCAAACAACACTTGTTTCTAATAGTTTAAAGTCGCAGCGATGTTTAAGGCATTTCCAACAGAAAAAAAATATATAACGTGTTGTTGATTTGTTTCAAAATCTAAAGGTTTGGGTAACAAAAACATCGATTTAGTCACTGTAACTTGAAATCTATAGAAGGATACAGTGAAACATAATTTTCTGATTTCCTTTCTATTCAGTTAAAATCACAACAACAGTGACGCACAATGTTATATGAAAACGTTCAACTAAAAATCGTTTTATTTTGGTCCTTTTCTAAAATCTATTTTGAATTTTGAATTTTGAAATTTGAAATAAGGGAAAATATATCCACTTTTCGTTTTGTTCAAGTTCTAGTAATGTTATTTTTAAAAAAGAAAAACATAGTTTAATATTGTGGTCTGTATAACTAACGAATATAATACGAGAATTTAGTTTTATCGACTGAGTCGATAAGGTAAATTGACCACCGTAAAAAGATTCAAGTAGCTGACGTTTCGAGCGCTAGCCCTTCGTCGGAGCGAATCAAGGAATTGTGGGTAGTGTGTGGTTTTATATAGTAAGCGGTGGAGCTACGCTATTGGTGGAAATTTGGTGACGTGAAAAACAAATGTAAATTAGTTGAATGAAAACCGTTCATTGATTCCGTGGGGTTTGAGAGTGCCGATTTGAAAGATGATTTGAAAGATGATTTTTTGTTCTAGGTTTTTACGGCTTTCTGTGTTACCCTGGTGTAGGGAAAGGCCGCAGATTGTCATGTGTTGTTTAGAATGGTTAGTAAGATTAAAATGGCGCGCGACTGGTTTGGATGCGTCTGTCATTTTTTTCAACGTCTCGGAGATGTTCACGAAAACGGTCGCCCAGTCTCCTCCCTGTTTCGCCAATGTATATCTTTTTGCAAAAAGTACATGTTATGCAGTAGATAACATTTATCACCAAAATGGGCACCAAAATGGGACCAAGCTACGCTAACCTTTTTGTAGGCTCCGTCGAAAAAAAATTTTTTAATCAATACCACGGAACCAAACCCGAACTCTACGGCCGCTACATCGATGATTGCTTTGGCGCTACCTCTTCCAGTAAAGAGGAACTTAATCAATTTATAACTTCTGTCAATACTTTTCATCCAGCTCTAAAATATACCTGGGAAATTTTCGAAACCTCAGTCGCTTTTCTTGACATTAATATTTCAATCAACGGTAACAGTTTATCCACAAGTGTGCACTACAAACCTACAGATTCCCACAGTTATCTGTTACATTCATCCTCACATCCATCGCACGTTAAAAACGCCATTCCGTATTCTCAATTTCTCAGACTTCGACGTCTATGTAGTGATGACTCTGATTTTTCCAACAAGTCAGAAGAAATGTGCCAGTTTTTCAAGAAACGTGGGTACCCTGACTCTGTTGTTAACACGGGCCAACAACGTGCACAACAGATCGACAGACAATCAGCACTACAAACGCCACAGAAGGAAGAGAACGAGAGAATTCCATTCACCCTCACTTTCCACCCACACAACAACACAGTCAAAAGCATCATTTTAAAAAGTTTCAAATTACTCCAAAACGACCCCGAAACTGGCAGAATTTTTTCACAACCCCCACTAATTTCATTCAAACGTGACAAAAACATAGGCAACTTTCTAGTTACGAGCGCGCTGAAATCTGACGATGAACCGGGAACTTTCAAATGCAAACGCACACGATGTAATACTTGTCCTTTCATTCACAACGCTGACAAAATAACAGGACCTAAACGATCTATTAAAATCACTGATCGTTTTACATGCACCTCCGTAAATGTTATCTACTGCATAACATGTACTTTTTGCAAAAAGATATACATTGGCGAAACAGGGAGGAGACTGGGCGACCGTTTTCGTGAACATCTCCGAGACGTCGAAAAAAATGACAAAGACGCATCCAAACCAGTCGCGCGCTATTTTAATCTTACTAACCATTCTAAACAACACATGACAATCTGCGGCCTTTCCCTACACCAGGGTAACACAGAAAGCCGTAAAAATCTAGAACAAAAAAATCATCTTTCAAATCGGCACTCTCAAACCCCACGGAATCAATGAACGGTTTTCATTCAACTAATTTACATTTGTTTTTCACGTCACCAAATTTCCACCAATAGCGTAGCTCCACCGCTTACTATATAAAACCACACACTACCCACAATTCCTTGATTCGCTCCGACGAAGGGCTAGCGCTCGAAACGTCAGCTACTTGAATCTTTTTACGGTGGTCAATTTACCTTATCGACTCAGTCGATAAAACTAAATTCTCGTGTTTCATCCCCCCACCGACGCAGCACCACAGTTTCTCTAGAAACTAACCCATTTAACGAATATAATAGGTCACCATGAATACCAATTTTCCTCTAAACCAGACATTAGGATCTTAAAACCCTCAGGCAGTCCAACTTAGCAGCAAGTCACGATCAGGGATTGACACAATGCATTATACGTGTACGGGTACAATTTCGAGCAAAACTGCCATCCTAATAGTGTTATTCTGTTAGCGTTTCCTATTGTTGTCAATAATCGATCGTAATTAACATGTCTTTCAAAATCAAAAATTAAAATCATTTTTTACGCATTCTAGTTTGTCTTGTCGTTTTTGAGTAAAAAATGTAAAACTTCAAGCTATTTTATAGGTGTATACGGATGCACAGTTAACATTTGGCATCAGGCGGTTCTTTTTGCGGCAAAACTACCAGCATAATAGCCTAGCATAATACTTCATTTTAGGAGCATAATGTGTCAACCCCTAGTCGCGATCTTGTCAGTCGATATGTAGCGAACTTGTCAATATTTTTAAGTAGGCACAGACATTATCGTGTAATAACAATATTTAGGTGTTATACTTTTGTTAGATGTAATCTATCTTCGGAGTTGTTCTCCATCTCGTTTCTCAAAAAAAAAAAAAAAAACACGTGGATTTTGTGAATGAAAATTAAATTAAAATATTGATGCGAAATTATTGCGGTAATTTAATTTTAGACCAATAGATCATTATATTTTGTTCCGAGTGTAGTATAAGCTTTATATATGGTGTAATTGATGTAAGTCATTGTTATTGTAAAAATTTGCAAAAACAAACCGATCATCACTTAAATTTAAATTTTAATATGCAGACTTCGTTGACAAATAATTTTCAGAAGGGACAAAATTGTAACCAAGTATGATGCATGTTTTAGGTGTGTTTCCGGTGTGTCCTGGTTTTGACAATGTTGTTCTTCCGTCAGACTGCTTTTCTTTCTACAACTTGCAATTATATAACCTATAACCATGGCGTGGTCGACTCTTGTGTCTGTGGAAGAAATTCTAAGGTGTGAACATTTAAATTTAAGCCTCTGGTGGTGCTGTTTATTATGATGTAGAAGGTGATTCTAACGTTTGAGTATGTGCACGAAACACCAAACTGTGACCATTCAAATGAAAGCTGTTAAGCAATACGTTCCTTTACTGTTTATTATGCTGTACAAGGTGGTTCTAACTTTTGAGTCTGTGAATGAAATCCTAAAGTGTGACCATTCAAATAAAAGCTATTGAGCAGTACTTTCCTGTGGTACTGTTTCAGACTGTTTATTATGCTGTACAAGGTGGTGTTAACTCTTGAGTCTGTGGATGAAATCCTAAAGTGTGAACATTCAAATGAAAGCTATTAAGCAGTACTTTCCTGTGGTACTGTTTATTGTGCTGTACAAGGTGGTCCTAATGTTTGAATCTGTGGATGAAATCCTAAAGTGTGACGTTCATTCAAAAGAAAGCTACTGAGCAGTACTTTCCTGTAGTACTGTTTATTATATGCTGTACAAGGTGGTTCTAACGTTTGAGTCTGTGGATGAAATCCTAAAGTGTGACCATTCAAATGAAAGCTATTAAGCAGTACGTTCCTTTATTATGCTGTAGTAGGTGGTTCTAACTTTTGAGTCTGTGGATGAAATCCTAAAGTGTGGCCATTCAAATGAAAGCTATTGAGCAGTACTTTCCTGTGGTGCTGTTTATTATGTTGTACAAGGTGCAGTCCTAACTTTTCAGTCTGTGGATGAAATCCTAACGTGCGACCATTCAAATGAAAGCTACTGAGCAGTACTTTCCTGTGGTACTGTTTATTAATATGTTGTACAAGGTGGTTCTAACTTTTGAGTCTGTGGATGAAATCCTAAAGTGTGACAATTGAAATGAAAGCTACTAAGCAGTACTTTCCTGTGGTACTGTTTATTATGTTGAACAAGGTGGTTCTAACGTTTGATTCTGTGGATGAAATCCTAAAGTGCAGTGACCATTTAAATGAAAGCTATCGAGCAGTACTTTCCTGTCATAGTACTGTTTATTATGTTGTACAAGATGGTTCTTAAACGTTTGAGTCTGTGGATGAAATCCTAAAGTGCAGTGACCATTCAAATGAAAGCTACTGAGCAGTACTTTCCTGTAGTACTGTTTATTATGCTGTACAAGATGGTTCTAACGTTTGAGTCTGTGGATGAAATCCTAAAGTGCAGTGACCATTCAAATGAAAGCTACTGAGCAATACTTTCCTGTGGTACTGTTTATTATGCTGTACAAGGTGGTTCTAACTTTTTAGTCTGTGGATGAAA
Organism: Dendrophyllia cribrosa; assembly: GCA_024195265.1. Taxonomy (NCBI): domain Eukaryota; kingdom Metazoa; phylum Cnidaria; class Anthozoa; order Scleractinia; family Dendrophylliidae; genus Dendrophyllia; species Dendrophyllia cribrosa. Next base: position 26,642,396 of record JAJLRJ010000010.1, read on the forward strand.
TCCTAAAGTGTGACCATTGAAATGAAAGCTACTGAGCAGTACTTTCCTGTGGTACTGTTTATTATGCTGTACAAGATGGTTCTTACGTTTGAGTCTGTGGATGAAACACCAAAATGTGATCATTCAAATGAAAGATATTGAGCAGTCTTTCAGCTATGGTAGTTTCGTAGAATCTGGAATTGATACCGTTTATCGTCGTTTGATACTGAATGAAGACAATTAAAAAAAAATATGAAGAAATTTTGAAAACTGTAATACAGTCAAAACGATGTGAATAAGAATTTAGAATTTCAGCAGCGAATATGACCACCAATAAAATTGAATTGGACATCGATCAGTGAAATTGTAGTCTGCATTAAACGTTTTTTTTTTTTCTGAAAAACTGTCAGTGCCACCTTAAAACTATAAACCCGGCTCGCACCATATCACCTGTTACAACTACAACTTGTAATACCTGTACGTTGAGCGACCCCCACCCCCTCCCCATCTTGCCAAAAGATAAGGGCCGAAAATTTGTTTTTAGTCTTCAACATTAAAGTGCCCCTGTGATCAAATTTTTGATTTTCATTTTTTTACATTTCCGTGTACAGTTAGTACATTGCGAACATCAGAAGTCATTTTATTTTAACATTTATTTCCGAGAATTTACGGCCGCCATTAATCAACCTTGTTCCAAGGCTTGGTTGCGAATGGGAGAAAGTGACGTCAAAGACTCAAGCATACCTCACGGGTTGAAATTATACTGATAACAATAAGTATTGAAAATCACGCGAAAAGCAACAAAGGCTTTGGACTTGTTCTTCGTGCAATTTTCTATGCTTATTGTTATTATAATTTCAACCCGTGAGGTATGTTTGAGTCACTTTCTCCCATTCGCAACCAAGCCTTGGAACAAGGTTGATTAATGGCGGCCGTAAATTCTTAGAAATAAATGTTAAAATAAAATGACTTCTGATGTTCGTAATGGATTGAAATTTGGCAAGATGAGTAAGAAAGTCTAATAGTACACGAAAATGTAAAAAAATGAAAATCAAAAATTTGATCACAGGGGCACTTTAACACTCTGGGTTCCGCCTCCCCTTATTTACTCCAAGTCCCCGAATCCCCGCCCCCCTCCCCCCCACCACTCCACGCTACCTCACCCCCTTTACGATAGATTCTGCGGGATCAGCCACCGGCAAAGGCCCCTTTTGTCCGTGAGAACAAATTTCATCAACACCATATAAATCTGTTTTGACACTTTGGTACAAGGTTTCCGGACAAAATAAAGCTGAGTAAAATAACCGATCGCTCAACGTTTAAATGGTGGCTGAGATTAATCAAGCTCACAAGCTCCAACTTTTTTTTCCATTTCAAGGCCAATGTCAATTTGATCGTTAAAATTCAGATAATTAGCAGCTACATCACAGTTCGTGAAAATTACTACATTCCGCACATATGCAGTAAACTTTAAATTTGTTCAGCCACCATTTTTACTGGAATTTTTAAACTATAAAAGTTCTTATCTTTGCAGAGCTTCTTCCTGACTTGCCACTGAGTTTCAGTCTTCCTGGTTTTTTTTTCTTCTCTCTTCCTCTCTCTGAGTTCCACAGTCTTCCTGAAGACACAAAGAAACAATTCAATTGATTAGCTAAAATAAACAGTTTTTAAGATACATAAGAAGGAAACTCGGAAATAATTTTTGGCTAATGCGAGATTCTCAGTTCTTCCATGATTCTGGGCCAGTGTTCTTTTGGGTCTTTCTGCGTGTACCGGTACTCATTGTCTTCTATTGTTTGTGAGGGGAGCGATTTTAGAATACCCGTCCACTTATTTACATATCCCTAAACGTTTTAAAGAACGAAGCATATGAAAACAAAAGGACCATTCTTATTCAATGAGATGCAAATAAGTGGACGGGTATTCTACAGTTTAGCCAATTTGACTAATTGTTTTAGTATAAATCTACTAGACGTTCAAAACAAGACATGCTTGCGTTTTTATTGAATAATGATATAAATATAACAACCGCGCACACTCACTTTCTACAGCAGGATAGATAGAAAGTAGCTTTGCCAATAAGACAACAAGCAGCATTCGTGATGGGAACGCTAGTAGATTTACACTAAAAAAAGTTACGAACGGAATACAGACAAGGCAGCCGGTTTTAACGGACCAATTTTAGCTCAAGCGACGTTCAAGACCACGTGGAAACTTTACCGAGCAACATTTCATATTCCTTCAGCTTTCTATATTAACAAGTTTGAGTAAAATTTTAACAAAGCAGTACATACCTTCGGTTGGAGTTGCGTGAAGCCATTTCCGACCATTTCCCCGCTCTTTAAGTTTTCCAGGCGTCTTCAACATTCACTAAAGAGCATACAGCAAGATGCAACACGACTCGGACGTCTTCACAGGAAAACCGACTTTCTTTGTTTGTGACAAATTCAACAATTAATTCTATGAATATGGATTAGAAATTAAGGCCAATCGTTGGCCAATGTGTCAAATACTTGAAAGAAACGTTATTTGCACGCGTTTTCAGCGAGCGAATTACGAACCACAAAAGGAAAGAATGTATCACATTGAGTGTTTTCAAATTCTGTATGCATAAAAAGAAAAGTTTTCTTCATAACAAAATACATTTTTGAAAAAGGTACCGTGCTGAAAAAAAAATTAAATGAAGGTTTTTAAATTTTTTCAATACTGCTGTAGGCTATAGAAGAAATTTCAAATTGGCGTTGGACCAACAATGGCTTGTTTTAAAAATCTCTTGCTTTATTGTGAATTTTAAATCTCTGTTTTAGAATTAGCTCTGAGGCGTTTTTTTTTCCATCCTTCAAGGGGCTATTTTGAACATTTCTCTTTTCAAGGACTTTATAAAAGGCTTATATATTTTAGAGACATTACTCTGAACTCTGAACTTTTCGTTATTCATCATTCTCGTCCCCAGAGCCGCTTGGCCCTCTTAACCGCTGGAGCCTGAGTACGAGCCCTCGCACTCAGTCTCCGGCAGTTAAGAGGGCCAAGCGGCTCTGGGGACGAGAATGGTTATTCATCAGTCGGGAAAATCTTTGTTCAGCCCCAGACCCCTTGCTTCGCTCGCTTAGCGCTGTAAGGCCAGGGGACGCGACTGGGGGTTGGTTTCTAAAGAAACTGTGGTGCTGCGTCGGTGGGGGAGTGAAACATGAAATCCGAGTTGACAAGGTAAATTGGCCACCGTTAAGAGATTAAAAAAGCTCACATTTTGAGCACAAGCCCTTCGTCAGTTACGGGCACCCAAGGACCTCCCATTTTCTCTTTCCCTTGGTCCTTTGCGCTCTCCGCTCTTTGTCAAGCCTTCCCGCGGGCCTTCTCGCAGTACTTCCGCCAAAAATCCCAGTAAACGCCTGGGTACGAGCCAGGCTCCTGACAGTTCTTGCTACTCTATGTTTTTGACTAAATGCCCAAGACTTTTATTTCAAACTTAATTACTTTAAAGAGGTGTTTATTTAAGAATCAGTCATAATGCAAGCCAGGCACAGAGAAATTTCCTTTTTGGCTTCTCAATAAAGAGTGTGTTTTTGGGAAGGAGGCGTATATTCGGGTAAATACGGGGTAAGCTTCATACATTGGTTTCAAACTTATTCGAGCCTTCAAGCATAACATTGACTTTATTGGCAAGCAAAAAACTACCACCCATAACAACGGCTGGTCTTCATCATCGACATAACCACAAGCATTAGATCACTAGACAAAGAAAATGCGGGTAACAATACGAACTCCAACAGAGCAAAACAGCTATCCGCGGTTGCTACCCTGCTTTATCGGTTTCTGTCGTATTGTTGTCTCGCAAAGTCTACGTTTTTACGTGGTCAGATAAGCCTTGCAGTTTGTAGATTATGTTTGTTCATTTTTTTGGCTGATCAGGTCTTTCGTAGATCCTGTGTATCGTTTACAGCATTATCGTTTGCGGTCTTTTGCAGATTTGAACAATACCTGGCAGTTTCGTCCGTCTAGTGTTGAATTGCCAGTGAAAACCAGCCTTATACCTATCTCCCGCCGATTTTTTTTTCCGCCCTTTTCTACTCTCCCTCGCTCCACTAACTGCTCCTGGGTCTCAGACGATGCGCTCAGCCGGAGAATACAGCCGCCTCTCATCGCTCCCGGCCACTAAGAGCGCTCACGCGAGGCGACTGTATTCGCAGGCTACTCTTCGCTCAGTCCGGCACAAGCCGCTTTAACGGTAGGGGATGTTAAAGAACCCACTCACTGTTCGGAAAGAGCAGGGGATGTAGTCCCCGGTGAGTGGTACAATCTTTCTTTCTTTGGCGGAGGGGAGGGGGGAGGGGATGAAGTTACAGGCCCACAGGCGCAAACTATTATTATCAGCTCATTAGCATTACATTATACTTTGTTATTGTGACACTTTATTGCCAACGAGCCAGCCGAGCGAAGACGCGAGGCTGGCGAGGCGGCAGAGAATAGTGCCGCGCGAGGAAGTGCTAAGGTAGAAAAATTCTCGATCGAGCCTGAAAAAGTGTAAGGTAATGTAATGTAGACTTTGGTTTGAGCCAATTGCAAGGCGGGAACTATTAGAGCCAATGAAAAGACGTGTTATTGCCACACCAAGAACCCGTTGCCTAGCACGTGACCAAAATCTTCCTGAAGTGAAATTCTTGAAATTACAAACTGATTTTAAAAAGATTTTGCACATATCGCATGTTTTAAACTCCTAAAATAATGTCAGCGTCAGAATCTTCATTTTAATTAACGTGTTTCGTTGCAACAATTCCCTTCCAAACAAAGCATCGTGAACGGCTCGCTTTTTTAGGTATTTGTTCAAGCGTAAAATATGCAACTTTGTTTGTCTAGACAAACCGTCGCGCTTCTTCACACACAAACAAGGGAAATTCGTTCTGTCGAGCAAACTGACGATAATTCGAACGAGTGAAAAGGCTTAACAACCGGCACTAAACAAGTTTTTGTACAAAATAAATCTTGATTACACGTGCAGAAACATGAAGGCGGTAACGCAACGGACTTGCATGTTTCACGCTTGAACAAACACGTAAAAGGGTTAGCCTTTGAACAAGAATTCTCCATTTCAACTTTTGCAGCACGCTTCATATTTCCAAACCTTTTTCTACTCGTTCTACTCATTTTAAAACGTTTTCAATAGCTTTTAAAACGTTTCTTGGCTGCTTTATTGTCTGATATGAAATGTTTACTACAACATTACAGCGATTTTGATTTCAGTTAGCCGATCAAAGCATGACATTTTTTATTTCTTCGGTGAGTGTGGTCAAAGGGCCACCAAACTGTCAAAAACATAATTCCGTTGCCACACAAATCAAAATCATTTCCTCGTTGGCACTCTATCGATAGGTATCCCTAGTCTATTATTGTTATGTTTTATTAAACTTGGATTGAAAAATGTAAAGCGCATCTGATCATACCATACGCATGTTAATTTGCGCTATAAAAGTAATAAATTATTATCATTATTATTGTGTCCCTGCCAAGAATGGCGTAGTTTATAAAATGAAACGTCCAAGCGATTGGGAGAGATCAGTGGCAGCTGTATAGCCGGGGGGACTCCCATCTAAAACTGACGGAGGTGCTCCTCGGAAATGTTCGAAAAACACCCTAAAAGGTACAAGAGTCTCGTGATGGGCGTGGCTCAAATGGATTTTTACCCCTAAAAGGTACCAATTCTAAAACAACACTCACATAAGGTTCAATACCCTAAAAGGTACCGCGATAATTCTAACGGTAGTCATTGTAGATTTTGGCACCCCAAGCGGTACCAATCTACAAATTTTGACCCCTAAAAGGTACGACGAGCACCCTTTATTTTTACATGGGAGTCCTCCCTCCCCCTCGGGGGTTGGGGGCTGTATTCGCATGCTACATTGGTATATGTCCGTAGCGACGGAACAGTATGTAGAGTTTTAAAAACCATGTCAAGATGTCCACTTAACCTCTACCCTCGTTGCAATGTATTAATATATTATAAAATATATTATAACAGTATTACAAGGTCCTTTCCAGGATAATGTGCCCAAGGAATGGATAAAAAGTCCGAGTGTCGCGACTGCGTTAAATTTATCTTTCTTCAGTGTCATATTGACTTCGCATTATTCTGCAGCATTCCCACTTTGTGCGTATTGGTTATGTTATTTTACATTGTGTCCGTTTTGATTCCATTTATCTGTTGTCGATACTAAAGATCAACCAACTTGGACTTCTTTGATTTGTCAAGCTCTTTTTTAAAGTATTCAATCGTTCGGTTGAGACCGACGTTTAGAGGTACCTGAAAAGAAAGAAGAAGAATATACATCTTTGCTTGACCCTTCACTCTTAAAAGATGGACCTTGGTTAATGACAGCAGTAATCAAAATCAAATCAGAGCAAAACATTCCTGTGGTGCTGTTTATTATGCTGTACAAGGTGGTTCTAACTTTTGAGTCTGTGGATGAAATCCTCAAGTGTGACCATTCAAATGAAAGCTATTGAGCAGTACTTTCCTGTGGTACTGTTAATTATGCTTCATATCAAGGTGGTTCTAAATTTTAAGTAGGTGGATGAAATACGTGTTCTACGAGCGTTACTTCCCTGAGGTTATTGTACGTTTCTTGATATTTTGGCAAATTCAAATTCTGGCACTTTTTTTCCTGTTTTTAACTTGACCACCATTATTGTTGCATTGACACTGAAAGGAGAAATAAGATTTTAATCACAGCTACCTTTGGTTCCCATCCAAGAATGGTCTTAGCTCGAGTTATGTCAGGCTTGCGTCTCTTTGGATCATCCTCCATCTTTGCAACGTTCAAAATCGGTGTCTTTCCACCTGACAAAACATCCAAACATGAATTAGAAATAAGGGGTAGTTCTTGGTATGGAGGAAGCCGTTGTTGGTTAGCTATTGTGTCGTGGTGTTGTACTGTTCATTGTCTTTTCAATCTATTGTTTTTTTTTTGTCACTTGGTGATTGCAACCACCCTTCAGCTACTGTTGTCGAATCATATAGAGCGTTTGCACGTGACATCAAGGCGGCCATATTAGTGTCCCAAAACAATGAAATGGCGGCCATGTTGGTATCCTAAACTAATCCTTCCCCAGCAATCAATCTCTGAGATTTTTTTTGGTAGTTTTTTAATGTTGGAGATGTTTACATGTAATCACAGACAATCGTAAATTGCGGGCCCAAAACTCGATCCTAACCATGGTTACATGAAATATCAGTGTGATGTCCAAAGACAAAGTTTTATGGATTATTTTTCGTCTCATTTGGTTGGTTATAGTATCACATAAAAAACAGCAAATATATTACACGAGATAGCTCATAGAACACTTTATTTGGAGTTTTGATAATTGCAAAACAAATAATTCCTCCGTAAGATGTTAACTCTTTGAAAATTAGTTGTCCATTCTTCCCCTTACCGACAGCATCTCTGATCATCTCTGCAAAGTGCATTATTGTGTACTCGCCAGGATTTCCCTGCAAACAAAACATAGTTTACGTTTGGCTTAAACTAGGGCAGATAAATGTAGCTCAATTCAATAACCTCGTCTGTAACCCTTTCATTCAGAATTCTTTGGGTTTGTAAACTTACCTCCCGCAATAACGGACACCTTCGGGCCACGATTTAGTGTCCATAATGGAGAATCAGTAATAGCGAGATTAATTTCAGTAAATCTTAGTTTCCAGGCCTTTTAACCCCTGTCCGTAATAATGTCGAAGTGCTCCGCAAGGTTGGAATTGACTGTACAGTACCAGGTATAACGAAAAGAATCAAAGGCTCCTATAAGCCAACTCGTGAATAAGTAACAACCTTCGGACCCTCCTCTCTCGTACCGTTTTGCTACTTCGACCCCCTCCCCCTCCCCCTCCCCCTCCCTCTCCCCCTCCACTCTCTGCATCCAAATTCCCACCCTTTTCTCCCTCCGAAGCCGTCCCATTACCTATCGCATTTAGAACTGGCAAAATATATGCACAAATCTTATGCATTTGAGGTGGTCAGCGGAAATAACCAAGAAAGTTTACAGCACATGGATGGTAGGCAGGAAGGAAGGAAGGAGGGAGGGAAGGATGGATGGAAGGAAGGAAGGAAGAAAGGAGGGAAGGAAGGAAGGAAGGAAGGAAGGAAGGAAGGAAGGAAGGAAGGAAGGAAGGAAGGAAGGAAGGAAGGAAGGAAGGAAGGAAGGAAGGAAGGAAGGAAGGAAGGAAGGAAGGAAGGAAGGAAGGAAGGAAGGAAGGAAGGAAGGAAGGAAGGAAGGAAGGAAGGAAGGAAGGAAGGAAGGAAGGAAGGAAGGAAGGAAGGAAGGAAGGAAGGAAGGAAGGAAGGAAGGAAGGAAGGAAGGAAGGAAGGAAGGAAGGAAGAAAGGAAGAAAGGAAGAAAGGAAGAAAGGAAGAAAGAAAGTAATGAAGGAAGGAGGGAAGGAAGAAAGGAAGGAAGGAAGAAAGGTAGGAAGTAAGAAAGGAAGGAAGGAAGTAAGAAAGGAAGGAAGGAGGGAGGGAGGGAGGGAAGGAAGGTAGGAAGGAAGAAAAGAAGGAAGGAAGAAAGGAAGGAAGGAGGGAGGGAGGGAATGAGGAAGGAAGGATAGTATTGATGAGTTGAAAGGGAAAACAAAGAACTATTTACTTACTATATTGACAGGTTCGGAGAAGTTACTGTTCATTAGAAGAATAAGGCCATTCACAAGATCACTGAAAAAAAAATTGACAAAGATCAATTTAGATAAATGATAAAAATGAGAAATGGATAATACCAACCACTAACTAATGAGCATTTTCTGAAATACTGCATAACAAACATTACCATAGAAAAATACTGCTAAGACTTAATGGAGACATGAAAGGTAGTTCTAACTTTCGAGTCTGTCGACGAAATCCTTTTGTGTGACCATTCAAATGCGACCTCTTCACTCTTCAGCAGTATTTTTGCATGGTACCATTTGTTCTAACTTTTGAGTCTGTTGACGAAATCCTATGGTGTGACCATTAAAATGAAACCTCTTCAGCAGTACTTTTGAATGGTACCATTTGTTTTTCAATATTTTACATAATGAAATTTAGGATTTTCCTTGAATTTTGATGTTTGGCACTCTTGGGAGTTTGAAGCGTGAAGGAATTCATCCACAGACAGAAACGTCAGTACCAAATTACACAACTCTAAGTTAGACTCTGGGAGTCACAAGTTAAGAGACCACCTTTCCAGATTCCAAGGTGGGATTTGACTATAATGTAGCCTTCAACGAAGACGTCCTTTGGGTTCAGCTCTTCACACGCTCCTTCAACAAGAACGTTCATAAAGAGCACAAGGGACGTCTACGTTGGAACGTTGGAAGCGAACAATAATGTACAGTACCTGATGTACTGGAATGATCTTGTTTGTTGCCCACTTCCGTAAACCTGAAAAAATAACGAGAAAAGAAAATCAGCACAGAAACAACAATTTTTTTTTAATGAAGGATCATGTAAAGACATCTCGTCTACATAACATAAATGCAGGACACCTATGAAAACTATTATTAAACTCATACAACAACTTTTAATAAGCAAGAAACTGTACACAGCTTGAACTCGTGGAGTATTTAATAAATTGTAGTATTGATTCCCAAGTGTTTTGAGTGCTTTTAAGGAGAAACATAAATTAAGTTCAGTAGCTAACACTTAAAACCTCGCTAAGCAAATGGCAAGTTATACATAAAACACAAAACTTGCCGGAACAAAAATCCCACAGCAATAAGCGACGAACAGAATATCAAACGGTCCTATCCATCCATAAACGCCTTGAAAGATTAACTGACGGTCAAAACGTTTATTTGCATAGGGGAAACGATCTGCGGCACCCGTGTTGTAGTTTTTGTTTCACTTACTGTTAAAGGTTTTCCTTCTAACGCCTGCATGATGAAGTTACTAACAACACGACCTGCAAAGAAAAGAGAGATAGTGTATGTTAAGTTTGCTAACTGACAGTAACAGAACACATTTGTGGGCATTAAAATCGGTGCCAATAGCTAAAGAAAAACCCATATTTTGCATCTTGGGTTCATTCATCTACTGATGCGACTTCTGTATCAGAATCACTAGAATAATCAGGAGTGAGATTGAAAGATTTCCCATTGAGAGTCAAAAGAAATTCGTGTTTGATTTGACTTAACTTTACTGCGCTCTGTGATCGGTTAAAAACCTCAAACCACTTACATCAAATGCATGCATGACTCACTAATGCAAATTTTCCCGCGTTTGGTACCGGTTGTATTGTATTTCCGTTTAAATTTGATTGTTTCATTGCCTTACTTGCGTCTTTGTGATTGACCACAGTGATTACTTTAGTTTTGGTTTAAAGACAGTCAACTGGAAACCACTCTAAAACTAACAAACAAAACTGACTAAAAAAAAAAGACGCTTTACCGTCATTCATATGCATTCTTGGTCCAAAGGTGTTGAATATTCTGGCCACTCGCACTTCAACATGTTCCTAACGTAAAGATGCAAAACATAAATGTACTTTAAAGGAGGTTTGAATATGTGATACTAAATTACCATAAAGTTTGGTGAACTTTTGCTTTGAATTTCTCCAAAAGTTATTAATGATTCGAGAAGCTATAATTTATCAAACACTCGAAAGAGCTTTTCATAAGGTATCCAAACACCTCAAAGTCGGTTTAAAAAAACTCGGCTGCGTCTCGTTTTTCTTTTTAATCCACTTCTCGGTGTTTGGATATCCTGATGAAACACTCTTCCTTGTGTGCAGATAAATCAAGTGTCAAAGAGTTTGTCGACACTGATAGAAACGTTTTCGCCATCCATCAGTTTGTATTCGGCGTAGCTCGTTTACATTTGGTTTGGCATTCCTCATCACTGTTTTTACATCGTATTATCCCAAGCATCCGGTTGTTCCTTACGAAGCGAGGGCCGAAGGCTCGAACGTAGTGAGGTTTGTGAATTTGTCGCGAGTGGATCGCTTTAGGACGGTGGAACCTCGCCTTGCCTTTGTCGGGTTCGAAGAACGCAATCCTAATTTCGTGTTGGTTTTCCTGTGGTTTATGTGCAATAAAATTTGACATTTTTTGGTAGACGGTCTTCCAAATGCCCCCCCCCCCCCCCCCCCCCTTATTGTTTTTTTTTTGCAGGGGCTCACTTCCGCCGGAAATTCCTTCGAACGCGTCTCCATAATCTGTGATTACTGCTAGTATATATTCTTGGCTTGCACATGACGTCATAAAAATTCAAAAATCTAAACTTTACATCCTACAAAGCTGTTTCTAACACGGTATGTATATATCAGTGTTACAATCTTTCACAAAAAGTTTCAGGTTCTAACGATGTTTTGCTTCTTTTCTCCTGTTGAAAGGTTGGAAATTTTGGTGTGGCGGTTGAATTTAAGTTTTTGGACATCGTGACGACATTTTTTGACGACAAAATCTAAAGAAGAAAACTGGCCCTCTGGGGGAGTCCATTTTGATTTGCGAATGGTAATTGTTTCAAAAACATCTTTTTCCGAGGTGTTAGAATTTTTTTCTTTGTCATGGAAAAATGCTTTTAATTGGACGCGGCGAAGGAAAGTTTCAACATCTTGTTTGACTGAAAATTCGTCGGTTTGTTTGGCTATGGGAACAAAATAACCCCATTCATTTACTCCACATCGTCTCTCTCCACCCAGGTGTATAAATGGGTACCGGCGACAAAATGCTGGGGGTAACCTTGCGATGGACTAGCATCCCATCCAGGGGGGAGTAGTAATACTCCTAGTAGCTTCATGCTACAGAAACCGGGTTAAGCTCCGGCCGTGTGGGCCAACGTGGCTCGTGTGCGACTTTACTTTACTTTTTGTCCTGCAGTTGCCTAGCAACAAAACCGCGACAAAGCTCCAATTGAAGTCATCCAGTGTGACCACAGGGAGACCATACAATCTGCTTATGTAACATAACCGTTTGTAATTTTATAGGAAATCTATGGGATTTACCTAAATTTCATATTATAGCGACGTATTGTCAAGTGTATGTACTGATTAATGCTAGATTACCTTATTTGTTGTGTGTTGTTATCCTTTTGCCATAAAAGTGATTTTTTGAGCGATTTTGAAGGATTCTGAGTTCGTCGAAGACTGTGCGTCTAAGAGAAGGACTTTCGCTCAAAAAAATCACTTTTATGGCAAAAGGATAACAACACACAACAAATAAGGTAATTTAACGTTAATTTAGCGTTAATCAGTACATACACTTGACGATACGTCGCTATAATATGAAATTTAGGTAAATCCCATACATTTCCTATAAAATTACAAACGGTTATGTTACACAAACGGCTTGTATGGGCTCCCTGTGGTGTGACAAGCGACTGGGAACGAGAATGTCTCATCTTCAAATTTCAGGGCCATTGTGGTCATGCAACCCAACCTCTCCAGTTAATCCAGAAATTCCATCTCTCCCTCCCCTGTTGCTAAAATTCTGCTGTACACCCTCTCCCCGAGCTTCGCGAGGTTCTTCGAGACACGTATTTCTTGTAGTATATTGAGTACCGTCGTGTACCTGTTTGGCGTACGCATAACACATGGTCTCCGAAACACGTTTTCCTTCATCGTAGCAGGCTCGCGGTCCAATGGGATTCACATGGCCCCAGTAATCCTCACGCTGTGGATGTTTCTAAAACAAGAAATGAAAGTACAAAAGTATACTCGAAACTGATTGGTTCAATCTCCATCGTCTATTCGCTGATAACCAACGACTATGCATGTTTATCCAGCCCTTGAAAAGAAAATTATTTCGTATCAAAATTCCCCAGTGTATTAGGTGTTAAAAGATGATTGCTGTATTTTAATTCCCCAGTGTAATTACGTCATTTGTCTAGACAGTCTCGTTTCACACAATGTATATTTATGTCACGCTAAGGTGTTTTGGTTGTTTTAAATCTGTTTTACTTTTCAACTCTTTGACTTTAAACTCAGTATGGAAAATTAAAACCGATCTGTGAACTTAACCTTACGTTGTTTCGTATTCACGAGATGGGTCTTAAGAGGCCTTTGATTATTAATTAGTTTTTGGTTGCAGAAAAATTACTGGAATCGCTATTATTAAACGCCAACAGAAAATCTTAATCTTTTCACGTTTCCAAACTTTGATCATCAAGCAAAACTAAAAAATCGCCGATATTCCTAATTGCTTCATGCAACAGACACAGGGTGAAGCTCCAGCCGTGTGGGTCACATGTGGCTCGTGTGGGCTCCCTGTGACTTTACCTTTTCAAAATCAAACATTATGCACATAACATAGATATTCGGGCCCGAAAGGAAACGTGAAATCTATGGAAAAACTATAAAATCAAATACTACGGTTATCAGTTGAGCGAGGCACGAGCGATGTTTGGTGACAAAGTTTTGCCGTTAAAACTACGTTGTTGTCAATGGCAACTTGCTACGTTTCCAACGGCAACGCGTTTTGTTACTGATGACGTCCAATGACAGACAAGTTACCGTTGAAAACGTAGCAAGTTGCCATTGACAACAGCGTAGTTTAACGGCAAAACTTTGTCACCAAACATCGCTTGTGCCTTGCTCAACTGATAATCGTAGTAACAGAATTCAAACTTACCTCTGGGTCTAAATTCCACAAAGGAGACGCCATGAAAAGATAAAGAAAATAGGCATAGTGTATTAGGTTATTATTGCAGGTTCATACTTTAACTAAACAAAAAATAAATAGCAAATTTCATTTTGATGATCGAACTAACAACATCATTCATTTGGAAAGTACAGCTGAAGTGCTTTCATTTGGCCAGAGTGATTACTAATAGGTTTTAGTTTTACAACACTCAATAGCAAACGTTAATTAGTACAGGTCTAAGTGAGTATACTGATTGCAACTTTTCAATTTTACGTTACAAGGTCATACACAATTATAACTCTTGACCAATTAGTAATTTCATTACTGACCTCCATACACTTCTGATGTTGAAGCCAATAAAAGTCTGGCATGCACTCTCTTGGCAAGTCCTTTAAAAGAGAGAAATTAATACAAATACCAGTGTGTTACAATGGACCATGTACGTGTACTATGCAATTTTTTGGTGCAACTTGCATTGCAACAAAATTGCAAGACAAAATGCATGAAACATTGTTGTTTTCCGTTATATATTAGTTCATATGACAGAATTTTGTGTGATTTGGTGAACTTTTAAAGGCAAGGACACTTTGTGATACCAGTGATGGAGTAGCATGGCCCCCCTCTTCCTGCATTTCCGGACAAAATTATCTCCTTTGTTCAATGTTTTTGTTATCGTTTTCGGCCTTGACTGTGCACAACCACAATAGATGTTGAACTATTTTTGTTGGAGCAACTGACCAATAGAAATATTGCCATTAAGTTATTTAGTCATAGCGTGTGATTTAAAGCAAAAGATGTGCATAGTCAAGTACAGTTCAACCCCGGGGGGGGGGGGGGGGGGGGGGGGGGGGGGGGGGGGGGGGGGGGTACTCGGCAAATTTTTGGGCGGGGATGTGCCGCTGGGACTCTGAAACCCTTAACCTATACTAGACCATTTTAGCTGCATTTTGCAACCCTATTCTAGACTAAACACCGAAAAACCCTACCCTATCCTAGACCTATTTCAGACTCGCTATTTTCCAGAAACTCATTCACAATCATAGTCTAAGATGCCAGGGTTCAGTAAAAATGCCGTAAACGGTCCGCCGTACCGAATTTATAAATGCCATTTGCCAGTAAAACCTTACAAAAAAACTAGACTAAATTCTTCACGCAACTGGTCAGTTTCGCGGAAAATGATACCCTATTCTAGACCAAAAACCTCTGATTACTATACCCTATCCCAGACTAAACTGCCTGAAAACCATACCCTTCACAGCGGCACATACCTATATAGCTATATGGGAGTACCCCCCCCCCCCACCCACCCCCCGGGTGTTCAACATAAATTGTAGCTGACCTTGTTCTCACCATAACCAGTCCCTTGATTAACTATGCTTACATTGTACATGTGTAAAGAAACAATTGCAAGGGGTACATGAAAAAAATAATCTTACCAAGCATATTAAGGGTTCCCAGTGTGTTTGTCTTTATTGTCTGTGAACCAATGGACAGAACAAAAACAGTCATTAATATAATTCTATTCAGTATATATTTTCTATGCAAATATATAGCCACTGCCCAAAATCAGTCACTCAAGATAGTTCAGCTAAACTGTACACAGGCATTCAAAACGCATGCATGTGCATGTCGCATTCAGGAAGGAAATCATGCATGCTCACTTAGTACATGATGGACACTTATACAAAAAAGTCTTTCATATGCACACACTCATACCAAAGCAATCCACACTGACAGCAAATTGTGTTCACTTACATGTACTTGTGTTCACTTAAAGATAATTGAGCTCAAATTTGTCTTCACACAGGTGCTAAACAGTTAAACATTTTGTGCCTACTTGCAGACAAATTTGAGCTCAATCAAAGAGAATGCATGTACATGCAAGCTAGTCCAGGTCAAACAGGTTCACAAGTTTTTGCAAGTTTCAAACTTATGATAATTTGCAACTCTGTTTGGCCACAGCCTACAGTGCAGGTCAGAATTAAGCAAATACATTCATTCTGATGAGTCTAAATGTGTGTCTAAAATACCGTGCCGTGTGCATCTATGCTTTTGTTATTCATTGCCATACTGTAAGTTTGCTTTATGCGGCATTGTTGTGCAAAACAAAGAAATATCCAGGTCTGTTAAAGTGGTTGTGGATTGCAAGATAAATGCTGGGAAGGCATAAAATTCACCTCATACATGTACTTTCACTGTGTTACCTTTATGGGATTGTACATATAATTTGGAGGTGATGCTGGTGAAGCCAAATGATAAATCTGATCAACTGCAAAAAAAAAAATACACAAACAGCACATCAGTAGCTAATAACAATATAAAGAGGGAGGGCCAAAACTGCAGGACACTTTAAAATGGAGGTGAAATGCAGAGTACTATGAGTTTTATGGGAAGCAGTCAGACCCCAAGAGCTTGCTAAAGCATGATGTGCTCTCCTATCCTTTCTAAGCTGCTGGATGTGAGAAAATATTGAAATCAATGCTCAGGGAAGCGGAGTCAAAAACAGCAAATATTACAAACTCAGTCAAAAGCAGGGTCAGGACGCGGATTCTAACTAGTGCAAGCTGGTGTGATGGGCCAAAAATTTACAATGGGGAAGCTGGGAAGACTGAAGAAGCCTATTTTGGACACTGGGTATAAAATCACTAAATAAATTTTATACCCTCCAGTAAAGATCATCCCATGGTTTCATAAGGCTGTACAGTGCCTCTAAAAATGCTAACCAAATTAATCAAATCTACATGACTGTACAGACTTCAAAGGCTGGTACACACAGTGCAACATCCCAGTGAGGGAATCCCATAAAAAATGACGGTTTCCATGGTTTCATAAGGCTGTACAGTGCCTCTAAAAATGCTAGCCAAATTAATCAAATCTACATGACTGTACAGACTTCAAAGGCTGGTACACACAGGGCAACATCCCAGTGAGGGAATCCCATAAAAAATGACGGGAGTGCTGGTCGTACCTTTTAGGGGTCAAAACTTGTAGTTTGGTACCACTTAGGGTACGAAAATCTAAAATGACCACTGTTAGAATTATCGCGGTACCTTTTAGGGTATTGAGCCAAAAAAATATGACAGAAATATGACACGTGTTGTTTTGAATTGGTACCTTTTAGGGGTAAAACTTCTTTTGAGCCATACCCATCAAATGATATTCTGGTACCTTTTAGGGTGTTTTTCAAAAATTTCCGACGAGCATCCCCGTCATTTTTATATGGGAGTCCCAGCCACCGCCCCCCCCAACCCGGGTGCAACATGTGTGTGTCCATTCCTAAAAGTAGTAGAATGATGAAGTGGAATTCAAGGTACATGTCAAATACTGCAATTATGTTATGTTAGCCTAACATATTTATTTGCTACATATGCACAAATAAACCAGATATAAATTATAGCATTTTTAGTGTAAAACCTAAATAAATGTACCTTCTAATAAAAGTGGTTCAACTACATCATGAGTTAAAAGCTCAAAGTTTTCATGTCCAATCCTACAAAAAAGAAAAATTAATAATGAACACAATGCAAGCAGTTAAACTACACTTGTCTACTGTTAGTGAATCAAATGTAAAAAAGGTGTAGCATTGCTTCTTTAACAGTGCGTCTGATCCAACTTATGGACAGGCTAGGATGAACTTGATGATTTTATTGCACAAGAAAAAGAATATCCGAGCACACAAAAGGCAATAATTTGTATTTATTTTGAAATGGGCATGCTGCAAATTGAAATTTGATCATTGCAAGTTTAACATCATGACATTTTTTTTTCAGTTACATGTAGATCACATGTCAGGAATCGGGAATCGAGCCTGAAAGTTAGTGATTTCCAGTTCAAATTTCTAATGGCGTTTTACCACAAGTCTAGTGGTTTTGATGGTATACAGATTTATCATCTCTGACACAGTGTACATGTACATAGACTAGCTACAGTCAACTCTCTCTAAGATGGACACTGTCGGGACTGGTCCCAACTGTCTGTCTTAGTTATAGAGTCAATGTGACATGACACCAGTAATTCTGATCGAGATAATAAAGCTGAACCTACAGTATGCACAATGAATAAATGTCTGTTTTAAGTCTGTTTAAAGTTGTTTACTTAATAAGCAAAACCTACAAACTGGAACAAAAATTATATTATTAATTATTTAGAAAAGTGAACTTGTTTGTTCATATTTAGCACCTACATTTCTGTTTTGAAGTATCTTTAACTAAAAAAAGCACTTTTTAATCTCAATATTTGTCCGTGGATGGTTTCAAAGTATCTGTTGTCCGTCTTAGAGAGGTGCCCGTCTTATGGAGAGTTTAGTTGCAGTAAAATGACTAAAAAATGGCAGGGATCAACACTCATGTACATGTATATCCATCTTATAGACGTGTCCGTTAAGAGAGAGTTGACTGTAGTACCAGTCTACTTGTACTTAGACCCTGGTCAGGATACTCATTAAACTTCAATCATATGAGTACATGTACAGTAAGCATCATAAATTTAATAAATGCATCATACTAGGTTTATTCTCACCAATGCTCAATATTTCTTTTTCTTCCTGTAAAAAAATTGTCTACAACTGTGACCTTGAAAATAACAATAGAGAGAGCACAGTCATACAGTAAAAACTATAGTCTGCATGAGATACAGTCATGCGTGCACAGGTAGAAATGAAAAAATATCACAACAGTACATTCTGCTCAGGTGCAATAAACAGGGATTCTGACAGGGTGCGGGAAAAAATCTAAAATTGTGCGGGAGTTTTGAGGCAAATTGTGCGGGAAATATCTTCGATTGTGCGGGAAATTGTGCGGGATTGCGCAATCTTGTGACCAACCAAATATTCGATCACCAGTGTTCTAGCCAGGCCAGAAAAATATGACAGGGAGGAAAGTCTGCATTAAATGAAAAATACAAATAGATGTTTTACTTTGGGGATTAAAATGTACCCAGCAATCGCCAATTTGCGGCTGTTTTTCTTCACGAAAGTTTATTTGTCTCGACAAAATCACATTGCGTGACACGATAAATTCGATCGGGTAAAACCGAAATACCACCTTTAAGGTGGCTGAACACAGTTTTCCTGGTTGGTCAGCGGTGTCGCGCCACACGGTGCGGCTTTTAAAATTTGTAAACAAACATGGCGGCGAAAATAACTTTTTCTTGTACTCGTCAGCTGGTAAAACACAGTGTTTATTTTCGCTTATTTCCAAAATGGGGAAATTCACTTGAATTGAAGAATTCAGTACGGTTATTGCGTGTAAAATGGCCGGGGCCAATAACGGGATGGAGTTCTTATTACGATAATCGCGAAACGAGTCGCGATCTTTGCGTGACCAAACGTTGCCAAAGCAAGCGCAAGCATACTTTACATTTCTTCAGTCTTCCCTTCACTGGTTTCCTACTTTCCTTGGTGTTTGGACCCACCGCTTTATGTGGAGAAAATGACGATAGCGATGTTTTAACGCCTGGAAAACAACTAACGCAGCAACCCTTCTTTCGGTCGCGATCATTGAAAGCTGCAAAGAGAAAATCGCGGATACAAGCCGCACGAGCAGAAAATTGTAAACGCCGCTTGTTTCAAGACATCGATGAGAACGACCTGCCACCTTCTCTAGTTGAACTACCAGTTCTTCGACAAAGAAAGCAGAAAGTTCAAACTTCTGCAGAAAAATCGGTAAGATTAAATAACAACATATGATAATGGTTAGAAATTTATTACCGGCACTTTATTTGTATTTTCTTTCTTATCGGGATATCTCCACACTTCATGAACATGTTTATCTTTGTATTTATTTACAGCCTTGCATTACTGGAGATGAACAAGAAAATAAACCCCCCATCGAGTTGTCTGGTTACAGAATTGTAGATATTGGTTTACTGCAACAGTCCTTACAAAGTTGTGAACACTGCAAATCTGGTAAAGAGCTACTAAATGTTTACACTTTAAATAATTATGGAAACCTGCATTTTTTTTCTGTTCCAACCTGAGCCAGTAATGAAAATACCTAATCCACAATGAATTTTGTCAGTTTTTTATTTGCTTCGGCTAAACTTGCCAACATCCCTACAATGATAATTTTTTTACTCATAAAAAAAATTCCTGGTGTCCATCAAACATACTGGTAAAAATATAAACTGTCAACAAAGAACTACTTACAAAATTTCTTACTTCATGAAGAGAACACAAAATAAATAAAAGTTTGATGAATATTGGTAAATCCTGATGCAGTTCAATTGAATTGTATTGTTGATAAGATTACATAATGTCAATAAGCCTTATTAGGGTGCAAAGAAAATCAATTGTCAACTTGCCTTTTGGGCAAGCTGCAACTAGGATGTACTACCCAAAGGTTTTTATCACATGCTCAAAATTAAATTTCCCTAATTTTTCCCCAATGCCCCCCCCCCCCCCACCCCGCCAAAAAAAAAATTGACCCTCCAGTTAAAAAAGTGAAGGATAAAATCTACAAGCCTAACCCTTTCTTTGCACACTACATATTGGCATTCTACATTTGTTAAAACTAGTTGTGTAAGGTCTATAAAAACTGCAGTTCAACATTTTAACTTACAATGATATTTTACAATACCTACACTGTATATGACTGATATGAATTTAGAAACAATACATAATGCCTTTCAAGCATATTATATATTAAGTAAGGATCCGCATAAGTAGGAAAGTACTGAACGGCAATGCACAATGGAATGTCAACTTTTTCCATTGTTACAACTAGTGATCCGATTGGCCAAGACTCAAAAACCGCTAAAAAGTTAAGGTTCAAGGTGCATTTTGTCTAATTATTTTAAGAAATCAAGTAATTTGAGACACAATCGCACAAAATGCAATTTTTAAAAGATATTGTATTTGGGGAACTTCACCAAAGAAGCAAAATTGTTAGCTATTGACTTCTGCTATTTTAATTGGTTAAGCATAAACATTTCCTAAAATGTATTTGATGCAAATGGATTTTCTTTAATTTTATACTGAAATATAATTATGAACCATCAGCCCCTCCTCTATTCTTGAAACCAGATATTCTATGCGGGAAAGAGCCAATGTGGCAGAACAATGAAGTTTACAGTAGTTCTTATGTGGAGCATTACTTAAAAGTTAAACATTTACCCACCATTTTCTTTTAGGACCTCTTTGTATTTCAAAAGCAGTGGAGGAGAAAAAAGAGGGCTGTGCAAGTGTATTTTCAGTGGTTTGCCAAATATGTAACAAATGCAACAAAATTAAAACTTCAAGGCAGCACCAATATGGCAAGCGAGGACCTCAGCCATATGATGTGAATTCAAGAATTGCACTTGGTGCAATCGACAATGGAATAGGGTATAGCCATGTCAACAGCTTTCTTACAACCCTCAATATACCCACAATAAACAGAAGTGCATACAAAAGACGTGAACGAGAAATTGGTCAAGCTGTGGAAGATGTTGCTGCAAATTCTTGCGAAATGGTGTTAGAAAATGAAATTGAAATCGAAAAAGCAACTGGAAGTGTTCCTGACGAAGATAGTCTTCTACCTTTATCTGTTTCGTACGACATGCAGTGGCTAAAACGGGGAAGAGCCCATGATTCGCTGACTGGGCATGGGGCTATAATGGGTTCAAAAACTAAAAAAATCCTCAGTTTTACATCTTCTAATAAATTTTGCAAAATTTGTGATAATGCTAAGTCAAAAGCTGTACAGCCTGCTAAACATGACTGTCGTCTAAACCATACAGGTTCTTCAAAATCAATGGAAGCCCAAGTTGGAGTGAAGCTTTTTAGTGAAGCACCAAATTACGGTGTAAAATATTCAGTGTTTATTGGAGACGAGGACAGTTCTACAATAGCAAAGATTCGAGAAGAGGTGAACTACAATGTCGAGAAATGGTCGGACAGTACTCATGCAACTAGAACACTTGTGAGCCATTTACACAAGATAAGTTCAGAGCAAAAAAGATGTCCGGGAGAGTCACCACTGTCATCAAAAGTCATTGATTATTTCAAGAAATGTTTTAGTTATTGTTTACACCAAAACAAAGGGGAGCCACAAAAAATGAAAATTTCACTAGCTGCAATTGTCCCCCATGCCTTTGGTGACCATAAACAATGCAAAGACAACAACTTGAGCTGGTGCATGTGGCATAAAGACAGTCCAGCCGAAAACTACAAACACAAAGATCTACCTAATGGTAGCGACTTGAAGGGTGAAAACATAAAAAAGCTTCTTACTGATTTATTCGAAGTCTACACCAGTGATCTTGTTGTTAACAAAATAGTAGAAAATGCATCGTCCCAAGTCAATGAAAGTTTTCATAGTACAGTGGGTTCTAAGGCTCCTAAAATTCGTTTTTACGGCGGCAGTGAAAGTGCCGATCAGGCGAGTTGCCGCGGCTGTCGCACAAACAAATCTGGGTAAACAGTATTTGGCAGATACTTTGCGATGTGCAAACATTGAACCTGGTATAATCACTGAAAGAAAAATTAGATCAATGGATAACGAGAGGGATGCACATAAAAAAAGGAAGTCCACTGTTGATTTTAAAAAACAGCGAAGGAAAAATTATCTGAAAAAAAAATCAAGAAATAAATCGGAGCTGAACAGGGACGGAATAATGTACGAGACTGGCATCGCTTTAACTCTGGACCCCGATCTACTTCAACGAGCAAAAGTCACACTAGAAACTGTAAAACAATTTGAAAAAACTGTACCTGCCTTTAGCTGTCGACCTCCCAAGAAATATCTTACATGTTCATCTGATGATATAAGTAGTACAAACTTTGTTTTCGTCGTTTTCGACACAGAAACAAGCTGTGGGGGAAAGGAGGCTGAAATAATACAACTTGCAGCCCAAAGCGAACGAGGCGAAATATTTACACAGTTTACACTTCCAGAAAAAAATATTTCTCCTCATGCCACCCGAGTAAACAAATTTCAAACCACATGGTTCGGTGGGAAAAAAATTCTTCACCGTGAAAGCGTCCTTTTAGAAACTGTTCCGTACAATGAATGCCTGGAATCATTTGTTGATTTTGTCGAAGGAATTTCAAAGTACGTGCAAGATGTCCAACGTAACGCGGTGAAAATTATTCTTATTGGCCATAACTCCAACACATTTGACACTCCAGTAATACTAAGAACAATTCTTCGCTACTGTCCAGAACTTATTCAGAGAATGAGAGATTTAAATATTTACTTTGCTGACAGCCTTGTTCTGTTTCGTAATCTTGTCAAAGGCGAATGCGAAGCTCTGAAAGCAGCCGACGGCTCCTATATAAATATCAACCAAGCAGCTATATACAGACATCTTTTTAAAACTGATTTTGATGGCCACGACGCACTTGAAGATGTGAAAGCGCTAAGGAAAATCCTCTTCAACTCTTCCATTCGCACAACCACAGCTGAAATAATCAACAAGAGCAATACGACGACGCTTAGTTCGGCCATGGAAGATCTGGCATACCTTGATAAGAGCTACAGTTTACTCAAGTCTTTTGAAGGAATCATCGGCGATGGAGTGTTAGAAAGGTCTTTGGCCAAGAGACTGGCTGATTCCGGACTTGGATACAAGGACCTTCAAAAGTTATGGCAAGCACATGGCGAGCAAGGCCTTCTTGCCATTCTGGCAAATCCACCAACTTCGCTGAACAGACCAGCCCGTCGCCCTCGTGGAACTTCTGATATGGTTGCTTTACATAAGATTTTAAATCATTTCACAGGTCGATTGCCAGCGGTTTAATACAGCTCCCGTACACTAATTTTCCGCTCTAAACGGTTTCATCTTGTCCGTCGTTGTCAAATTCAAATCGAACTGTCAAGATCGAAGCCAGCGAAATGCTGCGCATGCGCAGTTTGTTGAAAAATTGTGAACGCTTAGTTATGTAAACAAATGTCAATTTCTCAAAATCCAGTCATTAGAAATTCGTTAATTTTGGCAAAATTTCAGACAAGATCGCGACTCAGTCACTAAAACCGTAAAAATCAAAATCTGACAGAGGAAATCATCAATACGACTCAAGAATTAGTGAAAATTATTTTTGTGAATAAAAAAAAAACTGTCTGTCAGAATCATGCCAAATCCCTGTCACGATGACAGGGCAGGCTCGACTACAGGTGTGAAATTTTATATAAAAATGTAATGGGTAGATTTTTTGTTAAGTGCGAAAAACTGTTTTTTTTTAGTTGTATTCAATCTGTTCGGTTGCCATGGAAACGGCTCAATTCGCAAGGACACCTTTAAAAACTGACTCTCCCGATACTGTATTTTAACTGTACGAAGTATGGGCTCACCACCTATTACCATTTAAACGTGATGCCATAATTTAGTACAGGTAATCAAACCTTTCATAACTGTGTTCAGCCACCTTAAATGAAATGTTTCCGGTCTGTTGCGAGTTCCTTTATGAAAAATCCGTACATTTTATGTAGTGTGAATAATTTCCATTAAAGGTTCACACAATTTCTTCGAAAGTTTGCTACAAAAACACAACCTCGAGATGTATGCAAATTGCGTGCTAAATGTAATTTAATAGCATGTTTGTTTTGCATTTTCTTGAATGAAAACGCCATTCACTTGATTGAAAAAATCAAATCCAGTATTCTGAACAGAACTTAACAATTTTCTCCTATCAATCCGAAGTTCCAGTGTTTAATACATGTAGTTTGTTTGTCGATTCGCAAACTTGATCAGTTCTTTGCGAAAATAATTCAGACAGAGTGACATTCATTTCGGCGCGACCGCCGGTACATTTCTTCGGTGTTTCTTCTTCGGTCCCCGACATATTAAACTGATAGAGGAAGCGAAAGCGCTCGAAAAAATATCAACAGGCTGCTAAGAAAAACGTCATAATGTCTGGAAAACGACAACTAAAAAGCTACGCGAAAAAATCTGTTGGAAGTCGGAAAAAAGTAAAACTGAGACTAGTTCCCAGGACGGCGAAGAGAACGCCTTGTTGTTTTTATATCGATCCGTTCGAGCCGTTCGAGGAATGCGAGGGTTTTGTCGATTGTTTGGAAGGAAAATGGGCTGAAAATAGCCTTAAACGTTTCTCGAAACCTTGGTAATCCATAGAAATACCTGATTTAATTAAAATTTTAATCAAATATTTCAGTATTGTGCGGGATTGTGCGGATTTTTAGGAATTGTGCGGAATTGTGCGGGTTTGACCGAATTGTGCGGTCCCGCACCCGCGCACCCTGTCAGAATCCCTGAATAAACTGGTTGTCATATGAACGTGACTGAAAGCAGACTTATTAGCATTTACTTGAAATAATTAACAGTTATTCTTCGAGGAGAAACCCGATATACGAGCTGATATTATAGAACCAACAAGGCACGTAGCGCCGAGTTGGTTATAATCAGCTCATATCCAGCAAGTCTGAGAAGAATAAATGTTTTAGTAAATTTTCAAACAATCAAGAACATCTTTTCGTAGTTTTTCAAAGTTACAAATGCCAAGAAAATGAGTATTTAGCCCAAAACGTTTTTCAAAATTATGATGGTGTAATTAGCACACGCACAGCACAGCTCAATATAAACAAACCATTCAACCAATTTGTCATCATTTTTCCATATTAGGTCATATTAGGATAATGGCTCAGATCCATAGCAGAGGGAACCAATCAGAAGTCTAGCAAATTATTATCCAGAGGTACAAATTTACTACACGTAAGTTACATGTATATCATTAGGTAAAAGCTGCATTGGCGACAAACTTTTTATATGATGTTTGTAGAGATGTAGACCCATGATGGAAGACAGTCCAGCACAAACCAATCGAGGTACAGGTAAAGAGAAGGAGGTTGAGTGAGACTCAGTGGGAAAACAGGTACCCTCAACAAAGACAAGGGAAATATTACCACACAATCCATAAGGAGATTAAGACCAGGTTTGCATAAGACATACAGGGGTGGGGCTTTTAAAAAAAGTTTCTTGCTTCAAAAAAAAAAAAGGCGTAAAGAGGGAGGCGTTAAAGAGGGAGGTCTATTTGAGGGGGGGGGGGGGGGGGGGGGGGGGGCAGCAAAATAGGGGATTTATGATATTGACACTGTTAGTTCAATTCATTGCAACACACCTCATGGCCTGCCATAACCAATGCATCAACAAGGTGGGATCCAACAAATCCTGCCCCACCTGTAATCTAACAAAACACAATAAGACAAAAATTAATACGAAATAAAACATTTTACAACCAATGATCAGGTTAACATAGACTGGGTTGAAATTCCCTAATAAATATTATATATATATATAAATTTTTTTAAATTTTTCTTTGGTTTAAAAATTTTCAAACCAGTTTGATTTTGATTTTCCTTTGTCTCAGATTCATTATCATAATGTGACACAAAAGAAAACAAAAATTGAACTGGTTTAAAAAAATTTTAAACCAAAGAAAAATTTGAACCACAACATATATATTAAACTTACAGCCCCCTCAAAATGTACTGGTAGCGAGCAATTTTCCTGCCTTAATGTCCCTAGAAGCACATTTCCCAGAAAGTTTAAAAACATTTATTTAATTTATACATTCATTTTAGGTACATTTTCAGATGCCCTTCTGGCTAAGACCTTCTTCAGTGCACTTACCAGTATTCTTTTGCGATCTTTCTCAGCTAAATATTTAACTGGAGGATATTTTCTGTCCCTGTTTGTGAACAAAAGAAAACTGTGTTTAACTTTGTAGACAAAAACATTTCGCTGTAGGGCTGTTAACAAGTATGGGTGCAAAACTTGGAGGATGACTCAAACTGAGGAGGAGAAGTTTGATACATGTACCTTTTTGCATGCGTGTTTAAGATGGATATTAAAGATCTACTGGCCATCAATGAGTGGCCATCAGTGAGCATTTAGTAAAAAGGAGGTGGATACATGTACAGATGTACATGTACAAGTATTTCCACATAATTGCCCTCATATAATATGAGTCGGGGGGGGGGCCTCCCATATAAACGTGATTTAACAGTCAAACCCTGTTAATACGGACACCAAAGACACCCTCCATATTAACAGGGCGTCCGTACATGTATTAAGCAGGTTCTTATGAATGACATACATGCAATCTAAGTGCTCTATACTGTTCTTGCAGAAAACTACAGTAAATTATCACATCTAATCCACCAAAACACTAACTGAGTAAATAATTGGGACTAGACAAAGCATAATTTATGTTTACTACAGGTAGCTATATACGTATTAAGCTAAAAAAAGTATATGTTCAAAAGTATACATAAAATGGTAATTTTATGTTATATGTTATTATGCTTATTATGCATTTGAAAAAATTGTAACCTTGAGAATGAGCCAAATTGTCAGAGTATTAAGAACATGGTTTACAGGTAACTTTGTATGAGATTGTGTTAGTTTGGATGGGAAAAACTGTTCGTTGTCAATTTTAATGGGGGTCCATATAAAGTTGGCAAATTTTAGAGAAAACTTTTGGGCTTTTGGCCAGGACAAAGAAAGCTTTCTGTAAAGCTATGTAATAATGGGGTGTCCGTATTAAGTTGGTGTCCATGAAGCGAGATTTAACAGTCTGTATATTGATTAAATGCAAGAAATATTAAACAACTACATGTACATATGTAACGTGTTGTTAAACCTACTTGTTTTCTAAATTTGTAATTCTGAGGTCTAATGGTTTTAATTTCTCATTAAACATCTGCAACACAGAATAGAGAATAAATGGTTTGTTGTCATATATGTACATAAACTTATAAAAAGCAACAAATGAAAAAACACCTTACATTTTCATGTTCATTCACATCAGTTTAAATGATAAAAAACCTGAACATTGCACATTATTTTATTTCTAACATTTTCCACTGCAAGTAAAATCTATTTGTCAAACAAACAAACACACTTTTCATCTTAGGCTAAGGGGGTCCCACCCCCCTCCCTTGGGAGGGAAGTGGGACAGTGAAAAGAAACAATACATGTATTTCAAATTAGTATACTTCTCATGGGCTGTTCTTATTCCCTAGTCATAAGAATGCCTAATATTTCTGAAGTGTAAAGTACGTTTAAAGGATATAGGGGAGCTGACAACAATTCATGAAAAAACGAGCTAACAAGCCGCGTTTAAACCAATTTCACAATATTGGCAATTAAAAAAAAATAAAACACTTTTAATTATTTTTTAACTAATTTAGTCAAATTTAAAATATTTTAAATTTGACTTATTGACTCATCTGGAGTAAATATTGTAACAAACTTCATCAGATCTAGAGATATGAGTCTGAATATGTCATGAATTGTTATTGTTAGTTTACATAGTACATGTACATGTTCATTATCTAGAATACAGTGTATATATTTTTTTCTGTATTAGTACCTGTATATTATACTTTTCTAAATCTTTTTTCAAATCATCCAAAACTCTTTGGGATATCCTGCAAAAATACAATAATAATTATCATTAAATTCAGATTTCAAATTTAATATGCTCTAAACCTGTATTAAGATGATTTTTATGATATGATAATATCACATTAATAATTCTGATTACAAGAAATTACCCTAATGCCTTAAATTCTTGCACAGGTTTTTAATTTCATTATTTTTTTTTGCATCATCAATGGCTCTCAATTACAATAATAAAACCCACAGAAATTAATCCACAGGAAGGAAAGATGCCACTAATTTATCACAAAATAAAAATGTAGGGGGGTTGCCATGTTCCTCACTGTACTTTCAACAATTCCTTCTTTTCTTCCTAATTAAATCAATTTGCAGGACACTGCAATAAGCAAGGAGAAGTCAGATGTTTTTGTTATTGAATGAAAGCCAAAGTGTCTGATGATTTTATACCTTTCTGCATGTGCCATTTAAAAATGGAACTCCAAAACCCCGCAAAAATAAATTAGGCATTATAGTACCAGAGTGGCTAGAAATTCTAGAATATCTGGACATACATGTTATTTTTATTTGCATCTCAGTAAATATAAGAATGGGTCTGTTTGTATTCATACAAATGTATGCCATGTGCTACAAAACGTTCAAGGATGTAAAGAAGACACTCACTGTGGCCAGGTATTCTAGAATCGCTCTGTGCATGCTCCCAATACCAACTAGATGCTAGTATGGTGTATGACCCCCCCCCCCCCCCCCCCCCCCCCCTCACCCTCCCCTATTGAAAATCCCTGCCTAGACCCCGGGCTAGACCATTGGTGTCTTTAATTTATTTTTTATCATTTATTAATTGCCACATAAAAACAAAAAACAGGAAAAAAAAGGAGAGCAATAGAAAGTATTTTGTAAACAATTTAAAGTGGCAAGGATTGGCCTAAAAGATACTACATGCACAAAGCTTTAGGCTTCCTCTTCAGTACCATTTATTTTTAATATTATTCAATCAATCAATGGGCACGTTTATACATGTAGCACAGTGCTTAAGTGGCCTTTGTCATGGGTTAATCACTACAGAGGGTTATTGAATATACATGTGTATAAATACATGTGTATAAATAACCTACATGTGAGCTTATATTGCATTGAATACATAAGTTAACATTCAATTGTGGGTCAGTAAGCGCTTAACTAGGAGATTATCAATTAGTCGTAGTTTGGGACATAAAAAAAGAAAGGAAAATCGTTTAGACTACGATGCCCAAAATGAACAAGTAAATGAACGATCGATAAGATTATTGCGTGAATAATGTTGATAAGCAGGAATTTATTAGCCAGGCCTAGGGGTATATTCAACGTACACCAACATCATTGCTAAATATTTCTGAATGCACGTAAACCAGATTACAACGATGGATGTTCTTACCTCCCTTCATTGACTATGACTGTTCTGTTACGATTAACTGTAGCCCAACTAACTGGAATTGGGGTAAACAAGAAGCAATTAGATTTTACACGAAAATGAACGAACATCAAAAGCACTTACACGTGTGACATCAAACGCCACTAATGACTATAGCTGCGAGGTTTCACGCGAATTGCCTCACTTACCTACTAAAATAGTTCCAAAAACGAACAAAATGAAGATTTTGAATTTCCTGTTGAGGAAGGAAAACGCATCTATGCCATATGCCATTTTAAACTCAGAGTTTTTTGCGTTACGTTTCCATTTTGTGATCATGAATTTCCAATGAGCTCCGATTGTATTTTTGTCATTCTCGTTCCCAGGCAATCTGGATTCTTACGCGGTTATTGTCACACGACTTGCACCTAGTCCTAACGCTTGCTTCCCGCATTTGTTCGGTTATTGGGTATTGGGAGAAGCTCACCCGGTTTCGGTAGCATGAAGCAACTAGGAATATTGCTCCCCCCCGGATGGGATGCTAGTCCAATGCAGGGCTACCCCAGCCCCCCCCCCCCCCCCTCCTTTAAACCCCGAACCCGAGCCCGAGTTGCTCACAGACTATCTTCGTCCCTACGCATAGCTTAGCGACCCGGCCGCCCTACTTCCGGGCCTGACAAAGGCGAATCTTTCTCGGCGCAAAGAGAGTTTAGATTGGCTTTGTCCATCTACATTTTTCTTTGCGAGACACCGTTGTGACATGGACCCTGATATTGTGAACGGGTTATTGTGTAATCGTGCCTGCATTCTTGCAGTCCTCTTTTGGTTTGCTACACCGAACCGTGCTGACGAGTTCCAATCAGAACGAAACAGCTGTTCCCGGGGTACTTTATGGTAAATAAATCATTTAAAATTCAAGGCTAGTACAACCGAAATTAAGGGCAAGTTTAATGGCCAATATTTCGACTAGTAGAACTAGTCTTCTACAGGGCCAGCGTTGGAGCTGTAAAAGACTATAGTTCTACTTTAGCGGTTTCTGTCGTATTGGTGTCTCGCAAAGTCAACTTTTTTACGTAGTCAGATCATCCTTGCAGTTTATTGTATGTTTGTTTTGGCTGATTATAGGTCTCTTTCAGATCCTACGTATCGTTAGCAGCATTAGGGAGCTTAAGCAACGACGACGGCAACGCCAAGGAAAACGTCACTTGAAAAAAGGATTCGCGCTATTTTAAACTACTTTGCAGTTGCTCCAATTTGTCAGTTAGTTTGTCTAATGTGACTGGATTGTCCAGAAGCTGAATTTGAAGGGATGGCTTTCCGGTTCAAATGGAGAAAGGAAAATTAACCGTCGTGTGTTCACGTTCTCCAAAAAACCTATAATTTGATCATTTGACGTTGTTGTTTTGCAGGGAACGGCGTAAAACGCACGTGCAGAGGTATTGTTTTCGCTCATTAAGCCTATTGTTTTGTGCCGTTCTCGCTGTCGTCGGCGCGTGGTTGCTTAAGCTCTCTATTATCGTTTGCGGTCCTTTGCAGATTTTATTTTTATTGCTAAAAGTTGTTTTTAAAATTCAATCGAAAGATGCGTTTTGCGAAAATAAACAAATAAACTTCATCCTAAGGGAAAATGCATGCTTAAATTCACGGTCTTGAAAATGGCCTATAAAATCGAATACAATTCGAATGATAGAACATAATACAAAACGGTAGGTTTCTGAAACTGAATATGCGTATTTTTTCTGTTTTTGGGTCACTTGACATTGGCCGTGATGACGTCATGACCCGAACCATAGTGTATTTTAACCAAAAAAATCAAAATTCAAGAGAAATCCCAAATCTCATTATATAAAATATTTTAAAACAAATAGTGCCAAAAGAAAGTACCGGCAAAGAGGTTTCATTTGAATGTCATCAGGAGCCATAATCAGAGATGGATCCCCGATTATGGCTCCTGATCATGTCACACGATAAAGTTAGAACTATATAACATGTATAAGACAAACTGAATGCAAAGCTGGCTCTACGGCAATGGCATGCAATGGGCTAATTTATTTAAATACGAGGGAACTAATAAAGCAAGGCTGACTGTACAACTGGGATTATAATAATCTTTCCAATATTTCGTCAGGCACGTTACATTTCAAAAATATAAGATAAACGTTACAATTCAAATTTAAAAGAAACAAAAGAATATAAGATAACAAGATAAAACTAATGAAAGACGTAACGTAAAGTAACTCGGTAACGTCTTTCCATTGTAATCTTATATCCTTTTGTTTCTTGGCGATTTATACTGTAACGTTTTTCTTGTAGTCATTTTACTCCCTGAAGAAGTCAGGCCGTGCCTGACGAAATATTGGAAAGAATATTATAATCCCAGTTGTACAGTCAGCCTTGCTTTATTAGTTCCTCCGTATTTATATCAAATTTGCTGACTAGATCCACCAGGATCCGACGCTTTTGCATTGTCCGTTGGCCCTTGCAGATATTTCCAAAGTGTTAATTTATTTAGCGGCCAATATTTCGGCTAACAAAATTAGCCTTCCTCGGGGCCAGGGCTATACTGAAGGAAAATTCTATTAACGGCTCCTTAAATTTAAATTTTAAAAATACGGTGGTTAATGATTGACTAATACAACTGAAATGTAAACATAACATGATGTATAGGTATTGTATGCCGCATATAAACAATAAAGGCAATATATAGAAATTTAAATCAATGTTCATTTTGTCGGTTTATGCCGTCTGATGATAAAGTTTCACCTCTATATATAAGGCATGCTTCTTTAGCTTTGCGGCGGGATGTGCTGTGAGTGGGTTGTAATTCCAGTGGGACGAGTTCCACTTAGTGTCTGTGATAGAGTGGCCAGGTAGGTTGAGATGGAAAGGGACTGCTATTTTGGCATTAGTGTGAAGAGGATTGTTGGTTGCTTGCCTGTGTTCAGTAAAGAGAGTCTGGATGGTGGTACTGGAATCTCAGTTGTCAGCCATTTCGGCCATTTCTCAATATAACAGTTAAAATTTTAGTTATTTCTCAGTATCAGTTAATTTTTTTTCAATTTTACTAATTTTACATTATTTTATTATTTTTTAAGACGTCAGAGCATAAATTAATTAATATAAAAGACCTCCAGAAGCTTTTCGAAGAACGCATGAATGTTTTCCACATCTTCCGAGAATCGCCAAACCATACTAAATACATTCCGACCACCTTATGAATGCTACAGGTCGTTTCCAAAGAGCTCCGAAGCATTTTGCTATCCTAAATGTCAAAATCACGTTATATACCAACTATTCACAGTGCTGACAAAGGCCTTGTATTATAGACTACATGTACATTTCTCCTTCGCTCCCCGCCCCCTCCCCGCTTCCTTTGACTCGTCCCAACTCCCTACCTATTGGGAATCCAAGATGGCGGACGAGCCGCCGAACGAATTCAAAAAAAAGAATTCGCTCGCCATAAAACGCCTGCACTGCAGGCTAGATATTGAGGGGAAATTCAGTTCATCAATCTCGGCTAACAGTTATTATAATTTTCTCAGCTATCATTTAAATTTTCGGCCATTTCTCTGCTGACAGTTAAAATTTTGGCCGATTTTCAGCTATCGTTAAAGTGCCCATAACGTTTTTTTTTTTATTTTCTTATCTAAATCTACACGTCACGTTATGAACGTCTGCGAAAAAAATTTATGATTTCAGCAAAACGTGAATTTTTTATTATTTTTTGTGACTTTAAACAAAGGAACTGTGACGTAGATTAAGGAACATGTGAGCCCGTTGGCCTTCTTTACGGCGGGACGGGTATACCACAAAAAAATAGGATTTTGAAGATTTGAAATATTCATAAAAAATTCGCATTTTGTGCAAATTGTGCAAAGCGCGAAATTGTTTCGCAGAGGTTCCTTGTGTGATGTTTACATTCAGATGAGAAAATAAAAAAAAATAAACGTTATGGGCACTTTAACCCCATCTACACCCTCAGTAAAGCGTTCGCGAAACGTGCGTTTAGTTTCACTTATGTACTGTTTTTTTTTGCACTTTTTACATAGAGCCAGCCTTACATTGAGTTTGTCTTACACACTTCAAGTGACGTCTGGCTCGAGCATCTCTACACAGAGATCCGGCAAAACCGAACCAGTGCATTTTACTTACGCGTTGTGTGGACCACTGCATTCAGTACTACGAGTACGTACGAGTAACATACGAGTACATACGAGTAACATACGAGTACATACGAGTAACATACGAGTACATACGAGTAACATACGAGTACATACGAGTAACATACGAGTACATACGAATAACATACGAGTACATACGAGTAACATACGAGTACATACGAGTAACATACGAGTACATACGAGTAACATACGAGTACATAGGGTAACATCCAGCAAAACCGAACCAGTGCATTTTACTTACGCGTTGTGTGGACCACTGCATTCAGTACTACGAGTACGTACGAGTAACATACGAGTAACATACGAGTACATACGAGTAACATACGAGTAAATACGAGTAACGTACCAGTACATACGAGTACATACGAGTAACATACGAGTAACATACGAGTACATACGAGTAACATACGAGTCCATACGAGTAACATACGAGTAACAAGAATTGGGTTTTATCGACTAAGTCGATAAGGTAAATTAGCCACCGTAAAAAGATTCGAGAAAGCTGACGTTTCGAGCGCTAGCCCTTCGTCGGAGCGAATCAAGGGATTGTGGGTAGTGTGTGGGTTAATATAGTAGGTGAAGCTACGCTATTGGTGGAAATTTGGTGACGTAAAAAACAAATGTAAATTAGTTGAATGAAAAGCGTTCGTTGATTCCGTGGGGTTTGAGAGTGCCGATTTGAAAGATGATTTTTTGTTCTAAGTTTTTGCGGCTTTCTGTGTTACCCTGGTGTAGGGAAAGGCCGCAGATTGTCATGTGTTGTTTAGAATGGTTAGTGAGATTGAAATGACGCGCGACTGGTTTGGATGCGTCTTTGTCATTTTTTTCAACGTCTCGGAGATGTTCGCGAAAACGGTCGCCCAGTCTCCTCCCTGTCTCGCCAATGTATATCTTTTTGCAAAAAGTACACGTTATGCAGTAGATAACATTTACGGAGGTGCATGTGAAACGATCAGTGATTTTAATAGATCGTTTGGGTCCCGTTATTTTGTCCGCGTTATGAATGAAAGGACAAGTGTTGCATCGTGTGCGTGCGCATTTAAAAGTTCCCGGTTCGTCGTCAGATTTCAGTGTGCTCGTC
Organism: Dendrophyllia cribrosa; assembly: GCA_024195265.1. Lineage (NCBI taxonomy): Eukaryota > Metazoa > Cnidaria > Anthozoa > Scleractinia > Dendrophylliidae > Dendrophyllia > Dendrophyllia cribrosa. Next base: position 26,676,954 of record JAJLRJ010000010.1, read on the forward strand.
ACTAGAAAGTTGCCTATGTTTTTGTCACGTTTGAATGAAATTAGTGGGGGTTGTGAAAAAATTCTGCTAGTTTCATACGAGTAACATACGAGTACATACGAGTAACATACGAGTAACATACGAGTACATACGAGTAACATACGAGTACATACGAGTACATACGAGTAACATGCGAGTAACATACGAGTAACATACGAGTACATACGGGTAACATCCGGCAAAAAACAAACCAGTGCATTTTACTTACGCGTTGTGTGGACCTCTGCATTCAGTACTACGAGTACGTACGAGTAACATACGAGTACATACGAGTAACATACGAGTACATACGAGTAACATACGAGTAACATACGAGTAACATACGAGTAACATACGGGCACATACGGGTAACATCCGGCAAAACCAAACCAGTGCATTTTACTCACGCGTTGTGTGGACCTCTGCATTCAAACGTTTCTATATAACATGTCTCCATAATTTACACTGGGAGTGAAAGGTTTAAGGTTGTTCAAATTTGATCAAATATATATTTTAGCTTATTTTATAAGCAAACATCTTTGCTAGGCTCGAGTAAAATGATTTTTCCCTAGCAGCGGCCTCAAAGGATACTGTGATGGGCCCTTTAAAATCATTTAAAATCTACGTAATTTGAGACTGAGAAGTTGACGCTAAAATTTCATTCAATGAATGAAATGCAAAAGTCGGCTCGAAAGGACGTTTAGTTAAAGGGGGTGAACCTTAACTACAGATTTAGAGTCGTTGCTTGGGAATTAATTTCATGGTTAGCATTTCTTACGTGTCATAAACTGCTAACATGGTAGGAACTATGAAACTGAACACAAGACATCACTAAATCGACATGGCACATGCACAACTAGTGCCGGTCCCCAACCGCGCATAAGAATAAAAAAAAAGCGCAAAAATTCAAAGGAAAGGAGATATGAATCTATTTTTTTTTGGTGAATCATAAGCAACTTCAACATCTGTAATATGGAATTACGGGTTTAGACCTAAAAAAAAGGAGCTGCTATCAAAGAAAATGTATGACAATACACCTTTATGACGTCATAGCTTTTTTAATAACGTGAATTTTAACAATTCCATCCTACAGATTTTTTATTGGGATGTTCTTGGTTTTCCCAAATGGAACGGAAAATCGAACTTTGATCGCAGGATTTGGATTTAGATTGGTTAAAAGCAACACAACCTTGATCTGTTGATAACAAAAGATAATACTAATTTTTTCAAGTTTGATTTGGCAAATTTAAAGGCCCACCTTCACCCAAAAGACGTTGCGGTCGTTTGTTTTTGTTTTGCAATGCTCCATTGTTCATACGCGTGATCTGATTGGTTGCACGCATTCAAGCATGAATTTCGTGTTACACGGAATTCAGTACAGAAAGTGATCCCGGCGCGCACAGCATTTTGGGTGAAGGTGGGCCTTTAAATGGAGCATGCAAAACCCGTCACCGTGTCCCTTCAACAAGTGAAAACTTGCGCGGATTCAGCCAAATTAAAACAACAATAGAACGATATCAGTATTTTCAATTTTATTTCATATGCAGCATAAACACTGTATGAAAATCATGCAAATATTACATTTGAGATGAATATAACATTCTCAGACACTGAACAAGCGACAATAAGTTTCCCAGTACTGACAGCTTCACCTTCATTTGACCTGTACAAGGAAAACACAGAACGAATATCACTTATAAAATAAACAAAAATACAAATATAATGTTTCAATATCCCACCGAGGTTAAATACTTTTTTCTTTGCCTCGTGTGGTCCCTATTTCCTCACACTCAGTAGTTACCACAGAGTTGATTATCTGATTTCCTGTTTGTATCACTTTTGCTGCATACATACATACATACTTTATTTAGTAAAGCAGGTCGAGAAAAGATGGGCAACTTTACAGCTGATGTGGACCTACTATGGCTAGCTAATATTTAACTATTATAGCGCGAAAGCGCGCGTCATATCGCCTAATTCTTAGCCGACGAGGCCGTAGGCCGAGTCGGCTAAAATTAGCCGATATCACGCAAGCTTGAGCGCAATAATAGTTTTATAATTCAACACATTGATAACAAAGCACAGTTTGAAGAAAAAATATCGATGCCGGTCCGTCATTTTTGCATTCTCTTGTCAAAATGTGAAATTTACCTCCATCGTTGGATATACGTCATGTAGACATAACGTATATCGATAACTTTTTGACCATATTTGGGCAGTGTATCAATGTGTTGAATTATAAATAATAAATATTACGCCTGCCACGCAGGCTAAACATGTAAGCCTGATGAATTAAAACAAAAGTAATTAACCCTGTTCACGTTCTAGGTCTTATTCATGGTTGCAACTTACCAACTTACCAAGTTACCACTCTACTTTATACACGTAGTTAGTGGATCCTTTTCCTACTCCACTCCAGCAAGCCACACTCGGTCCGTGCTTCATGTAAGTCGAGTCATCGTCAGCTACCCAGCATTCCCCGTAAAACTGCACGGCGAAGTAGTCCTTCCCAGCTTTCTTTGCAGCCTGATAGCACTGGTCGACTGAAAGATGGCAAGATGATAGAAACGGCAAATTTCCGAGTTAAACTGATTAGAAAAATGGAAAGGAAAATGATTCAAATTTACCCGTAAGAGTGGGAGAAAGAATAATTGATAAAAGGACCGTTACAAATAAAACGTTTTGGAAAGTGAAACTTGTAGAATTGAAAGGACGGTGGTCGCTGTGGCTTTGCTAATGTCTAAAAGCTGTAGCATATTTTGTTAAAGTGCCCCTATGATCAAATTTTTGATTTTCATTTTTTTACATTTTCGTGTACTATTAGACTTTCTTACTCATCTTGCCAAATTTCAATCCATTACGAACATCAGAAGTCATTTTATTTTAACATTTATTTCTGAGAATTTACGGCCGCCATTAAGCAACCTTGTTCCAAGGCTTGGTTGCGAATGGGAGAAAGTGACGTCAAAGGCTCAAAAATACCTCACGGGTTGAAATTATAATAACAATCAGCAAAGAAAATTGCACGAAGAACAAGTCCAAAGTTTTTGTTGCTTTTCGCGTGATTTTTTTATACTTATTGTTATTATAATTTCAACCCGTGAGGTATTTTTGAGCCTTTGACGTCACTTTCTCCCATTCGCAACCAAGCATTGGAACAGGGTTGATTAATGGCGGCCGTAAATTCTCAGAAATAAATGTTAAAATAAAATGACTTCTGATGTTCGTAATAGATTGAAATTTGGCAAGATGAGTAAGAAAGTCTAATAGTACACGAAAATGTAAAAAAATGAAAATCAAAAATTTGATCATAGGGGCACTTTAAGTTTCCGTAGCAATTTGTCGGTACTGTCACTGAACTCCCTCTACACAAGCACACTTGCGCAACCATCAGGAGATTCGGTGTCCGTGATAAAAGGAGGTTCGATAATAGTAGGAATTATTTTCCGGGTATCTAATTCGCCGAATTTTCTGTCTATAATGACGAAGTGTCGGTTATAGCGAGATGTCCCTAAGCTAGACTAGAGCAAAGCAATTGCGAGTAACTTTGCAATAGACCTTGACAGCCATCTACGCCGGCTTCAAGAAACCGGGTTACAATCTATAAGTTCTTAATCATTGGGCTTGTAATATACCAAAAGCTTACCAAACCTAATATCTCCATATACTTGCAAAATTGCTGGTCGATACTACAAATACATATGGAAAATCCTGAAAATGCAAAACAGAAGAATAAATACAGGCAAACATCAAGTACTAGTTTCGAGACTTACTGATTTTGCCGATGTTGAACCAGTCAATTTTTGATCGTAGGTTGGCCAGCAACTGAGGCAGTGCACGGTCACGCATGTTATCCTTCCAGCATCCCAGATCCCTCCATGGCGCGAACTTGTACATGAAGTTGGCCCAGTGCATGCCATTACCTTATAGACGAGGGAAAATAACGTATTGATATTCGGCAAAAAGGAAAATGAATCACCACACTGTATTTCAGAAATGGAGACTTTGAGCAACGCTGCTTCAAATGCATTTAGAAATGCGAATACCCCACTGTTCCACCGAAGGGAAGTAAAATGTTTTTGTATACTCTAGTCTACATATAGTCTACTGTATTCTACTCTTAAGTCTACATATACTCTACTCTAGTCTACATATAGTCTACTCTAGTCTACATATAGTCTACTCTAGTCTACATATACTTTACTGTATTCTACTCTAGTCTACATATAGTCTACTGTACTCTACTCTAGTCTACATATAGTCTACTCTAGTCTACATATAGTCTACTGTACTCTACTCTACTCTACTCTAGTCTACTGTACTCTACTCTAGTCTACTGTACTCTACTCTAGTCTACTGTACTCTACTCTAGTCTACATATACTTTACTGTATTCTACTTTAGTCTACATATAGTCTACTGTACTCTACTCTAGTCTACATATAGTCTACTCTAGTCTACATATACTTTACTGTATTCTACTTTAGTCTACATATAGTCTACTGTACTCTACTCTAGTCTACATATAGTCTACTCTAGTCTACATATAGTCTACTCTAGTCTACATATAGTCTACTGTATTCTACTCTAGTCTACATATAGTCTACTGTATTCTACTCTAGTCTACATATAGTCTACTGTACTCTACTCTAGTCTACATATAGTCTACTCTAGTCTACATATAGTCTACTCTAGTCTACATATAGTCTACTCTAGTCTACATATAGTCTACTGTACTCTACTCTAGTCTACATATAGTCTACTCTAGTCTACATATAGTCTACTCTAGTCTACATATAGTCTACTCTAGTCTACATATAGTCTACTCTAGTCTACATATACTCTACTGTATTCTACTCTAGTCTACATATAGTCTACTCTAGTCTACATATACTCTACTCTAGTCTACATATAGTCTACTGTACTCTACTCCAGTCTACATACTACTCTACTCTAGTCTACATAAAGTCTACTGTACTGTACTCTAGTCTAAATATAGTCTACTATACTCTACTCTAGTCTACATATAGTCTACTCTTGTCTACATATAGTCTACGTACTGTACTGTACTCTAGTCTGTATTTAGTCTACTGTAACCCACTCTAGTCTACGTTTTATAGACTACTCTACTCTAGTCTACATGTACTCTACTCTAGTCTACATGAAGTCTACTTTACTCAACTCTAGTCTATATATAGTCTACGCTTGTCTACATTTTGTCTGCTGTACCAGGGCGCGACAAAAGCGCTGTCCGATAGCCCGGGGCTAGTGAAGCGACCCATCGGGCTAGTGTCTTTTTGTCGGAGTTTGCCCGACGGGCAAGCAATATTTGTTGCCTTTTCTTATCATTAAGTTAAGAATTAAAATAAGAAGTGTGTAATAAACAGTTCTCTAGTGAAAGTGAATGTGAGGAACATTTTAAAAATGTAAGAAAATATCAACGGCGAACAAAAGAAATGGAATTGAATGATGCGTTTTCGTAAATAATATGTACAATAGCGGCCGTAATTGTGTTCTTACTCCTCTGCTTTTAGGTCTTTAAAATCGCTGTTGTTTTCATTGTATTAAGTTCAAACTAAACCAGTTAGGATCTGTCTTGTCGATTAAGACCGTTTTATTTAAACAAGCTAGACAACTTGAACGTTTGCCGACACAGTCGTTGATACTGGATAGATTGTTTTCCCACGAATGGCAAATATTTTTGCCGTCTGCCATTTGCTATTTCCATGAGAAAGTGAACATGTGAATTAACTTCGATTTTTCTATTGGATTTATTTTACGATTCGAGGAAAAGTAAGGATAATAAACTGCAAGCTGCCGTTTGCCGTGTACGCGTAGAACGCCGTGCGCAATTCTCGCAAGCAAGTCACATAATATAAAATGTGTTATTTTTGTTGTATCAAACTTCCGAAAGGGCTTGCAAGATATTTTACGTCATCCAAAGGCGAAAGACTTCGAATAAGAGTACTAGTTTCATTGATCAATCGATCATAACTTTCATAACCAGCGCAAAAATGAGTTTTTCTCGTAATTTATAATTTATTCCGCAACATTCGCCGTCGAGAACGAACACAGTTGGAGATTTTTTGCCTCTTGGTGTAATATTCATCCCTTGTTTAAATTTGTTTGTTTTTAATAATTAATTTACTTTTGGGCTAGCTCTTCAGAGCTCCGGGCTAGTAAACTAAAGTAGCAGCTTGCCCGAAGGGCAAGCTGATTTTTTCATTTTCATCCCACCCTGTGTACTCTATTCTAGTCTGCATATACTCTACTTTAGTCTACATATAGACTAGTAAGACTACTGTACTCGACTCTAGTCTACATATAGTCTACTCTAGTCTACATATACTACTATGTCTACGTCTACGTCTACGTCTACTTTACTCTACTCTACTGATTCTCTACTCCACTCGTCCCCACTCTACACTACGTCTACGTCTACGTATACGTCTACGTCTACGTCTACGTCTACGTCTACGTCTACTCTACTCTACTTTACTCTACTCAACTCTACTCTACGTCTACGTCCACGTCTACGTCTACTCTACTCTTCGTATACTCTACTCTACTTTATAACATAGCTAGGAAATTCGCCCAATTTAATTCAATAGCGCGAGCGTGCATCTATAACTGACTAAACATACGCACGCCCGTGCGTATAGACAAATTTTCATCATAGAAATGACGTGTGTAAATTCCACTGAGCATAATTTTTGTCGCTCGCTCCTTTTCAACGCGTTTTAAATGGAGAACAACATCGTAAATATCGGGATGGAAGCAAAAGTCTACACAAATCAAGCCTCAGTTATTAATTTATTGACATTGATTGTATGAAAATGCCAAACAACTTAGCTTATTAAAGCTTATGTTTGTTTTTTATCATGGCGGCGCGATGTTTACAAGTTTACTCGTGACCACGCTACGCTAAAATTTCACAAACCGAGGTTTTCTACGGAAATTATACCTATTATAAAACAACAGACAACATGAAATACAGCAGTAAAATTGCAGAGAATGTTGTGTCTGTAAAGACTTCAATTCAGAATTGAAAAACACACCGAACAAGCATGCGACCCATGGAACAGAGCGAAAAGCTATCAGATTTGAAAAAACTACAATCAAGGCAGTCTTACAAAAATTAATACATTTGGACACAAATTAACGTTAAAAAAAAACGTTACCTGCACTCGATGTAGCCTTTTAGTCCCTTCCTTTAGCGCCCAGCTTTCCAGAAAATTAATTTTACGAGTTTAAGCGAGTTGAATTGTTCTTGTTGTTGTTTTGACAAGGACCATTCGCTATAAAAGAACCCTCATCTTTAGTCCACACATTTCAAGTTCGAAGTCAATCCATACTGAAAGCATAAGTTGTTCTCTCTTCAATTAACAACGGCTTTTGGACTGCATAGCGAGTCTCCGTTTCAGTTCATGAACTATTTCTCCATTGAGCAGACTGAGAGTCGACAAAACTTGCACACAACAACCCGTGATGCGAAAAAATACAAACTTGCTAGTTTTAGTTCAGCTTCATACAGCCGCGTAGTGAGATTTTTCGGTTGAAATCCGCTTCAAACAATGTTTAGGAAAATGTTTAAGGAAGCATAAAGCATATACCATATTTCAAAGCCAATTATAAGAAAACATTTTCAGAAAATTGTGCTTGTTCGTTTTTTCCAGATCAAGCGCGGGTTTGAACAGTTTTGCCAAGGTGAACTTTCATTCAGCTTCGCCAAGGTGAACCTGCGATACGCGGCAATAATTTTCGCACCATTTTTCGTTCAGTCATGCGATATATATTTTTCTTTTCCTTTCGCTATGTTATAAAAGAATTTGTTCTTCATGCTTTTAGCTGTGCATCTATCGAGTTATGGATGCACTTGGGAAGTTTGGAGAGCACTCGAGAAGCTAGAGTTGCTCTCGGCTATCGCCTCGAGCAACTCTTACGCTTCTCTCGTGCTCTCCAAACTTCCCGCGTGTATCCATAACTCGATAGACGCACGCTAAGCATGAATTAATTCTTAACCACTCTACTCTTCTCTACTCTATTCTATTTTATTTTATTCTATTCTATTCTATTCTATTCTACGCTGTCTATGTATACTCTACGCTACTCTACTCCACTCTACTCTATTCTACTTTACTCCACTTTACTCTGCTCTATTGTATGTATAGTCTACGTATACTCGACTCTACTCTACATATACTCTAACACACCCTCAATGCAGTTCTGTTCTTGGTCTTTCTTATCCACTTCACCATGCATGGCGTACCGTGTTTCAGCTTCGACATCACTCCAACATTCTCCATAGAATTGTATTCCAAAGTATCTAGGAAAACAGTAATCTCCATCAACTAAAGACGGCTTTTTTAGATAAAGCCTCTTGGACAACACGCTTGTCATCGCTACTAAAGATGATTAAAAACATTATTGTAGTGGTGGTGGTGGAAGTCGTAGTAGTGGTGGTGGTGGTAGTAGTGATAGTAAACTTTATTTGGGCACGGTGGCTGTGGTCGGTTTTCCTCTGGTGATGGTGGTGGTGTTGGTGGTGGTGGTGGTAGTAGTAGTAGTAGTAGTAGCAGAAGTAGTAGTAGTGGTAGTGGTGGTAGTTGAAGTAGTAGTAGTGGTGGTGGTAGTGGTAGTGGTTGTGGTGGTGATGGTAGTGGTAGTAGTGGTTGTGGTAGTGGTAGCCGAATAGTAGTAGTGGTTGTACATGTGGTGGTAGTGGTAGAGGTAGAGGTAGTGGTAGAGGTAGGGATAGTAGTAGTGGTGGTAGTGGTGGTGGAAGTGGTAGTAGTAGTGATAGTGGTAGTGGTAGTAGTAGTGATAGTGGTAGTGGTAGTTGCAGTGATAGTGGTAGTGGTGGTGGTAGCGGTAGTGGTGGTGGTAGTGGTAGTGGTGGTAGTGGTAGTGGTGGTAGTGGTAGTGGTGGTAGTGGTAGTGGTAGTGGTGGTGGTAGTGGTAGTGGTGGTGGTAGTGGTGGTAGTAGTGGTGGTAGTGGTGGTAGTGCTAGTAGTAGTAGTGGTAGTGGTGGTGGTGGTGGTGGTGGTGTTAGTGGTAGTGGTGGTGGTAGTAGTGGTGGTAGTGGTGGTGGTAGTAGTGGTGGTAGTGGTAGTGCTAGTAGTGATAGTAGTGGTGGTAGTGGTAGTAGTGGTAGTGGTGGTGGTGGTGGTGGTAGTGGTGGTGGTGGTGGTGGTAGTGGTGGTGGTGGTGATAGTGGTAGTGGTGGTGGTAGTAGTGGTGGTAGTGGTGGTGGTAGTAGTGGTGGTAGTGGTGGTGGTAGTAGTGGTGGTAGTGGTAGTGCTAGTAGTGGTAGTGGTAGTGGTTGTGGTGGTGGTGGTAGTGGTGGTGGTGGTGGTAGTGGTAGTGGTAGTGGTAGTGGTGGTGGTGGTGGTGGTGGTGGTGGTAGTGGTGGTGGTGGTGATAGTGGTAGTGGTGGTGGTAGTAGTGGTGGTAGTGGTGGTGGTAGTAGTGGTGGTAGTGGTGGTGGAAGTGGTAGTGGTGGTAGTGGTGATAGTGGTAGTGCTAGTAGTGGTAGTGGTAGTGGTTGTGGTGGTGGTGGTGGTAGTAGTGGTGATAGTAAACTTTATTTGGGTACGGTGGCTCTGGTCGGCTGTCCTCTTTTAGATAACCCCAGGATACCTTTCTTAACCCAGGCAAAATGACTACCGGTTTACAGTGGAGAAACCTACAAAATTACTGTTTGGACTAACTTTGTATCTAGAGGGTTTAGCTCTGTTACAGAAACCTTAAAGTAGCAGGCTAACATGGACAATATGGAAATGCCTGTATTGCTATTCCATACAACAACAGAGAAGCTTCTATCAATTTAAATCCTTCATTTTATACTTCTGCAGAGCTTCCCGGCCCTCTTAGCCACAAGAGCCTGAACGCGAGATCTGTGCCTCGCGCTAAGGCTCGGGGAACGAGAATGAAACGGTATTTACCTAAATCCTCGTTTCCAGGCTCTTTCCGCACACTTCGTAACCATGCTCCGTAAGTTGTACCAGTCGATTTCGTTTCGCAGAAAACCAATCAAAGTACGAAGAGCCCGATTAGACTCGCTGTCTTTGAAGCAGCCAACCTCAATTAACCGAGGAATACCTAAGGAAATAAAATGAGTGACGTAAAATTTAATATGGCGTCGAAATAAAAGTTGCAATCGATTGATCGAACGAAAAACTCGAAAATCTTTTCGCCTGTATGCACAGGATACCCACGAAACCACAGAATCACCAGGTCAGAATACGTTCTCCTTCGTCGAACGCGACTAAGGCGGTCTGACTGGTTATTACAAACTTTTAAATAATATAAGATGTGGTACTTTCGAAAGAGATACGCCTACCAGATGTCACTAAAAGTGTGGACGATTAATTGAAAATGCAAGGCTAGTACTACAGAAATTAATATTTGGGCAGAATTGACCCTTGAATTCCCAAGCGTGACAAAAATCAAAATTCAACAAAACAAATGGGACCATGCAAAGAACTGCCCAAGAAGTTTCATATGAATAGTCACACCTTAGGATTACGTCGACAGACTCAAACATTTTACAAGTACATTACATGTCCATTTTGTCTCTTTAGTTCATATTTCTTTGCGGTCATCATTTCGGAGTTTTTTCTTCCTATTAAAGAAATGAAAAACGCGCCGAGTGCATTATTGAGTTATATAAGCACGCGGAAATTTTTAAGAACACGAGAGAAGTGCACTTTTCGAGTGTTCTTAAAACTTCCCAAGTGCTTATTAAGTGCTTATATATAACTCAACAGTGCACGAGGAACAAGACTTTTTATTTCTTTCATAAAATAAAAACGGTTTTAATGAACCTTACGTAACGCGCGTGCTTTATCGAGTTATAATGAACTCGGTTTTACCAATCATAGCTCGCGGACCGGATTTCCTTGAGCATTATAATTATAAAAAGTGGACAACTATTTTGAGGTAAAACGAACTTAATGCAAGGCTGGCATTATGGCAATGGGCTGATTTATTTAGCAGCCATTATGTCGTCTAAAAAGGGGTCGAAAGGCTGGTAAAGGGTCCCGGTTATGAATGCTGATGCCACTACGCTTTCCTTATTGGATGCTGGGAAATGCCCACCGTTCATAGGCATTGCCAGCAAGTCAGATGCCATTCGTCCACGTCGTGACTCTGGATACATCTGTTACCGCGCTTTTGTAACTGAGTGACAATGGCAAGAGGCAAGGGGCGCGTTTCTGGCGCCTCTAAATAGCGAGAACCCTACGGCTGGGGGAAGGAAACCCTACGAGAAAACCCTGGCCCTCCAGGTTGGGAGTTGACTGGGGGGGCTAACCACCCACTCTCATAAACTAAACTGGTTACTGAAACGCAAAAATGCCCCCAATGTGACACTTGGCAAGAAAAGGAGCAATGACGATGATGATTTCGGCTAAAAAAATTGCCTTCTTCATGGACAGAGCTATACTGAAGGAAATTAATAACCACTCTCCCTGAGGAAGGCCATAATTTTGTTAGCCGAAATATTAGCCGCTAAATAAATAAGCCCACTGCAAGTGCCAGCCATGCATTCAGTTTGTTTTATCACACTTCCAGTGACGTCTGGCTCGAGTACAGTAAAAACCCGCAAGTAAGAACCTACATTTTTTAGAGTTAGCCTAAACAGGTTCTTGTTTAAATGGTAGTTAACACAATTTTAGGCTATCTAGGTTCTTATTTCTGTGTAACAACAAATAAAATCCAGCTACAAGATAAAATGGTAATCAGCCTATTTTTCAGTCAACCCCACCCACCCCTCACCCCTCAACAACACCCTAGAACATTAACATAGACATTTACATATTATCTATACTGTATTGTTCTCTTCATGTACTCACACTGTATATTACTGTACATTATATTTCACATGCTGATTTATTGCTGTACAGTTTTTTTCGTAATACAATACAATTAATATCAACCTTTCTTCACTTTACGTTTTTATTACATTGATTTATCTGCACAGCAATGGCAAGCTCCTATTTTTCCAAACAGGATTCTTACCCAGCTCTGCATCACTAAATGATGATTTTTGAAAAATAAGAACCTGTTTTTCATTTTCTAGGCTAAATAGGTTCTTGTTTATTGGGGGTATAAATGACAAATTTGAGGCTAACAGGTTCTTAATTTTCAGGTTCTTACTTGCGGGTTTTTACTGTATCTCTACATTAAAGATCCGGCAAAACTGAACCAGTGCATTTTGTTTACGCGTTACGTGGACGTCTGCATTCAAACGTTTCTATCTTGAGGTAACCGACAAGCTGTATGCACGCATTGCGTGCCTATTTTTATTTCTCACCTGTGTTAAGACACTTGACTCCAGCATCATTACCGTGTGTACAAGAACCAACATTTCCCCATCCGGGGTGGGGACAGTTGGATAGGGAACTCTCTCCACCAGAGCAGTCTACCTTACTGAGCCATACGGGACCTTCTCCTTGACCATATTTGGCATTCTTGGTCTCGTGGATTGCTTTGACTAGCCCCAGTTCATTGCAGACCACGAATGCGTCATTGTTGTCCCAAGACTTGTCACAAACGGTACCCCACTGATTATTATGGTACAACTCCACGCGGCCTGTGCCATTCTCTTTTGGAAGACTATCAGGCAGATTCAGACGGATCTTGTTCGCTTTAAAAGAATAAAGTCGAGCTTCCTATTAAATAGCAATCTTGGACAGACCCAAGTGTTGGTATAAAATTAGCATAGCAGTAATTTTAGTGAAATGTTTTATCTAAAAGGCGAGTAACAAACGACAATGAACGTGTACCAGCTAACAAGATAAGCCAAAAAGATATCTTTCATCGTGAACATTACGCTCAACCTCGTTCCCAGGAATTTCTCTGCTTTCAAAATAGAGTCTACCTGCTATAGCTCAGAAGGAGGTCAGACACCTTATTGAGAATTATATAACGTAATGTCGACACTACAATAAAATCTAAAATCCCCATTCAGGATTGAACCTGTGACTTAATCTAGGCTTACAAAGCCTTCCGTACCAGGGTACCACCTAGGCTTACAAAGCCTACCGTACCAGGGTACCACCTAGGCTTACAAAGCCTACCGTACCAGGATACCACCTAGGCTTACAAAGCCTACCGTTCCAGGGTACCACCTAGGCTTACAAAGCCTACCGTACCAGGGTACCACCTAGGCTTACAAAGGCTACCATACCAGGGTACCACCTAGGCTTACAAAGCCTACCGTACCAGGGTACCACCTAGGCTTACAAAGCCTACCGTGCCTGGGTACCACCTAGGCTTACAAAGGCTACCGTACCAGGGTACCACCTAGGCTTACAAAACCTACCGTACCAGGGTACCACCTAGGCTTACAAAGCCTACCGTGCCTGGGTACCACCTAGGCTTACAAAGGCTACCGTACCAGGGTACCACCTAGGCTTACAAAACCTACCGTACCAGGGTACCACCTAGGCTTACAAAGCCTACCGTACCTGGGTACCCCCTAGGCTTACAAAGCCTACCGTACCAGGGTACCACCTAGGCTTACAAAGCCTACCATACCTGGGTACCACCTAGGCTCGATTTTTAGCCGTTTGCGGAAGTCCGATTTTCAGATCCTCCTCCCATCAAGCGTACGCGAAGGAACGCGGGCGCACAAAGCGGCTGGAAATCGAGCCTAGGTACCACCTAGCTTCTCGGGTTGTTTAGACCTTAATTTAACTATATAAACTGCTAATGCAAACAATGTAAGCAAAGCTGATACTACGTAGAACATTTAAAGTGACAACGACATGATAGAGCCCACACTGAAAGCCAAAATGCAACCGTGAACGGCCGTTTCGACCTGGTTGGGTCTCGTCAGCCGGTGTAGCAGCAAAAGGATAGAAAAAATCAGCGCGAACGCCAATTGACTACCAAATTGCACGTAGTGATGACCTCAGATGGACTCAAATTCAAATGTTTGCCAATCGGTCAACGTCACAGCGTGTGACAATGAGCAATGGGCAAAGAATTTGAAATATCATGTCGTTGTCGCGATACAGAAAGTGAGGATAGACACAAACCATCCTTCAGCGAATACATGGCCAAAACCATGTTAAAAATATGCAGCACCTCGGATTTTAAAAGATCTACGGTCCCAAATAATACAATAGTAGAACAAGAAGCAAAGGACCGCGAACGAAAATGCTGCTGGAGTACGTAGGATCTATAGAAGATCTAATCAGCCAAAAATAGTAATACAAACAATGTAAGCATGCTGCCCTGATACTAACTGTATACAACGTACATTTAAACGACAACGACATGATAGCTCGAAACGGCTGTCCACGGTTGCATTTTGGGCTCTATCGTGTCGTTGTCGCTTTAAATGTTCTACGTAGTATCAGCTTTGCTTACATTGTTTGTATGACTATTTTTGGCTGATCAGATCTTCTATAGATCCTACGTACTCCAGCAGCATTTTCGTTCACGGTCCTTTGCTTCTTGTTCTACCATAAACTGCTAAGCCTAACCTCAACTGAAAGCTAACCAGTTACTCCGTTATTGCGTCGAGGCGGAACGAATCGAGAAAAGTGTCGGTACCAAATCTGCGCCATCTTGAAACGTCACAATAGTATCCAGCATGCTTAGCGCGTCGTCAGTCTAAGCGGAACGAATCGAGAAAAGTGTCGGTACCAAATCTGCGCCATCTTGAAACGTCACAATAGTATCCAGCATCGCGTGGAAATCAGGCATCATCCTAGGGAGCTGGGGTTCCGAAATGTCACATATGAGTAATCTATTTGTCTTGATTTAGTTTCGGATATTTTCCCGATTTTGGAATCGTACGGCTCAATATTTCAATGCCTACTAAAAGTACGCAGTGGAAAAATTGGACTAAGGTTGTTCTCCGGACCAAGTAAGTTGTTGGGTCTCTTTGGAATCAAGCAAGAAGTTACAGAATTTCCTCGCTACCGTTCTGGTATGTTTTGAATGTTCTATCTTGATTTTGCTGTGGTTCTCTGCCTGATTTGGGAAGCTTTCACCTAAAAACCGACGTCGTTCTTCTCGATGTTCTACGGTACGGTGCAATTCGCTTATGTCTTGTTGCAATATTAATTCACTGACCGGCCGCGCCAGGCGAACGCAGATTAACTTTACAGTGCTCGAAATTGCGCCTGTATCGGGCGCATTTGCGACTAAAGATTTCGCAGTTTTGTGACTAAAATTTGTCTAGCTAATAAAGGAATTATATTCAACAGTCTTGTGTACTTGCAACTGGTAGTTGTAATTTTATCCGAAAAATCCTGCGAAATTTACGTTGAATGTTGTGTGACTTAAACGTCGATTTCATGCTCCATTAACGCAGTGACCAAGAACAGGCTTTCTCAGAAATTTCTCATTTCCGGTTCCGGTATTAGTACATGTACTGAGGAGTATGATTTCAGAATCGGAGAAATAACCGAAATGAAATCAAGACAAATATACTATTTATATGTCGGAAAAATCTGGGACCTTTCGGAGTACACAGCACGGCAGGATTTTGCCCGATTCCACGGCGATAGCGTCGATTTCATGCTCCATTAACGCGGTGTCCAAGAACAGGCTTTCTCAGAAATTTCTCATTTCCGGTTCCGGTATTATTACATGTACTGAGGAGTATGATTTCAGAATCGGAGAAATAACCGAAATGAAATCAAGACAAATATACTATTTATATGTCGGAAAAATCTGAGACCTTTCGGAGTACACAGCACGGCAGGATTTTGCCCGATTCCACGGCGATAGCGTGAATTTGTTTGATGACGGCCCGACGTTTTTGCCTGCGTGACATACCTTTTTAAGTGGCTGAATTA
Source organism: Dendrophyllia cribrosa (assembly GCA_024195265.1). Classification (NCBI taxonomy): domain Eukaryota; kingdom Metazoa; phylum Cnidaria; class Anthozoa; order Scleractinia; family Dendrophylliidae; genus Dendrophyllia; species Dendrophyllia cribrosa. Next base: position 26,692,789 of record JAJLRJ010000010.1, read on the forward strand.
ATTCATGAAACTGAGGTACTAGGTCAAGACGAGGTGCCACGGGATAAGGAGACGCACTATAATCTATGATTACTACTAGTATATTCTCATTAAGGTGTCCGACCTCCTTCTGAGCTATAGCATTTAGACTCTACCCCGGACAAGGCTGCCAAAATACCCGGGGGGGGGGGGGGGGGGGGGGACGTACTCCCTATAATGGGCTATATGGGGATGCTCCGCCCGAAAGGGGTACCTTTTTGAGGCTGGAGGTATATGAAAGGGTCGGGATTTCACGAGTTGAAGTATATGAAAGGGTAGGGATTTCACGAAGAATAGGAAAGGGTAGCGAAAACACGAGTTGGAGTATAAAAAACGTACGGAAAACTGTGATTTAAGTATTATAAAAATGGCCTTTCAAAATATATCAAACAGACGCACGTAAAGGCTCTGAAAGGGGTACCATTTTCATTGAAAGGTATATGAAAGGGGTACCATTTTCAATGAAAGGTATATGAAAAGGGGTACCTTTTCTGTCAAAATCGGTATATGAAAGGGTAAGGGTTTGAACCTCGGGGCGGAACATCCCCGTACAAAACTTTGTTGAGTACCCCCCCCCCCCCCCCCCCCGGGAAATGGCGTTTGTTTGGGAGGTTCTTTTTAGTGATTAGCAGCCGCGTTTGTTTTCTGGCAATCTTAACCCGTTGTTCAAACGAAACGAAGACATTTGAACATGTTTTGCGCGACAAAATGCTTAAGTATTTTGGAGTATTTTAGCAGCCTCGCGGTCTAGGTGTTTCTACGCCCGGCGACCATTTTGCAAGCAGAATCCCTGAGGACGAAGTTGCATTATGCATAATGACGTCACCAGCTCAAAATTCACCAGCAAGTCTCGTTTGTACGAAATTTCTTGCAAACCTTTGACAAGTTCATTAAACTAGTCTGACTTAAACATGCATAAGGGCTATTCCTCAAACTGAATCAGTGGGGCAAATTTCTTAATTTACTTTTTCCCTTATCAGTTTGCTGGATTCGCTCGTAGTGGAGTCCTGGGACAGCTTATTCCAAAGGTACACCCATTTATAGCCAAATCTTCCTTTGTTTAGCGAATTCTTGGTACTGGAACAGTGAGAATTCCCTCACTCACTCAGCCGGCTGCAAGGCAGTCGGCCTCGATCTTTCGCCATTGCTTCTTGTCTTTGGCAGCCCTTTTGATTTCATATGGGAGCGGGGGATGCTCACTGTTTATCACCTTAGCGATGTATTGGTGGAACATTGTTTTCGGTCTGCCAGGTTTTCGTTTTCCATGCTGAGAATTCTCAGAATATTAATTACGGACTTCCCGTAAGCAGGCGAATTATCCATATATTAAAAGTAGGGATATTTTGTTAAAGGAAACTTCCAATGTATAAAAGGCCTTGATGGAGGCCTTAACGACGTTTGCGCACGCGAAAATCTTTTAACATTGATTTTTTTATAAAAGTTTTGCTTCAGCTCGGGTAACGAGTTACTCTTGTCAGAAATACTAAAAAATTGGGAGTAGGGGTCACCGACTTCATTTCGGAGATAAGATATCTGAAAAACCACTAGCCACTCTCCACAAGGGGGGGGGGGGGGGGGGGGGGGGGAGAGGGGGGAGGGGGATTTTCAGGTTGTTAGCTGCCAATGTCGTCCGAGAATTAAGGTCCCTATTAAGCCTTTTATACATTTGACGTTTTAGTTTACAAGCTCGCGGTTGATGTGAAAAAGGGAACATTGCGACTTGTAATTGACGACTGTAACGTCCGGGACATGCAGCGATGATACACGAAGCATAAATTATCACTCACTTGTAATATGCCCGGGTGAGACTCCTATATAAAAATGACAGGGGTTATAGTCGTACTGCAAAAAGTATATTGGTACCACTTACGGTGCTAAAATCTAAAATGACCACCATTAGAGCTATCGCGGTATTTTATAGGATATTCAGCCGAGAAAATATGACAGGAATTATTTGTCAGTCACCTGGTTTTATTGCTGTCTTATGATTCATCAATAAAAGAGTGTACATTCAGTTTGGAAAAAAAAGGAATTCGTATCTATCGCTCTTTAAAGTTGGCAAAGAGTCAATTCATGAGTTGTTTTAGAATGGTAGGGGTAAAAATCCACTTGAGCCACGCCCATCAAATGGTATTCTGGTACCTTTTAGGGGTGTTTTTCCAAAATTTCCGACGAGCACCCCTGTCATTTTTAAACCGGGAATACTCGCATGCGTAATGAACGGGTTATCGGTAACGGAGACAGATATGCAAATGAGCACTCACTCGCTCCTTCCATCAGCTGTAAACTTAGTGACGTAATGCTTTGTTACGAATGCGTTTCGTAACAAAAATAACGTGAATCCAGCGATAACTATAACTAAATTGTTGTAAACGAATATGAACAACAATAAGCTTAAAGATGTTTCGCATTTGGTATCTTTAATGCAACATTAAAATCGATCTAAAAGGATTTTTCAACCGAGACACGGGTTTTGATGCGTAACTACCTTCAAGTAATTAAATTTATCCTGTTCTAAGTCAGTGATCACGGTGGCCGAGTGGTTTAGCGCGCGGATTGACAGCCAAAAGGCCCGAGGTTCAAGTCTCGCTCGGGACCTCTGTTTTTTTCCTTTCTCTTCTTCGAACTGAACATTATAAAAGTGATGTACTGTATTTTTGTTTTGCGTTTGTCAAAAATCCTTACAATTAATTAAAAAAAAAAAATATTGAACCGTGTCGGTGTAAAAACAAGCTTACCGCAATATTGCGTTACGCGTTAGCATTTCTTATACACGGGTTGGCTCTTAGGAGCCTTTGATTATTTATCTCGTGAATACGCGAAGCGTTGAACGAGATATAGTATACGGGGACAAACACGCAAATTTTCACCCGGGCAATCACTTGGACGTAAACGTTTTTGTAATTTCCCAGTGTATTACGTCATTTAGATGTCTCGTTTCAGACAATGCATGATTTCCCAGTGTATTACGTCATCCAAATTTCTGGATTCAGACATTGCATATTTATATCACGCTAAGATGTTTTCTTATTTGTAAACTGGAACGCTTATTTGTAAACTGGAAATGGAATTAAAACGGCAGGTTAACATTTATCATTTTACTTTTTTCTTTTTCGCTTTTTGTTTTAGGCTTATTCGCTAAAATCTCTGGCCGCAGCTCGCAAAGACATGAAGTGCCGAAAGCGTGGGTTCTCCCGCATGTCTGCTAGCAAAATACCATAAAATAACCCCTTCCCCCTCCTTCCCCCTCATCGCCCCCGCTTATAAGTGTTAACTGCGGATTACAATAGGGTTTTTGTATACTGCCTTGCTAGCTGAAACAATGGATATTTTTTCGAAGTGAAAGGATTATCAAAAGCTTAAAACAAAACACAACTAAAATTAATCTTATGTTATTTCGTATTCACGAGATGGCCCTTGGGGCCCTTCGATTTATATGGGAGTCCCCCCCGGGGGTCATATGGCTACAAATCATTACTCACGTTTGATGCTCGTTATAGATCTCTTTGACAACGAACTCCAGTAGTGCCAGGCCGACTCGTCTTCTAACGGCTTATTCTTCTCCAAAGAACCTAAAAACGATCGAGTTGGCAGGATAAACAAAATAGTTGCGAGAATTCAATTTGATAAGTATAGATTCAATAAGATCGTGAAACATCTTTTCTCGTAGTCACGAGAATGTTTCTAATTGCAGTTAGGTTCAAAGGAAAATCATTATCTATTTTGGTGAACCAGACACAACAGGTCCTCGCGCTCAGACCCCGCCGGAAGAGAGATGGTAGGCTCTGGGGACGAGCATGGAATCTGACGACCATTTTGAGTTCATTTATGATCAGATAACAATTTTGAGTTCATTTATGATCAGATAACAATTTTCAGCGATCCCGCAAAATATCAATCCATAGGCAATTCAACAGACTTTTGATAACTTTTGATAACTTTTGATTACACAAATTAATTAAAAAGAAACACGTAAAATGTACATGTTTATAAACGTAACGTGAGTGCAACAACACCTGAAAATTAATTCGCAATCTTCCTTCGGGAAAATTCGGAAAATGATCGCAAACGTTCGTACAACATTGGGACAGTATTCGGAGAATTTTCTAAAATTTTCGGAAATCTTCGGAACATCTTCGGAAAATTGCTTAAAACTTCGTATATTAGTGTCCTTTCTGTACAAAATAATACATGGTAGCTTGGAGAAGTGAAATTTATCTTCTCGTGTCCAAATCGATATAAATAGCTGAAACTTCAGGGTTCTGAACCGGCATATATATAAATTTGGGCCGATTAAAAAACGATCTACTTGTTGCATAGTTTATTACTCGCCAAAGAATATTTTTTTGGGTTAGGAGTTGATAGCTATTATTCCAAGCTAGTTATTGTTTCCAATTGTGGCTATATTTCTTGTTTTTATTACCTGTTACCATGGAAACCAAATTAGTACAGCTACCTTAAAAAGTACCAATCAATGTGTTCTTACAATGTCTACAATTCTGCCAAGTTTTATTGAGTTTGATTAAATTGTTTGGAAATAAGGGCACACAGACTGTTCTTTTCAATTTACCACCTTAACCCGAGTAACGCTTTTATCTATGAAAAATACTTGGTTACAAGTCCGTTTTGAAAGTAAAATAAAATCCCTGGACACAAGAATTGGAATTAAAACAGTGAAACCCATAAAACCGTGAACGCCTAAAATTATTTCTGGAATGTTTATTGTTCTGCGACCAATCAGATTCGAGACGTAACCGCAACAAACCGCAAGACTAATTAGCTGAAAGGTTTCGATCACGAAACGAGTCGATGGCTTTTGCCGATCCACGATAAATTCTCAGTTTCACCGCCGATTTACAAACACTCTGAAATTGTTAATTTTTTTTCTATTTCAGAGTTTATGCATAAGCAAAGAATAACTGTAAACGTTATTTTACTGAAAAGAGAAAAATAATCGAACAGGCACGGCTAGACAGCGCGTCTGGGAGCAGAATAATTGTATTCAGTTTTCGATTTTTTAAAAAACGGCCTCTCTGGTGTTGTCAGTTATAATGATTTGTAGGTTTCAGCCTTTACCCTGTTTGACCAAAACAGTTTACTGAAAAAAGTTTGCAAAAGTTTCCTTTTACCTTACTCTGGTGCGGAGAACAGTGCAGTTATTACGTCGAACGAATGGGAATCATACAATACTGCCACATTACACATATTTTTCATGTTTTTGCTATGCATTAGTTAACCAGCTGCCTTTAGTTAGTATATGTTTAATATTGTGTTTGTGCTTATACTGTAACAGTTAAAACGTCAGCGGTACGGTTTATTGATGTAATTATAACTTCAAATGTTACTTTTCCTTTATGCATTTGATTTGTTACCGGTAATGTCATTGTAATGTAAAGTTTGTTTTTACAAAAACTGCGAATTCTCGCGCGCTGATTGCCTAATTTTTATTAGTATATACTGAAACAGTGGATAAAATAAAATAAATAAGCTTTACCGAAAGTGAACTAAACCGTGTTTCAGCGGATTATTTGAGAAAAAATTTAACCGGAATAAGGTTAGTTTCAAAATTCCAATTTTTCTATGTGTTTTTGACTTACTCTTCTCAGGCTTTTAATTTCAAGCCCGTGTTTCTCCGAATTATGGCGATGAAATTCTTGTTTTGTGGCGATCGCATCTTCCATTTCCTTCGTTCGTTTCAACATCAGTTTTGGCGTTTTGTTATTGTAAAAAAGCAAGTTGAGGTCAGTTTTTTATGCGTCTGTCCTCTTATTGATGATAAATTTCGTCATAACATTGTCAAAGTTTGCTGCTTTGACAATATTATGAAGAAATTCATCATCAATAAATCGCTAGTGTTCTCTCGCTTTTTTTTATTTTTTTTTTTATTTTCATTATTTCGTTATTATTACGTTACTTTGTCCGTTATTAAAAGCAAATCGTTACAAACAAGAATCTGGTATTTTCAGCTAGCGTTTTCGCTCGGTTCGAGAAAATGCGGCAGCTTTCATTCACAGGTTTCTTGACATCAGAGAAATGAGTACATGAAACCGAACCAATCAGCGCATGACAATCTAGGGAGTGGGGAAAACACAAAATTGTTAAGAGGTCATTTAAAATCTACTTTAATTTTAGAAAATTGAATGCTAAAATTTCATTCAATCAATGAATTGCAAAAATCAGCTCGAAAGGATGTTTAGTTAACCATAACTAAACAATTTAAAGAAACCGCTTTAACCGTGATACCATGGCGAGTATATATCCGCCCTGGCTATACCATTTGATCACAGCAACTTCCGCGCTCGGGAAAAGAACACGCGGCCACTAAAGTTTTCAGAGGTTTCTTGACGTTATAGGGTGGGGCAATGTACGAGCTAATCAGAATGCATACATCGAACTATGGGGATTACATAAGGTCAAAATAATACACTCAAACACAACTTCATTCTGAGAGAATACGCATCAACTTGAAAGATCGAGTGGAACATACTGTGGTCGTTGCGACGAAATTTTCTTACACAACCATGGCGAAACCAATGCCGGCGCCACAGGAATACGAGCTGGTCATCCAAACATGTCTTCTTGGACTCCTTTTACTGGTTGTGGTTTTAGGTAACTCTCTGATCGGCGCGATCGTTTGGAAGTTTAAAAATCTACGAACTCATGCCAACGTTTTCGTCGTTGAGATGGCAGTGACTGACTTTATGAACGGTGTGATTAATATCCCCTTGTTTATCTGCTACCAGTTGTACCCGTCGTCGACGCTTAAGGGCAGAACAGTGGGCATGATTTGTTTGTTTATCCGTAGGAGCTTTCTTCTCCAAAATCTTCTTTCAGTCTCCTCAATATTCATAGATCGTTATTTGGCTCTCGCTTACGGCGTGAGGTATACGGCACGGAAAAGTAGGAAAACAATCTTCATGGTCGTAACAGTTAAATGGCTCATAGGTTTAGGTGTAGTCGGTAGCATAATCCTTCTTCATACAGAGTTCAAAGAAATGGGCGATGCTCCGATTTCTATGTATATAAAACAATATGAAGATAACGGTATTATGCCTTTTCCTAGAATAATTTTACCATCTTTTCTCGTGTTATTTTGTGTCGTTTCTTTTTTGAGCACGCGAGAAATTAAAAAGACTGTTACCTTTAGAAAAGGTCAAGGGTTAAAAAGTATACGTTTTCAGGATCTTAAAGCGTTAAAAACAGTTCGCTATATCGTAATCTGTTACGCTATTTGCATTCTTCCAGGCGTAGTTAGAAGTATTTTGATCACAACAACTGTAACAATGGCTGAACACTGGCTGTTATTTTTTGAGTTCTTCTTTCTACTTTTAACATGCTTGGTAAACTGTATACTCTATTACGCTCGGACCGAAAGATTTCGTCGCGCATTGGTTATGCTATTCACCAACCAACTTGAGGAAAACAAAGTTCTTGTAGAGTTCAAAACGTATGACAAAGTTGTGCCAAGTGTGGTCAAAAAATCAAAAAAAGCTTCAACAGCTGGAGTTTCCAGCCATGGGCATTGAACCACATTTCACTACTTCAACAGTCACTAAATCAGATACAAATGAATTGGGAGACGTCGCTTCAAGGACAGTTGAGGAATCGGTTAACTTGCCAGATGATGAAGATCCAAGCTGCTATGACACAAAATTGTGATGGAAACTGGACAATGCTTTCTTGTAATATTGTGCGCTCGCGGCTGATCCTTCAAAAATGTCATTTTATCACTGAAAATGATCAACATTTGCCTCCTGATCGCACAACACAAACCATCGCTGTTGGAACGCTGAACAGAAGTAGAAATTGAACAAAGCTAATACTTTTAACATTACACCAAGACCGAAATTAGCGCATCAACTTTCAATCCTTGGCTGGAAAATGTTAACATCGTACAACGTAAAACATTGCAGACAAAAACCGAGTTTTTTCGAAACATCAGTTAACATAGTAGGAAAGAAAAGCTCGATAAAAATGCAAATCTAGTGTCACTTTATTATTATCTTTTTTAATTGAAAGTTTAATTAAGCTATCTTTCTTTATTTTTGCATTTTACATTTGACATTTTGAAGTTGTGTTGTTATTGCTTATTTTTTGCACACTCAGAAATGATGGATGAAGAAGAAAAAGAAGAATAAAAAACAATCTAGGGATATTGTTCTGAGATAATACAGGACTTGTAATATATATATATAGATAGGCTGAGCCTAACAGCGTAGCACTTTGAACAAGCTTATAAACTAAGGTGAAACTTAACTAAGGTGAAAGGTCGGAAACACAAGAATTAAGATTGACGACCGGGCTATTTTTCAATTTTAGCAATTCTCAAAAACAGTAAGGTTATTACCCGACCGTCTGCAGAGTACATTTAGACCGTACAAAAGTTCACAAAAACAACTTTTTCTCTGTCTAGAATAACTTTTACGACTATTTTCCGAATAAAATACAGTTGTTGCTTGTCAAAAAATGCCCGAGAAACTGATTTGGAAATCAAAAATGCAAAAATACACAAACATAAGCTTATTTGCATAAGGCGACGCGAGTATAAAATCTAAGTCTTGTTTTGTTTACATAAAATCGCTTTTCAATCTATGTAATGAATGAACAAACACTTAAAAATGGACAACACAATCTTCTTTCGAAAAATTTTATTGAAATCTCCATTAGTTTATGTTTAAAAGCAAAACGCGTACATTTATAGCGCATCGAGGCCGAGCCGTGTCTTCGATGAAATTCAGGAAATTAATACAACCGAATTAAGCTACACGTTTATAAACAATTCTCCAAAACTAACGAGAACACAAATAAAAAGTCAATCACAGATTGATGTCAAGATAAATTCCCATCGAAAAATGTAATTTGTTTTACCTTTAAGTCCCTCGCTTCCTTGAAAATTCTTTAAATCTCCGCGTTGGTTCTGAAATCCGTAATAAAAACAAACATCTCCCGCATTGATATAAACGTATGAAGGTCCTCGAAGCAAGATTTTATCCCTTAAAGCTCTTCTTTTTCCACTAAAGCGGCTTCTGAGTATCCCTTATTTAGTATCCCTGTCTTGAGTAGCAAACCGCGAAAAAATGCAGGGAAATAACGACTTTACTGCTCCACTAAACCCCGCGAAAGATCCAACTTTTAAAGTGTTTACCGAGCTGACGGCTGTGTAGCCGCGCGTGTGACGTCATACGCGCATTTATTGCGACGTCATACGCGCCCGCGAATTAGCCCTGCCCAACGGAAACACATGTCACGGAGGCACGCCCGCGAAACATTCCGCTTGCATGACCATGAAAAATGACGGGCACAGGTTCTATGAGTTTGGGGCTGCGCAGCCGGGCCTTCGACCCGGCGAGTGCTCCGCTAAAAAAATTAAAAGGCTCTAATTTCTATACGTGTTCCAAAGATTTTCAAACACATTAGCAAGCAGTAACAGCGGGTTTTTCCATCATAATTTACAGAAAACAAGACGAGCAGTTATGAGAGTTTCATTTTTATCCTAGGATTGCATAGAATACAAGCCACGTATATATAAAGCGACAAAAGTTTACACGTCAGTACAAAAGTGTAAAATTTACAGAATTTCTCCCATGGGAAATCGTCAGTTTTCGATCAACAGTTGTAATGAATTTAGTTTGTAAATATTTTATTAACATTTTTATTATTATAAGGACTTCGTGTATTATAATTCAAAATAAAATATTTCAAAACGTCATATTGGTATTTAACCCTTTCACTCTCGGAGTCAATTATGGAGACATGCGGCGTAGTTCTAACTTTTGAGTCTGTGGACAAAATCCTATGGTGTGACCATTCAAATGAAACCTCTCCGGCTGTACTTTTGCATGGTACCATTTGTTCTAACTTTTGAGTCTGTGGACGAAATCCTATGGTGTGACCATTCAAATAAAACCTCTTCAGCAGTACTTTTGCATGGTACCATTTGTTCTAACTTTTGAGACTGTGGACGAAATCCTATGTGTGACCATTCAAATAAAACCTCTTCGCCATTACTTTTGCATGGTACCATTTGTTCTAACTTTTGAGTCTGTGGATGAAATCCTATGGTGTGACCATTCAAATGAAACCTCTTTAGCAGTACTTTTGCATGGCACCATTTGTTCTAACTTTTGAGTCTGTGGACGAAATCCTATGGTGTGACCATTCAAATGAAACCTCTTCAGCAGTACTTTTGCATGGTACCATTTGTTCTAACTTTTGAGTCTGTTGATAAAATCCTATGGTGTGACCATTCAAATGAAACCTCTCCGGCAGTACTTTTGCATGGTACAATTTGTTCTAACTTTTGAGTCTGTTGATGAAATCCTTAGTGTGACCATTCAAATGAAACCTCTCCGGCAGTATTTTTGCATGGTACCATTTGTTCTAACTTTTGAGTCTGTTGATGAAATCCTATAGTGTGACCATTCAAATGAAACCTCTTCAGCAGTACTTTTGCATGGTACCATTTGTTCTAACTTTTGAGTCTGTTGATGAAATCCTATGGTGTGACCATTCAAATGAAACCTCTTCAGCAGTACTTTTGCATGGTACCATTTGTTCTAACTTTTGAGTCTGTTGATGAAATCCTATGGTGTGACCATTCAAATGAAACCTCTCCGGCAGTATTTTTGCATGGTACAATTTGTTCTAACTTTTGAGTCTGTTGACGAAATCCTATAGTGTGACCATTCAAATGAAACCTCTTCAGCAGTACTTTTGCATGGTACCATTTGTTCTAACTTTTGAGTCTGTGGACGAAATCCTATGGTGTGACCTTTCAAATAAAACCTCTTCAGCAGTACTTTTGCATGGTACCATTTGTTCTAACTTTTGAGTCTGTGGACGAAATCCTATGGTGTGACCATTCAAATGAAACCTCTTTGGCAGTACTTTTGTATGGTACCATTTGTTTTACAATATTTTATATAATGAAAATTAGGATTTTTCATGAATTTTGATCCTGTTTGGCGCTCTTGGGGGTTAAAGGTTAATAATTTCTAAACCAGCGCTATACATATCCTGTCAATGAGCTGCGGAAATATATTTTGTATGAAAACACGGATCTTCCTCGTAAATCTTCGGACATCTTTGGGAAAATTCGGAAAATGATCGCAAACGTTCGAACAACCTTCGGACACTATTCGTAGAATTTTCTAAAATTTTCGGAAATTGCTTAAAACTTGGTAATTAGAAAATAAGACATGGGTTCTTGGAGATATGAAATTTATTTTCTCGTGTTCAACTCGATATCTCACGAGCGAGTGCAGCGAACGAGTGAGATATCGAATTGAACACGAGATAATGCACCGGTCATTTGAAACACCGCACCCCCCCCCCCCCCCCCCCCCCCCTCCCCATTCGGGCCTTAGCGGGGGATTGCGGGGACTTTCACCTCAGATACACTCCACTTTGGTTCCCCGGTAAAGGGGGAATTTGCTGGAAGTCACGGTCTTCGCATCCCCTACCGGGGGAATAAGCGGGGAAGTCACTCCTTGGTCAGCGGTTTTCATAGTTTCGCGCCTCATAGTGAGAGCCTATAGCCTCTTAGTTTCATGATGACTTTGATCGACGATTAGCGCACGTGAATTGTGTTAGGGTTCTGCATGAGTACTCTTTTTGTTTTAAAACGATTTAATTTTTCACATTTTGCAAAGCGTATTAGCCATTACTATAAATTATGGTCATTATAATATGACCGTATGGCCCCACTGACGCAATCCTGCAGAAAATAGAATTGCAAGGTGGCGTGAGCGGGGCCGGACGGGTTGACGTGAGCCGGTCCGGAAAAAGCCGTCCGGCCCCGCTCGAATTTAAGTGGCCTCGCACTGCACGACTATTCTTGTACTTTCTAGTCATATTATAAAATACTTATTGACTGAGTTAAGTCGGGCCGGACGGAAAAATATTTGGCTCTCGGTCATGGCGCACGGACCTCGCTGCGCTCGGTCCGTACGCCATGACCTCGAGACAAATATTTTCCCGTCCGGCCCTCCCACTCAGTCAATAAGTGCATAGTATTTGGTATCACTGTCTTGCAAATATGTTTATTCGTTATTATGGAACGTACATCTGGACAGGACTGATTTTCACCTTTCACACATTTCATGATGACTTTGATCGGCGATTAGCGCACGTGAATTGTGTTAGGTTTCTGCGCCCTTTGATCAGTAAAATCAATTCTTTTATAGTGAGATCAGATTGTATGCAATCATCAAAATAAATTAGCTGAATCAGTTGAAACAATTTCAATTTCTGCTATTATTTGTGCGATTAACACTACTGTAATAGTTGTCTGTTGTGTTTCATTGTCAATTTATCCAGAACTATCAATGAAACTACTTCTACAATAAAGACATTTTGACATATTCATTGTGCATTGAGGAGCCTTTGCAAGTTATTTGCTGGCCGCTCAAAAATCAATGTGTCTATTTCATGGCTGCCAACAGTGTCTTTTAACCCATGTGTTACGCTTGGCAATAATAAGTTGTTTTACAAAGGGAGTACCATGTGTGTGTGGAACAGTAGGGGCGGGGGAATGCACCACTCACTTTTGTCCCGGGGACCGGGGACTTCACTCGCTTTCACTTGCATAAAAAGTGAATGCCCCGCTCAAGCCCGAATTTGGGGGGGGGGGGGGGGTGCGGGAGTTTCTAATGAATGGTGCATAACATCATCATCTTTATTTAAAAACACGGTAAATACATCAGGCATTATCAATTTAATATAAAACTACAACTTGATATGAAACTATGTATATAAATTAATCTTCTATAATTTTAAAAAAATGGCTAACTTTCTTGGGAAGCTTAGAGACCAGGCTCAGTTTGGTAACCAAGCCTTGTCTTCACAACCATGAGCCTGTTTGGGGGATCTGAGGAAGAGTGTCATGGAGAGGAGACTGTTAATGCGATCGCTTGGGGTTGGGGAAGAGTTTTTCCCAATTTGATCATTACCTCCGTTTTTGTAATTTGTAGAAATGAATCTCTTATCGTGCTCGGATTTTGTAATCTTATTGTCCGATTGTTGCGTTTAATTTTAAATAGGAATCTCCTTAGTTTTGAGTTAAGCTCTTCCTTCGTTTAATAAGTCTTCAACACTGCATTGTGAATTGTGATCACTTCTCAAATGGATCCAAAGGGCATTTTAAATCTAGGTAATACTTGCTATTTGAATAGCGTACTACAGCTCTGCTAGCGCTGTCAGTGAAAGATGTCTCCAAAGGACTTGCTGGATTGCGACACAATCGCAAGAACTTTGCAGTTCCTCGAGAAAAGGTATTAAAATATTTATTGTTGTTATAATATGTAAGTTAATATGATCCATGTGAATTATAAAGCTTTCAATACTATCCAGTTTTTCAGAAATTCTCAATAAACTACCATAATGGCATAAATATGTGGAGTTGTGAAAACTCTTTGAATGAGAGCGTTAAATTGGTCCGATGTCATTATAAATTCTCCTTGCTTGTTCCTATTACTGATATACTTCATACCGTACTACAAGTTGAGCGAATTTAGTTACAGATATGCAATCATTCTCCATACGTGGCCTACTTGCTGATAATCAGTGGAAGATCAAAATCTTCCGATTATGGAGAAGGGCCAAACGAAGTGGAGGGAAGGGGGAAGTTGGAAAGTACTTCCGTTCAGAATTAAGGGCCCTATTACTTGGGCGTAGCGGCCAAGTATAATCAAAGTGCCCTGTGGACCATCTCCTGTAAGTTTTTCCCCATTACTGTTTTTGATGTTGCAATTGGGTATTCAGGTTAGAGTGTGGTTTCTTGAGTCAAATTCCTCTTTTGTTAATTTGCATTGGAAATGGCGATGCTGTCCTCTTGTCTTGTTTCTGGAGCAAGGTTTGTTAGTTTCAATTTGTCTGGATTTCCACCTGGTTTACTATCAAAATATCTAACAAGCGCCTCAAGCAAACAATATGTTATTGTTGTCTTCCCTACACATGTACCACCACTTAAAAAATAATGACATTCTTGTAATTTTCAACAGTGTACATGGTAACAAAATCTCCATTTGTTGTCTGTTCAGAGATTGAACAAGTTTTCTATAGCTGTTATCATTTATACAACTAATTACCAGGTTTTCATTATTATTTGCTGCAATTAAAATTCCAGCATCAATTAAAAGATGGTACTCTTAGTGATTTTTATCTAAACCTGGGTTAAAAAAACCAAACAGTTCGCTTTTTTGAGTTCCTTCACTAAAGATCCTGTTCATCACTATGTTGAGCAGACGAAATCTACAAAATCTAACTGATCACGTTCCTTATATGTACGATCTTCCATAGTTTTTTTCTAAGAGTTCTCTATTCGTTTCATAAGGCTGTTTTCTTTCGAATATAACATGGTTTACTTGATGGATCTTGATGAAATCTCTCTTGGTAAGTTTCACAATTTCTAATCAAATCTTAGCTTTCATTTCTCCGTGGAATATAAAGCATCAACTGCTCTCTGCAATAATGTTCAGAATCCTTTTTATTAAACCTAACTAAACAAGTTTCGTTACTAATGGAAATTGTAAACTTGTTTTTCATCCCTTCCAAACGAGGTGAAGCAATATATTTTATTAATGTAGTTAATTTAATTAACTATTTAAAATAACTATATTTAAATAGTGATAATAATAATAATAGTAATAATAATAATAATAAAATCAATTTATATTGCACGTGTTACATTTGAATATGTTCACACGCGCATTACATTGTATTTGTTTAACTAACTAAAAATCAATATTGACAAGATAAAAATTTACACCCAGTTAGACCCATTTTGTTTGCCTTTAAAAATACATTAAGGAATGAAGAGTTTCCTGATATTTGTTTTAATTACGCGTAACCTATCTTCGACAAAAACAATTTATTGTTAGTCGGGCTGCTTGGCTACAAGCCAAGCCCGACTAATTGGGTTGTGTGCTTCTCGTTCTTTTCAAGTGGTTTGTAGCCTGCGGCGAAGTGTTAGTGACGTCAAAGGGACACTTAGGGACAAAGGGACACATGGAGGAAATACCGGTATTACAAAAGTAACACAAGGATAAAAATTATCAGCATTCATTCCCTGTTGCTTGTTCTTCTGATCGGAGAGAGAGTTTAAAAAGACAAATGGTCAATTCACAATAATAATTATGTACCACAGTCGATATTTGTCAATGTCGCTTTATCAATTTGATGTCCATTTTGCGTCAAAAAAACAATGAACGACGGTCGATATTTGTTAAGATCGCTTTAACAATTCAATGTCCATTTTTTGTAGCTAGTGTTGTTTGGCTTGTTAGCTTTCCATTCCCGTCTCCAGGCCGCGATAGATATTCACACTGGATGAGGATTACGTTTACATTCTCATAGCATGACACTTTTATTCCCCGGCACTTTTTTTATGCCTGTCTAGAAGGTTCTAGAAAATTCTGTTTCAAGTGTTTTTGAGATAAGGGGTTAAATAAATTGATTAAAAGGTTGGCGCTTTCTCGAATGGCTTCACATTTAGAAACATACATCGTGCTGTAGCGTTTACCGAAGTCTTGAAAAATCATTTGAAGTCCACAGATCGGTTTCAATTTTCCATACTGAGTTTGAAGTCAAAGACATTGCTCCGCGTTTTCACAGATAAAAATGACCACAAAGTGACGTCATATCACTTGACATAGCGAAACCGGGCTTTAAGCGTACATAAGAAATTAAGACGATCGTTTTTGAAGGTACCATTCGCCACCCCTTAAGACAAATTTAGCTTGTTACAAGATTTAGCTAAAACCAACCATAAAACAACCATCGGGAAACTCTGATATACAGCCTTTTTTTTCAACGATAAGTACAAAGTTGGCATCGATTTGTATTTTTCAGTGCTCTAGTCTTTTAACACAGTGGACCCGCTATTTTAATAATTTACGTGCGATCTCGCACGCTAAGTGTGCTGTGTCTTCTTATATTCTAAGATTAGCGCGCGTTTTTTTGTTAGACTGCTCACACTATCCCAATACTCCCTATCATCAAACCGTGAACTATTAAGTGATGCTCCACATAAGAACTATAGTAAACTTCATTGTTCTGCGGCATTGGCTCTTTCCCACATAGAATATCGTTGATTTCAAGAATAGAGGAGGGGCTGATGGTTCATAATTATATTTCAGTATAAATATAAAGAAAATCCATTTGCGTCAATTAAATTTTAGGAAATGTTCGTGCTTAACCAATTAGAATAGCAGAAGACAATAGCTGATAATTTTGCTTCTTTGATGTAGTTCCCCAAATACAATATCTTTTAAAACTTGCATGTTGTGCGATTGGATCTCAAATTACTTGAAACTTTAAAAAAATTAGACAAAATGCACCTTGAACCTTAACCCTATTCGGCCTGGGCTTTTTTTGAGTTCCTGAGCCTGGGGGGGGGGGGGGGGGGACACATTGTGCCCCCCCTTCGTAACTTCAAGAACATTAAGGCTATGACAATAAAACCTAGAGGGTACATAGTACGTCCAAAACTGTCTCCTTTGCGGTCCGCACAACGGAACGATGACGTCATATGACGTAGTTATTAGGTAATTAGTTATACGGCCGCCATCTTGGATCCGCCATCTTGGATTTCTGAGTTTTTCTAAAACCTCTTAAAAACCGTCCAAATTGACGGAAAATTAATCAAAACCAATAAATAAACGCTAACTGACGTAAAAATACAAAAGTTACACCAATAAACATTCTTTTTCTTCATTCAAAGGTATAAATATGCAAATTTCCAAAAACATGGCTGTCAAAATCTTGTTGCCATGGAAACGTCAAGTCACGTGATCAAAAAATTGTCATATGAAATTGTTGCCAGATAAATTTTAGGAAAAGTCACAAAGTTTGATGGCGTTTGAATACATATTAAAGAAGTTATGAATGTTGATTTTTTTTTTTTTTTTTTTGGGGGGGGGGGGGGGGGGGGGGTCAATTTCTTCTGAGTAAGAATTTTTTTTACCAAAATGCTTGAATTTTTTTCACGTGCTTTCTTGTGCACGAATTTTTTTTGGTAATTGCCCATGCGCATAACATTCGTTTTGCGATATATTGTGCAATCTGCTGTGGAAGTCTTTCTGTGAATGTAAACGTTGTTTCTATTTATAGTATAGAACTTGAGGCCAATCCTTTAGAGTTTTAGAACGTTTTGAAGAAGTTTTAAGCTCATGATGAAAAATGCCATAATTAACGTTGGCATGCAGGATATGGGCTCCTGGCATTGGCTTTTACATTTATCTGGTACGGTCTTTGCGCTACAAAGCCTATACTCAGCGGTAACTTAAGTAGTTGCAATCATAACTATTCCTGTTACTTTTATTCCTTTATGCTTTTAATTTGTTACCGGTAATGTCATTGTAAAGTTTATTGTAATTAAAATTTGGCGCAAAACTTTAACCGCTTGGTTAAAGTGTAAACTCTAAAAGTGTAAGGTGTAAACCTTTTTATAACCGCTAGTGCAAAGTGTTCTTTCGTGTTTTTTTTTTATTCATTATTTCGTTATTAACGCTATTTCGTTAATTTTTAACCCGTGAATACACGCAAGCGTAATGAACGGATTATCGGTAACGATGGCCAATTCACTCACTCACTCGCTCACTCATGATCACTCGCTCACTCCTTCCATCAGCTGTAAACTTAGTGACGTAATGCTTTGTTACGAATGCGTTTCGTAACAAGAATAACGTGAATCCAGAGATAACAATAACTAAAATAAATTTGTTGTAAACGAATATAACCAACAATAAGCTTAAAGACGTTTCGCATTTGGAGTCTTTAATGTAACATTAAAATCGATCTAAAAGGATTTTTCAATCGAGACACGCGTTCCCATACGAATCTACCTTAAGTTGATAAAATTTAGTCTTAATTGAGCATGTGTTCCTCGATTCATAGGCGGGAGGCCAGGGTTCAATTCACGCTCAAGATACCTTTTTTATCTCTTTTTTTTCTTCGGACTGGACATTAGGAAAGCGATTTCCTTTTTTTTTGGCGTTCGTCAAAAATCCTTACGTTTCATTTAAAAAATATCGAACCGTGTCAGTGTGAAAACATATCTTACCGCAATTAATTGCGTTAAGGGTTAGCATTTCTTAATCACGGGTTGGCTCTTAGGAGCCTTTGATTTGTTATTAAAAGCAAACCGTTACAAACAAATATCTGGTATTTTCAGCTAGTGTTTTAGTTCGGTACGTGAAAATGCGGCAGCTTTCATTCACAGGTTTCTTGACATCAGAGAATTGAGCACATGAAACCGAGCCAATCAGCGCATGATAATCTAAGGAGTGGGGAAAACAAAACAAAATTGATAAGAGGTCATTCAAAATCTACTTCAATTTTAGAAAGTTTAACGCTAAAATTTCATTTAATGAATGAATTGCAAAAATCAGCCCGAAAGGATGTTTAGTTAACTATAACTAAACAATTCAAAGCGAAATCGCTTTAACCGTGATACCATGGCGAGTATATATCCGCCCTGGCTATACCATTTGATCACAGCAACTTCCGCGCTCGGAAAAAGAACACGCGGCCACTAAAGTTTTCAGAGGTTTCTTGACGTCATAGGGTGGGGCAATGTACGAGCCAACCAGAATGCATACGTCGAACTATGGGGATTACATTAGATCAAAATAATTCACTCAAACACAACTTCATTCTGAGAGAATACGCATCAACTTGAAAGATCGAGTGGAACATACTGTGGTCGTTGCGACGAAATTTTCTTACACAACGATGGCGAAACCAATGCCGGCGCCACAGGAATACGAGCTGGTCATCCAAACATGTCTTCTTGGACTCCTTTTACTGGTTGTGGTTTTAGGTAACTCTCTGATCTGCGCGATCGTTTGGAAGTTTAAAAATCTACGAACTCATGCCAACGTTTTCGTGGTTGAGATGGCAGTGACCGACTTTATGAACGGTGTGATTAATATCCCCTTGTTTATCTGCTACCAGCTGTACCCGTCGTCGACGCTTAAGGGCAGAACAGTGGGCATGATTTGTTTGTTTATCCGTAGGAGTTTTCTTCTCCAAAATCTTCTTTCAGTCTCCTCAATATTCATAGATCGTTATTTGGCTCTCGCTTACGGCGTGAGGTATACTGCATGGAAAAGTAGGAAAACCATTGTCATGGTAGTAACAGTTAAATGGCTCATAGGTTTAGGTATAGTCGGTAGCATAATCCTTCTTCATACAGAGTTTCAAGAAATGGGCGATGCTCCGATTTCTATGTATATACAACAATATGAAGATAACGGTATTATGCCTATTCCTAGAATAATCTTACCATCTTTTCTCATGTTATTTTGTGTTTTTTCTTTTTTGAGCACGCGAGAAATTAAAAAGGCTGTTACCTTCAGAAAAGGTCTTCAAGGGTTAAAAATTAAGCAGTTTCAGGATCTTAAAGCGTTAAAAACAGTTCGCTATATCGTAATCTGTTACGCTATTTGCATTCTTCCAGGCGTAGTTAGAAGTATTTTGATCACAACAACTGTAACAATGGCTGAACACTGGCTGTTATTTTTTGAGTTCTTCTTTCTACTTTTAACATGCTCGGTAAACTGTATACTCTATTACGCTCGGACCCAACGATTTCGTCGCGCACTGATTATGCTATTCACCAACCAACTACAGGAAAACAAAGTTCTTGTAGAGTTCAGAACGTATGATAAAGTTGTGCCAAGGATGGTCAAAGAATCACAAAGGCTGCAACAACTGGAGTTTCCAACCATGGGCATTGAACCACATTTCACTACTACAACAGTCACTAAATCAGACGTCGCTTCAAGGACAATTGAGGAATCGGTTAACTTGCCAGATGACGATGATCCAAGCTGCTATGATACAAAATTGTGATGGAAACTGGACAATGCTTTCTTGTAATATTCTGTGATCGCGGCTGATCTATCAAAAATGTCATTTTATGACTGAAAATCATCAACATTTGCCTCCTCATCGTAAAACACTAACCATCGCTGTTGGAACGCTAAACAGCAATAGAAATTGAACAAAGCTAATACTTTAAACATTACACCACGATCGAAATTAGCGCATCAGAAATGTCAATCCTTGGCTGGAAAATGTGAACATCGTACGACGTACAACATTGCGGACAAAAAGTTTTCCTCGAAATATCAGTTAAAATGCGAAAGGACAGCTCGATAAAAGTACAAACCAAGTATCACTTTAATATGATATAATTTATATTAACGTTTTATCTATTTTTAGTTGTCAATTTCAAAACACGTTTCACGCCTGGTTCTATAATTTATGCTGTTTTATGAAGCAGGCACAAGCTCGCATGAAATCTTTGTAAGTACACATGAACCAAAAAATTAAATGGAGAGCATGAACTTGGTGTTACATGATTTTGTGGCCGTTTAATCTAACTTTTAAAGTTTTTCGGAAACGAAGGGCAATGCAATGTTAAATAAGGAGACGACATTTGTGCGACAATTGTGTTTAGATTGAAACAACTTGCTCAGAGTGATCATGCCTCGATCTGATGTGAACACTTTTCACAGTAAACCAAGTTTCATTCGTGATCAGACTAATAAAACATGTTTCGCCCTAGTGTGAACACAACATCACAATTGTTTACACTGTCTATCCGAAACTAAAATGGCAGGCAAGACAAGAAGAGAAAAAAAATCTAGGGATATTGTTTTGAGATAATACAGGACTTGCAAAAAATTAATAAAGAGATGAGTCTAATTTATTATATGTCATACATGTTGTTCTAAATTTTTCAAACACATCAGCAAGTAATGACAGCAGGTTTTGCCATCATAATTTACAGAAAACAAGACGAGCAGTTATGAGAGTTTCATTTTTATCTTAGGACTACATTGCTCCGTAGAAAAAATGTAGAAAATTTATATTTCGCATTATTGTTTAAAAAAATGCAAAACCATGTACATAAGCGATAAGATTAGTATAGTAAAAAAGTGAAAAATTTATCCGTTCCGAAATCTCTAGTTTTCGATTAATAGTTGTAAATATTTTATTAACATTGTTATTGTTATAAGGATTTCGTGTACTATAATTCAAAATAAAAAATACTTGAATTTCAAAATGATGTATTGGTCTTTAACCCTTACATTCCCAGAGTCAATGATAGTTCTAATGTTTGAGTCTGTGGACGAAATCCTATGGTGTGACCATTCAAATGAAACCTCTTCAGCAGTACTTTTGCATGGTACCATTTGTTCTAACTTTTGAGTCTGTGGACGAAATCCTATGGTGTGACCATTCAAATGAAACCTCTTCAGCAGTACTTTTACGTGGTACCAGCTGCAAAAATATATTTTGTATTAAAAAAATCATTGCAGAAATATTTTCTTCCAAAGAGTTTGCTTACCTATTTTGTATTATGAGACGTAAAATTATTATAATCCGACAACTGAATAATTTCCTTAACTCAGTTTGGAAGAAGTGTTAAAATATATTGATATTTTTTTTTCGCAAAGAAATTGTATCCCTTTGTTTTTTATTTTTTTATTTTTTCATTATCCCTAATTTTTTTCAAATTTCATTATAATCATTCGCTTCGTTCGAATTAAGAAATATCAACAAAAATTATCACCCTTTAAAATCGCTGCTTTGCATTTAGTAATTTTGTTTTCGCATATCTTGAAATCAGTTCGCTTAAACTAGAAAACGGTAAACAAGAAAAATCTTGTGCAATTATTTAATACAAAGAAACGGCTGCAACAATCTACGGCCTCTGTTTATCTAGCAAATTGGAAACAACTGTTCAAGACTGCGGGCTCCAAAGGATAATTTGGCTGTGCGCATGCGGAACTAATAACAATCATAATTAAAAAATTATTTTCAGAAAGACAGCGACACTTCTAAATTTGAAAACCATGTTTCGAATGTACAACACTCATTGTCGATCAGTTGCAAAATGAGTAAATTACAGATAATATATATGCCTATGAAGTGTGGCGAAAACTGCGAATACTAATACTATGGAATTACAACGTTAATAATATACATGAAAAAATTACTCGGCTAAGAGCAGTGCAGTTCAAGTGTAACACCAGTGCAAAAGGTGTAACACCAGTGCAAATTACAAATCGAAAAAAAAAATTGATGCAAAAATGTTTTGCAAAAAAATTTTTTACCTATACAAAATAATAAGAAAACAAAAAAATAACAAAATAATAACAAAAAAGGAACAATAACTAAAAACAAAATAATAGTTCACTGTAGCGGAAGGAAAACAATGTTCTTTTATTATCTCGTGTATACGCGAAGCGTTGAACGAGATATAGTATATGGGGACAGATATGCAAATTTTTAATCCCTTCTTCCATCGGCTGTAACGTTCTTGTTATTCCCAAGTCTCGTTTCAGACAATGCATATTTATGTCAAGCGAAGCCTTCGCGCGCGCGTCTCGAAGTTTCGCCCGTATAAAACATTTTGGCCCATAGATAAACCGGCGCCTGCCATGTAGGCTAATGGCTCACTGGCATGTAAAATGTTTTTGTAATTCCCCAATGCATTACGTCATCCTGTTGTCTCGATAGTCTCGTTTTACACAATATATGCATTTGGCGGCTTAAAAATGCTTGATCTTGAAGCAATGATATCGGCACAAAGAATTATCTGTCTGAAAAAGTACATCGAGGATTATAAAATTAAGCACTTCAAAAAGTGGGACCCACTTCTTTCGTTTCTATCTTGATGACTCAAAGCATTCTTTTTTTTTTGTCTTTTCATGGGTCATGTTTTCACCCGGATATTAATAAATGCCATAAATCGTCTTTCCTGGATGTTACCATCTGTTATAATTTGACCTTCTACCCACCCCCCCCCCCCCCCCCCCTTCCCCCTTTATAACTATTTACTTTTTCTTTTTTGTATTATTTATTTAAATGTATCGTTTATTTATATGTATGGTTTATTTGTAAGTGTAGCACATTGTAACCTGTTTTAAATACAAATATAACATAAAAAATGCATATTTATGTCACGCTGAGATGTTTTGGTCATTTTAAATCTGTTTGCTCTTCAATTCTTTGACATCAAACTCGATATAGATAAATTAAAACCGATCTGTGGACTTCGTCATCCGGTTGTCTCGTTTCACACAATGCATATTTATGTCACGCTAAGATTTTTTCACAGTTTAAAGTTATTTACCGCAGTGACGCCGCTTAAAGTCAAGTTAAGGATTGTCAAAAGCTTGAAACCTAATTACAAAAAATCAAGAACAACTAAAATTAACCTTACGTTGTTTCGTAAGATGGCTCTTAGAGAGCTTTGATTATTACTTATTTTCACGTTGTAATTACATAAGTACACGGTTTAACATAGTTCAACATTTGTTGCCGAACAACTGTTGAACGATGTGCAACTTGTTGAATGAGTAGAAAACACAATCAACATTAGCGAGCATAAACAACGACGACGGCAACGCCAAGGAAAACGTCACTTGAAAAAAAAAAAGGATTCGCGCTTTTTTAAACTACTTTGTAGTTGTTCCAATTTGTTTAGTTTGTCTAATGTATCTGGATTATCCAGGAGCTGAATTTGAAGGGATCATTGCTTTCCAGTTCAAATGGAGAAAGGAAAATTAACCGTCGTGTGTTCACGTTCTCCACAAAACCTATAATTTGATCATTTGACGTTGTTGTTTTGCAGGGAACGGCAAAGAAATGTACCAAAATGTAAAACGTACGTGCAGAGGCATTGTTTTCGCTCATTAAACCTATTGTTTTGTGCCGTTCTCGCTGCCGTCGTGGTTGCTTAAGTTCCCTAATTTTAAAACGATTGACTGACGTCGTTCAACAAGTTGCAACTTGTTAAAAGGAATAGACCCTGTCTATATTTTCGTTCAACGATGTTCAACATGTTGAATGTCTCATTTCAACATTCCACAAGGCATAATACAACGTTCAACATTTGGTGACCAGCCGGCTCAACATCTGTTGATCAACAAATGTTGAACCGGGCCGGGTGTCATAGGCAGGGGCGTAGCTAGGGGGTCCTCCTGGGGTGCCTGTCCCCCCCCCCCCCCCGCCCCCACCCACATGTCGACATGACAATCTGGTAAGTACCCTGGGTGTGACACAGTGTGACCCCCCCCCCCCCCCCCCCCCGGCTTGAAAAATCCTAGCTACGCCCTTGATAGGCTTAAATTAGTATTCACAAAAATCAAACTGGTTTGAATATTTTCAAACCAAAGAGGAGATTCCATTAGAGGATATTCTATTGTAACACGGGCAATACCACCTTACCATGTTTCCTGCTTAGGGCTTCTTCTCTATCCTTCGCTAACTGCTTTAAGGTGTTCAGGAACACTTGTTCACCATCACTTGGTAGGAATTCTAAAAAAATAATTCAAAACAATTCATTAACTGCAACCAAGAAGGTTAAGGTTTCTGTTTAAACACGCCCAGAACGGAGCCCCCGCCTTTGAAACTCGTCTTCTTCCAATATTGTCAAATATCACAAAAATAGCACCCAAAAAACGAATAACAGTCGTCCGACGTTTCGAGATTACTATCTCTTCATCAGGGACTACAGCAACTGAAAAAAAAGTTTTTTTTACCATATTAGTACATAGCACTACACAGTTACCCCTTTTATTCTTCCAATATTGCAGACCTATTTTACTTAAGTTTAAAAGGCGATTATAGGTTAATACTGTTTAATTTTACACTGTTTTAGACAGTTTTTTTTGGAATTATTTCTTTAAACGTTTCAAGCAATTCAAAAATTACTTTACTTATGTGAAGCTTTGTGAATTTTGGGATGATTTTTGGGAGTATTTCAGGGGGGAAAAAAGGAGATTTGTGAAATTTAGCTGAGTAGGTAATGTTGAAGATTTAAAGAAGTTCTGAAATTATAATTTAAAGTTATAAATAAGTAGATAGAAACCAAAATAGACCACTAGCAACCTGGGCTGCTCTTGCGTGGGTATCGCCTTCTTTTAAACTTTGTTACTGTTTCACTGTACTTCCCCTTTAAGTCATTGTCGCAAGAACAATAGCCATTCAGCACGACATTCTTTCTTAGCTCATGACAGAAAAATCTGTCTCTTTCCCAGGCGCCAATCTTTGTTTTAGTGCGCGTGGAATTGTGGGACGGATGCACTGAGGAATCGAAGGTGTTCTGCGTTTCGCATCCTACCCAAGACGCCCCACATTCCCTTTTTAATTTCAGTTTTCCCGCGCTTTACCGGCGCCAGAGGACGCGGCAGTTCTGAAACCTAGAGACACTATTCCGCCGAAATAACGAAATTGTGCATTCTTAATTTCCATGTTATTGGATACAAAGATTCCATAGAGCAAAACAGAAGCAGTAGTTTGGAGAAAAAGTGCAGGATTACAAGGATGGAAGTGGATTTCAGTTCATCAATTATAATTTCGTGACAGGCGGTCAAGAAATCGCCGTTCTTGTAGAATTTTGTTTCAGTTGTTATTTTGTCTTTTTTGTATTTCTTTGCGTTCATTACTTTTGGTAATATTTTTCTACTTCAAGATGATAAAATCAGCTTAATTAAAACAACTTCCTGGCCATAATATTTCAGCCGGTTCACTGTCCCTTTAAAACGATGTTAATGAATGGAATTGTATACCAGGAAATTAAATGGTCTCGAGCTACAAATTCACTACTATCATTTCCTAATGATACCAGGAAACCATGAGTTTTTCGGTTAACTTGGACTGTGGACAACCGACATCTTGTTAAACGCTTTGCTTACACTCGAGAAACACCTGGTGTAAGTTTAAATATTTTTAACTCACACAAAAAAGCTCGTTGCCTCATTTAACAACAATCCTAGAATTTTCTCATTCCTTTCAGTTGAATTAAAAAAATTGGTAATCGCGACTATTAAATTAACGAAGAAAATTCCTTGTAACAGGAGTTGTAGCGTTACTCCCCAAAACCTGAGGCAATAATGATTACTGCTCATACACTGTGCCATTTTATTGATTCTCAGCCTTAAAAATCGATATATCTTTTTAACAAAAATAAACCTTTTCGGGGTAAAAAAAATACTTCCTATTGCTCTCCTTTTTTTCCTATTTAAATTTGTATTTGTGTGGCAAATAAATGATAAATAACATAAAATAAAAAATAAAATCCGCGCGCCATTTTGAAAATGGGGAAAACAAGTCACGGAATACAGTATTCGTACAGGAAAAAAACGGAATTCGACGTCAAATAATTTTCGTCAAATTAGATATCTGAGAAATTTATGAATGGTACACGTAAGGTACTAGGTAAAAGATTTTTGTGTTAAAACTTAAGAGCCAATGTCTGAAATTTTCGAAAATTGGGCGACAGACGCAAAATTTCGGATTTCTTCATATTTTGCCCAAATAATCTATATAGTGATGCATTTTCAAAAATAACATTAAAAATTGTAACGGCGTTTTATTTTTTTCGAAAACGGGCAAAGTTTGAAAAACGGCAAATCGGCGGCCTTTCAGTTGTGAAACCGGCGAAAAATTGCACATTTTCATCTCGCTCGTACAGAAAAACGCGATGCCATATATCAATAAAATCTGGCCACAACATAAACACACTCTTGTTCTTTAAACTACAGTAATTTACTTTGAATTAGCTGTTGAAATAAGAATATTTCGTCCGTTAGGAGAAACATTATTTCTTCCATTTTAAAAATTAGCAAATTTGAACCAATTTCAACGCCGTGGAAACCCAATTGGTACGTTGAGTTTGAAAACAAAATCAAGACAGTCTTGAAGCACAACTTCTGTTGTTTACTGTGGTAAAATATTTCTGGCGGCATTTTAAAAGTGCCCCGTTGAGAGACCAAAACGTGAAGGATAGTTTGACAGGAAAATTTGTGATACGAACCAGCGCCGACGCTACGAATAAAGTGTTTACCCGCAAAAAAAAAATAGTTTCTTTGAGATAAAGCCTTTCTCAGAATTGCAAAGACATCAGAAGAATTTTATCTATCCTTTGCTAACTTAAAAATGATATATTTTAAACAGTTTGTTGGGATACGAAGTAGAGACAAAAGCATGTTGTGCGACCTTATATTAAAATAACAGCGATCAACACTCACCCGCTTTCCGTTAATAGTTCATCAGAAAATTAAACTTACCCGAGCCTTGAATTGCGTTTATGATAAAGGAAATCCTGCACTCCATTGTTGTGTTTGGAATATCTGAACCTTGTAGATCATATCATAGCGTTATTTATTGCAAATGTGTTAAAACGAAAGTCGCTAAATGACAGTCCTCTGAGTCCTCAATGTGTTGCAGAGAGATTGCGTGACGCGTAGCGCACTGAAATTTGAGAAATACTTTGCTCCCTGGGCGAAAAGTTCTGGCAATTACTAAAAAATAAATTCCTGCACAGCAAAAGTAGAGAAAAAAAAGATTGTCCGCAGCGAGCGAAAGAAAAGTATGGAATAATCTCGAAAAAAAATTCTTGCACAGCCTCAAGGCGGAAAAAAAATTCATACATCACACAAGGCTTCTTCAATCTTCTTACAAGAGAAAATAAAACCGTAAAAGCCGTTAGCAATCTTGCATTACATTGGCCCTTCATTTTCTAGCTTTACAAGGGCAACTATATATATCCTCAAATTCTTCAAGGAGGGCCATCGGTGGCGCTTTCCTCTTCACTGCCGGGCACGGGCACGGCGCATTTCTTTTGTGACTACATCCGGGCCGACTTTTCGTTGAATCGGTAGCAAGGGCTTTTACATTTCCTTTAGCGCCCAGCCCGCCTTGAGGCTTTGGCCTTTGTTTGAGCTGCTAACTGAGCTTGAGACTTGCAAAGAAAGGGAGAAGTGCAACGCCTTCGCTGAGGAGGGTGGCGTACTGTTGTTTGGCCAGGTTCATTAGTGGTACGGGAGACCTCCTCATCCCCCCCAATTCGCGAGCCCGTTCCCAACCCGAGAGCTTGCTCGCAGGCTAGGGGGGTACTCGGATATGTTTTGGCTGGGTATGTACCGTCCGGGTCTCCAAATTTAAAACCCCGTTTTAGAAAGAATTTGCACTCAAAATGTTACCCCCGTTCTAAAAATAGGTTAATTTTTAACACTCCATTCTAGAAAATGATACGAAAATGATATGCGATCTCGGATGGCAGAGCCTTGAAGCGCGCAGGGCTGTCAGCCGCCTATCCCTGATTGTCCACGGGCCTTGTGAACGTTGAAAGTCAGATTCTGGTCAAGACTAGACAATCCCAAGGTCAACACCACTTTTGAAATATCCTCTCGGAGGGGGAGGGGGTACTCCCTATAATGGGCTATACGGGGATGCTCCGCCCGAAAGGGGTACCTTTTTGAGGTTGGAGGTATATGAAAGGGTCGGGATTTCACGAGTTGAAGTATATGAAAGGGTAGGGTTTTCACGAAGAATAGGAAAGGGTAGCGAAAAGACGAGTTGAAGCATAAAAAAGGTAGGGAAAACTGCCATTCAAGTATTATAAAAAGGGCCTTTCAAAATATATCAAAAAGACGCACGTAAAGGCTATGTGAAAGGGGTACCATTTTCAATGAAAGGTATATGAAAGGGGTGCCATTTTCAATGAAAGGTATATGAAAGGGGTACCATTTTCAATGAAAGGTATATGAAAGGGGTACCATTTTCAATGAAAGGTATATGAAAGGGGTACCATTTTCAATGAAAGGTATATGAAAGGGGTACCTTTCCTGTCAAAAACGATATATGAAAGGGTAAGGGTTTGAACCTCGGGGCGGAGCATCCCCGTACAAAACTTTGTTGAGTACCCCCCCCCCCCCCCCCTCCCTCCCACCCCCACCTCCCCCCGGGAATGTCCTAGCGCTCAAGAGTTGTTACAGAGCATCATTCTTTGCTCGCACTGTCCCAGAGTGGAACCATCTGCCACCTCACATTCATAACGCTTCTTATGTTGACTGCTTTAAATCCTCCCTTATGCGAGACCAAGACATTAACGATTTGATCTGTAAAAGCCATTACTATAACTGAATGACCGCTGACCGTTCCCGGTGACCGTTCCCTGTGCAGATTTCGTAGAAATTGCGTAACTTTCAATAGCCCATTTTTTGAAATGTTATTTCTCTGTTTGTTCGACTTATACATAAAAATACGACAATTCTGCTTCTACTCAAATCAGCAACATAATTCCTTCGATTTCAAACAGAAGATAAAGCCACGATAGACAATTTCTTGATTCACCATCTTATGAAGCTTTCGTGCGTTCGAAATATTATACCTCGTTCTAGGAAACGTCTCTAAAATGGATAACCGTTCGTTCTAGATCAGGAGTCCCAAAATTACGACCCCGTTAGGCGACGCATACCCGAACAGGTATTTTTGGGGAGTACCCCCCCCCCCCCCCCCCCCCCCCTTCCCAAACGGGATGCAGCCTTCCTGTGGGCATGAAAATACATTGCATGGATGTTGGTGGTTCAGCACTGTTTTCCTTGTCATCGGACGTGGCTGTTAAGACTGTAACTTGCGGTGGAGATATCACAGAAACAGCTTTAAACCCACCAGCCGAAAACAAAACTGACAGCCAGCTGTAGCTCGCATCTGTAATAGTATCACAATTCTCAGATACTTTTGCTTGCTTTTGAGACGTCAATATAAAGTCGCATTGACGTCTCAAAAATCTAGACAATGTTTAATCGTGATACAAAATAATTTCGATTTTGCGGGCGTCAATACTGCATTATATTGACGGTGTTGGAAGAAAATATATTCCGTATTAGGCTCCGTCGCTTCGCGACTCCGCCCAATACGGAATATATTTTCTCCTAACTAGCCGTTAATATAATGCAGTATTGACGCCTCAAAATCGAAATCAGTTTATAAGAGTATAAAGGCGGTGTGTTATCGCAAAAGAGCCGGCAAGGGGCGTAGTGAAAGGGTGACACCCCCTCCCCCCCCCCCCCCCCCCCCCCTCCTCGTCCATGAATGACTTGTATTATTTATCTACCAAATATACCTGAAAGACGGTTTGAACATTGAAAGTGTACCAAAACGAAAGAAAACAGACTTTATTATAAGACATTTCCAATAACGGACGTTACTCCTGTGACTGTGACTGAAATGTCTGAAATAGTGGCTAAAAAGAAAACATATCTTTGAATTTCACTTTTTTTTCCGAAAATATCTTGTTTTGACTGTGATGTAAAAAGCACTTTCGAGCCTCCCGACGTCAAAAATCAATATAGAAGGCATGCACTCGGACCCCCTCAAGTTCTACAACTAAAGGACCCCTAGCCCACTTTATAAATGACACTGACCTGAAACCTTTTCCACGGCGATGTTTCTCCCTTGACATTACCAAAAGCACGCAGCAAATTCCAGTGTGCTACGCGTCACGCAATCTCTTTGCAACACATTGTGGGAAACTTCCCAACTGTCTGTTGTTTTAACAGATTAGGAGTAAATAATGCTCAGATATTCCAAACACAGCAATATAATGGATCGGAGTGCAGGATTGTCTTTATTATAAGTGCAATTCAAGGCTCGGGACAGTTTAATTTTGAAAGCCGGTATGTGTTGATCACTGTTACTGTATTTGTATAAGGTCGCACAACATGATGCTCGTGTCTCTTCTCCGTATCCCAACAAACTGCTTAAAAGATATAATTTTAAGTTAGCAAAGGATAGATAAAGTTCTTCTGAAGTGTTTACAATTCTGAAAAAGGCTTTATCTCAAAGGAACTATTTTTTTTTGCGCATTTTCTTGTTTGTTCGTAGCGTCGGCGCTGGTTCGTGTCACAAGTTTTCATGTCAAACTACCCTTCACATTTTGGTCTCTCAACGGGGCACTTTTAAAATGCCGCCAGAAATATTTTACCACAGTAAACAACAGAAGTTGTGCTTCAAGACTGTCTTGATTTTGTTTTCAAACTCAACGTACCAATTAGGTTTCCACGGCGTTGAAATTGGTTCTAATTTGCTAATTTTTAAAATGGAAGAAATGATGTTTCTTCTAACGGACGAAATATTCTTATTTCAACAGCTAATCCAAAGTAAATAACACTAGTGTGAAGAAAAAGAGCGTGTTTATGTTGTGGCCACATTTTATTAATGTATGGCAGCGCGTTTTTCTGTATGAGCGAGATGAAAATGTATAATTTTTCGCCAGTTTCACAACTGAAAGGCCGCCAATTTGCCGTTTTTCAAACTTTAAACCGTTTTCGAAAAAAATAAAACGCCGTTACAATTTTTAATGTTATTTTTGAAAATACTTCACTATAGAGATTATTTGGGCAAAATATAAAGAAATCCGAAATTTTGTGACTGACGCCCGATTTTCGAAAATTTCAGACATTGGCTCTTAAGCTACAGTCCAACCCCGCTTTAAATACGGACACCCCGTTATTACGGACAACGGATAATAGGGAGCTTTTGCAACCACGACGGAAGGTGGCCCGCGGCTATTTAATGGCGCGGAGGCTCCCTTTTATAAATCGAATTTTCGGCATGTAAGCGTTAACCGATCGATTTTTGTAAGTTTTGGTAGGGCGATAAAGGAGTCTTTAAATTATACATGACTTTAAATTTCAAAATCAGCTGGACAGAAACTTACTGCACAGTCGAATGCTGAATTTAAGCTTCCAAATGTTATGCTTGCGTATTTGCGTCAGCTGTTGCAAGAACGCTAAAATAAGGCTACAATCGCACCCTATTACTTGAAAGCTTGATGCAACCGAAAACTTTGCTGAATAACCGGAAAAGATCGGAAGCTCCCAGCAAAAACTATAAGCAAAGAAAGAACAAGATGTTTATAGTGCGTAATTAATGAATTTCAAGAAATTCAAGTTTGTTCGACTCGTGAAAAAACTACCGATTTGTTTTCTGGTATTTTTTAGTATGATAACAGTCAGTATCTGTACAAACAGCCTTACCTAGTTTCATGTGTATAGTCTCGACGAAACTTGGCGAATTTGGGTCGTCAAGTTTGCTACTTCACGTCTTCCATTTTCTAAATGTTTTGAAAACCCCTCATGTTTCGTAAATTATTCAATGTTGCCACATTCTGGGATTATTTGCCA